>CP032252.1:7942741-8548645 GCA_005610355.1 Gossypioides kirkii | reverse complement strand
GTGATTTGTCTAGTTGCTCAATAGATGCTTTTGCCTCTTCAAGTTGTTGAGACTTACAAACTCACTTTATGTGCCCAAATACTGTCACATTTTTTGCATTTGATATCAGGCCTCTACCAACACTTATTTGGCAAGTGATTTATCTTCTTACACAAAAAAATAAGTTATTGATATTTTGTTGCAAGAAGATGATGTATTTTTATTTTTCATTTTAATTCCATATTTAAATATTTGAAAGGTTTTGTTACTAGAAGTGTCGTCAATGATGTTGCTAATTGTGTAAGAGCACCATAGAGATAATTATTAAAATTATGAACACGATACACTTCAACATACTTATATTATAAGGCCTTACGAAAAAAATAATCCACTGACATAATAATAATATAACAATCAATTAACGATTATTGTTGGTATTTTAGCAATATTATGGAACACAGAAAATGTGAAAAAAAGATATATTGGAAGCACACTATAATCTATTGTATTGTTCAGATTATATAGCTAAAAAAATAACAAAAACCTGTTAAAATTACTTCTAAAGTCATGCCCCAAACACTTAACTTGCTCCTAAAATCACGTAACAAAAAATTAAAATTTAAAAAACCCTAAAGACTTGGTCTATAGACTTATTATTAAGCAAGTCTAAGGCACATTCTCAACAGTTATAAACCAAATCCCTCCTTTCTTTAAAATCTAGTTTCTATTAAAAATAAAATCCCTATATTTTTTGTAGTTAAGGGTATGTTTGTTTCATATAAAATGACTTTTAAAAAACTTTTTTGTGTGTTTCTTTTATGAAAAATAATTTGGTCAATGAAAAATGACTTACAAATCAACAAAAAATAAACCTCTTGTAACACTATATACCCAACTTGATTGCCAGGTCTAGATATCAAGTGTCTCAATTAATCTAATTTACTTACAGACTTAAACAATACCAAATTATACATCCATTGATGCTATTCAACCTTGATTCCATGGGTGATAACAAATTTTCAAAATGTGAACTCTTATTATATTATTTAAATACAAGTATTGAGTCCTTATTATCATTCTACCCAATTAAGTAGGAATAATTATTTATAATTTGTAACTTGAGACTTTACTACATGTACTCTTAATTAATCCCTAATAAATAATTATTATACATCCTAAGTGTACTCTTCCTGTAACATCCCTTACTTGATCTAGTCGTCAACCCCGAACAAAAAGGTGTCGCAACTATTTAAATCCACTATGAACTTAATTTAGGACCTAGATTTCATATTATTAATGTTGATGATTAATTACTCTATAAACTTAAGTAAGACCGTCCTTTGAAAACAATTGGAAATATTAAACATTTATATAATTATTACTATTATTATCTTTATTATTTATTTATTATTAATATATATTTTTTAAAACAGTGATCATCTACCGATATTTGTGTGAACAGGTACCGGTAGAAGATAAGACAATATAAGTCCACGAAACACTACAAAATTCTACCGGTAATCATGAATGATCTACCGATACAACCTTGCCAATTATCGGAACATCTTATCCATCTACCGATACTATAAGTTCCAGAGAGCAAGGTAAATTTAACTTGAAACTTCTACCAGTACTCCTAAACAAACTACCGAAACTACTGTGTGATTACCGGTACTAATGGGATTTCTACCGACACAATATAAGTCAGTAGCTAAAATACTTTTTCCCCTGCACTTCTACCGACACATCGATATGTTCTACCAAAACCATATTTTTATCCAGCAGAGTCTATCGGTACAAGTATAAAACTACCGAAACAAGTCAATAGTTTTGTAATATACACATTAGCAGATTAATTGAACACAACAAAAAATCAATTAACAAATCTTCCAAAGAGATTAAGAGCATACATCCCACCATAATCTCACAAAACACAAAATGTCTTAAATCTAGACTCCGTTTAGGTACATGCCGACCCAAGATAAAATAAAACTCACTGTCGTTTGAGAGCGGGATTTGTCTTTGGATGCCAAGACATGTGAGTATCCAAAAAGTACCTATCCTGCGCATATAAAACAAACACACACTAAGTATAATACAGTGGTATTCTAATAACTTAAACATGTTAGACAACATAACATGGTCAAAGATTTAATTTAATATCTATACAACCATATCAATATCATTTCTTATGCCATGTTCATAAAATGCTAATCATATTTCACATTTTTACAAATATATATATATATGCACAATATAATACCATTATTCGTAATATAGTTCAACTTTGTCTCTCGATTTGTATTTCGCATCATATTTGCTTTATTTCTATCGTTTGTATTTTTGTTTGGCATACACCACATACATATCATATATCACTTTCTTTAATATTCAACACATGTCTCATGGCATTTTCATTTCATTTAAGCATAATATTCGTCATTTTAATTCTCTATTAACACAACTCGGATACTGATGGATACACGGATCCAACCAACACACTAGTTTGACACCCAGTTCGTCATCGGATGAATTCGAAGTAATAAAATGCGCCCAACGCTATAATGAGGTTGACACCTGGTGTCTCATCGGTTAAACCGAAGTAACTTGGCACCCAGTGCCTCATCAACTCGTGATCGAAGTAATCCTGAATTCTTCCTATCCTATGGCATGCCATCTATATTCAACTCAACCCGAACAGTTAATAGGGTAATCATTTTCCATTTAATATCAATCCACGTTTCAACATTTAATTTATTCATAACAAAAATACATTTAAAATGCAATATAATAATAATCATAAAATTTTCCAATATCACAATTTCACATCATACATTTACACATGGAGAAAATATACAATTTAAATCTTCATACCATCAATTTATTCAAAGCAACCCAATTGAGTAGAGAATCTCATACCTTGATTTCTACTTTGAGTAATTAATTATAATTTGACAATTTAATGAACTAGTTTAGGTTATAGAAATACCAGTCGTAGATTCCGAGCTATTCGTCGATGACTTTTTCCTTGCCCTTTCTTTTGAGGAATTTGAGTCAACATTAGCTACGAAATTAAACATACACATATTCATCAATATACACACAAATTTCATTCTAATTAAATTTAAATCCCTATTCTCATTCTTATAATTATTTTACCAAATTTCTAAATTTTGGTTTTCACTATTTTAAATCAACCTTCTATCGCTTAATTGAGTCCTCTTTTCACTCCTAACTCAAACGATATCAAAATAATCTCAAAAGCTTCATTTCCTTAACAATGTTAGTATTCAATACTCTTAACCATATTAAAAAATATAATATGAGTTCATTAGCTTAAGGTATAAGGATTCCAAAAACATAAAAATCACAAGGAAATGATTTAATCTAACTTACCAATTTGAAGCTTAACCTAGTAAAACTCCCAACTTTCTCCGCAGTTTCCCCTTTCTTCTTGCTACTTAAATTCCGAGCTAAGAGAAGAAATTTTCTTCTCTTTCATCCAAACCCATATGTCATGGACCGCACACCACGGCCGAGACCAGCGCACACCAAGCTGCCGAAGAAGCACTCCATAACATTCTGGGCCTATCACCACCCATCAGAGTTAGCCCATCCCTTGGGTTGAAGAGCCTTGCAAATTGGATATGACTAGTAGCACATTGAGTCAAGCATAATCTCTTTGATTCCTTTCCATATTCATTTTAATCTTCTATTTAGGGAATGTTTGATTTGATTTCCTTAGGTTAGGGGATATGATATATAGCATTGTATCTCTACCGTCGATGTACTTTATACTTAGCCGTTGGATGTAGGGGGCTTCAACTATAAATAGAGGCTTACCCCACTTCATTTCCTCACTTTTGATTTGAGTAATACATAGAGCATTCACTCAATTTCTTTGCTTTTCTTTTGTTTGCCTTTTCCTTTCATTGTTCTTTCGCTTCCACAAGGATTTAAGCACTCTAGGTTCGATCAGTTTCAGGCTTACTTAGGCATTACATTGATTGAGAGGCGTTACATACACAGTTTCAAATAATTCAATAAAAAATGATTTGTCACTAAACCCTAAGGTTATCTGTATGCACATGGCAGACCATAACTTTGGAAAAATCCAAATCTGTCATGCACTTTAGTAACCAATGAAATCAAAATTTGGCATAAACCACATGTGAATGCAACATTTTTCAAATCTGAAATCCAAAAAACCCTAAACCCAAATCCCCCTAAATCCGAAAAATCAAAAACCAATTACAGAAACTTACCTGTTACAGTGGATGCAACAACATCGACTACTTCTCTTCTATTAACCATTGTGGCCCTCAACCATACCCATCGAGGTCTTTTTTTTTTGTCTTCTTTTCAACCATACCCTTAACTATGTTAATCGATTTCCCAATTGATTTTCTTTCCCTCTCCTTAATCTCAATCAAATTGTGTTTTTTTACCATAAACCAGCCTATTTATTCTGATTTTTTCCCTAAACTCGTATAAACTTGAACCTTTAGACTGCTCCTCCAGCGTGGCAAGTTAATTGGTCACATCAGCTAGTTAACTGACCACGTCAGTGTTCCCATTAAGTCTATGACGGAAAATGTTACTAGGTGACTGATTTGTCACTTTTAAGTAACATTAGTGATTGTTTTGTTATTTTTCGAAAGTTGAATAATTAAATTGAAACCAGAGTAATTATTTTGTCAGCTGCATTAAAATTAAGTAATTATTAGAATAATTTACCAAAAAGTTATTTACGATTAGTTAACCGACAAGCCATCCAACCAATTTAAACAAAATTGAAAGTACACATGTTTTTTCTTTTGGTGAATAGTACACATGCTTTTGACCTTTCAATCATTAATGCACTTTCTTGTAACTAGCAGCAATCCCAAAAACACAACACCCGTATTTAAAAAACTATGTTTCTCTTTTTGGGGAAAAACACACATGTTTAAAATACCACGTTTTTTTAAGTGTACGAAAATGAGGTACCATTATAATAATTAGGGTAAATTCTATCCAAAATTTTTAAATTATTCATAATTTTTTATAAAAATAAATAGAAATAAACTTCTAATTACGTAGCACTAATTGAGATGTCATTGAAAGTCTAGTTGTCGTGCATCTTTTTCCAGCAGCTCACGAACACAGTCCAACTATTCAAAAGTTTTTTATTTAAATCATTAGGTTATTAAGTTTTTTTTCCTAAAAAAAGTCTAGCTAAAAAACTCTAAGCGATGATTTGACGATCGGTATGATAAATTAATATCCATTGATGAATAAAATAACATATCTTACATCCAACTCAATCTGACGACCAGTGTCAAAGATCGAAAAAAAACTATTTAAATCTTGGTTTCATAAAACGGATAAATACCCATCAACTTACAGATTGTCAGCTTATAGATTCCTTTTCTCTTATTAGGCTTTCTAAATATTTTTATCCATCCCAAATTTTTCTAAACCATAATTTTTTATATTGCAAAATCTTTCAAATAAAATATAATGTTAAATGAAAAAGTTAAATTACACCATTAGCAACTAAACTATGGGTAAGTTTTCGTTTTGATCACTTAATCAAAAGAAGTTACAATTTGATCATTAAACTATTCGAAAGTTTCTCATTCAAGTCATTGAACTATTCAAAAAACTTTATATAAGTCATTGGATTGTTAAGATTTAAAAAAAAAGTTTTGCTATTGAGCTCTAAGTGACAATTTGGTGATTGGCACAGTGAATCAGTATCCATCGACAAGTAGAAGAACATACCTTAGATCAAATTGGACCTGACGGCCAATGTAAGAGATCAAAGAAAAAAGCTATTTGAATTTTGGTTCACATATTCGTGACGTCCAAAGTTATTTCCTGCAGGAAGCTTAACTGTAGAAAAGAAGGGGAAAGAGAGCTTTCAATTGGTGAAGGCAGAGCGAACAGAAAAAATCATATAGCATCAATTTTAACAACTCAATGATTTAAATGAAAATTTTTGAATAGTCCAATGACCAAATTGTAACATATTTAGTTAAGTGACCAAAACGAAAGTTTACCCATAGTTTAGTGACTAATGATGTAGTTTACCCAATGAAAAACAAATTTCAGCTTTTATATTTGTTGGAATATCGTTTCTAGTAAAGTTTGGCCTCTTAACCAAGGTAGCCATTATCGTACTAGTGGCACACCATTTTTCTATCGAAACTGATACAAATCGACATCGATTTGTTTCGGTGTACAATTTTGAATTTATCAATATTTTTAAAAATATTTAATATATGTATATAAATATATTTATAAATATTAAATTAATAATAATTAATAAAACTAAAATATAAAATATTCATCAATTATATAAATTACTCATTAATAAACTTAACAAATAAAAATCTATCATTCAAATAAATCCAAAATTAATAATAATCCATCATTCAATATAAAATTTTAAGGATTTAACTGTTTCTATTTTTCTCATAAAAGAAGTTGAGGTGTGAGTAGAGATTTTTTTGTTTAATAATCATGCGGTTTTTAAAATTTTTATTTTATTTTTATTATATTTTAATTGTAAAAGCATATTTAAAAATAAAAAAATTTAAAACTTTTTTATTATATTTTTTATAATCATTTGAGTGTAGTTTTTTTATTAGTCACATCCCATTTAAATATGTAACATAAAACTAAATAAATAAAAAAATTTATAATTTTTAATATTATTCATGTGCTAGTTTGTGTACCAAGTTTCGGCCGGTGTGATAATAATTGACAAAATGAGCCGATGTGATTGATATGAATTAAATTTTCCATTGATACGAAAATAGATATTAGTTGTTTCGATTTAGCACTGAAACAGTAACCAGCAGCACCAGAGCAAAGTTCTATGCTCTAAATCAACCTAAAAACATTTTTTGATATCTCAATAAACAAAATCATTTCAATATCTTAATTTCTCACATCAACCACACTAAAATGACAATACAAAATAGCTGGAATGAAGAAAATATAGAAATGCAGCCTAAAAACTTGTAATCTTTTCTAAAGCCGAGTATACAAGGCAGGAGGCAAGCGAGGTTTAGCAAGTGCATGCAATGGTTTAGCCAACAATGGATCATCTTCGGATTCAGAGAGGTCAATTTTGGTTATATTGGGCGGCACCTCCCACGTAAAACCTTGAATCAGCCTCGCAAATAGCATTATTGTCATTGCGGACCCAAGTCCCACCCCTATGCACCCTCGCCTTCCAGTCCCAAATGAAATGAACTGAAGTTCACTCTCTATTAGTTCCACTCCTCCACTGCCTCACTCATCTTTCAAATGTCTCTCGGGCTTGAACTTCGACGGCTCCTCCTAAACTTTCGGGTCCATGCCTCGACGACAGATCAAGACACGATTGCCTTTAGGGATGAAGTAGCCGGCGACGGTGGTGTCGACGTTAGAGACATGGGGAACGTTGAAAGGTGACATGGGGTGAAATCAAAAGGCTTCCCTTGTACAGCATTTAATGTAGTTGAGTTTTGGAATGTCTGTCTCTTCAACCAGTCTACTCTTTCCGACAACACTGTCGATTTCCTCAGTTGCTTTTCGGAGAATTTCAAGGTTGTTCAGCATCTCAGCCATTGCCCATTCTGCTGCTTTTGCTAGATTATCTACTATTGCAAGCATTAACTCCTGCATATACAATGGGAGGATTTAGTGTCTCTGGATTATTTCAGGTCCGACTCAGGTTAGACCCCATATAGAGCAAACTTTATATTTGTGGGGATGTTTTTAAGAAGTGCATGGATAACTTTATAAACACATGCTAGCTAGTTGAAAGACAATTCCATATCGTTGAATAGTTTCCCCTTGCAGATAAGAATCTCATCGTGCATTGGGCTGTGATCTCTTCAACCGAAAGTGCAGGCTTCCTATTTGAATCCTTAGCTAAAATGAAAGCATCAAGCAGGTCTTGAGGTTCCTTCCTCTTCCTTTGTCTCCACTCTTTTACTCTCTCATTAACGAGGGGATCATGGTAACCATTCACAATTCTCATTGCCTCACTTACAATCTTTTCATGGCCCTCCAAGTCCAATGGCCTCAGCCAAGGCACATAATCTGAGAGGCTGAAACTGTTGAGGTGCATGAGAATTGTAAACAGTGATTCAACGTTCTTCTTCATATCCAGGGCCTTCATCTTCTCTGCCTTTCCCAAATTATATTGTGTTGAACATCCTCATCCTTATCACGTTCCCCGTATATTGCCTCACTGCAAGTCTCAAGTTTATAACACCGCCATGCATGTTTTCATGGTTGATGCATTGGTTGTAAATGAACCTAACAAGATTATCAACTTCTTGGGTTCTTTATGGAGTAACCAGCTAAGGCTTGCTGGGTTTATAACGTTGGAAGCCATGACTTTCCTCATTTTCTTCCATTGATCACCCCATGGCACCAAAGCTATCGACAAGAAACCTCAAGTGGCATACTCGGTCGCCATCGTTTTCAGCCTAGAAGTGAAAATCGAATCATGTTTCTTCAAGAATTCTCTAGCGATTTCGGGGGAAGTAACGGTGATGACGTGAACGTGTCCGAGGTAGATACAAGCGATATCGGTACCGAGCTATTTCATGAGGTCGAGAATCCACCTGAAGACTGGTCTGTTTTGCCAGATTTCAGGAAGGTTCCCAATGACGGGCCATGGAGCTGGTCTCAGAGGGAGCGGAGGTTGGTTTCTAATGGTAATACTGCCTTTTAATTTGACTACCACAAGGGGTGCAAAGACCAGCATTAAAACAAGTGATATAGTGAAACAAGCAGTATAGAGATAACAACCACACCATGGGATTTATTCTATGAAGGCAACTGATAAATTTGAAAGGAAATAGTGGTGAAAGAGGAGTAATCCATGTCTTAAAAATAACAACTGGATATAATATTACAAGTTACTGTCATCTGCTTGCCTGAACAAAACGAAGATAGGCAGAGTTATATATAGAGCGACATGTGAGCACAGTTTTTGCCACATTTTTATTCTAACCTGTTTATGGGGTAATGCATCATCGTACTGTTAATTTGACAACCACAAGGGGTGCAAAGACAAGCATTAAAACAAGTGGTAAAGGGAGTGAAACATGCAGTGTAGAGATAATAGTTGCACCATGGGATCTATTCCATGAAGGCAACTGATAAATTAGAAAGGAAGTATTGGTGAAAGAGGAGTAATCCATGTCCTAAAAGTAACATCTGGATATAATATTACAAGTTACTATCTTCTGCTTGCCGAACAAAGCGAAGATAGGCAGAGTTATATATAGAACGACATGGAGCAAGATCTTTTTTTTCTTTTTGGCGCCATGCACCATCGTACTTTTATCGTGGTTGATTCCAGAACTACGCGACAATTGTTCTTCATTCTCAATTATTTTAAATTTCTTTCAAAATTTTATAATATAAAAGCTTCCAATAAATTAATTTTTTTAATATATATTAATTAAAATATTTAAAATACTTGACATCAAAATTTAAAAATTTGACTGACATTTTTATAAAAAAATATTTATTTAAGCTAAGCTTATCCACGAAATATAGAACCAAATATCCTGCCCCTATTCTCTTCCCCGGTTCATTCCCTCTCACTAAACTCACATCACCTTATTTTTTTTCATAAATTGTAACTCATTTATCTTTTATAAAAAAAAAGTGTTTTCCTCGGTAAAATTATCTAAATATGCTAATATATATATAATTTGAGTAATTATGATATTTTGTTGGGAATTTATCGATATATGTTGTTTTTAAAGAGAGAAAAGAAAATACGTTATACAAAAAGCGTTTTTTTTTATTTCTTAAAACATCTTACATGATGCGCTTTATTTGTGAGCTCAGTGAAAATACTTTTTGTAGGACGCGTTTTCTGTCCAACAATAACATTGGCCAATAAGCAGAAATCTGAACGGCTATGTACTCCAATGGCTATTTTTTCCCTATATAAACCTTTTAATTTTCATTTTTTCCAACTCAACTCTCAATTTTCACAATTTAATTTTGTTCTCGATTTGTTGTTCTCAATTGTCAATTCTCGATTTTTTATTCTAAATTCTCAATTCCAATGTTTTTTTTAAATTATCTAAATCGTTTGATTTTATTTTATTCATTCTTCGATGGCATATCAACTTATTCATTTGGATGACAAGCACATCTCCAACGTTCAATTACAAATGGTAAGAAAATATTATTTAATTATTTAATTTTAATTCCTTAATTATTATGATATTAATAAAATATTATTAAATTATTTAATTTTAAATAGTTAATTATTATGCTATTCAGATTTTAATTTTTTATGTTTATATACTCAGCCCGAAGATCGGATTTTGGAGACATATATAAACAACTTAAGCGAAGGTGCACTAAAGGTCATTCATGGACACTTGCGAGATGCAAATTTTTTATACACGGCTCACATACTTGGGGGACTAAATTGGATTCCCCACCCATCAGTGCTTTGGTCGAGAGATGAAGACCGAAGACACACGTTTTATCTTCCTTGTGGTGAGTGTACAATTACACTCGAGGATGTCAGTTTACAACTCGATCTATCAGTCGAGGGGGATATCATTATGGGGCCAGTTGTTAGAGCCGATTGGAGTGCAACATGCAAGCAACTGCTAGGGAAGGTTCCAAACAGGTTTAGGGGGTAGCCAGATCGATATAAGATGGTTTGAGGTTAACTTCCAAACTATCGAGGCTTCAGCGAGTGAAATTGAAAATGAACAATTCGTGTGCGCATTCATCTTGGGGTTGATCGAGGGCCTAATAATGCTAGATTACTCTTACATTCTAGTACACTAGAGGTGGCTACTACTACTAACTAACTTGAGAAAAGCGGGACGACTTAGTTGAGGATCAATGATGCTTACGAAATTGTACCAAGAATTGTGTCGAGCAACGATACCAAGAAAAAAAACCAAAATAGGCAGTTGCATGTTCCTTCTTCAATCGTGGGCATGGTATAGACTACTACTTCTATGCCCCCAAGTGCAAGTCTCATACGAATTCTCACTCATAACATGGTAAAATTCATTTGATAATATTGTTACCATTTTGGAATTTTCATTATTGTAGTTTTGAAATAACATATTTTTTTTAATAGGTGGAACAACCCCACAAGCCATAGTGGCATACCGACCGAGCTCGAGGACATCTAACTAGCTTTAGATCAAGAAACTGAAGAGGAGGTTAATTTATAAATTTCAAAGTTATCGGTTTTATTCAATAATTTGAAATTAAATATTAGGCACATGTAGAAATTTATAAATTCGTATGGTAGTTCATATGGATGCCATACGTGGATCTGAAGATTCAAGAATGCATCCCATACGAATTTTTGGCTAACCGCAGCATTTGGCACGTGAAAGTGCCATTGATCATCTTTGTAACAGTCGAGAAACCTGAATCCGACCGAGTGATGCGACAGTTAAGGTGTACATAACATATTCTGTCGCAACCTCAAGAGCTCGATGACCTGTACAAGATTAACATGCAGAGGAAACCCAATGAAGGTAGGGCAACAATCCACAAGAATTATATCAAGTTTGGCAGCATATGTATGATTACTTGCCAACGTATGAACCGTATCTGACGTAGGAGTTGGTGACATCTCCGGGTTACTTGGATTGGTTCAGGCATCACGGGAAGTCATATTTACTGCTCGCTTCAGAAAGGAGTAGGCAATGTCGCCGTAAAAGGCCAAAACGAGGGCTTATCAATCCTAGGTTGGGAGGACATGTAGCGGACGGATCGACATCTGCTCCACATGCACACGAGGAATCGATTGTCGTGCTACCTATCAATCAGTATGGTTCATTTATTCTTTTCACTAATCCATTTTATTTTACACCATCATCACAACACGCATTAGTTTATTTTACACAAGAACTGTGACCTCCCAACCTGACCTAGAAGGTAGACTCGAGGTCGAAGAGATTACATTAACCATTGAAGTGGCTTGATCTTTTTCAAATTAAATTTTTTATTTTAAACATGTTTTATTCAAGTAATTCTTCTAGAAAAACTTACCAAGAATATAGCAGCGATAAATTAATAACGTACCTTTAAAATATATAAATATGTTTTCCTAATAGGCATATATATAAATAATAATTATATCCAATTGTACTTATATAACCCCAATGATAACAATTAATCTAATTATAAGATTCCCTAACAACTCTTACCATGCATCCTAAATGATTCAACTCGTAAAACCTTAAATTCCAAATCATAAAATCCATAAATAATAAGGACCAATCATAAGGACGAAAATAATAATAATAATAATAATAATAATAACAACAACAATCTCTAGTTAAGTTCGTGACAAGCTGAGACCCTCCGTGCGTCGAGTTTGCACCTAGTCCATTGGATTATCTGAAATGATAGAAAATAGGGGAATGAGCTTAACAAGCTCAGTGGGAGACCCTTTACAATAAATCCAATCAATATTCAAACATGCATGACAATCACAACAATTATACTTACTTAATAATCATAACAATACGATAATTTAGTACCCATTACTTTAGATCAACAAAACAATCAACATTTAGATAAGTTCAATAGAGTAACACAATTATTAAGTCATAGAATCATTCACAAGGTACACTTATCAGTTCGGACGTTTCATCATGTGCTTTCTAATGAGTATGCATAGTATGTTCATGCAACAGTTGTATGACGTATCATATGGCATTCGAAAATCCTATCCTCAACCACTAGCTCTCCAAATAGGGAATTCCCCATCACCCCCTCTACCTTTTCACTCCGCTTATACATATAAGTGCAGACAATCTGTCGTTTGGTTAATGATCTGCAATTCCTCGTAAATAAAAGTTGTCAAAGAAAATCATGGATGCTCTGTTCATATAGTCGCAATTGGAATATGCTAAACTGTGAATACAAAGCGAACATATAACATATATGCAGTATAAACTGTCGTACCGATCATATAATATATATGCAGTATAAACTGTCGTTCTTTCCACCTTTCATATTTCCCTCCATGTATATGCAAAACAATGAGATCCTTACAGTTTGTTCATTCGATAATTGTTTCAAAATTTCGTTATATAGCAGTACCATATTGGAGCGAGGCATTCGCTCGGGATATATATAATACTCAGTTTAAACATAATCATTCACGAATTAGAATAGTCATTCCTTAAGCAATCATATATCATTGATAACCATGAATGTTATTATAATCAATCATGGCTTATCATAATCATTCCTAAGCAATCATATTTTATCGATGATCATGATTTCATTCACAAGTTTATGCCATTATTCATAAAACCATAAAACAATTCACAAATTCATGTCATTAATCATAAGAATATAAATTGTAAAATCATTCTTTTAAAGCATACTTACATTCAATCATTAGTACTTTCAACATTCTATTTTATTGCACAATAATGACATTCACGATTATATCCATCAAGTAATAGTTCAAGCAAATAGGCTTACGAGACATTTGTTTAGTATTTATAACATTGATAATCATAAAAGCATTCATGGGTCAAGCAATCAATTAAAGTAATTAAAAATCCCTAGTTCATCCATCCATATATTTAATCATTCTAATCCTAATTCGGGACCTAATTGTGAAATTTACTTCGCTAAATGCCATTAAAAACCTAATCAAGGAATGGATTGCATTAAATAAATAGAGTTAGGAAAAAATTGGAATTTCTAGGTTTTAAGGGCCACATGACCGTGTGTCCAGCCCTTGTGCGTGGCCTTAGGTCGTCTGCGATGAATCCACGTAGTCATGCATTCGGCCATGTGCGGGTTTGTGTGCCCGAAGGGGGAAGAGAGCAGGAGCCATAAGACCATGTGTGAGTTTTCAGGGTGTGTGCGAAGCGCGAATGTAAGAGAAAACAAGGGGACACAACCGTATGAAGGACTGTGTGTCCCACACGAGTAGGTCACATTCCCGTGTGGTAGAACGTGTGTACAAACGCAATTTCGAATTTTGACCTGATTTTTTGTAAAAAGTCACCCACCGTACTTTTCTAGGACCTCAGATGACCACCCCACGTTCAAGCTCAATCCAAACACCTACCAGGATCTTTCAATTGACCAAACATGATGATTATTGATGGGTTTTCAAGATTTGAGGGGGAGTTTTTGACAAAAATGTTAAAGATTTAATAACGAGTTTATTAACCGGTTAAAGATCGTTTTCACCAAAAATTGAAAAGTCCTATTTGGTAGGGAACGAAATACTTACTGATTTTGACATGAATTTGATGAGAAATCAACGTAAGATCTAATTATTTTGATGAAGGAGATGAATTGGGGCTTGATTGCAAAGCTTCAAAAATCTCAAGAAATTTCTAGCAAAATTTGAGAGTAGAATTGTAGCGGGAGGTTCTGTTGAAATTACGTGAAGATGAGAGTAGAGGTAGGGTTTTTATTTGCTAAGATAATAAATAGGAATTTTAGTTGAATTAGGGAGAGACGTTTTAGAGAATTGGTTTGAGTAGAAGTTGGAGGTCTAATGGGCAAATAGTCCATTTGTAAAAAGGAAAACATTAGTGTAGGATGGATTGACGTGGGTTGGGCCTTTTGAAAATATAGATTTTAAATTATAAAAAATAATATTCTAGATTTTATCTTTGATTTTTAATCATTTTACGGTATTCTAAAAATCAAATTGATAATATAATATTAAAATAAATAAATAAAAATTGAATTTTTCCTTGCGAATTTAAACTTGCAAAACAATCCCATAGGAACTTTTCCACTTTAAATATTTTACTAAGATATTCCCTCTAACAGATATTTCCTATAACAAATTTCTTAGTTAGTACATCCGAATATTATTACATTAGTAATAATTTATTATTTTAATTTTAAAATATTAATATCAAATATTATAGTATTCAATATTATTAAACACGCATATTTAAATTATTTATATTTAATAATATAATTAATTATTTTAATAAATTATTTATATTTATATTTATATTAGGTTGAAATTCGTAGTTTTCATAATTAGAATATCCCTAGATTAACCATAGTTTAAGTGGAAAACCAAAACAAAGTTTAACTGAGAGAAACAAATTGAGAAACTTGAAGAACATGTCGCTACGTCGTAACATGGAATTCATTTTGTCGTGGCAAGGAGGTGTCGCATCGTCGAGATGAAACTTTATTCTCGTCGTGACGTTGTGTTTTATCTCGTCGAGATGTCACTTATTGTTTTGTTTGAAATGTGAGACATACTCCACACTAAAATTTATACTTTATTCTATTGGAATAATTCAAAAATTACCGTCACATTTTAGCTAGTAAAGAGCTTTGTGAACCAAATGTATCAATGTCACTTTTTTGAAATTTTAATTTATACTTTCGCATATATATCAAATGTTGTAACGTTACATACCTCACAATGAGAATTACAATCTATTAGAATATTAATATGGAAAAGTACCAATCTCTACCTTCAAGATGGCAATGAGTGGGAAATCTAAATTTTGTAAAATTCGAATGCAAATCCACATATATTTGTGTAACAGATATTCCCTTTAATATATATTTTTTATAACAAATTTTTTAATTTGTACATCTGAAATTGCCTCGTGTTTTCAATATTTTCAACATTCTTTTTGTGTGTTCTTCTTCTTAAATCCTTTGCCTCTTATCCCCTTTTATTGTTAGCCACATATAAAAAGGAAATTAAGTTGTTGATATTTTGTTGCATGAAGATTTTCTATTTTTATTTTTCATTGTAATTCCATTTTTAAATATTTGAAAGGTATTGTTATTAGAAGTGACGTTATTAATGTTTTTAAGTGTGTAGGAACACAATAGAGACAATTATTAAAATTATGAACACGATACATTTCAACATACTTGTATTTATAGTCTTACGAAAAAATAATCCATTGACATATTAATAATATAACATAGTCAAGTAATAGATATAAACCAAACCCCTACACTTTAAAATCTAGTTTCTATTAAAAATAAAATCCCTATATTTGTTGTAGCTAAGGGTATGCTTGTTTCACGGAAAATGACTTTTAGAAAACTTTTTTTTGTGTGTTTGTTTTATGAAAAACAATTTAGTCAATAGAAAATGACTTACAAGTCAACAGAAAATAAACCTCTTGTAAAAACTTATATCCGGCCCGATCGTTGGGTCCAGGTATCAAGTGTCTCTATTAACCCGATTTACTTACAAACTTAAGCAATATCAAATTATACATTCATTGCTATTATTCAACCTTGATTCCATGAGTGATAACAAAATTTAAAAATTGGTAACTTGAGACTTTATTGCAAGCACTCTTAATTAATCCCGACCAGGCAACAATTTTCCCGGGCTTAACTTTGTCTAGCTTCAACTCAGACATCCATTTTACCATCCTACTTTGACTCAACGTAAGATAACCATATGCCAACCATGTTGATTTGTGTCAACTACCAGCGGACATGCAGATATCTTGCCACACAGCGAACTCTTTCCTAACCCCTTTCATTCCACACTGAACTTAATTTAGACTTACTGCATTAGCTCGGCAATTATCTTTTTATGGCTTAATTTATGTAAAAACCCAACTTTTAAGATAGCCCCATTTAATAGTACTCTCATCAGTGACCTTGAAATTTGAGACTTGATTGAGAGATGAGCACCCCATTCATTGTGAACTTGAACTTGCAAAACAGCCTCATAGGAACTTTTCCACTTTAGATATTTTACTAAGATATTCCCTATAAAAAATATTTCCTATAATAAATTTCTTAGTTAGTACATCTGAAATTGCTCCATGTTTTCAATATTTTCGACATTTTTTTTGTGTGTGTTTTCCTTCCTAAATCTTTACCCTTTCATCCCCTTTTATTATTAGCCACAGGTAAAAAGGAAAACAAGTTCTTAGATATTTTATTGCAAGAAGGTTAAGTTTTTTTATTTTTCATTATAATTTCATATTTAAATATTTGAAAGGTATTGTTATTAGACATGTCGCTAATAATGTTTCTAATTGTGTAGGAGCATGATAGAGATAATTTTTAAAATTATGAACACAATACACTTCAACATACTTATATTTATCGGGTGTTACGAAAAAAAAATAATCACTGTCATATTGATAATATAACACAGTTAATTAAGGGGTATAAACCAAATTCCTCTACTTTTTAAAATCTAGTTTCTATTAAAAATAAAATCCCTATAATTGTTGTAGCTAAGGGCATATTTGTTTCATGAAAAATGATTTTAGAGAATTTTTTTGTTTGTTTTATGGAAAATAAGTTGGTTAATGAAAAAAGACTTATAAGTTAACAGAAAATAAGTCTCTTTTCTTATAAATTGACTTACCACTTTGAAAAACATAAATTATTTTTCGAAAAGAATAATTTTATTTTTATATAAAAATTTACTTGAATCAAAGTCGACTATTATTAGATTACTAATAATTGATTATTTTAATTTTAAAATATTTAAAAATATTAATGTCAAATATTATAATATTGAATATTATAGTATTCAATATTATTAAACATAAATATTTATATTATTTATATTTAATAATATAATTAATTATTAATATAATAAATTATTATATATTGTAACTTTATTTTAATAATACATTTTGACAATAATAATTTTAATTTTAAATAATATTCTTAACATATTATTGAAAAGTATTTATATTAGTATTTTAATAATAAATATGCATTAAAATTTATAAATATTTAATAATAAATACTTTATAGTATAAAATATAATTATTTTAATTATATCAATATGAGTATTTGTTTAAATCATTCTCAGTTACATTTATCATTTCCAACTCTAATGTGTCACTATCCATTCCCATATATGTAATATATGCAATTTCAATTAAGTTTTAATTAGAATTTTTTTTATTAAGTTTATATATGATATTTATCATAAAATATTATCTTATTATAAAATTAAATTGATTATCAAAAGGAAATGCTACTATAATATTTTGTAACAAATATATTTATGTTGTATTTATTTCACTAAAAACAACTTTTAAAAAATGTTTTCAGAAAAATTTATCAAATAACGAAAAATATTTTATGTAGAATCATCTCAACACAAAAAATATCAACTTTCTAAAAAATAATCTATTTTCCAAAAGTAATTTTTTAAAAGTTATTTTCAGTGAAATAAAGGTAACCTAAATCTCGAAATAAATAATAAAGAGATTACAAGTCAAAATTCACAGCTCTATCACGACATTTCCAAGCTATTCACAATATAACTCGAGGTGTTGTAACACCTTGTGTAATACTTGCAATGTTCTAACAACCTTTCCTCTTTGATATTTTTGACAAACCTTCCAAGAATTCATCACATGATTCCGCATAAACAAAAAAGAAAAAAGCCAACTCATTGTACCGTCAAATAATCAAATAACACTTCTTAAAATATCAAGTTATCTAACAAAATATCTGTTAAATTTATAATAAAATATATAATAATCCGATTTGAAGTTCGACCCACGATTCGACTTGGGATCTAATCCGAAAAACCCCATAAAGTACAATTTCAAATATCCTCTTGAGAGGGAGTACTCCAGACATCCCTGAAGGGATCTTCTTCTTCTTCTTCTCTACTTCTCCACGAAAATACATTTTCTCTCTTTCTTCACATCCGTTAATACCGTGTATTAATAATATCAAAATAAATGTAGTAATATAAAAGACTACCATAAACTTAAAAATACATTGATTATCAATCAAAGATCTAAGTGTTGATCACATTTATATATTCTTCTCATTTTTTATCATAAATGTCAATGATCTGCTTCTTTTGTTTTGTTGTGGAAGGAAAACACACACGGTTATATGAACTCAAACTCCTCAATATATCTCTATTTTATGGAATAGTTATTGACTTATTTTATATTATTATGATTTTTCTTTAATATAAAATTATAGTGTAATAATTCAATTCTAATAAAACATTAATTAAAACAATTAATTTAATTTAATTACATTGATACACATTATCATCCCATGCATCAAACAAGATACACAAACTAATAAATATATACATACATTGTGTTTTTCACAAGCCAAATCTAAATTGCGTTGTTATTTTATGAAAGTAAAATGAATTATTATATTTTAAATTAAAACATTTATAACTTAAAAATTTTAAAATTATTTGAATCCATTGTAATCTGTCCATATAAAAGGACCCAAACCTGAAAAGACTAAGTTCAAAAAAGCCCAAATTCGGAAAAATCCAAGCCGAAAAAGATTCCAATACGAGCCTGCCCGTTTGGCACCTCTACCCCACTCCCCACCCTTTAGTATTCCAAGAAACGAGGCCGTTTGAATAAGCTTTGAATTTTCATCTGCATATCGCACAAAACGGAGACGTTTTCTGTTCTAAGAAACAACTGAAAACGAAGACGTTTTCTGGTCTTGAAGGTTCGGTCGGGGTCTCTTATATTTTCTTAAGGATTATGAATGCATTTTACACTTTTCTTCAGGCTCATATCTAATGCAGGATTCACATGAATAATGATTCGACGGTTTAAACTTCATTTCATTGCTTCTATGTTCTTTGATGAATTATCCTTCGAAAGGGTGATTGTTCAGGATCTAATTACTTAATTTTATTGCATTTTAGTTTGATTATAATGGGGAACGAAGTTAGATTTAGATTAGCTTAATTTGACTGTTTGTCTTCTTATTCACTCATTTTCTACGAAATGTAGGTAATTGATGTCACTTATCATAAATGGGGGAAAGGTATACTTTTTTTAAGTGGGTATAGAAGTTTGTCTTACTTGGTCTTTCTTATCTTACTTGAACTTACTTTAATTCTTCCATAAATAGCATGAAGAAGCTTTGCTGAGCTTTTGTTGTTAAACTGAGTTTAAATTGTTTCATTAAGGATTGTTCTTTTTTCACTTGCTTGGGTAAACGGAACTTTTCTGCAATGGACGGGGTGGCATTCGCTTCCTTTACAAGCTTCGCAACAAAATCTTTGCTCTTTTATTCTCTGTCACCATCTTCTATCATAACCCATCGCCAAAAGAGTCGGAAAAATACTCTAAAGGCAATATCTCCCCGAAACTTTGGTATCCGCGCTTCATCTGGTACTTCTCATAAATCTGGTTCACTTGGTGGAAGATAAAAGAATATACAAATATTTGTTAATTTTTTATTTTGTTTTTCAAATCATTTTGTTGTCTTTTTTAGGTTCAGTTGTGACGTTGCTTGATTATGGAGCTGGAAATGTTTGGAGCGTAAGGAATGCGATTCGCTACCTTGGGTTCGAGATAGAGGATGTAAGCCATTTTAGCTTTAAGAAGATGATGATAATTTGTATCATTCTATTTTTAGTTGCTTTTCACAAAAGGGTGCATAGAAAGTTATAAATGTATTCTTCCTTTTGAATTATAATGTAGGTGCAAACTCCAAAAGACATTTTGAATGCAGATCGCCTTATCTTTCCTGGTGGTGGGGACTTCGCTTCAGCCATGGATGTATTGGTCAAGACCGGGTATGATTTCTACCGACTCTTTTATGAAAAGCACCTTTCTTTTTCCATTTGAACTTTGAACCATTAAATGTTCTTCAATGTGCATAGATGGATTTTGGACTTGGAAGAATTATTATTAGAGAGTTTCTTGCATAACTTTCTTCTTGTTCATATGATCGTGCAATGTATTGAAGCTTAGGACCTTAGGTTTGATTTTCTTTATTCTATTTCTAAATTTTTTTAATGTAATTGGAGATAAATAAAATGACTCGTGGATGAAATCTGATTGGATGATCCTTGAGCTTTTGATGTGATTGTCCAAACAACGCATCTTTATCTTGATTGGCCAAATGGCCTGAAAAATCTTCAATTAGTTTATTTAGCAACACTAAATAAAATTTAAATAAAAGATCGAACAGTATGCAACTTTGTAATTGACTTAAAGTTTTTCTCCCTACAGACTCTTAGTGATAACTAAACATCTCTTTTCTTTGGCTTGGAATTCTAACTTAATTGTCTTTCATTTTTCATATTCTTCAGGATGGATGAAGCACTATGTACCTATTTAAGAAATGACCGCCCATTTCTAGGCATTTGTCTTGGATTTCAACTACTTTTCGAGTACAGTGAAGAGAATGGACCGGGTCAATTTCTAAAAACCTGTCCCTTTTTATTATTGTAAATCTTTGATAGACACATTATATATTATGATCATGACTTGATAAAGTTTCTATGCTTGTAAACTGTGTTATGAGTAGAGTTGTTCATGACTCATGACTATCTTCCTCGCTGTATCTTATGTCACATTATGTGGTTTAATGAACATCTTTCTTTGGCATTTTAAATTTTATTTTTATGTTATTTTATAACTAAATATTTATAGATAGCTTAAATTGGAGGTGAAGCATGGGAAGAAGGAATAAAGAAGAGAAAAAGGAGATACCAATTAATCTTCATTTTGCAAATAGAGAAAAATTTAGATGCTTTCTTTTCTTTTCTGGTTCTTAACTTTTCAACGTGACATCACAGTTTCTATTTGTTTCAGTCAAGGGTCTTGGTCTGATACCTGGTGTGGTTGGGCGGTTTAACTCTTCTAATGGCTTTAGAGTACCCCATATTGGCTGGAATGCTTTGCAAATTGCAAAAGACTCTGAAATTGTGGATGACATTGGAGATCATCATGTCTACTTTGTTCACTCTTATCGAGCCATTCCAGTATGCTCTTCCTTGTCAACCTCTTAATTTGTTTCTCACCCTTGAATGCGCATGTTGAAAAAGCTTTCAATAAGCATGCTTTGTGCAGTTTGGTAACCTATATGATCATATGTTTGTTAGTCAGATGATAACAAGGAATGGGTTTCATCTACATGCAATTATGGTGATGATTTTATCGCATCTATCAGTAGGGGAAATGTGCATGGAGTGCAGTTCCATCCAGAGAAGAGTGGAGGCAAGATATTATGTGCCTTCAGTTGTTATCTTTTTTTTCTTTGCATATTCAAAATTTCAAAATATACAAGTTTCTTCCTTGTGGTATTGAAATGATTTCACTTGTAAATGTCAGTTGAACAATGTTTTACATTCATCTTCTGGTTTACTGTGTTATCATTAAAAGAGAATGAGGTAAGCCAGAGGGGGATTGCTGATGTGTTTTTCCTTGCTTATGTAATTAGTTCATATCCTTTACAATGTACTTACTCGGTCGATTTGATTATTGGGAAATTTTCTTTACAAATTTTTTTTTATTATTTTCAGAACAAATGTCTGGCATAATAACTAACCTGTTTATTAACAATTAATAAATTAATAAAATTGTTTCAGATGTTGGTCTTTCTGTATTGAGAAGGTTCTTACATCCAAACTCGCGGGGGACAAAGGTAGTCTTTGTACCCTTGGTTTTAATTCATCTGGAAACTTTTATCAACTCTTATCTTCATCCATCTAGCAATCTGATTGATTAAGTACAGAATCCTACTCAAGGGAAGGCTTCAAAACTTGCTAAGAGGGTAAGAGTTTCTAAAACTAGAATTACTTTGTATATTATTCTTGATTTTATTTTCTATGCACCAACTGTTCTTCCAATTTTAATTACATCTCTTAATTATTATTGAAGTTTTCTGCTTGATTTTGTGCATCATATGTCTCTATGCCGACTGATATTTCTTCCACTCAGGTTATTGCTTGTCTTGATGTTAGGACAAATGATAAAGGGGATCTTGTTGTAACCAAAGGGGACCAATATGATGTAAGAGAGCAAACAAAAGAGAATGAGGTAAGCCCAAGGAGGTCATTCATTGCTATAATTCCCTGATCTATTTGATTTTTAGTTTTAGATGACTTGATCAAAATTTTATTTTGCATATCAATGCATGGTACTTATCATACATGACATAAGTGGGATGTGCCCTTAGATATTTTACTGGATACAGGAATTGAAAGAGTTTAATCATGTTGAAACACTCACACTTGTTTTCTTCTTGATCTCCTATATTATATTTAATCTGGAGAACTTCCATGGATCTAGATGCTGTTTTAACTCATCAGAAACTTTTATAGGTGAGAAACCTTGGCAAGCCAGTAGAGCTTTCTGGACAGTATTACAAAGATGGGGCTGATGAGGTATGCTTATACCTTAGAGGTGTTTTATGTTTATACTGCAATATTGGCAATCATTTATCTTCTCCAGAGTTTCTTTTTATACCTTGAATTCTTTTATTTCTTTCTTACTTTAAATTTCAGGTTAGTTTTTTGAACATTACTGGCTTCCGAGACTTCCCATTAGGCGAATTACCAATGTTGCAGGTTCTTGACATTTCTTTTTGATAGATTAATTGCGATTTGACATAGTATTTTTTAGTTCATTCTTTAATGTTTCTTGGTTTGCATATCTATTTTTATATTAGTTTTTGTGCTTTGCAGGTATTAAGACAAGCCTCACAAAATGTTTTTGTCCCACTAACAGTTGGTGGTATACGAGATTTTACAGATGCAAATGGCAGGTGTGCCTCTATTTTATACTGTGATCTAGTTTTCATACATCTTAAGATTTAGACTTGATTTCTAATCAAGTGATTTATTAGACATTCTCTGATACTGCAGTTTTAAGCGATCTTTGTGTAATTAACCAACACAATTTTGTCTAGGAATTTACTATTTGTATATTTTTCAGGTGCTATTCTAGTTTGGAAGTTGCTTCAGAGTATTTTAGGTCTGGGGCTGATAAAATTTCCATTGGAAGCGATGCAGTTTATGCAGCAGAAGAATATTTAAAAACCAAAGTTCACAGCTTCACCTCTTTAGGACTTGTAGCTTATTGGAGTTAAGATGTTACACATGCATATATATATCTACCACTAATAGTCCTGTAAATGTTTCTTTTAGGTAAAGACAGGAAAGAGCAGCTTAGAACAAATTTCTAGAGTTTATGGGAATCAGGTGATCCTTATTCTTGTTTTTGATGTGTTGATGCCTGTACTAATATGCATCCGTGTATATTTGTTGGTCTTATTGTGAGCGTTGTATTTTCCCAAGAAAGTCAAAGAAAACAATGAAGCTGAAAAGAAATCAAAGAATGAAAGAGTTTGAAATAACTCTTTCTCTTCTAAACTCTCTATTGACTCAGAAATCAAGAGAATCATATCTTCTTTAAAATGCTAGAGGTTATTTATAATGCTGAATTGAAAACTGAACCTAACTTCTTAACAACCTTCTGATAACAACTTCACAGACTAACTACCATCTCAATGATCTGCCAATGTCAGCTGCTTCAACTAAGTAACGACTTTAAACTCCTAGCTTAACCTCTGAAAGTCAGCCTTATTTGCTATCTGTGTCAACCGCTAACACTTCTCTACTTTATGCTTACTTCAGGCTCTAGCTGATTGTGTAGCTTTTGCTGCTGCTTGCCTGATATTTAATTTTACCCTGTATACAGAAGTAGATTTTTTTCTAGGAAAAATAAATGTTAAAGAAAAAAAGCAGCATACAAATGGCAGATGGATATATCTAAGATTTAATTTGGTTGGGCCTGTATAATAAAACTGTTCTTCTGTTGCTTTGTATTTTAGTTTAGTAACATGCAAGTTAGGAGATACTGATGAAAGTTGATGACTTTTCTTTCATTGCAAGCATGGTTCCTCGTAGTGTGTACCTTTAATTTGCTGTAAACGAATTTATAGTGAATTGATTGAATGCTTACTTGACAGGCGGTGGTTGTAAGCATTGATCCTCGTCGAGTATACGTTAAAAGTCCTAATGATGTTAAATTGAAGACTATACGGGTCACAAAACCTGGTAAAGAAGATTTTACTCTTTTGTATTACTATTCATATGGAATTTACAATGAGTCCTTGGAAAATTCGACTCTGTGAATGGAAGATAAAAATTTCTAATGGCTTTCGAGAAATCTACAGTTTTTAGTTTTTACAAGTACTTTTTTAATTAGGATATGCCTATCTGGTGTCAGGTCCGGATGGAGAAGAGTATGCTTGGTATCAGTGTACCGTAAGCTTCATTTCTATCTGCCTTTTGCACGATCATTCATAAAGCATTTATCTAGATAAACCTTTTAGAACTTTTGATCTGCCTTAAGCGCATCATATAATTAGATCTTATATAATGCAAGCAAAAATCTCGTATAGAACTAAAACCCATCAAACACTTAATTCCATGCTACAAATATTAATCACAACCACTCAAAATGCACACTTAAGGTGTAGGACCTAAATGCAGTCAATACTCATTCATGCACATCAATGGGCGATCATCACTTGAGTAAGTTTTTTTTTTTAGAATATCTAAAACACGTCTGTTGGTATAAAGAGGAGGGAAAGAGAGTCAACAAAACCTAGTTTTAGAGGGGGGAAATGCATGAGATAGGCATCTGGTTTGGCACCTGACCATGAGTATGAAGAGCAAATAGTCAGGAGAAAAGAAGAATAAGAAACAAGAGAGGCACTTGACCATGATTTTGTGATAATCATATGAACTCTTGAAAATTAGATAAAATTTAAATGTGCAAACATAACAAAAGAAAAATTATCTTGAAAGTGCAAACTAAATATTGAAATTTTATAAGGAACAGTAGCATGTAAGTAACATTCGAACCCATTGATATGGAAGGAAAACATGTGAAGAGATAGATGTAGACAATGATAAACTAACAGTCTCAAATGAGAGGTGCTTTGCGGAACTTTGAAATCACAGCTGGCACCATTCCTGTAAATTCCCATTGGAACCTTCAGCTGTTGGATTGGGAGTAAAATAAAATCTTTTGCAGGTCAAAATACTAGAAAAATGTATTTGTAAATTGAAGAACGGCCCATAGTTGATCGATATCAAGATAGATGTTACTAAAATGACACTAGTCTATAATTCAAGTGCATGTTCACGGTCACCAACATAAAATCCAAATTATAAAAATGAAATCTTCATTATCTCACTATGCTCTAACCCTAAGACTTCCACATGCTAACACAGATCCTCAACAAGCAATCAAGAGAGCATTGGGATGGTTAAGCGAGAACGGATTGCAATTAACTAAATGTACCTAATTGGAAAATTGCAAATAAATCACAACTGTTTAGGAACTAGCATGGGAAGACCACTCTCATAAGAAAAAGATATGTTTTGCATTTTAACAATAGCAATATGAATTCTGTCATATTCTTATGGCCTGTTAGCAGCTTAATGCATTCATAAATATGTAATATACATGGTTAAATGATCATTGTTTTGCCGCTTATATTCTTGAGTCTTTTTCTTGTGCATATCTTGAATGGCTTTCTGTTCTTAAGGTTAATGGCGGACGGGAAGATCAACCAATTGGAGCTTACGAGCTTGCAAAAGCAGTTGAAGAACTGGGAGCTGGAGAAATACTGTTGAACTGCATTGATTGTGATGGTATAAATAACTTTCCTGTCAAACAATTCTCCCTTATAACTATTTGTTTAAGCATGGCATTCCCATTTCAGATGTTTGCTTTGAAAATTACATCAAAGAGTTTTTTTGATTTTTTTTTTTTAAATATATAACTGATGGTTAAGTGTTACTGAGAATACGTATCCAGAGTAAGCCAGTTTTTTCTGCTACACAGATGGTCATCAAAGTTATATGGCTTTCGAATGTTATCAAACACACGGTCATCAAAGTGACTGAAGATGTGATATTATATAATTGTGATTATATTGTTTAACCTACAAGAATATTTGGTTTATTCCTAAATCCTGCTCTTCTCTTTTTTTTGTGTTTAATCCCTACTTGCTGATTCTTGCAGGTCAAGGACAAGGATTTGATATAGATTTAATAAATTTTATATCAGATGCTGTTAGCATCCCTGTGATTGCAAGCAGGGGTGCTGGTGCTGTCGAGCACTTCTCGGAGGTATTCACTAAAACAAATGCCTCAGCAGCTCTTGCTGCTGGCATTTTTCATTGGAAGGTGAGTATTCAATATAGAATTTCAGTTTTCCCAGCTTTATGGGACAAAGAAAAATATATATTTCCTTCCTATACAGCACCATGCAAGGCTCCACTAATATAAGCTGTGATTACAATGCTTTGATTCTTTGGTTTTTAGGTTTCCATTCAGTCTGTAAAAGGACACTTGTTGAAGGAAGGCATCGAAGTAAGGATCTAATTATATCTGTCGACATGTAGATTAAGCGCTTGAAATTTTTTTCATAAAGTCAGGAATGATAGAAATTTGCGAACATTTTAAATCTCATCTGCTTTGTATGTTTTAATGAATTTTTGCAGTTTTGGATTGATTTCAAAATGGTTTTTTTTTTCTTTTTCAAATGTATTCATCATGAATTAGAAGTTTATAAGTGAAGCATTCCTAGGATTGGCAATTTTAAATGTTCAGAAACTCAGCTGTGTTCTCTGTTCTCTTTTCTTGTGTTGTAAAATTTTACTGTCTGCAACTTGTGAAGCTAGAAAGTTTCTGTAAAGATCGGGTTCCAAGATGTCTGTCTCCCTTGTATCGTCCTACGGATTGGGATATGGTTGTGCCTTTGCGTGCCCTTATCCATAGCATCTTTTTTGAATCCTAAAGTGGAGATCAATTTCCACATGCTTAACCCTAACGTGGTGTGTAGGATTAGCAACCATCGAAATTGTAGAGGTATTATCGCACCACACAACTGGCAGTTGATTTACTGTCATCCTAATTTTAGTCAACAATTGTTTTATCCATAGGATCTCAGAAACACAGTTAGCTAAGCTGCTGTACTTAGCTTCTGACGATAATCTAGGCACAACTGCTTGCTTCTTAGAACACCATACAATAGGATTAGGTTCAAGGTACACACGGTAACCTATTGTTGAACGGCGATCTTCAACAGTGGAGAACTAGTCAGCATCAGAATAGCAAACCAGACCAAATTGCACTTTTGTAAAATAGAAACCATGATCCATTATACCACTAAGATACCTTAACACCCGTTTAACAGCCTTCCAATGAGTGTTAAGAGGTGAATTCATATACTGACTAAGCTTGTTGACATAATAAGCTAGATCAGGTCGTGTAATACATGCATATTGACGAGTCCCAATAACGTTGCGATATAAATGATTATCATTGAAAGTTGTCATCCAAAGAAGTCAACTTAGGAGTGCCCACCATGGGCGTAGGAGTAAAAGTAACTCTAATCATACTTATTTTGTGAAGTAACTTAGTAATGTATTTCTTGAGTAAGAAACAGTCCATGGGATATGTGATGAACCTCAATACCAAGAAAAAAATGAAGATCACCAAGATCTTTGAGTGAAAATTTACTATTGAGCTACTTAACTTACCTCATCGATTTCTACAAGTGAGGTACTAGTAAGAACTATGTCATTAACATAAGCCATGTGAAGAAGCTGAAATACTCGTAACAATAGACTCAAAATCAGAAGAAAGACCATTGAGAATCGCTGACTTGTTCATGTTCGCTAATAACTTCACCACAATTAGCAAGGCTGTCAGGATAGGCTTTGACAATAGGCTTTGATTTTCCTAAAAAAACTCCTTCATTGAGAGGTCACCTTTGCGTTGAGAACGCAAAGCTCATCTATAGAACATTATCCTAGAAGTAGAGATGCTAGCAAGACTACTC
The DNA here is from genome assembly GCA_005610355.1 of Gossypioides kirkii. Taxonomy (NCBI): domain Eukaryota; kingdom Viridiplantae; phylum Streptophyta; class Magnoliopsida; order Malvales; family Malvaceae; genus Gossypioides; species Gossypioides kirkii. The sequence goes on along the minus strand of CP032252.1, from coordinate 8,520,056 downwards.
CAGATCTGAGCAATAGAGTCCCTATCGATGAGAGGAGGGAGTACACCTTAACTAACAGAAGACAAAAGCCAAAATGCGAGGGCACTATCTTGCTTTTCAAACCTCACAAAATCAGGCTTCTCCTTAGTGAACTGTGGAGGTGGAATAGTAAAAACATCACAAAACTCTGAAGTTTGTAAGTCTTGAGAGCAAGGAGTACTTGCTGACGCAACAAGTAATTAGATTGATCAAGAATGATGTTAATCTTCTTGGTTGAGAAGAGTCAAATATCAAAAGAACCATCCCTGGAACCAGAAGACACCACTGGTGCTACAGCAGAAACAAATGACAGGCTAGGAGGAAGAGCCATGAGACCCACAGGCATCAGAGGATCAAATCCGTGAGGAAACAAACATTTAATACCATGTGAAACTATAGTTGCAAGCTATAAAAGTTGATTAATAGCTAGAAAACTATTAAGCAGTAGGTTAAGTGTCTTAACATAAAGCACTATTTTGACGGTAAACTCTACCAAGACTACAAGCATAGCAAGTATGAACCCTATAACCAACATAAGGACGATTGGTGGAATCATGGTGAGCCAAAGAAAGATAATCAGAGAGAATTTTGTACTAATAATATAGTTAGACAACCTCGACTAAGTGATATATAAAGGTAAGATGATAGAGTTTTGTAAGTATTCTTGATACTAGCTTTTCTTGTTAGAAAAGTAAAGTAGTTTCAACCCTAACTACTTCAATTCTACTTCCCGGACTCCAAAAAGAGGTACAACAAAGTAGTTACAGAACGAAAGCTCGACATAAGTACCCCCATTTTTAGCGTTCCTTGTGTAATTCTTCATGTCAACAGTCTTGAATAAAAGATATTTTTTTCACGCTTTCTGATCTGATCATATTTTGAGACTGCAACTTTTGATAGAAAGTTCAAGAACAAGAATTGGGATCTATAAGAAAATTATAAGGTGGGGACATAAAAGAAAACCACCTGTGTGATTGAGGATGTCAAGCAATAAACAGAGACCATAAACATCTCTTATTCCTCTTTACACAATATGTCCATTGTGAAACATAATTTGAATTTTTTTTTTTGGGGGGGGGGGGGGGGGGGGGAGGGGAAGGTTAGTGGATGAAAGAAAACCACTAAGATTAAGATACAATCATGTTTCACATTTAGGTAGCCTCTATTCAATCCCAACTATCATTACATACAAGGTTAAATTCCCTTCCCTGCAATGAGTGGCTTAGGTGGGGTCAATGACCTAATTTCAGGTGCAGAACTGGGAAACAGTATATTCAGCTTGTGCATGAGGATGTCAGCTCTTGATGGAATCTCATTCAAAAGAAACTGCTGAACAATCGGTTTTTTGAACCACTCCATAACAGAGTCTCCGGTGGCCCTTAAAACCACCTTACTAACTTCAAATGGGGATTCTACAGAGCTCAGCATCTGTGCAACCACGATCTTCAGAGTGGGTCCTGTAACCAATTTGATACGCCTCGGGACCACTCCATAATACAACATTCTTTTCCTAAATCTATGGAGGGTGTGCACAACAGCTATAAGAGCAGCTCCCACCGACAAATTTCTAACGTCGAGTGACCAAGCAATATGCTGATCGAAAACTATTGCCTTCGGGAAAAGCTTATTCTCATAGGCAACCTTCCAAACACAGCGAGCTCTGTTTATCTGCCCCATCAGAACAAGGTAGTTTAAGAGAACATTGACAAAGTACCTCGCAGCCCCTTCTTCCATCTCGTAATCAATACCTTGAAAAAACTCCCTCACAAACAATAAAACTGGCTGTTTTCTCTGTTCTGGGCCAGTAAAGAGTCCACACATAAAGGCATGAGCTTTGTGTTTTGTTGCACCAAGGATTGCCATCAAATGTTTCTCATTGTGTTCTTCCTGGCATCGTACCAAATAGGCAAGGATTGATGTGTAAAGAATCAGATCCACCTTCGCAGCAGAGTTCACATAGTTTTCAAGGAGAGGCTTTGCTGACTCATATAAACCATTCTTCATGCATGATTCAAACAACTGCCTAACTATGAAATTATTTGTTCTAATCCCCGATGAACCCATGAAACTCAACCACCTCAAGGCAAGCTCAACAGAACCATCTTTAACATAAACCATTAGAACATCACTAGCACTAACATCAATAGAATATCCCATGGACTTCATTTCAAGTAAGATTTTTGCTGCAACATCCACAAGTTTCTTATTAGCCAAGAGGGTCAAAAGAGCCGTATATGTGCTCAATCCGGGCCTTAAACCTGCATTTATCATTGAGTTATAGAGCTTCATCGCAGAATCTACCTGTCCAGAGGCTGCATGCATTTCTAAGAGACATGAGTATGTCGATGGAGTGGGTAGAAATCCGGCTTTCTCCATTTCTTTAAAAATTGATGTTGCAATATCAAGCTTTCCTGATTTTGCATGGGACTCAATGATCATCGTGTATAAGCCAAAATTCGGCCTAAAACCAGCTGCCTTCATCTCCTCCCAAAGCCGAAGTGCAGTATCTAGCTTCCCAGCCTTTGCGTAGGAGTCGATCAATGAAACAAACATAGTAGCAGATGGCCGAAGCCCAAAGCCCAGCATTTCCATGTAGATTTTCATTGATGTGTCCAGTCTCCCAGCTTTCCCCATTGAATCAACAAGTGATGCAAAGATACTAAAGCCCGGCTGAAACTTCCTTTCTTTCATCTCTTGAAAGAGCTTCAAAGCTGCATCAAGCCGGCCTGATTTTGCCAAGCTAGGTATCATCAACTCATACGTAGACCCATCCAACAAACACCCTGCCACTTGCATGCTCTCATATATCTCAAATGCCTTGTAAGGCAAATTTTTATTCAAAAATAACATCATAAGGTCATTGTACGTTTGAGTGTTGATTTTACAACCATAATCCTGAGCCTTCTTGAAACAACAAAACGATACCTCCAATTTCTCAGCTTTAGCCAAAAACTGAATCACCCGATTGTAGGCACTAAATAAAGAAACCCCATTACCACTTGACTCTTGGACCAACTCCTCAAACAATGACTGAATCGCATCGAAGTCTCTACTTTGATTTAACCCATCAAACAACATGTCATAACACTCATCACTCGGGGCATACCAAGATTGTCGCTTAGCCCATCTAAACAAACTCAATGATGCATCGCTATCTTTGACAACCTTCAAGGCCTGAGTTATATGAGTCATATTAGGCATAAACTGTAGTTTATCCAATTGGGTCTCTAATTCTGGTCCCCATTTCCACCTCTTAACAACCTCAACAATCTTAGCAACTGCAGAGGCATTCAAAAATGGTTTCTTTAACCCACCCACCATAACATGATCGTCAAGCCCTGGCTCGACTGACCGGATACCTTTACCAGAGTATATAACACTCCCCGACTCATCTAAGTACTCTATATCCTCAGTCCACTCACCAGAACAGTAACTTCTTACAATTCTTGGGTTTCCAATAAAATTGGGGGTTTTAGAAAGAGTATGGAAGGGGGAAATTTGATTGATACCCATCGAAGAGTTGAAGAAACTAAAGCTATTGGAGCACTTAGTGAGTGCATTTCTGCTAGAATTCAGGTTCGTTGAAGAACTAGTGCAAGAGTTAGGGTTTAGTTTGAGAATGAAGCAGAGATATCTAGGGCAAAATTTACGATTTAAAGTATGAAGCATTGAAATAACTAGGAGGAAAATGCAAGGGTTTGGTAGATGTAGAAACGCTTACCAGACGATCTTCTCTTGTGTTGGTAATCTCTCCAAGGGAGGCCAAAACCTTAAACCCTACTGGATTGGGAATGGAGGAACCTTTACGGTAATTTGACAGGGCAAATAGCCAAATTACGCATTTATTTTTAGGGTAAATTGCATGTTTAGTCACCTAATATTAGTCAGTTTCTCTTTTGGTCACCCAATTATAAAAAGTTACAAAACACTCGCTCAACTATTTGACTTTTTATTTTTGATCATCAACGGTTAAATGACTAACGGAAAGATGGCATAACAACTTTTAAAATTGGCATAAATATTTACATATTATTTCAATTTAATCTTAATTATTAAAAATTTAGCTCTTAATGTTTACATATTATCTAATTTTATCCTATATTTTATATGAAAATATAATTCAAAACACAATGTGTAAATTAGAAATAAAAATAAAGATATTTTATGAAAATATCTTTTTTTTTTATTAAACTAGATAACTTTTAAATACATTGCTTTCCTTATACTTCAAATAGCTGAGAACGTAGTATCTTTCAATGCCAATTAACTCATTTTTTGTTGGCTTAAGTAAGCTTAATTTTTTTTCTTAAGTTGTTAGAATTAAAATTAGGTTAAATTGATAAAGTGTGTACTTTTATTTTCAAAGACTTGAATCGGCTTATCTTATAAAAATTGGGCCATTTTATTATTTTTATTGTTTTTTATTTTTTTTTCTTTAAGCCAAATGCAAGGACAACGTTGCAAAGGGTCAGGTGGCAACACTCTTATAACTCCTATTTACCAACAAAACCCATTGTTCGATGTCAGCTCTAGTGATCGATCATGCAAGTTCATTTTCATGGCTTTGTTTGACTTTTCGAGTCCCCTAGTCAATCAACTTATCCACTCCTTGAACTCGATTAAACTTATTGAAGCCTTAACTCTGAAAGTTTATTTCAAAAACACTTTCATTTTCTTTTTAATGGTGGGTTAAATATATGAAGGTTGAAGTTACTATTACGCTAATTTTAAAAACTAATATGTCAAATAGTTATGTGACCATTTTGTGTCTATAAGTGTAAGGTCCATTTGTTTCACTGAAAACAATTTCTAAAAAAAAATTGATTTTTTGAAAAAACTATTACTTTTTAGTGTTTAGATTATTTTACTTAAAATATTTTTCGTTGTTTGATAATTTTTTTAAAGTCATTTTTCAAAAATTATTTTCACTACAACAAACACAATATTAAATTAAAAATATTTTCATATTTTAATTTAGAAAACTAAGTTTGAGTTTAATTAGAGCAATAAACATTAATTCAAAAATGTCCTTTCCCATAATTAATCTTTTATAATAGAACTCATACATAGTATAACATGTATTATTTTTAATAAATATGTAACAGTTAATTGTTGAGAGAATAGCTACACAATTTCGAAGAATCATAAGGTCTCTTTAACAATTGAGATGCACTGGTTAGACCTGATGACGTTACACTTGACTTGATCTGATTTAAATATCTGTCTGAAAAGTGAAAAGATTTGAGTAAAAATATAGATTTAAAAAATAGGCTACCCGTTTAAAAAATGGTTCGAGTCTCAAGTAAGTTTTTTTTGTTTGGGTTCAACCTGATCCGAATTTTCAAAAAAAAATTATTGTTTTGCCATTGTTTTGTTTTTGTTTTTCACTGGTTTGATATCATTTCACTATTATATTACTATTATTTTATTGTGATTGTTCGGATATTGTATAACTCTTGTTTTATTGTTAATTTTACTATTATTTTTAGAGGCATTTGCTTGTTAAGTTGTACTTATCTTAGTGTTATTTAAGTATAAAGATAATTTTTTAATTTATTTTCAATTTGTTGAAAAACATTTATTTTTAATGTTTTTAATGTATTTGATGTAATATATATTTTCAAAATTTATTTTTATATAAAACAATTAATACAGTTAGATCAAGCCGAGCTCGAATTTTAGTTTTTTATTTGGGCTGAGCTTGAAAAAAAATTAAACTCATTTTTCAAATCGAACCCAAACCTATAAAACGGGCTTGAAATTTTACTACGGCTCGAACTGGCCCATGATGACTTCTAGCACTGATAAATGGCACACATCAGAGCCAGTACAAAAATGAACCATACCAAACAAAACAAAAGTACACCAAACAAAAGGGCGTACACCAATTTATACTATTAATTGCGTTGCTAAGTTTACAAATAAAAGAAAACAAAATTTATTGATGAACAACAAAAGCCAACTACAAAACATTCTCCATCCCAGACCAATTCCTAAGTCATTAAAACTCACACCCAACCATGCTACCAACATACAGTCTCGATCAACCACAACTTTTGCTACTCTATTCGCTTCCCTGAACTTATTGATGAAGCCTTCAAACATCTTTCATATGCTAAGCAAGAGCCAAGAGGTAAGAGCAAATCAATACTTACCATGAAGTAAAAATCTGCATGAAAAGTTAGCAGAGGTAAGAGCAGATCAATGATTACCAAGAAACACAATACTCACACATTGAACAAGAGCATATGCTCCTTTCATTTCCTGGAATCATGATTGTGGTCTTGTCTTGATGGACTAATTTTTTCCAGTAAGTAAACAGGGGAATGCAACAGTATAAACCTGTAAACACTTGACAGCAAAATATTAAAAAGGCCTCGCCTGAAACTTTTTTACAACCCATTTTCATGCATGCTATGGTCCCTGCTCCTTTTATTGTCTATCCATGGATGATTAAAGATGCACTTTCCAAAAAGAAAAACAAAATTAAGATATAGTAAAATGGGTAGAATGATGCTCAATAATGGGTAGAGATATACTCACATTGAAAGAACAGGAACACACTATAGTGAATGAAGTCAAATGAATACAATATATAGTTACCAATAACTACTGGCATCAAAATTTGCATCTTCACTTACTACCTTCAAGAGAGGCATTACTAACACCCATCAAAGCTACATTCTTTTCTAGCTTTATTTGCCACCCATTAATCTTCTCCTTCAAGGCTACATTGCCAAATTCTAATGACCCAAACTCAATGGCCATCAGCAGGAACTCAGTCTGGTACTAACATCGAAAATTTAGACACCAAACCACATACCATAAAGACAAAATCAAAGCCCCTAATAAACAACTCCAATCAATAGCCTCAAAGAAATCATCAATACCTTAGTATCATGTGAAACATTTTCTAGAAAACATCTCTTGGAAATATGTCTTCTCGACTAACCTTATTCTATGATAAGTTGTTTTATGTTGGTCTTGAAACAGCATGTTCTAAACAATTATTATTCTTGAACAACAACTATTCTAAATATAATATGTTTTGATTGGTGGTTGTTTTGAATATAATTATTCATGAAGAATAGTTATTCTAAATAATAGTTGTTCCAAATCATAATATGAATGACAGTTATCTTAAACTAAGACTCTATTCTAAATATGTTTATTCTCGAATAATGATTATTCCGAACAACAATATACAAAATAAAAATGGTGTATCTACTACTGCTGCTATTATTATTATTATTATTATTATTATTATTATTATTATTATTATTATATTGAACTGATGGTAGAAAAGTGGGAAAAAGCCAAGATTTGTGGAGCAAAGTAAGCCTCGTATTCTTTGCGTAATCATTGCTCAATTCTCTCAAGTTTCTTAGTCTCCACTTATGAGACTGCATCGAGTGGGTATCTATTAGGAGTGGGACTTGGGATAGCTACATTTTATTTTATTTTATTTCATGTAGATTCAACCCTTTTAGTTTTAAATTATTTTTTAAAAAAAAGTTTTTAATGAGAACAACTAAAAATATCTAACTCAATTTAGACAAGCTAACCACCCATAATAAATTTCAACATCTTATCCCTGAATTACTTACTTTGAGAATCAAACTTCGATGCAAAGGGTTATTACCCTTTTAAAAAAAATTGAATCACCTTTTTTAATAGGATTGTTACGAGTGAATGAACGGAATGTTCGATAAATTGTTCGTGAACTATTCGTATAACGTTCATTTATGTTTATTTATTAAGCTAAATAAACGAGTGTGAACAAAATTTTTATATTCGTTTAATAAATTAACAAACACGAACAAATGTGCGTTCAGTTCGTTTATGTTCATGAACAAGCTCGTTTATTTATTAATGATATTTTCTTATAAAAATATTAAAATAATATCTGTGTGTATGTATTTATTTATTGTTTATTTGTTTATTATTCATTAACATTGTTCGTAGGCATGTTCAATTATATGTTCATGAACATGTTCATTTAATGTCAATGAACATGTTCGATTAAGTTAAATGAACATACTCAATCGAACATGTTCGTAAACATTAAATAAGCGAACATGAACACGTATAATTTTAAATAAACGAAAATGAACAAAAATTTAAAATTTTTACCGAACACAAACTGAACACAAACAAGCTTAAAAATAAACAAACGAACATGAACAGAGGTTTGTTCGTTCAAGCTCGGTTCATTTATAACCTTAAGAAATGTTGACTAAAATATTAGTTTTTTAATGATGTCATATTAACATGTCACTAGTTGTATTATATGCCACTTAAATAAATAATTTAAAAATTATAAATTATACAAAATACGCCACTTCATGCTGGCATGAATTGTTATGTGAACGATTCTTTTTAAAAGATTGAGGGTCAAATTTAACATAAAAATAATAAGGGCCAATTTGTCAAAAAATGTAAATTTTAAAAACTAAATTTATTATTATAGATCATGCTTGTCAAGTTTGATATAAATTAAAATTTTATAAATATACATTTTATGTAGAAAACTTTTAACTGTAAAATATTTACTAATATATACAATATTTTATATTGATATCAAGGGCAAAACTAGGAGGGCAGGCAAGGCTTCGGTCCTCCTGAAACGGAAAATTTTTCATTTAGACATTTTTAAAATTTAATATATTAAATTAGTAAAGGTAAAATTACACTTTAGTTCCTCTAAAAGATAAAATTTTAATTTAATTTTTTAAAAATTATAAAGATATAAACTATTAAAATGATGAAATTATATTTTTGCTATCGTAAAAATTATAATTTAATTTGACCCCTTACAAAATTTTCTGATTACACTCCTGATTGATATGATAAAGATATCAGGTCAATTTAAAATTTTACATATACAACAAATATAAATATTTTGATAAATTCAACCATCGTGGAACGACTGTAACTGAACTTTGTTAAAATATTACTCTTCTTGCTATTAAGAAGCTCCATATTCCCTGCCCGAATAAAGCAATAATCTTCCATTTTATAAGGACATTTTAGATATCAGGTCAATTTAAAATTTTACATATACAACAAATATAAATATTTTGATAAATTCAACCATCGTGGAACGACTGTAACTGAACTTTGTATTTCTAGTCAAACTAGAGATAATTTAGTATTAGTAATTATATTGAGTTTCGATTTAAAGTTGAATTTCGAGTAAAATTAAATTTTTGAACAGAAAAAATTATTTTTTTATTCATAAAACTCGAATATAAGATGAAACACAAACTTTTTATTATTACTCAACCCAATAGAAAGTTATTAAATCCCATTAATATTGTATTGAAGTGCAAGAAAAGAGGTGTCTTTTGTGTGTGTCATTTCCAGATTGCATTGAAGAAGAAGTTTGTTTATATAAAGAGGTGTAAGAGAAAATGGAGAGATGATATAAATAATGTAAAAGATGATAGCCCCATGTGCTAGGTTGATTTTGACAAATTCCAACCTGTTAGGCATTTCTTGGGCCCAACAAAGTTAGATTAAGAATAGAACATTGTGGCTGACTGCCCCATGCCTTCCATTCCAACACAACTCATTTGCTTTGTAATCCATGCAGACGCACATGATTATGGATTTTATATATATTCCTCTTCACTCCATCCCCAAGGTATATAGGTAAACCCATGCTTTAATGGTCCCTCGATTAACCATCCTAGTCAAAACAGTAAAATAAACATCACATTTATCAAAAACCCTCCAAGGAAGAACATGGGGAAAAGCAAGCAATCCATGGAAATCAAGCCACCAGTCTGTTCTAGTGTTACAAAAGGAGAGTGCTTCATATTCCCGACAGTATCAATCAAGTTGTGATCTTTCCATTTCCATTTCCATTCCCATGCCTTGAATCATCTTTAAATTTAATCCCACAACTACTACTTTTTCAGTCCCCCTCAGCCTCCCTCATGCTTTTGCATCATTATTATATTCACCACTAAGGATGAAACTTGCCCCAAAGTGGGTGCCAATGCCATCTGAGAATCTTTCATAGTCTTTTAGCCACTTTACCTCGCTTTTGACTTGTAAAAAAATTTCCCATCATTCAATCTACATGACTTTGGTATGTGAAAACAATCATTTTCTTTTTTATCAACCAAATGAAAACTCACTTTTGCCCTTCACTTGTCCATAAACAAGAAAACGACCATACCAGGTTTTGATGTTCCACAAATAAGCACAAGGAAACAATGGCAACAAAAAAATTGCAAAAGAGACTGCAGATTAGTGAACTGAGTAACAACAATGTCCGAAGGGGTCCTGGAAATGGAACCCGGTGAAAAGGAATCCGGCAAACCTAACTATAACATTGAGAAGAAATCACAAAAAGGAAAGCTGGTAATTCAAAAGATGAAACAAATACAAGGAATAAAAGGATTCCACAACAAACAAATATTTCTTCTCTTTGATCAAATCAACAAACCGGATTCTTCTTCGCCGGATAACCCCTTATGAAGCTTTCGGTTTCCTTAAAAGTATTCAAGTTAAAATCATCCCAAATCTTCTTGGCCTTCTGAGGGGCATCTGATCAATTCCAATATGTTAACTACCTCTCCCATATCCGGACGGTTCGATGGTACTTGTGACGTGCAGATTAAGCCTAGTTTCATCACTGGAATTGCCTCCTCGGCTGGGAACTTTCCTTGCAGCCGTCCATCGACGCATTCCTCCACCCTGCCTTCTTCCAATGCTCCACGGATCATGTCACAAAGCACCACCACATCATCTTCCATGTACTCAACAGGCCTCTTCCCGGTAACCACTTCCAAAACCAAAACACCGAATCCATACACATCACATTTCTCGTTTATTTTCACTGTTCGGCAGGCAAACTCAGGGGCCATGTAGCCAAGTGCACTCTGAATCTTGCTACTTAAAACATAGCGATCTAGCATAGGGAGCAACCTTGCTAGGCCATAATCTCCAAGTTTAGGTTCACCTGAGCCATCAATAAGGACATTGCTCGACTTTATATTGTAATGAATAATGTTAGATTGGTGCAAGTGAGCCAAGCTTTTTGCTGTCCCTAGAATGATACTGAACCTGTCATTCCAAGAAAGATAATTTCCAACCGATCCTTCATGAAGGTGTTTATACAGACTTCCACCAGAAACAAATTCATAAATGAGAAGCTGCAGTGACGGTGTCCAGTAATAGCCTTCAAGAGCGAGAAGGTTTGGGTGCTGTATTTTCCCAAGTTTTTTCACTTCCCTTTCAAATTCTTCTTGGGATTTGACAAGACTTGATACTGTGAGCTTCTTGATCGCCACTGAACGCCCATCTCGCAAAACTGTCCTATACACAGCTCCAAACCCACCACGCCCAAGTTCACAGTCCTTGGTGAAAAGAGCATGTGCACCTGTACTGAAGTCAGGCTCCCCAGAAAACATGACAAGTTTGCCAGAATTGGCATCCGTAGTAGGGGAATGGCTAAACTCATCCCCGGCAGAAAAAGTAAGGGCGGCTGCAGACCGGGATGTTGATGACCTGACACGGAGATTAAGAACAGTGATGGCAACGACTCCAACAACAATTACAGCAGCTGCACCAATAGCAATGAGGGCAGAGATACTGAGAATTATTCTCTTATGACCGACAGTCGTAGGCAATTCCTCGGAAATGGAATCAGAGGAGGAGTTAGGATTTAACACAATGGGTTTAGGAAGAACAGCAGGGCAAGATTTGTTAACTGCAGAGCCACAAAGTGATGGATTCCCAGAGACAGCCGTGGGCGATATGGTGTTAAAAAATCCACCAGCCGGCAGTTCTCCCTGTAAATTGTTGTGGGAAATATTGAAGGATAATAGGTGGGGTAGATTGGCCAACTGCTTGGGTAGGGCTCCAGCAAGGTTGTTGAAAGACAGGTCCACGTTTTCTAGGCTGTTCAGTTTTCCAATTTCAGCAGGTATTGGGCCACTCAGGTTGTTTTGTGATATGATCCTACACCAACAATAACAAATAGAAATGAAAAGCAAGTTAGAACAACAAACAGCACCTGCTTTCACCAGAACAAACTGTAAGTGAATGCCAATAGGATAGAGCAGATATCATGCAGCAAGGCAAACTACAATATCATTGCGCAAAAGGCTTCAACATTAGAATATCAAGATGTTTTAGATTTGAAGTAATTTATCTCAATGAAACGCAATCCACTAATCATTCAACCTTTGAGCAGATGGAACAAAGTTCACCTACTACCAAAATCTAATCTTAGCCTTTAGGGTAAACTTGATGTTTATAGGTCAAGATAGCAAGGAATGATTTGAATATAGAAACACAATACATTAGATAAACCAGAAAGCACACAGATAGCCTAACTAAAATTGGAAGTTAAAAGCAATAAATCATACTCAAGAACAGGAGAAACTTACAAAGTCGATAGCAAGGTGCAGTTTTCAATTGATGAAGGAATTTTTCCATCTAGGAAATTAGCATTGAGCCTCAAATCCTTCAAGGAGAAAGCTCCTCCAATTTCCATAGGAATGCTTCCATTAAGCTGATTATGACTCAAATCAAGAACATCCAAAGCCTTCAATTCTCCAACAGTTCCCGGAACAGACCCAATGATAGAGTTCCTCGACAGGTTCAAGAACTGCAAACTGCTTAAAACCCCAATATCGTGTGTTAATTCCCCAGAAAACGAATTGTGAGATAAATCCAAGACTCGAATCTTTTGAAGGGAGGTGCTTGGTGAAGCTGAAATGGGATTGCTCGAATTTACACCAAGCTTATTCTCCGAAAGCGAGACTTGATTCAGGCCCGACTTGAAAATCCATCTAGGAAGATCACCGATCATCAAATTCTGGCTAAAATCCAACGCCAAAAGATTCACATTGTTTTCCATAGATGCAGGCAAGCTTCCATTTAAACCATTAGCAGATACATTTAACACCTTCAACAACTTAAGGCTTTCTATAGACTCAGGAACTTGACCAGAAAACTTATTCATAGAGAAATCCAAAGTCTCAAGATTTTTCATTTCTCCTATCCATTCAGGGACCTCACCAACAAAAGAATTCATGCTCAAATTCAGATAACTACACAGGCTAAGCTTTTGTATTGTGTTTGGAACCGACCCTGAAAGTAAATTCATGCTAAGATCAATTGACCTCAACAATAAACAACCCCCAATCCCATCAGGAACCTGTCCAGTGAACCTATTCTTACTCAAGTTAATGGACCTCAAATTATTCAAAGCCTCAATCCCTTTAGGAATCTCTCCTTCCAACAAGTTACCAGACAAATCCAATGACCTTAAACCATTCAAACCCCAAATCCCAGCAGGCAAAGACCCTGAAAGCTGATTCCAGGACAAGTTAATATTAGCAAGGGTAGCGCAAGAGCCTAAACTCCCAGGAATCTTACCCGAGAACCGGTTATTAGCTAAAGAAATGGACCTCAAAGACCCACATTGTTTGAAAAAATCATCAGGGATAAAACCCGAAAGAGAATTCTCACTCAAGTCAATGATTCTCAGACTTTCAAGCTTTGCCAAGTTGGGGCTTATAGTCCCACTGAGATTGTTCCTCGCTAAAGAAAGCTTTCTCAAGAACTTGAGCTGCAAAAGGCCACGACCGATCCGACCCGAAAGAGTGAACCCGTCAAGGTTGAGCTCGGTAACACGGCTCGACCTTGGGTTACATTTGACACCAAACCAGTTACAAGGAGTGTCGTCATCTTCATTCCAAGACGAAAGCTTTTGGCTTGGATCTTGAATGTCTGCTTTGAAAACTATTAGTCCCAAAACATCATCGTTCAAAGATGGGCTTAAAGATCTTACTGGGAAAGAAGGAACAAGCAAAAGGACCACCCAAAATAACAGTAAAGTTGACAGATTTTTCATGTTCATCTTCCTCTTTCTTCCTTTTCAGTAGTTCAAAACCTCCATTCTTACTTAGCAGAGTTGCAGAGATGAAAAGGAAAAAAGAGAGAAGCCAAAATGTAGCTTAAAACAAAGAGATCCTTTTGGCAAAGCAAACACAAGACAGGACACAGGTGGAAGAGAAACAAGAATTACACTCCAACAAGCTAAGGTCTTTGAAGTTTTTCAAGGCTAAATCTGAGAACTAAAATGATGAAAAATGTTGGGTTTCATTCAAATTTCAACGTTTAAAGGAAAACCCACTTCTTAGAAGGCCACCGCCGGTAGAAAGTCGCCGGAAAACGAAGGAAACGGAGAAAAGAGTGAGAAAGTTGAAGGCTTGGTTCTGTTTTCCTCAAAGAGAGAGAAAGAGAAAGAAGAAAGTGAAGAACAGTGGAGATAGAGGGGAATGGCTTGGGTTGTAATTAATGTAAAAGGATGCTTTTTTTAGTTATTTTTTATGGATTAAAAATAACGGGAAAGAGAAGGTGGTGGGATGGGGCAATTTAATGTTCGTATGGACACGTGGTTAATTTTAAAAGGTCCATAGATATCCTACGTGGCGACACGTGGTCGTTGTCAGTGAACACCATGCTTTTGGAGGATGTGCATGTAATGTAATGGGTTGAATTAGGTTTGGGTTGGGTGGGTATGGAATTGACCCTACATCCCTTACGGAATTACGGATAGGCCATTTTTAACGGACCAATGTTCTGAGCTAAACTCAACCCGAGGAATGAACTTTTAGACTTTTATTGATAATTGTCTTATGTATTATTATTTATCTTGTTTTTTTTATAATTGTATTGGCAGAATTCCAAAATTCACTCCTAATGTTGGTGGGTTTTTTCACTTAGGTCCTTAACTTTTTTTTCTCATTTTTTTGTGTGACAAGAATATAATTATAAAACTAGCTACATTAACTTAAACCCTTCCCCCAAACAGGAGATCTTCATACAGATGCAACCCATGCCTTCTCTCATAGACCATTTTTGCCAATTTATCTGCCTCCTGATTATCTTCTCTAGATATGTGTCTAATACTTTAACGTTTAAATCGAGATAGCATGTGATGAATTATCCTACTCTGAGCAAAATTGGAACCCTCCAAAAAACTATCTTGTATGCTCTTAATCGCCTCAAGACTATCAAATTGGATTAACACATTATCATAATCCTGGTCGATTAAAAGGGTCAACCCATTCAAGATGCCCCATAACTCCGCGTCAAAAACTGAACAACTCCCCAAGTATCTGTTAAAACCAAATATCCACTCCCTATTACGATCCCACACAACTCCCCTTACTGCTGCAAAACTTGCATCATGTTGAACTGAGCCATTTGTTTGCAAACAAACCCAATTCCCGACCAAATTATGGTAAGGTAACGTTCCGTTCAACTCAATCGCCATCTCTCTACCTGCAGAAATATATTGTTTAGCCCAACTATAGGAAGCCTTAATAATATCACTACAGCTCCAAGATGTGCCTTGAAAGAGGAAGAGATTCTGATTCTTTCAGATACGTCAAGTTATAATCCCAAAGAGGCAATTCCAATCAACATCATCCAGGAAAATATCCTAGCAATTCTGTAGGTTGGCCTTAAACCATACCTGTAAATTCCCACAGTAAAACCATTCCTGTCTTTTAACGGGGATTAACTGATTAAAAATAAAATCTAAATTAGTGAAAACCATAAATTAACTAACTGACAACATTTTTGTCCATCATGACATAACACCTTAAGCAATGACTCTACGAACGTGACTTAACCTGTCATTAATGACGTGGTATTTTGGGATAAATTTACTAAAATTTCAAAAAATATTTTTAATTTTTAATAAATTTAACCTAAAATATCGTGTTATTAATGACATGTCACGTTAATTGAGTCATCACCAAATGTGTCATGCCATGTTGGACAAAAATGTTGACAATTAGCTGACTTAACAGTTTCTGTTAATTTTATCCTTATTTGAAAATTTTTTTGTAATATTGTGAGCGAGAAAGGAAGAAAAAAGTTAAAAAGGCAGAAGTGAAAAATACGACAAATATTAGGGATGAATTTTAAATTATACCAATTGTTTTAAAAGTTTCAAGATTAAAATAATTTTTTATTCGAATTATTTCTAGCTTAAATTAACTGAGTTTTATTTAATCATATTATTTTTCGCATTTTATTTAATACATATGTTTTTTTTTATAAAAAAAAATTCATACAAAGCAAAGGTTGCAAAATATCATGGATAATATATTATTATTAATCGAATTAATTTGAATTCTATTTAATCATATTATTCCTCGCATTTTATTTAATACATATGTTTTTTTATAAAAAAAAATTCATACAAAGCAAAGGTTGCAAAATATTATGGATAACAATCAAAGAGCCCGTAGTCAATTGCGGAGTGTAGTAGAGATATAAATGTGCTATGCCATTAGAGATGTTCAATCGGTTAACCGATCGGTTAATCGATCCAAATTATTATTAATCGAATTAATCGATCTTTGTAAATTCTTAACCGTTAACCGAACTGAAACTTTAAAAAAAAATTAATTGAAAATCGAACTTTTTCGGTTAATTCGATCGGTTAATCAAATTAACTGAAATTTATATTTTTTTTATTTTTGGTTAAAACAAATATAAAACATATAAAAAAAATTAACCAAATTAACCGAATACGTATATATTATAATATTATTTATAATATTTATTAAGTTATGTTAATTCGGTTAACCGATCGATTTGGAACCGAATTAACTGTTAACTGAACTTTCAAAAAGTTATTAACTTTACCCGAAAATTACATACCCGTAATGGCCACTAAAATGGTAAAATTTTAATTTAGACCCTTTATAATTTATAACATTTTAAATTAAAAATAGTAAAATTACACTTTAATATCAAAAATTATAAAAAAATTGATTTAACTTTTAAAAATAATAAAAATATAAATTATTAAAAAGATGAAATTATATTTTTTATTATCATAAAAACATACTATTAAAAAGTTTGAAGGTTGTATAAACCAAAACTCGAGCCCTCAGAAACAAAGTCGAAAAACCATTAACATTTCAAGCAAATCTTACGAAGAAGCAACGATCAAGAAGACGAACAAGTTGCATCGTGATAAAGCAAATTGGAACAAGATTAAAGATGAAGGTCAGCATTGTAACATCGAGAATACAAGGAAGCGAGGAATAATGCCCTCTGGAAAAGGCAACTATCGTACAAGCTGAGGGCCCTCATTGTCTTACAAAGAATGTCAAGTCAAATCCCAAACACTCCCGGTCCAACTTATCTTCCTTAATTGGCACCAAAATAGTAAAAAAAAAAATTAGAAACCACAACCGCCTCTCCCCAAAACTAGAGTTACATGCAGCATAAGACAGTGGCTTCATCGACCAAGTAAAAGAGAGATCTCGGCTCATCTTGACTCGCATTGCGGTTATACGATATTAGAGGAGCATTAAGATCAAGGAAGGGTCGAATGGCCAAAGAAGCAACCTCATCATGACCTAGGCTCCAACCAAAATAGTGAGTGCAAGAGGGTTCATCCTCTCTCCTTCAGATCGAGGGAGGGCTCATCGATGCTGAAGAAAGCGAAATCCAGTAAGTCATATTCTCGACAAAGGAGGACAGAAGTAAAAAAATAAAGATTAATAGAAAATAGGCGAAGAGAGGACGAGAACTCGAGAGAGAAGTATGGCCGAAGTGAGAAGATCGGTCAAGAGGCAGGATGGTCGCTCATGCTATGAAACAAAGGTTATCTCTCTA
The DNA here is from genome assembly GCA_005610355.1 of Gossypioides kirkii. Lineage (NCBI taxonomy): Eukaryota > Viridiplantae > Streptophyta > Magnoliopsida > Malvales > Malvaceae > Gossypioides > Gossypioides kirkii. Next base: position 8,502,368 of record CP032252.1, on the reverse strand, counting down.
GTAGTGTTTGTTGAGAGAAAAATGATCGTCTAAGTTGGATAAATTTTTTTTTTATTTTTTTTAGACTTCTATGGTAGTAAATGCATGTTATTTTGCATTTGAGTTTTTCTTTAGAGATAAAAGTATGGGTGAGTATTAGATCGAATCAAGTTTAATCGAGTCAAAAAATTTCGATTTAGTCGAGTTGAACAATCCTATTTTAACAGCCAAATTCAATTTGAAATTTTTTTCAAATTGAATAAAAAAATTTCGAGTCAAGTCAAGTCGAGTTAAGTTAACGAATCCTATTATTTATGCTTGATGTTACGTTTACACGGACAAATTATTTAACTAGTAAACGAAGCACAATATTATTTAACTACAAAAATAATATAATGGTTTTGCTTTTAACTTAATGGGTTTGACTTTTAACTTTAGAAAAAGTAAACATTTATTAAAACGACATAGTTTTGCTTTTTCTTATTCAGATTTTCTGATAACTCGAATTATATAATTCATATTTGAGTTAAACCGAAAATTTTGATTTTTTTTTATTCGAGCTAATCCGAATAACTCGAACTATTTAATTCAAAATTTAAATTTTTTATCGATTTTTTCGAATCAAATCGAATTTTATTTACCTCTAAATAAAAGTTACACAATAAAATACATAAAATTTAATTTCTCTCCCTACAGTATGCTCTTTCACAATACTCAAACTCGAGATATATGTGATTCATAATAGATAGAAAGTTTGTGGAAATATCATATCTTTACTCATTTTATTGTCACTATTTATAAGAATGAAATTATGATTAACTTCATATAATAGATATTTATTCAAATAATTTTAAAAAATAAACAAATCTTAATTTAAATAATTAAAAGACAAAAATAGGAAGATATGGTCATCAAGTAGTATAAGTAACAATTGTCACAAGAAATGTGTGGTCTACAACAACACGTAGCTTAGACAACTGAGGATGCAAAGATTCCTTTTTCAAGCAGTATAGTTGGAGGAGTTGTTTGTGGAACGCGATTAAGCAAGAGCATTAGGGCTAGAGATGGCAACTAGGTGGGGTGAATTTTTTCCTACCTTGACCCCGACTCGGTATATCCCATCTTAACTTGACTTAAAATTAAATATTAATTTCATGATAATATAGATTAAATTGTAAAAAAAAAAAGAGAGTAAAGTTTGAATTGTCTTTAATTGTCGAGTGAATGTAATGTATTAAATATCCATGTACACAAGATGTGAACTAGTAGGATTCAGATGGCATGTCATTAGCAAATTTTTATGTGCGCTAGTGATAGTGCCACTTCGGGCAATCTCATGATATTGCACTTCGGTGCTAGTGACGGTGGCACTTCAATGCATTTCGTTAACTTTACACTTTCGTGTAAGCTAGCATATGAGCATTTATGCTAATGACTCAGTGTTCATTCCGCATATTCTAATGATTTAGTGTTCATTTTACAAATCCTACGTGTTCTATTGAGTCTACAATTGGACTAAAAATTTAAATGGTAAATGAACTTCTTAGTGATATAAGTAAGTGGCTTATAGGATGTTAGTTTGAGATTTCTCCGTGGTTATTCTTTATTTAATTTCATTGTATATTATTATAAATAATGTATTTATATGTTAACAGTGATTAATTTCATAGGTAAGTTTAATTCTTGATGTACTTATTAAGCTTTCACAACGTGTTACTTTTCCAACGCGTAGGTAAAAGCTAGACTTAAAGCTCTAGAGTGAAGTTCAATATCATCACATCTCAAGGCTTGGAAGAGAGTATGGTTTTAATCCTTTGGTATTAGACTATGACATGTACATAGGTTAAATCAAAGTATATGTATAAAATTACTAGTGAAAATAGCTTGTGAATCTTGAGTATTTTGCTAGCCCTCAGAACTTATCTAAGCTTTGATTGAGATATATGTTGAATTACATGATATTCTGATGGAGTTTTATGATTTATAATGTTTAAAAGTGTTATGAAATGATTGGTGATAGTTTAGAATTGGTTTAGGTATTTCAAACATGCTTTGGGCAATCTGTCCCCAATGTTACGACATCCACTTTTCAGTGTTGCGGCATTGGGTCATGTCGCGACATTGGATGTCATTGGAATATTTTGCCGTTAATGTTGCGACACCCATTTTTCAATGTCACGACATTAACTCTGCTTACCTTGGCTTTTACCCAAAAGACCCCTAATGGTCCTCGTTTGCAATCAAACTTTAAAGGTAGCCTAGAAATGACTTGAATAGCTTCAAATATGCTCAAAAATGTTAAAATAAAGTTTCAAAATTAATGTTCACTTTAAGTAGTCTTAGTGTCCAAATGTGACATCCCTTGCTCGTGATATGTCGATTCAATCTGGAGAAGGGGTGATACACCCATTTCCATCACTCCTTGGAGTACATATAGGGGAAAGGTCTCTTGTCCAGTAGTGTTATGTCACCAACAAACTTGAGACATGGTGGTCGTGTGGTCAGCTAAGTGGCAAGATCATTATACGTGGGTTGTGATCAATCATGGTACTACTTTGACATTCTCCTTGTTGAGGTAGTATGATGTTGTTGCGCTTCAATGGTCCGCTGGTGGTCACACTTGGAGATAGGAGCATTCTCACCTTTCATCTGGCCACTCTCTTTTACCTACTTAGTTTATATGTGAATCAGTACGAACCAATTAAATTTATTTTATTGGATTATATATACATATATTGTAATTTTATGAATATAGGTTCTGATCATATCTATTCATTTTAAGACAATGCTTAGAATTACCTTTAATCCCTCCTAACCCATAAATAAGAAGATAATGCACTTCAACGCACTCAAACCCACGTCTTCCTGTATTAACAATAATATCTATGTCAATCAAGCTAAGACTCAATCGACTATTGTTACTTAAATTGAGTACTAAAATAACATTGAATTTAGGTGTTTAACCTGCCATATATAACCCTAAACATTTATGTCATGTATTAATAAATAGAGTACGGTTTTTTTTTTGTACACATGGGTTTTAGGCTTTTTAATTTTTTAAAAACAAATAAAATTTTGATATATATATATCAGTTTTTAAGTTAATTTTTTAAAATTCTGTTTTTAGAGTAAATTTAGACCTTTTTTTTCATATATATTAGTTAAAGAAATTAAAGAAATTATGTAGTAAACTAAATGTGTTATTCAATTCCTTATAAATAGTTGAAATCGGGGTTTGGAGGACCCAACTTTAAAATTGACATCCCCGTCATGACTCCAATTATGGGCATACGGAAGTGGGCACCACCACATGCCATCTTCACCTTTCTCATAATATATTTTTTCCTTTTAACTATAAGATGATATAATATCATAAATAGTCCTTGCAAGCTCATTAAAATTTCAATATAGTTCATCCATTTTGTAGGTTCAAAAGTAAATCATTACATTTATCTTAAAAATTATACTTCTTTAACAAGTAAATCTTAAACTTTCATATTTTTCAAATAATTTTATTTCAATACTTTAGTTTTTAAAGTAATAATAATTTTTTATTTAAATAAAAAATATAGTTTAATATTTTAAAATTAAAAAATAAAATTTTTTAAATATAATTCTAAATTCAAGGGAACATATCTAAAATTTGGTAAATTTTGAAGACTATATTGAAAATTTTAATATCAAACTTGTTGAGTAATTTTTAGTGTGTTCGACTAACTCAAAGATAAATAGATTGCGATCTTAAATCAACTAACCTTTATTATTCTAACTGTGAACGTAGATCAGCGAGCTGTTCATATATGATATTATTCATTTTTTAGGGAAGACAGATTCTCCAAGCTCCGACTTCCATTTTTATGCTCAAATAAGAAAAGATAATATCATCATACATGATCCCTCAAATGCACTAGATTTTCAATTTAGTCCATCCACTTCAAAATTATATTTAAAATTGACTAGTTTCATCTTAAAATTTTCAATTTAGTCTTTAAATTTTATCAAATTTTCGATATGTTCCCTTCTGTTTAGAATTATATTTAAAAACTGATATTTTTTAAATTAAACTATTAAACTATTATTTTTTATTTAAATTAAAATTTATTATGACTTTAAAAATTAAAGTATCGAAATACAATTGTTTATAAAATAAGAAAGTTTAAGATTTACTTGTCAAAGTGGTGCAATTTTTAAGATGAATGTTATGTTTTACTTTTGAACCTACAAAATGGATGGACTAAATTGAAATTTTAATGAGCTTGCAAGGACTATTTATGGTACTATACAATCTTAAAATCGAAAGGAAAAGAAATTTATGAGAAAGGTAAAGTTGGCATGTGGTGGTGCCTGAATTCTCTATACGGATAAGCGTTGGATTAAATCGAGTGACAAAAACTCGAATTAATTGAATTGATGAGTCCTATTTTATCATTCTAACTCGAATTGAATTTATTTAGAATCGAGTCAAGTGAAATAAAATTTGAGTCAAATCAAATCGAGTGAAATTGTTCGAATTAAATTTAAAATTAAATATATCAAATTAAAATTTTATTGCAATATAATTAATTATATGTTGAAGCACATAAATTTGAAACATATAAATTTTTAAAAAAAATTCAAAGTAAAATAATAAAAAAATGATTTATTTTAATATGATAAACTTGAATATTAATTCAAAATAAAATAATAGATTCCAAAATCATTATTTTAAAAAATTTAATTTCAACTTTCTTTTTATATATATATTTTTAATTTTTTAAATTTTTTTTAAAAATATAAATTTTATAAATGTTATGAATTTTTTAAAATTACTTTATTTTTTTATAATTTTTATTAAGAGAGTGACCAATTTGTTCGTATTTAAAATTGACAGAGATAAAAAAAATATTTACATTAATCTGTTATTAAAATAGTAAAATTCAACTCGACTTGAATAACTCGAATAATTTAATTCGATTAACTCAAAATTAATTAATTGACTAACCCGTCTAATTTGCTAAATAATTTCTAAACTAATGTATATGAAAAAAAACTAGTAAATTTAATTAATGAATTCACTGCCAATAAATAGTATTACTGTCAGGCAAACATTATGATTTATAAGTACTTAATGAACTTTTGCTATATCATATGAAACATAATAATGAGCCAACCAACTTTTTCCTTTTTCAAGAATATCAAAATAAATTGTAAAATTTTCCAAATACTATTTTCTCTACTTATAAAATTTAAATTTAGAAATTTAATCTACATGGAACTTTTTACTAATTAAACTAAAAAATAAAATATATTTTAAACAAGATCAATGATGTAATCAGTTAGATTATCAATTCAATCGATCCAATAGATTCGATTAAAATTTTAAAAAATTCTCAATTGAATCAATTCGTTTTGATTTCCAATCTAATTTATTCAAAATTACTTTTTAAATTAATATCTCAATCGATTTCTGATCCAATAGATTGACGAATCTAATCTGATACGATTCATACACAACTAGAGAGATGATTAATTATTCTTACAATTTTTTTTACTCAAACATACATATAATTGCAAATGTACTATCATCTTTAATTTTAATTTTTCTTTTGATATTTCCATTAATTAATTAGGAGTAATATTTGAGTTTAAGACATTTTTCATTATGTGGATATTTTATCAAACATTTAGTCCAAATTCAATAACATAAATCACAGGTATGAAATCTATGTTGAAACATTTACCAAATATTTACTCACTGTCCTGTTAGCTGTGGTTAAAGAAAGGACGGATGGCAAATGAGGTAAATAGAGAGAAAAGAGAAGGGCGGCAAGGGAAAGGCAAAGCAATAGACAATAAAAGCGAGTAGGTGGCATTGATGGGTACAGGAAAGTGTGCAATTAAAGTGGAAACTGTGGACACAGCACTGCTTCTGCTGCACCCTCCTCCCTCTTTCCTCTGTTTTGAGAGGGACTTCTCTTCTTTTGCTTTTATTTATGCCTTTCTTTAATCTCTTAACAGTCAACACCCCCTTTTTTCTCTAAAAAAAACCATATATAAATTAAAAAATTTACAATTTAATATATATTTTTTGCTATATATAATGCATAATTTTTTTATTTTTTAAATAATTTTTTATAGATTCTGATTATATTTATTTTTTGACAGAATATTTGAAATTATCTATAACTTCTTCACAGCTCATAAATATAAAAATAATACATTTTAATGCCTATGTTCGAGGTGTGTGATTATCTTTTTCAACAATATTCGAGGTCTATTTCATAATTTAATATTTTAAACATTAATGTAATGCATGAATTATCTATTTTTTGAATAATCTTATTATAAATTTTGATTATATTTATTTTTTAACAGAATATTTAAGATTATTTATATTTTTTATAACTCATAAATATAAAGATAATATATACTTTAAGGTAATTGAATAGATATTAAAAAACTTTTTAATAGTTTGTGTAATTAAAATTGGAATAGTCCTGTGGGTTACATTAAATGCAGGTTGATACCAATTGGTGTAGGCATTGATTCAGGAAACTTCTTTTCTGTTGTTTTATGGGTTAAATTAAAATAGTATTACTTGTTTTGTTTTTTTTTTTTGAAACACTAAAACTAGGTCTAGAAGTATCTCTCAGAAGAGTCATCAGTTTTTTTACAGAATTCAATTTATTGCTATAAAAAGAAAATGTCAGGATTATGAACCAAACAAATATATTCATGGAGTAAATTAACCTCCTTTTTATAAAAGCGATTAGTTTAGTGTTATATTTAATTCTAGATTAGGCTTAAATAAAATAATGTTTTTTTACTTAAATATTTAATTTTTTTCTTGTTAAAATTAGGGTAAATTATCAAAATAGTCATTTTTATTTGTTTCAGGTTATATTTTAAATCACTTATGTTTGAAATGTTACGTTATCGTTTTACTATAAAGTGATCATTTTTACAAGTTATTTTTTCACTCAGTTTTGATTGTAATCTATGCTTGGACCCTCCATTATTTTTGCACTCAATTATGTTGAACTCAATGAGTGACTTCAGTGATAAAGAGGATGTTATTCATCTTAGGTGACTTGGGTTCGAGCACCTGTGTGTAAAGTGTGTGTACATCATCAAAGAGTTAAGAAAATATGAACAGATATAATCATGTAATCACATCAGTATATTCAAAAAAATGTTTAGGTGCGTTTACTTTTGGCTTTTACCCAATTTTTGGGTTTCAAAGTGCAAATTATCAAAATATTTTTATTTGCGTTAATTATTTTAAATTTATTTAAAATTTTAAATTATTTTATATTTTCTGTATTATTATATTAAATTAAAATATTTAATGTAGAATTAAATTTACAAATAATTTATTAATTATTAAAAAGCATTTAAAATATAAATTTTATGTATAGTTATATTAAATTATTTAAATATTATCTAAATTTATTTTCAATATCCAATCCCATGTTCAAAATAAACACTTTAACTTTTCATTGCAATTTCTTATGGTAATACCAAACACCTTAAATTAACACCTTAAATTAACAAACACATATTTTCACAACACTTTTTCACACTTTTTCTTAATCGATTTTTTAAAAGCATTTCTTATCTACAACAACAATACCAAATTGACTCTTAGAGCATATTTGGAAGAAAATTTTAAAATTTGTAAGATTTTAAAAATGCTAGCATTTAAAATTCATCAATTCAAAATACTAAGATTGTAATACTTTATTATTTATTTAGAACAAATTAAGTTGATGGAATTTTATAAATTAAAAATTTAATATTTATAAAAGAGGAATAATTATATAAAGACAAATCATATAAAAAATTCAATATTTTGTAAAAAGTTATAAATAATTGAAATAAAAGATAAAAGATAAAAAAAATTGGGTTAGAAAGGCCCACGACAGTTAAGCTAAAATTGAAAATGCATTTTCTCTTGTACTACTTTTTTGATACATAATTTAATATTTAAAAAAAAATCATATCGAATTCGAAATGCTATGCTATTATTATTTACTAATTCATATTTCATATGACAAAGGTATAGTCTTCTTCTTTTTTTCTTTCCATCAAATAAAAAAACTCATTGACACCGAGCGTGAGGGAATACTATACATTTGGTAATTTCTCCTCCGGCAAGGAGAAAAGATCCCATTGAAGCGGCCAATCTCATTCATATTGTATGCACATCTGATTGCACAAAGTGCATAGTATCATAAATAGCTACTCCGAGTATTATCCATTCGCAAAGAGAATTTATAAACAAATATAAATCTTTGGTATCATTCTCTATATTGAGATATACCATAAAACCAATAAATTGATTCGAGATCTCGCTATCAACCTCTTGACCTAAAAAAAGTAGAGAGCAAAAGATCATCTCTTCTCATTGCCATCTCTAATCTTTACCTACAATCTTTTTCACTTCTTAAAAATATTTATTTTTAATTTATAGCATCGTTAATTTGTTATAGTATTGCATGAGTCCGAGCCCAAATATAACATTTGATAGTTTGGACCAATGTTTTTTTACATTGAATCGATGGTTAAATCAATCAAGTCATAATTTATTGATTTAATTGATCTGAATAAAAAAATATTAAATTTTTAAAAAATTTAAAAATATCGATTCAATCAATTCATATCAATTTTAAAATCTAACTGATTTAAAATCATCTTTAAAATTGGTACCTCAATTATTTTTTGATTTAATTCATCTGATGGACGAATTCGATCCGTTTGAAAGAACATTGGTTTGGACACCAATCCATGCGTCTAGAAAGGAAATAGTAGGGAGAGAGGTGAGGGGATGGAGCTGGGCAGTTTTGGTTTGTCCATTTCTCTATGTTGTCCTCAAGTGCAGCAATGGGGGGTTGACATATATTGCAACTTCTGCAAAACAAAATTTGGATTGGAATTTATGCAAAACAGAGGGAATCTGCTACTTCTGCAACACTACACAGATTTCAATCCATAGAATAATGTTTATTGAGCTGTTGTTTTCATGGCTATGCGTTGCCTGCTCTCTCCTTTCTCTATTGCAACACCCTTTTGCTTCCTCATCTCTTTTTCTTTAAATATCTAATGAGAAATCTAACCCCAATTTATTTACATAATACTATATTATAAGTAGATAAAAATAATTATTTAATATATTTGTGTAAAAATTAAATATTATTTTAATTGAAATGATAAAATCGAAAGAGTTAAAATAATAATATTTTGAATCTAAATCTCATCATAATTATGTATATTTTCTGAAGTTTTTTGAATTAACCGTTATGAATGATACTAATTTAGTCAAATTCTTTATATGTAGCAAGTAAAGATGTAGGATTGATAATATTAAAATTTGGTTATTCCTTGTAGCAAATAAAGCCAGGTAGTAAAACGACACACCTCTCTTGCTTGTTTTGTTTTCTACCTTCTTTTGTTGTTCCTTTTTATTTTAGGGTAAATTATACTCAAGGTCAATCTAAAATACGGTTTGTTTTATTTTGGTCACTTTAATTTTTTTTTCAATTTAATCACTTTAGTTAAAATAATTATTCAAATTAGTCACTCTTGTTAAAATCATCTGTTTTCTTTTAACAGATTATTGATGTGACACATTAGTCCATTAAAAGTGTGTTTAGTATTGCTCCTAATAAACACTTTTAGAATAAGCTGCTTTATGAGAAAAAATGTGTTTCTCCCAAACCAAAAATTAGTCAAAAATTACTTATTTTTCAAAAATTGAATACTTTAATTTCTCCTTAAAAATACTTTTTTCCCGAAAACATTTTTGAGAGATATTCTTAAATTAGGTCTAAGTGACGACACATGATATTTTTTTTTGTTGACTTTTGATTTAAACTTATGAACTTATTTATAATTAAACCAAAACAATTTTTTATCTTTGTATTGTAATTTTAAAAAAAAGAATACGAGATATAAAATGGGAAACCAAAAAGTTATTATTCCATCGGCAGTGGAGAACGGTAGAGCTGCCAAAAAGGTGTGAAGTAGGGAGGAGGAACCCCCTTATGTTGGTGGAGATGAGGCGATGCATGAGGAGGGAAGGCCAATGCCGTTTTCCTTTCGTGATGCTGTTCTTAATACAGGACCAGAAGTGACTAATATGGATGATCACTGGGAATCAAAGGACTTTGAGTTACAGAAAGATGATGTGAATAAAACTGTGTTAGATGAGGTCCTTACCATTGATTTTTCTGGTCGGATCTATGAGCTTATTGATGAAAGTATGTCAAAGACTTTGGTGGTGAAGTTACTGGGCAAAAAGATAGGATATAATGCTTTATGGAATAAAGTTTGTGCCTTGTGGAAACCAACCATGCGTTTTCAACTTACGGACATAGATAATGATTACTTTTTGGCGAAGTTTGAATCAGAGATGGATTATAATAGTGTTCTGGCAAAGGGTTCATAGGTTATTTATGGACACTATCTGACGGTTCAGGCATGGTCTTCAAAATTTTCCACTTTGGATGCTTTTCCGCAAAACGTTGTTGCTTGGATTCGTATTTCGGGATTATCGGAGGCTTTTTATAAACGTAGCCTTTTACAAGAAATCGGGAGTCTCGTTGGAAAGGTTGTTAAGATTGATGTGAAGATAGATTCTGGGACTAGAAGACAGTTTGCAAGGTTTGCGGTTCATGTGAATTTGGCTAATCCTCTGGTTTCTAAAATTCGGGTAGCTGGCAAACTTCATAGAGTTGAGTATGAGTCTCTACCTTCCATATGTTTTTCTTGTGGAAGGTTTGGTCATTCTAAAGATGTCTACCCGTATAGCACAATGGAGCATGAGAGGCGCAATGATTCTGCTAAAGAAACTACTAAGCTAGCTTCGGGTTTGGTTAGTGAGGCTTACCAAGGACAGAATAGAGTGGAGACTGAAAATTATGGTGCTTGGATGGTTATTGATCGGCGACAAAGCAAACAAATCCGGCAAAGGGAGATGACCGTGACAATGAAACAAGGCAACAATCGGACAGGCTCTAGATTTTCAGCACTTTCTAAACTTGGTGAGGGTGGTGATCAAGGGAAGGAACAATTAATGGGATTTTTTAAGTTTGGAGATAATGCTCAATCAGGAAATAATGAAGGGGATTTATTGCCTTTAATGGATGAAAGTGGGTACGGTGGAACAAAAGATAAGGTCTTTAAAAGCTTGAAGGATGTTGCACGTGGACAAATGGTGGGCTCTCAAGGTCGAATGTCCAAATTGGATGTGGGTCAATCAAAGGGGATTAAATTAAGAATTAGAAAGGAAAGTCCAAAGGCTGGTTTAGGGAGTGTTTCGGATGGGTTTAATGTGGGGATGAGGAGAAAAAAGAAAGAACAGGATGGTGGGCTAGGTGGATTAGATCCTAGCCACCATTCGGTGGTGGTTATTAATGAAAATAAAAACCCCAATATTCCTCCAGATGGCAGCAGCAAAATGATGAATGCTCTTGGTTTTAAAAATTTAATTCTTTCCACCTATTTGCCCAATTCTTTGCAACTCAAGATATCGAAGGCGCGACAGAGTACTGGGGCACCAAATGGGTCGTCTAAACTCATGATTTATGAAGGGTCAGTGCCTTTGGTTAATGCTCTGACTGTATCATGCAAAATTTGGAGGATGAGGTACTAGTTTTGCAAGGTGAAATAGGTAAGGGAACAACAGTGTTTTCTGACCATGTTGAAGGCAATCATCGTTTGATGGTGGAAGTTGATAAGGATTTGAGTGTGGAGAAAGAGATCGATGGAATGGATGCCATTTTCAACTAATTATTCGGGTTTGTATTTTATCCTTTATCTATTCCTAATAAAAGTTGATATTTTTACATGGAATTGTCTGGGTGTTGGCAAGCCCACTTTTCATAGGATTTTGAAAGAATATTTAAGGGATTTTAATCCGGATATTGTGGTTCTTTTGGAAACTCGAGTCAGTGATCCTAAGGCGAACGAGGTTATTCGTAGAATTGGTTTTCCAAATTCTCACCGGGTGGAAGCTCAAGGGTTCTCTAGAGGTATTTGGGTATTGTGGAAAGAACATGTTGAGGTGATGGTTGAGGTAAATCATTTTCAATTCATACATATGAAAATTAAGTTCTTTTGTTTTCAGGATTGGGTTTGTTTTACGGCTATGTATAGGAGTCCTCGGTGGGTGGTCCGAAAGGAATTATGGGAGGATCTTGGTATTGTGGTGCAGAACATTGACAGTCCATGGTTGTTGGCAGGATATTTTAATGCGCTTCTTAATGTCAACGAGAAGCAAGGGGGTTCCACGTCTGGGAATGTTTCGTGTAAATTGTTTAATAAGTTTATCGAGGATTGTTGTTTGAAAGATGTCAATTTCCACGGGTCAAAATTTACTTGGAATTGGAGGCATGTTTTTGAGCGATTAGATTGTGCTCTTTGCAACCGGCATTGGGAAGCCTTGACTCCGGAGTTGATGGTGCATCACTTGCGTAAGCTTATATCAGACCACAGGCCTCTTGCCATCACCTTTGGTGTGTCTCCTAGGCCAAATATAGATCGTCCATTTTGTTTCTTGAGTGGGTGGTTGTCTCATGCGGATTTTAGCTCCTTGGTCTTGAAGAATTGGACTGAAGATGTGGATTTTGAGAATAATATGATTAAGTTTTTGGATGTTGCAAAGAAGTGGAATTGAAAGGTTTTTAGGGACATTTTAAGGAAGAAACGGCACCTTGTGGCAAGGATTCGGGGTGTTCAAAAAAGTCTTAAAAATTACACTTTTAGTAAACTATTAAGCTTGACAAGAATTTGAGAGCTGAGTTGGAAGGAGTATTGGATAATGAGGAATCTCTATAAAAGCAACAATCTAGAAAGGATTGGCTTTCTTTCGGTGATTAGAATACACGATATTTTCATAGCAAGGTTGTTAAGAGAAGGCGATTGAACCGTATTACAGGTTTGAGACTTGCTGATGGGGATTGGTGTTATGATGAGAAACATATAAAGCAAGAGGTCCTTACGTTTTACAGGCAGTTGTACATGGTGGAGGGATCGGTTTAAGGTAATTATCTTTTGAGAAATGTTTTTCCATGTATGAGTGATGTTCGGTTCTCCTCTCTTAATAAGGAAGTGTCGGTTCAGGAGGTTCATAACGCATTGTTTGAAATGGCACCTCTAAAGGCACCGGGCATTGATGGTCTTCATGCCCAGTTCTATGAATCGCAATGGAGTATTGTTGGGGAGTCTTTAGTTTTTATGGTGAGGAAAGGTTTTGAGGATGGCAAGGTGAAACCTTTTCTTAATAAAACGTTCATTGTGCTCATTCTGAAAGTTCTTGGTTCAGAGGAAGTATCACAGTTTCGGCCTATTAGCCTTTGTACTGTTCCATACAAAGTGCTAACTAAGGTTATAATAAATCATCTTAAACCTATTATGACTCTGTTAGTGGTTGAAAATCAAACTAGCTTCGTCAGAGGGAGACACATAACAGACAATGTCATCATAGCACAAGAAGTGGTGCATTCCTTGAGAATTCGTAATGGCAAAAAGGGATGGATGGCTATAAAGATAGATATGGAGAAAGCATATGATCGTTTGAGATGAGATTTTATTCATGAATCTTTGGTTGATGCGAGATTCCTAATGAGCTTATTCGTTTGATCATATAGTGTGTTTCTACTTCGTCGATGCAGGTGTTGTAGAATAGTGGTTTTACTGAAAGTTTTTTTGCCTTCACGTGGTGTGCGACAAGGTGATCCTATGTCTCCTTATTTGTTCGTTCTGACCATGAAAAGGTTGAGCCATGTAATCCATAAAGCTATTGCGAGTGGTAGTTGGAAAACAATTAAAATTGGAAGAGAAGGCCCTCAATTGTCGCATTTATTTTTTGCCGACGATCTGATCTTGTTTGGAGAAGCTAGTGTTGAGAATGCGAAAGTGATTCAAGGGATTCTTGAAAACTTTTGTAATTTTTTTGGGCATAAGGTGAGTCCGTCTAAGTTGAAAATATTTTTTCTTCTAACGCTGATTTTTTGATCAAGGAGGAAATTGGCAGCAGTTTGAGATTCCAAACTACAGAAGACTTAGGCACATATTTGGGGATGTCGTTATTTCATTCCCGAGCTAAGACGAGTACTTTCCATTTTATTGTTGAAAAAGTTCAGCGGAAACTTAATTCTTTCGATGCTAAACTATTATCTTTGACGAGAAGAGTCATGTTAGCTAAGTCGGTCTTGCTCACGATTCCGGGGTTTTTAATGCAAACAGTTATGATTCCTGTGGGCGTTTGTAATCAGATTGAGCAAGTGGTTCATCGATTTGTTTGGGGCTTTTCAGATTCTTAACCAAAGGTGACGTTAGTGCGACGGGAATCTTGTTGTACACCTATCCAAAAAGGAGGGATTGGTTTGCGTAGAATGATCCCACAAAATATTTCTTACTTGATGAAATTGGCTTATAGCTTTGTGACCAAGGTGGATGCTCTTTGGGTTCGAGTTCTCCGTGCTAAATATAAGGTGCATAAAGTTTGTCCTGATAATGTTAACCATACCTTTTTTTCCTTTGTGTGGCGATCTTTGGCTAAAATTTGGAGTAGATTTCGTTAGAGGATCAAGTGGAGTATTGGAAATGGTTCCAAGGTTTATTTTATTATGGATGATTAGGTGCCTATGTTAGGAGCTCTCTATCAGCATCTTCTACTTGGGGCGTCTATTTTGCCTTATTTAAAGGTAGCCGATTATGTGGATGTAAATGGTAATTGGAATTGGTCAGTACTTCAAACCATATTCCATAAAGACATTTTAAATAAAATTGTCTGTTGTCATCCTCCTAGTCACAACCTAGGGGAAGATGTTTGTATGTGGAAACTTTGTCCCAATGGGCGCTTTGTGCTCAGTTCGACATACGATAGTGTTACTCAGAATGATTTGCTAGTAGAAGATCTGAGTTGGAAGCTGATTTGGAAGTCTCAACTCCCTCCACGTATTAAACCCTTTTTGTGACTTGTAAAGAGGGATAGGCTATTGACTAATAAAGAACAAGTACGTCGAATGATGACTGATGATGCAAGCTATCTTCGATGTGGTGCTACTAATGAGTCGATTATCCATGTTTTACGGGATTGCAGGTTTGCTATAGCGGTGTGGCAATATTTGGTTAATCCAGATGCTGCTAATTTTTTTTTTGCTTGTGATACAAGGATTTGGTTGCAGACAATTTTGGCAGGGAAGGTGCGCATGAATGCTCAGGATGTTGAAGCTTTAATCGTGCTACTAGTGGTCTGCTGGCTGCTTTGGAAGCAACGGAACATCTTTATATTCCAGCAGCAGATGGGGGATATGCAGATTTTCCTTAATTCTGTAGCTTGCATGGTGCAGAATATTGCTGCTGCTGGTGCCAAGGTGGAAGTAGCTGCTAGACATTTTCCTACTGTTAAGTGGGGGGTGGATACAAATACATATTGATGGTGCTTCAAGTGCAAATGAGACTTGGTCATCTGCTGTAGGGGTACTGCGGGATTTCAATGGAAATTGGCTGCTAGGATTTCAAAAATATTTGGGAGGCAGTTCGGCTCTGAATGCGAAACTTTGGGCAATTTTACATGGTCTTCAAGTAGCTTTGAGTAAAGGTTTTGCTAAAGTATGTATTGTTAGTGATTGTCAAGTGGCAATTAGCATGATTCAGGACTGCTTTGATGGAGCTCTCGTGGAGACGGTGGTTCGGAAAATCAAGGAAGTTGCATGGTCATTCGATAACTTCAAGATTCAGTTTGCTCATAGAGATAGAAATTTGATTGTAGATTATCTTGCCAAGACATGTAGGACAGATATTATTGACATTTGCATTTTAGACATTCCTAATGATCATGTTAGGAATTTGTTGCTAAAGGACTCTAGAATGAGCTGATTATTATTTTTTATTAGGCATTTCAATGCCTTTTTATTTACCAAAAAAAAAAACGAAAACAATTTTTTTTTTACTTGCAAGAAATGACTTTGGTTTTTGGGTTGGGTGTCTTGCAACTTATTTCTTTCCTTGTCGTTGCTGCTACTGCTTTGTATGTTAGGTGATTCAGTTGATTTGAGAAGATCAAGCTCTTCGGACCACCAGCAGAATTTGGTGACTGTTATCGGAGGAAGAAAAGATTTTATGGTTTGTTTGCTTGTTTATCTTACTGTTACCATTATCATCATCTGAAGAAGAATAAGAAGCTGTGCTGAAGGGCCACCATTTCACCACCTCGATGCCTCTCATTTTGGAAGCATACTCTCTACGCAAAATAGCAGTTCAACAAAGTCAAATGAAAAGAACACAAGAAAGGAGAAGAAAGTTTTTTTTTTTGTCAATTATAATAATAGGGTAAAACCCGAACAATCAATGCAACTAGCATGATTAGAATCCAAGCCACACATAAGGTGATGAATACTCTTGACCATTAAGGCATCACATGAGGTTTGAAGAAGAAAATTCTTTCAAATAACCATAATTTGTATTTATAATTACAATTATAAAAAATTGAAGTTATAAAAATTGAACACACTGGCAATTTATTTTAAAAGGTTATATGTGAGTGTAAGATATATTTAAAATAAAAATTAAATAGATAAAAAGAATAAAATATATATTACCCTTTCAACCTTGTTGATTGAGAATGTATAAATTAATTACCCTTATATATTAATTAGTTAAAGGTTAAAATATGTCATAAGTTTTTGTATTTTGAAAAATGTTTTTATTTTCAAGAATTTAGTTTTTTTATTTTTAAGATTTGAAAATTCAGGTCCAATTATTAATCTTATTATTTTTTTGTTAAATTCAAATTCATTACAATGTCGTTTTTTTAATTGCATGGCTATCAAAGTGAGTTTTTTTTTATTTCAAAATATCAAATCAATAAATTTAATAAAAAGAAATTAGTTATCAGTTGGGCTTAAATTTTAAATTTTTTTAAAAAAAATACTAAATTTCAAATTTTTGAAAAGTATGGGGACTTATGACGTATTTAACCTCAATATAATGATATTAACTAATCTTAAAGAATGGCCTAGGAGTTAGCCGAAACTTAAAGCAGCCCAACATCTTGAAAACAGCTATCATCTGTAAACTAGTTAAGGTTGCAATGCGACAAGTATGGAGTGAGGTCCAGTCTACCAAGGATCCAGGCTTAGCCCAATCAATATTTTGTCAAGCTTCAATGAGCTTCGGCATTCCTGAAGCGAAAAAGCTCATCAAACCACAAAAACCCTACGTCTGTTTCTTGGTCTAAAGAACTCTTCAAGGGAGAAAAAGAGAAGAAAACCCAGACATGGCAACCAATGGAACCAGTGATCTCAAAAGGAAGCAAGGAATAGTATCATCTCTTTGCAAGCACTTCTCTTTGGATCCTGTGAGTAAAATTGAAACACCCATCTTTATAATTTGCTTCCTTTATCTTGGCTGCATGTCGTTTATTTTAATCTTTTTAGCTAAAATCTCTTTCATTTTTACTTGAGGAAGTTTTTCTTTTTTGTGATTTACTTACTTTAATGTAATGGGTTTTACTTCAATTCAGTTATTATTTCCTTATCAATTAAGTGTAGAAGAAGGGAAACATGCTTAATGTATTTCAATTTGTAATAACCATGCAATTTGCTAAGTTTTGCTTACATTTGCAATCAATTGAGATGTACTTTATTCATCTGGTTCCCTAATTATGTGCCAATATTGATGGCTATATAAATTCCTACTTTATTTTGCAGAAGGCTTTTTCAAGTCAAGTCCTTGGAAATGATATTAAGACCCTGTACACAAACATTTTGAAGTCATCAGGGAAGGAGTCACCGCAAAATAACGATGAGGTAATGTGTAATTAGCCTTTTTCATGAAAGTATTCATCTTTGTGTAATCTAGCTCTTATGTTAGTGTTAGTGAAGTAGAACTTGAGGTCATTTCTCTTTGTAAAGGTATATTGGTAAAATTGAGGTGACTGGCATGAATTGGAAAAATTATCTCTTGCATGTTTCTCCACTAAACAAGTTTACTAATATGAAAAGTTTGAACTTGACTGTAGGTGATGAAGTGGATAGCTTTTGCAGATAGCTTTCCCAGTGATTCTAAGGCATGCCATGGTGGTTTGAATGAATTAAACACTTACTTGGCTAAAAAATCTGTACTTTTGGGCAATGGATTTACACCCTCAGAAGCAGATGTTATTGTTTTTTCAGTCATACATAGTTCAGTGGTATGTATTGCTGTATATACTTCTCACTTTGTGTTTCAAAGAGAGGGTATCTTGGTGCTAACTGCTAAATTTATGTTATACTTGGAGAAAATTAACTGCAATTCCTTTGTGAAAAATTGATAGCGTTTACTTGGTATACTTGTATGTCAGATTGCCCTTTCAACTCCAGAGAAGGAGAAATTGCCACATGTGATGCGATGGATGGATTATATCCAGGTAGAGTCATTTTCTGTTTTGAATTTATAATTTTGTTGGGATTCTTCAATGGCTCCGGATATTTCAATTTTGAAATGGGGAAAAGAAAAGTGAATCCCGGGTTCCTAATGGATTCTTGTCACAGCTTTTTTCTGGGTATTATTTAGTTTTCCTGCATTTGGTAGCTTTTGCTAGTGTGTTACATTTTGTGGAGACAAGTAGAAAAAGCTATTTGCGGCTTTATGAAGGAATCTGGAATATAGATTTGTTAGTTGAGCACAGCCTGGAAGCACATGGGACAACCTATGCTATTTTTGTTCTTGATGTTACATCTATCCTGTAGTTTAGCTTCAGTTTTAACATTTCATCAACAAGATTTTGCCTAGTCGTTCAGTATAGTTTGAGGATATGATGCAGATGCCATGTTGACACTCCAGTCTAAGCCTTTGTTTTTATTATCATGAATTCATGTCTTCCATTTATCCCAACTTTTGCTGGCCTATTTGTGAATCAAGTTGGGAAATGGGGATTGAAACTTGATATTTCCTTTTTGGCGTTAGGTTGTATCTGTTGTTGCCATAGCCTTGAAAACAGCTTTTTTCTTTTCTTTAAAAGTTATCACTTATTGTTCTTCATTTACCTATTAAAAAAAATTATCAGAACACATACCAGGTTTTCTAAGATGATAATTAAGGCCTCAAAGGTGGAATGCACAGTCTTTTTAGAAACTGTAACACCAATGAATGCCATTTTTTTAAATCTTTGCTTACTAACCCTTTAAAATCACTTTTGCAGAATAGAGAGGATCTTGGTGCACTTTTTGAGAAGATATTGCTGGAGAAGCCTGTTTTTGAGCCTCAGGTAAGTTATCCTTAAATTGCGTGTTTTAGATCTGTGGTCATTGGGGTTCTAATCATGTGATAGGGCACCATAAATGGTTTTGATGTGTAGAAAATTTCACTTCAGTTGAAATTTAATGTTTTCTTTGTTCAATAGAGACGTCTTGGCTCTTGAGTCTTGACATCTTCACCACCCTAAGAGCCATTCCCCTACCACTCAGCCCCTTTCCTTTTTTTTTGGTGGGTGGGGGGGGGGGGGAAGTATACTGAAAGTTGTTAATTACATATAATCAGGATAGCATATTATTTCTTAATGTTATTTCCGAAATCTGGTTGCAGATAGCAAAAGGTGCAGCTAAGCCAGAAGTAACTTCAAATGCTAAAGGGACTGTTCAAAACACAAAAACTGCAGACAAGCCAGACACAGAAAAAAATGCAAAGAAAAGTGATTCTGTGGTACCATTTTTGCCCTTATTCTTTATTCTAGTATATATTCTTGTCAAGAACTTCTTGGCGTTTTTCACTTGGTAATTGCTTCAATGTTCACTGTTTGAGAGAACTTATTCGAGTAGTTTCTTGCTTAAATTAACTCTCATAACAACAGGTGGTTATCCATACTCTAATATCAGTGCTGAGGCTTTTTCTAGATTCTTATGTTGGTAAAATTCTATGATGATAACCTATTCACTTTCAGGATGCAAAGAAAAAGGCTAAGGGAGATAAGGAAGCTGTTCCTGAGAAGAAAGCACCTGAAAAAGAAGCATCTGAGAAAGACAAAGAACTCAGTGTCAGTTTACTGAATATACAGGTTGGTCTTATACGTAAAGCTTGGAAACATCCATCTGCTGATAGGTATGTTGACAAACTTGTCTTGTACTTTGCTTTCTAGGGGTTAAATATCTTTATATCTGCTGATAGGCTGTCTAGATGCAAAATTGGTGAATGATGTTTTGTTTTATTAAAATGCAGTTTACTGGTTGAGGAGATAGATGTTGGAGAGGCTAAAGTACGACAGGTTGTTAGTGGCTTGGCCAAGTATTGCAGTCCAGAAGACTTAACGGTATTCTTTTCTAAGTTAGCTTTCATGCAGTTTTGGTTTATTTGACTTCTATTGTTTGTATTCATATTTTTTGGTTCATTGAACTCTGAAGCTTACATACTGATGTTCTCCATGATTTTTGCTTGTGCTGTGGCCTGTGAAGAATCGTCATGTTGTGCTGATTACAAATGTAAAACCTGGAAAGCTACGAGATGTGATGTCAGAGGGACTGGTATGCTTCTTGGCATTTAGTCAACATTTTATCCTTTTCCATTAAACATTTTTATGTGCATGTGCTTATGTGCAGTCACTGAACAATTGCATCCTTGTCAATGTCTGAGATAACTGAAAAATGTCCATAACTTTTGTTTTTTTGCATCTCTCTCCGTATATATATTCTGCCTACTTGCTTAATTTTGTTCCTGTTTTTGCTTGGTAGCAAACCTGAACTACAATACAGAACTTGTGTGATTCTTTGATTCTGTTTACTTTCCTCTGTACCTATTTCCTTAAAGTCAGTCCATTAAAATTGTAAGTGATCTCAAATTTGTGGTAGATAGCGTTTATATTTTTCTTTCAGCAGAATAATTTGTTGTTTCTTTTTGTAAAACTAGAGTTAGGTTGTTTACTTATATATTTGAATCGATGATATTGATTGTTTTTCTTGTTTGTAATCTCCGGTTTTCAGGTGCTTTGTGCTTCTAATGAAGATCATACCAAGGTAGAGCCCTTACTGCCCCCTGAAGGTGCTAAACCTGGCGAGCGCATTTCATTTTCGGGGTAAGCACGTTTTGAGTTTTGTAGAAATACAAATACACATTGTGCAAATATATCTTCTTTTGTGAGATTATCTGAGATGGCATGTAATTTAGATTGCAATTAATAAACCTTTTTCTTGAGCCATCTTAGTTTTTCATGAGTCCTTGTTTAGCTATTGGTTGGGGCATTGGGTTTCTGTTAGCCTGTCGATGGCTCTGGTCCAATTAAAACTCCTTGTTTCGTACATATTCCCTATTCCCCTTTTGCAAGTAGTCTGGTTTTGAGATAGGTGTTTATTGATTTGAGTTGAAGTTTTCTCCTGGTATAGCATGACAAAGATTGTTATTCATCCAGGATCGATGGAAAGCCAGAAGATGTCCTAAATCCAAAGAAGAAGCAGTTGGAGAAAATAACACCGGTATGTTTCATTTTCTAATTTGCAGATGCTTTTACCTTGTTTGGATTCTTGGTGATGCTTTTTCCGTAGATTGTGGAAATGGCAAATATTTTTAACTATTGTTTTGTCTATTGCACTTCCTTATTTGGTGGTTGGATCCAATGAATCTGGTTTCTATCCCCTTTAGTGTTTGCATAGAGACCGGAATATGTTGCTTCCGGTTTTGCATGTGACAAGTAATTTCCCTGTGCTGCAGAATCTTTTCACTGATGAGAAGGCAGTGGCCACATTTAAAGGTATTCCCTTTATGACCTCAGCAGGGCCATGCACATCTTCCATTCCTAAAGCTAGCATCAAATGAAAGACAAAAATGATCCGTGGTCACACATGTTACCCTTTGTAAGGTTCCAATTGTAGTTTAGCAGTCAACATTGCTTGCTGCTGGAACAAAAAAGAGCCCATGTAAGATGCAATTGCTTTTTTTTACTCACTGAATTGTCGTTCCTTGCCCGTCACAATCTAATATCAAAGAATTTTGTTTCTAGTACATTTATTTTGAACTTGGTTATCCAGAAAATTAAGGAAAAAATATTTTCTGAACTATTTTGAGTCCTGATTGTTTAGCTTGTTCGTATCTTAATGTTCATCTACTTATTTTGTGATAGATTGAGCTTCATCCGTGATGCAAACATACACTATCAGAACTGACTCCTGGGTAAAGTTAACATTCTTCTCGTTCGATGGTCGATGTTGGATCATTGGATGGGTTATGCATGAATACCTACTCGGAATTCATAGTAATTATTTTGCAAGCCTTGTCTTCCAGCAAGACATTGCATGTTATTTGTTTTACATTAATGTCATGAGACATTGGTGTTATGAGATTTATGAGAATAGACAACATAACTTACGTTTATGTTAAAACTTAATTAATATCAGGAAACTAAAACGTCCGAATCAACATCTCAATACTGAGTAACATTAAAAGAAATTGACAACCTAGCAAGCTTATGAGCTTCTTTGTTGAATAAACGTTGAGTCCATTAAACCCAGCTACCACCACACTATTCCATTTAGGCATGATGGACCCAAACTCTGATAAATCTTCATCATTAGAATAAAATGTTGCAGCTATGTCCTTAGCATCGGTGTAAACAACTCCTCTAGAACACCTGAGGGACTGACTCACCCCTCTTAGTCCTTCTCGAACCGCCATAGCTTCAGCTGATCTTATAGAGGGTACCCGGGTATTCGACTGGGCAAAAGCTTTAATAAATTCGCTATCTGCTCCACGCACAATATCCTCCATACCTCAGCTCCTAACATTCTCAACAAAGCTGCGTCCACCAAACACTGCCAAATTCCCTCTTCTAAAGCCAACCCTTATTCCACCGATTCCCCAGTGTTAATTAGCTAATTGTAGGTGTTGGGTATCAACCCGTATAAACAACGAATAAGAAAAGTAGAGAAGAAATTAAAAAGATCGAATACAAATATTTTATGTGGAAAACCCTTAAAGAGGGAAAAACTACAGGCATAGGAAGCTTCGGCTTTTCACTAAATGAGTAAACAAATGAAAGTACAATATGGAGAAAATAAATCTAAATGTACTAAACGTACATTACCCAAAACACCGAATACAAAACTCAAGATCCCAAAGAGCAAACTGGTAAACAAAATCCTAAATCTTCATAGTACGCTCAAAAAAAGGGTATAGAATACTCTACATAATTATCACGAAACTCTCATCGAAACTCATCTGCGACTACATCTTGTCGTCCCTAAAGAAAAACATTTTTTTCTGATCGGCATATTTTAATTAGAGATGCAATAACCCCTTTAAATAGGGTAAAACAAGAGTCCTAATATGCCTATAATATTCCTAGAATAATCGAAATTTAATTAGGGAATAAATAACATATTTTAACTAGGAGAAAAAAACCCGATTGAATTTGGGAACACATCACCATATCACGACGTCGTTATCTTCTCGTCGAGACGTCGTCCATCGCGTCATTGCAACGTCATAATCCTAGTCACGACGCCATCTCGTAAATACGAGGCACACCCCACAAATCTTCACATTGACTTGTATTTATCATGCCTCCTTTTTCATGCATCGTCGCGGGTTAAACTCAAATTTTGTAGAATATCAACCAAGTCTAAATCGTGCTCGAACTTGGAAACTGAAAGACTCCTAGTCTTTAAATCAAAGTTGTATAATGCAACAATGGCCAATAATACCCGAACATGAGAGAAAACATTAACTCTCTCTATCTTTGACTATAATCTTATGTGATCAACCTTGCCTCAAATACTCTTCGAACCATTCAAGTCCTTAAAACCAAAAGAGGAATAGATTATTCTCTAAATCAGGCACATGCCTGACATCTGACACGACTCCACCTCCAATGAAATTATGTGGAGAGCAACGAATCATCACCCTTGTCCTCGACCATATCAACTACTTCCATAATTATTTGAAACTACCAGAAACTAAAATTTGTGATCTGTCGAACTTCTCGATATCCAAAAGTATTATTGTGCCACCGAACGAGTTGATTTGCGAAAGATTAATCGTAACTCTGATACCAGTTTGTTAGGGATCAATTCGTATAAACAACGAACAAAAAAGATAAAGAAGAAATTGAAAAGATTGAACACAAATATTTTACATGGAAAACCCTCAAAGAGCAAAAAATAATGGGCAAAAGGAGGTTTCAAATTTTCACTAAATAAATAAATAAACGAGAGTACAATATGGAGAAAATAAACTTAAATATACATTACCCAAAACCCCGAATATAAAGTTCAAAATCTCAAAGAGCAAACCAGTAAACAAAACCCAAAATCTTCATCGAACACTCACAAAAGGGTATAGAATACTCTTCATAGTTACCACAAAACTCTCACAAAAACTCATATGCGATTACATATTGTCGCTCCAAAGAAAAGCCTTTGTTATAATTGGAAGTTTTTAATCAAGGATATAATGGCCTCTTTAAATCTGCAAAAACTAGAGTCCTAATATGAATATAATATTTCTAAAATAATCAGAATTTAATTAGGAAAAAATAATATAATTTAACTAAGAGAAAAAATCCAATTGAATTTGGGAACACGTCGCCACAACGTGACATTGTACATCGTGTCATCGCAATGTCGTAATCCTAGTCGCAACATTGTCTCGTAAATACGAGGCACACCCCATAAATATCCACCTTGACTCATATTTATCATGCCTCGTCACGAGCTAAACTCGAATTTTGTAGAATATCAACTAAGTCTAAACTGTGCTTGAACTTGAAAACTGAAAGACTCCTAACCTTCAAATCAAAGTTGTATAATACAATAAGGGCCAATGATACCTAAACGTGAGAGAAAACATTAACTCTTTTCATCTTGACTATAATCCTATGTTACCAACCTTACCTCAAATACTTTACGAATCATTCAAGTCCTTAAAATCAGAAGGGGATTAGATTTTTCTCTAAATCAGGCACATTCTTGACATCTAACACGACTCCACCTCTAACTGAATTATGTAGAGAGCAATGAATCATCATCCATTTCCTCGACCATATCAACTACCTTCGTAATTATCTTAAATTGCCAGAAATTAAAATTTGTGATCTGTCGAACTTCTTGATATTTAAAAATGTTGTTATGTCACCGAATGAGTTGATCTACGAAAGCTGAATCATAGCTCTGATACCAATTTAATTGGGGATCA
Organism: Gossypioides kirkii; assembly: GCA_005610355.1. Lineage (NCBI taxonomy): Eukaryota > Viridiplantae > Streptophyta > Magnoliopsida > Malvales > Malvaceae > Gossypioides > Gossypioides kirkii. The sequence goes on along the minus strand of CP032252.1, from coordinate 8,477,249 downwards.
ATTTGTATAAACAAAAGATAAGAAAGGTAGAGAAGAAATTGAAAAGATAGAACACAAATATTTTTCTTGGAAAACCCTCAAAAAGGGAAAAACCATGAGTAAATGAGGCTTTAACTTTTCACTAAATGAGTAAACAAACGAGAGTACAATATGGAGAAAATAAGCCTAAATGTACTAAACGCACATAACCCAAAACCCAGAATACAAAACTCAAAATCTCAAAGAGCAAATCGATAAATAAAACCCTAAATCTTCATAGGACAATCACAAAAGGGATATAGAATACTCTCCATAATTATCACGAAACTCTCACCAAAACTCATATGTGACTATATCTTGTCACTCCCAAAGAAAAACCTTTTCTCTGATTGGCAGTTTTTAATCAGGGATACAATGATCCTTTTAAATAGGCTAAAACTAGAATCATAATATGACTATAATATTCCTAGAATAATCAGAATTGAACTAGGGAATAAATAATAGAGTTTAACTAGGAGAAGGAAATCTGGTTGAATTTGAGAATATGTTGCAACGTCGCGACATCATTTTCTTCTCGTCAGGACATCGTCCATCAATTGGGCAAGAGATGTTACATCTCTCTTGTTATTTGTGAGTGATGTTATATTATTTGTTAAAATCGATGCTAAATTTGTGGATACCATCAATTGTATCTTTTATTCATTTATGAAGGAATCAAATCAAACCATAAATTTTGAGAAATTTTGGGTGGTTTTCTCCCCGAAGTGTTTGAGGCTTATAGGATTGGACCTCTATTTCTCAAGGATTAAATATATCGAAAACTTAGAATTTTTGTAAATACCTTAGTTTCCCTATGCACTATAAAAGAGTCTCTACATATGGTTACGACTTTGTAATTGAAAACGTCCAGAACAAGCTCAGTTCCTGGAAAGCTAAAGTCTTATCTCCTGTTGGTAGGCTGGTGCTTATTCAACCAACGATGGCTTCGTTCCTACTTATTATATGCAGTGTTGCATGCTCCCTTCTATAATCTATCCTTAGTTGGATCACATTAATAGGAACTTTCTTTAGGGAGGAGGTGACGAATATTTTACCATGGACGTCTTCTTAATTGGAAGTTGGTGTCTCAACCTAAAGCTTTTAGCGGATTAAGTATTTCGTATGCGAAGATTAAAAAATCAAGTCGTACGTGTTAAAATTGGATGGCGACTGATTCAGGAGAAAGATGTTTTGTGGGCTAGAATCCTCTATTCGAAATATCTTATTGACCCACATAATCCTCATCTCATGTAGAACATTTTCCCAATTTGGTCATCTCTGAGAAAGATTGTTTAATTTATCGAGACTGGTGCTAGATGGATTTTAGAGATGGGAATTTAGTCAACTTCTGGAATGATAATTGGATTGGGTCAGGCCCTATTCGAAAGCTTATCCATGGCCCCTTTCTTCTGTTGAGGGATCTTAGTTTATTGCTCATATTCATAATAGTTGGACGACTAGTGGGTCTCCTCTACTTTCTTTTTAACTTCCGCTAGATGTAACCAATGCCCTCTTAAGTATTCCATGTTCATATAATGGCTTGGGTATGGATTTTATATGTTGGGGACCCTTTAAAACTAAAACCTTTCCTTGAAAAGTGCTTATCACTTGATTCTCAATTATAATGACCCTAACTTCACCCCTCCTCTTGGAGTTGTACGAACTTTTGGATGTTGTTGTGGAAAGTTCGTTTCTCACCTAAAATGAAATTCTTCCTATGGAAATGTGGGTGAAAAGCTCTCCCCACTAAATCCCTCATCTCCCGCTGGGGTATAAATTGTGTTGATCTTTTCCCTTTTTGCTCTAATAATCAAAAATCTATTGTCCACCTGTTACGGGATTGTCACATTACACAAAACTTGTGGAGCGAGGTCTTTCAATATTGCCAAGTTAATCCACCTTAGGGTGATAGTTGGGAAGAATGGCTGTCGAGTAATATCACCTCTAAAAATTTGATCTTACATCCTCCGTTTTATTGGCACATAATTTTTACATTCACTTTGTGGGAACTTTGGTTATGTCGTAATGCTTTAGTTTTCTCCAACAAGAGGCCTCTATGAGGCTTTTTGCAATGAATTCTAACTAGTGTTTGAGACTTTACTACTCTTTCCTTAGTAATGAAAAAGCTCCACGTTCCAGACTTTGTTTTGGTTGCGTGGAAACCTCCCCCGGAAGGTTGGGCTAAGTTGAACATGGATGGTTCATCTTTAAGGAACTCGGGAAGGGTGGTGTCGGTGCTATTATTCGTGATCCTCAGGGTAGTTGGTTGATTGGCTCCTTCTGGCACATCCCTAGAGCTTCAAATGTAGAGGCTAAACTGTGGGCCATGAGAAATGGTTTAGTTTTAGCTTGGCAACTTAACATTAACAATCTTGTAACTGAATTCGATGCTACATTGGTCCTACATCTTCTGAAATCATCATTTAACTTTAACTTGATATTGGCTCATTTGATTGATGAGTCATTCTATGAGTTTTAATGCCTTTCTACATGTCTATTGTGAGGGGAACAAGTTTGCTGATGCCTTAGCTCGTATGGGTAGTGGTTTACAACTCTGACCCTCTCAAGATGTTTTTTCTTTTGATAATCTAGTTTTTGTATGTGTTGATCCTCCAATTTGTCTACATCATTTGCTTTTAGATGATGCCCATGGACAAGTTACAAAAAAAATCCAGGTCTCATTAACATATTGTCTTGACTTTTGGACAAGTTTATTCCTATTATATGATTTTAATGTTTTTGTTATTTGAAATGATTTACAAGTACAACAAAGTACAATCACAAATAATGTATGTTTAAATAAATACAACAAAAATCAAATTAATACAAACAAATTGAAAATTAAAATATGTTCATAATTTACATGAAATTTAAACTCGAAATAAATTTTTTTTAAAAATCCTATAATAAAACAAGAAAACTAGGCATCAAAATTGTGTTTGACTAGAGCCTTGGCATATTATCCAAAAGACTGGTTGGCATGATTCTAAAATATATTTGGTGGAAAAAAAGATAAAGAAAATGAATTAAAAAGCTAAACCAGGGATTTAGTACAAGTCCCAAGACACATACCACATGGATGACTTCAAATCTTTAATAATTTAATAGGGGGGATATTGAAGAAATAGTTGAGGGAAGTCCAAGTTCGAGAACCTCTGCATGAACCCCCCAAAAGATATATAATTATGAAAATGATTTAATTAATTAAATTGCCAAGAGAAATGGGCCACCACGATTGATTGAAACAAATCAGAAAAGGAAGAAGCAATATATTTGGATTTTGTTGGTTTCAAGACCAAAGGATTATAATTGATCCGTACCACCAAACCTTCCAACTTACAAATACGATTCTGTTTGGCTTTTAATACATGTTCTTCATCAAACCAAATATAAAAACAATTTGCACTACCATTCTGCATCCGCTGTCTGTCTGTTTTACTGCACAGGCAAATGGCAGATTCTGTTTTGTCAGATTGGATATATTTGCCAGCCCAAACCCCTTCCCCCCCCCCCCCCCCTCTCAATTATTTCTCTTTTTTTTTTTTTCCCCTCAAATCAAATCAAAGATTACCCCTAAAAAGATCACCAAATATTTCTGATCTCCTTGGCCCTCACAGTCTCTCCCTCCAAACCCTCCCTTCTCTATAAGTATACCCCTCTCTCTCATTGGCCCCCATAGCACATCCCTTCTAGTTTCTCCAACTTTTCTTTGTTGTTTTGCTTTGCTTCTTTTTTCTTTACAAGTGGTCTGGGTTCATTGCATAGGATGCTTAGTTGTGGTGGTGGAAGTGGCGGCTGTTCCAAGGACATGGCGGTTGATTTAGGAGATGAGCCCCATGTTTTAGCTGTGGATGATAACCTCATTGATAGGAAACTGGTTGAGAGACTTCTCAAGAACTCCTCTTGCAAAGGTATAATCTTTCTTTTCTTCTCTAATCCTTCATTTTTGGACCTTTATGTTTTCAAAGAATTTCATTTCTTTTGGTTGTGTTGTGTTGCAGTGACTACAGCAGAGAATGCACTGAGGGCTTTGGATTATTTGGGACTGGGAAATGATACATTGGAAGGCACTGTAAGTAAAAACATAAAATAAACTCCATCCCTTTCTTCAACTTCAAAAAGCTTGTGTGTTTATGTTTTTTTTTTTACAGGTTTCTGAGGTCAATATGATAATAACAGACTACTGCATGCCTGGAATGACGGGCTATGAACTGCTCAAGAAAATCAAGGTACTAAACATTTCATTACTCAAAAGTTTATTAGTAACATTTGCAAGTACCCTCTTTTTCATTTCGTCTTGAATTGAAACCAGGAATCATCAGTTCTCAAGGAAGTTCCTGTAGTCATCATGTCATCCGAAAACATACCCACCCGTATAAGTCAGTAAGTGTTCGTGTCATTCATTGATAAATGCAAATTATAAAGTTAAAAAGATTGTAATGTATGCATATTGTATGTGGAAACAGGTGCTTGGAGGAAGGTGCAAAGATGTTCATGCTGAAGCCACTGAAGCAGTCCGATGTGAAGCAACTCAAATGGCACTTGATGAAATGCAGGAACTGAAGTTAGAGAGGCAAGAAAACAACTACTAGGATTCAAGAACAAGATTTGTAATGAGAAAACAAAGAAGAAAGAAAATCTTTTTCCACCCACATTTGAATGGGGGCATTGCAAATCTTTTATGACATATAAACTTCATTTAATCTGATGTTATTAATATTCTTACAGACAGTGCAAATACCAGTTTCATAGATGGGATTGTTAATAATAAAAAAAAGAGAGGGTTAACTGTGAAATGGGAATGGTGATGAAGGAAAGAATCATGGGAAAGCTTTTTCACCTAATCCCCATGTGTTTTCTTTTCAGTTGATCGGTAGAAAAGAGGTCACACTTTAGGGATAAGAAAGAAAAGTAGTGTTTTGATTCTTTTTGATTTTTCTCTTACTGAGAAAATGGGGTGTTTATATAGTTTCCATTCTTCAAATTTTTGTGCGTCTGACATTTCTGTTTTAAGCCAGATATTGGCATTGATGCAAATATGATGATTCTTTTAGATGTATGTATGTATGTATATATAAAACAATTGAATGAATTAGGTAACAAAGTCCTGTCAATGTTGGTAAAGAGAGATTCTGTGTTTCAAATTTCGCTTTTACCTTTGCGGGTAGCTTTTCTGGTCACAATTTTATCATACATGGCTTTATTAGCTAACTATTGTAGTGGTGCAAAGTCAGAAAATTTGAGAGTAAAATTAAATTGTATATTTTGACATAAAAATATAATTTTGTTATTTTAATAATTTATATTTTTATAATATTTAAAATATTAAATTAAATTTTTATTATTTTTAAGAAATTAAAATATAATTTTATTATTAAAAATTAAAAATTTAAATGTAAATTTTTTATTTCAAGGGGTCGAAGTTTCTATCAATCCCTTGCGTTCGCCATTAGGTTTGATTATAATTTATTTGGATATGTGTTATTTGTAATTGTAATTAAAAATAAAATAAATGGGAAATAGAAACTATTCATGCTAAACACGTATTAGTATATGATATTTATAGAGTAGTATATGTTTTGATAAATATTATTATGATAATTGACGGGTCAGAATTAAATGGTATGTTTTTAGAATAGTAAAAATATAATTTCATCATTTTAATAATTTATATTTTTATAATTTTTATTATTTTAAAAGTTAAAGTATAATTTTATCATTATTGATTTAAAATTTTATAAATTAAAAATTTACCATTTAAGGAGAAATCATAACTTCCCTAAATTTTTATTACATTCCGCGATTGATTATGATCTGTTTAGTATTACTTTTATACACTTAAAAGTAATTTTTGAAGCAAAAATAATACTAATCAATTAGCTTTTTACTTTCATATAGACTTTTCAATCTAACTAATAAAAAAAAATAGATTTAAGTGTTTTAGTTTTTGGCTTTAAGTGAAACTAGTTTTGAGGTGAACTTATAAATTTTGATATTTAAATTGCAAACATTGACTTAAAAAATTGAAAATATTAATATATTTATAAGATTTATTTTGACTATACAACTATTTCTCTTTTTAAAAATTTATATCAAATATATCTATCATTACATATTTGATTTTGTAAGAATTATTTTAGTACTTTGTTAAGTCCCTCTATTATAAAGATTAAATCAGAATAATTTCTTCATTATTAAATAGATTAATTTAGAGTGTATTTATTTTTATAGAAAATGACTTACGGAAAATGTTTTTTACATTGTCTTGTAATATGACTTACTTTTTTTTAGAAACTTAAATTTTTTCAAGAAAAAAACTCTTTTATGGATTTTTTATATGTTTTTTTAATTTTTAAATATAATAATATTATAATTTTGAATATTATTAAATACACATATTTAATCATATAATAAATTATTAACATAACTTATTATTTTCATAAATTATTTAATATTTCATTTTTATTTTAATAATAAATTTTAAAAATAATAATTTTAAATAATACTCTTCCTATATTATTGAAAAATATTTAATATTAATATTTTAACAATAAATATTTATTACAATAATAAATATATTTTGTAGTATAAAGATTAAAATATATTATAAGTTCATGTACTTTTCACAAATTTGAAAGTTAATCCTTTTATTTTTCAGATTTAAAAATCAAATGTAATGATTAATATTGTTAATTATATTAATATTTGATTTTAATATCTAAAATATGATATATATATATATATATAAATTAAAATTTAAAGTAATTTATATTATTTACGTAAAAAATATTTAAATTTTATATATGATCTAAATATTCATTGAACTTGGCTCCTCATCCCAAGTCCTCCAATTTTTATATTTTTTTGTAACATTAGTAAACCTAGAACACGTGGCACTCTAAAATTATAATACTATTAAAGCTCTTCTTAAATATTTGTTGGTATGAGTTTGAACCGTGTTACACTCCTCCCTTATCTCTAATATTATATAAAAAGTAAATTTTTTATACAGTATAAAAAAATGAACAGATATTTGAAAAACAACCCTTGAATTTCCAGCTTTGACTAGATGGAATCAAACTGTCAAAAGAAGAAAAAAAAGCAAAACAGTGAGGTTGAAAAATAGAAAAAGAAAGGAAGTGATGTATTATTTGACCTGGAAGAATCCTAGGCCTACCTTACCTGTAGCCATCTCGGGAAAGTTTTGTGGGTGATTTTGCTCTCCTTTCAAGTTTTCAGTGGCTGAATTCAACTCACTCTTCATCACTCATCCAACTTACCCAGAAATAGGGAACATATATTAGATCATGATTAGGGTCCACATTTTTCAGTTTTAATTGAATTAATTTAGTTAATAAATTGATTATTAAATCTAATATGATAGAAAATTTATTTTTTAATTTCAATTTTCGATTCATTCGTTATGAAATTGAATAGTTAATTTAAATAATTTCGGTAGGCTTCTAAATGTATAATATAGATAAGATTTAAGCATATTTTAGATAGGAATCTAGATGGTTTCCTTTCCTCTAGCTATTTTCAAAGTTGGACTTTCTTTTTGGGCAAAAGAAAAGGGAGATCTTCAAGAAGAATCTCCCACTTTGGTCTTAGAGAAAAGAAGGGAATTAACCGAACGTACTAAACACTTTCCATATGTCAAAAAAAGAAAAGAAAAGAAAAGAATTTTATAACTTAAATAATCAAAGAATAATTTTTTAATAAAATGAGTGGGTCAATTTTCCTTCAACTTCTCTCATATCAAATGAAAAGAAGGAACTTTTGAAACTCTCGACCGGTTTCCAAATGTTCATTAATTTCAAGTGACCTTTTTGGTCAAAGTCCAGCTGTTGGGAACTTGTTATTACCAGCACAATTTCCAGCCATATTCTAGATTTGTTTAAGAAGAGGACAACGGTGAAGGGATATTTTTTAATTTTGAATTTTTTTAAATAATTTTTAATAATTTTGTATTTGTTCTCTTAGATTTTTTTAAATTTTTTTTATACAACTTTCGAACATTTAAACAAACGTTCAATCAGACCACAACGCACAATTAACCCCTAATGTCCCATCAAAAAGAAAATTTGATGACTGTGGTAAAAACGCCCTCAAACTTGAGTGACTTTCTTAACAGTTTACCCTTTTTCAGCATGCTTATGAGTCATTTGATTTTTTTAACAGTTTACTCTAATTTTAATAATTAGAGTTGCCTCCAATTATTGTGGAGCTTCTAAACCAAAACCTCCCCAAATCCTTCATCTTTTATCCTTCTTAAATCATACTACGATTATGTTGAGTGAAGCGAATCATATTGCTCTAATAACTCTGGTTATAGTAATTTATTAACTTATTATTTAAGCTACTATTTATTTATTATTAATACTTATTTTCAACATTTAAATTTTTATTATATTGAATGTAAAATATTGATTTGTTTTTTTGGTTTTTTACTCACTAGGTTTTTTTTATTATAAAAATAACTTAATTTTTTATTAATTATAAAAATCACCCACTTTTTTTTATTATGTACGTAAATGACCTGACATGAATAGCGAAAATAAGTGGTGTCAAAGAGATTGGCGTCACCCACTTGCCACGTCAACCAATCATTGACTGCTAGAATTAAAAAAACAATTTTTTTATTGGTGCCAATCTATTTGACATCATACGTATAAATACCATCTCCAATACCAGCATTTTTGTGTATTTCGAGGGTTGAAAATAAACTTTGAGGAGGTGTCAATTTATTTGGCGTGACTAGAGATGTTCATGGATTGGGTCAAGTTTGAGTCGGGCCTAAACATGATATTTACATACTTTATGTTCGTCCAAACCCGGTCCGACCCAAAATTTGGACTTAAAATTTTGTCCAAGCACGTCCATATTTGCAAAAGACTAACTCAAGCCCATATTATTTTTAAATTTTTTTAAATATTTATTTTATTTTATTTTAATATTTAATAATTTTATATATTTTTTATTTATTGAAATTTTTTATATAATCATCTTAACATTATTTTAATATAGTCATCTTAACATTATTTTAATATCTACATTAGAGTAGTATTATATATTTAGTATATGTTTATTTTTAATGTGTTCTAAATTATATAATATATAAAAATAACATAAAATAAAGTATTATAAAATTAAAACGGATCGGACCGGGTTGAATCAAGCTTGGGCTTGAACATGCAAGCCTGAGCCCGACCCATATTTTAAATAGGTCTAATTTTTTTTGCTCAAGCTCATTTTTCGAGGTGAGCCTTTGAGCCTAGGCCGGTAGCCCAACTCATTAACAGGTTTAGGCGTGACTAATGGTAGAATTATGGTGGAGCCAAATAAATTGGCGTCACCACTTTTATTGTGTCAGACCATTTTTTTAAGTGATTTTTATTTTTTTAAACTCAAATTATTCTTTTATTGTGTGAAAAGCATTTGTTAGACTGATGAGAGAGTTTCGTATGTTCATGAGAAGAAAGAAAAACAAAGCAAATCCACCCAAATGGGTGAAGATGATGATATGTAGGTTGCTCTTGATAAAGAAGGAAATATGGTGTTTAATTTTGAAGTGTGAGTGTAGGAAAACAATTTATTAAGTGGACAGCCATAGACAAGGCTTTTGCTCGGAATTTTGATGGAACACAAGACTCAATGAGCAATGAATGAACCACATCAAGAAGATGTTTGTTTTTACGTTTGGCAACGACGTCTTGCTGGGGTGTATAAGGATAACTTCTTTGAGAAATAATGCCATTTTGTTGAAGGAAATCTTGGAAATGCTGAGACATATATTCCCCACCTGAATTCGTTCGTAAAATTTTAATATTTTTGAAAATTTTATTTTTAATCATGGTTAGGAATTTTTTGAACAACTTAAAACTTCAAATTTGTGTCTCAAAAAATAGACCCAAGTAAAACAACTATAATTATCAATAAATGTCACAAAATATTTATACTAAGTATGAGAAACAACTGGTTAAATTCTCCAAACATTATTGGGAACTAAATCAAAACAATGAGAGACATGTGTATCACAATAGGGAAAAGGTAGAGTTTTACTTTTAGCCAATTTACAAGTAGAACAATTAAAAGTAATATCCTTAGATGACATTTTATTTCCTAACACCCCATATTTTAACATGAATGAAAGAGTCCTATCATTTGGATGGACTAACTTCGCATGCCAAAATTTGTGCTCAAGTTGGACAAAACAAGAAAGAAAAAAAAAACACATTTATAAGCTTGACTAATTCATTGAAATGGAGAGGAAAGAGTCTACCCCATTTAGGTCCCCCAACTATTGTCTTCCTTGACGCCAGCTCTTGCACAACACAACTAGAAGAAAAAAAAGGTAACTTTGCAATTATCCTCTACTAGTTGTCCAATGAAAAGTAGATTAGCAGATAAATCAAGAGCAATGAAGACATTTTTCATAAAAGGAGAGGAAGAAATATAACTGGTAGCAATAATTGGAATACAATTCCCACTAGCAATCTCAATTTTCAACTGACCATAATATTTTTTGACATTAAGAAAATTATTAAATGATGAAGTCAGATGGTTTGAAGCAGCTGAGTCAAAAAACCAAGTTTTAGATAATGATTTATTTTTACCATTAATTCCAAGAGCAGAAAAGACTGAAACAACCATCTGCTGAATATTCTCTGGTGTAATAAATGATGCTGATTGTTGAGGAGGAGCAAACTCTAAATCTCTTTCAGTCACTATGTTGGTAGTTGAGGCATGAAAAGCACTCAAGTTACGATTTTGTGGATGCTTCCTACATTCAGAAATAATATGTCCCTTCACTTTGCAATAATTGCAAAATTTTTTCGAATATTGATTCGCAATGTGTCCAAATTCCTTACAGCTGTAACACTTTATGTTGGTCATGTTTCAAGTTTGCGATTTACCTTTTGCAGCATATGCAACATTGAGAGCATTGGCAGAGTTTCTTTGTTGCTCTAAAGTAGTTTGTGTCATAAGACGCTACTCTTCTCGAAGTAGTTCATTTAGACAATCATCCACAAATGGAGGTGTTTTGAGCAACAAATTTGATCTCACAACTTCAAACTCTGGTTCATTAAAAAATTAATCTTTTTTATTGGTCTAACAACTTCTAAAGATGTCTCCAGCACCGAAGCATAAATAGAGAACATAATGACAAGAGGAATAACAATAAGCCCCAATGGCTCAGATACCATAACAAAACAAGAGAATTTTGTCTTTTTATTGAGTTAAACTGTTAATTATATGACACTGGTACAACATATTAAATTCCTTAATTACAATAAATCAACTCCCTAATCACATCCTAAAATACAACAAAGTAAAGTATCTAATAATATCCTAAAATACAACAACTTATTCCTAGGAAAGTATATATCTACAAAATATCTACAAGATATTTGATAGCTATGCTTGAAAATTTTCACCTACAAACATAGTCGACATCTTGTTATACAACTCATGAATACCCAACATCATAGATTCCTGAGTATAGTATCAAGATATGTACTAGGAATATTCGACATTGAAGGACTCTTTGAGACTCCTAGATATAGTAGTTAAGAAAGGGACCTCAATAGATTCGGTATTGATGGAATCTCTAAATGATATGTTGGCACTGAGATAGGCGAAATGCTTGCATAATTCAAAATCTTGTACCTAGCATCGAGAATATCTTAGACGTGCACTGACAACTCCATTGCAACATACGCACTTTCTTGGTGCCCAAACACCGTAGTAACAACAGTTTTATCATTGTTTAGATCCACCACAACGTATTTACTCCCGTTCTACTAGACCTCAAAAATATATACTTGATATTGGATATCCATTTGGTAGTTCCATCCTTGATTTTCTTCGAAATTCTCCTTTTTGTTCTTTTCAAGGAAACATAATTCTTGAAGGTTATGTTAAAAGGAGATTCATATTGGAATACAATTCCATCATTAGTTGGAATCATGTATCCATTTAAATGAATTTGTGTCATAAATCAATTTTCCATCTTCTCATTTGAAGCTATCAAATATTAAATTTCAATATTACAAATGTTAACAAAAAGGGTGTCGCTAAGAGTAAAAGCAACACAATAAATTGGTGCTTAAGTTGGTGAGCATTTCTCCAAGCACTAAATGAAAAAATAGAAAACACACTGAACATAAGAAGATGATTACACAACTTAATTTTCCTACGTCTGTGGAGCCTACCTCAATGAGAAATATGCACTTTCTTCAATAATTACAAACACTCTTGCACTTTGAAGATACAATACTCTTACAAAAATATTCTCATAAGAATAGATTAAGTGCCTAATAATTAGTACATTTTCCCACGCAAGTCTCTCAAATATATAAATATGATTTCGAAACTTGCTTACAATAGAAGATCTAATACAATCCCAATAAAACAATGATTTAATCAATAGTAATGCAATATAATAATAACATACACGATAAATATGGACTCTTGACAACTCAACATCAGAATCACAAATCCAATTTAAAGTTCATAATATAAGGGATTGCTTTGAGGAATTTCTATCCAAGTCAATTATCAATATATGTATTTCCTAACAGCATGATCCTCAATAACAAACTTGAAATTCACCAAGTAATCAACAAAGCCAAAATATAATGTTCAATAATTTGTCAACACATAAATATGGAAACTACCTCCACACAGATTTGGTGGGTAGGGAAGTGGGCACTTCCTCTAACATCAGATTGTCAATTTCATATTTTTCAATAACAAACAATTTTAATGATTTCAATAATTCTTCATAACAAATAATCCAACAAGATTAACACCAACGTACAACCATAAATAAAAACATAATTTCATTATACCATACGTAGAACATATTCAAAAAATGTAACAACAATAACAACATAACAATTCTAACGATCCCAACAATTCTTAATAACAAATAATCTGATAAAATTAACACTTACAACAATAATAACCATATACAATAACACAACTTCCTTATATCATATGTAAAACATATTTGACAATCACAACAACAATAATAACATGACATTGGTTATAAAAATACTTACAAATTTACTATGAACATTTGTTAAGCACAATAATAACATAATATTGACTATAAAAACTGATACAATTTTCATAACACTCAGTGACGAATTCAAGGGAGGGAGGTTGGCAAGGATCTCGACCCCCATAAAATGAAAATTTTCTCTTTAGGGCCCTTAAAATTTTAAATTTATAATGGTAAAATTACACTTTGAACTCAAAAAAATGATAAAAATTTGATTTAATTCTTTAACAATTATAAAGATATAGGCTATTAAAATGGTAAAATTGTATTTTTACTGTCATAAAAAATATAATTTAATTTCGACTCCCCCTAAAATATTTTCTGACTTCATCCCTGATAACACTAATTCATGAATTATGAGAAAAAAGAGATTATGTGAGTTATGGAAACTTTGTAAGTAGTTGGAATGGTTTAAGGTTTATAGATGCTCGAAAGAATTTTAAGAGAGTTATTTTGGAATGATTTTTTTGTTTGGAAAACTGTAGAATTTATAGGAGAAGGGAAGAGGATCAACTAGCTTGAGATAAAATGAAGTCAACATCATGGGTGCTGACTTCAGTGAGTCAAAAAATTGATTGAACTCGACACTTATAGGAGTGAAGTTCTTACCCCAAGTCCAATTCATGTTTTTTTTTTGTGAATTACAAGAGGATGACAAAAGCCTTAACAACAACGTGACTAACGCGACTTGAACCTAGGTCATACTTGGGATGATGAACATCCTGAACATCAGGTCAATACACGGGGTTCAACAAAGTACAAGATTCTTAGTGGGAATCCTGTTAGAAGGACTTCGACACTTGTACATTTTGTACATTCTATTCAACACTTACATGAAAATTTAATATTTATGGGTGTCAGTGGGGTATCTAGAGGGCTTGCAGGAGTCCGACCACCCCTAAAATGAAAAATTATTCATTTAGACTCTCTAGAAATTTTAAAATTTTAAATTAGTAAAGATAAAAATACACTTTGACCCTTAACAGTGATAAAATTTTGATTTAATCTTTTAAAAATTATAAAAATATAAACTATTAAAAATTACAATTTAATTTCGATCTTTTCCAAAAAAAAATTTTGGCTTCGCTCAGGATGGATGTGAAGATAATCATGCAAATATATATATATATATATATTCTGATAAATTACTTTATGAAATAGTAGTTCTAAAATATCCCGTGCAAAATGGCATGGTGTTTCACCTTACAAATTAGCAATGTTTTAAAGAATGTGAAAATTAAGGAGCAGATTTTATAATAGTAAATTATATTGAGGCAAAAAGCTAAATAATCTACACCAATGGGGGCTCTGATGAAATTGTTTAATTAACGTTAAAAAACGAAGGTCTCTGCTTAGAGATCATCTGTTTATGTTGAAATCATGCTTCTTTCTTTGATCCAATTCTCCATTTTCAACTGATTAACCCAACCAATATATTATATACACACACATACATAAATAAATGATAGAATTAATCAGTCGGCGGCGTTTAGATGCATTCATCTCCATTTTCGTAACAGTGCATCCTCATGAGATCTCTGCTTTGCTCCATTCTTCTTCATGTTTCTTCTTTGTAAGTTAATAATATTAACTCATTCCATAATTCATTTTAATTTTAATTAAATTGTCTTAATTTTGAATTGGGTATTTCTGTTTGTTTGTTTTTGTTTTTTCCCCCAGATTTTGAGTGCTTATTTTGTGGTGCTGCCATTGAGGGATGAAGGGGCAATTTCATTGGGATTATCTAATTTGCCTGGATTGTTTGTTGGGTCTTTAGTGTTGACTTTGATAGCTGCTCCTCTTTCTACTCTCATCTTCTCTTTGCCTAATCTTTCCAAAGTCAAGGTAAATCTCAATTCACTTCATAATTCATTTTCTTTATTGCTTCTATTCTTGGATTTTAGAATTTTACTGAAATGTTGAAGATGGTCTGTATTTATATACAAAAGTTTAGGGATGAAGTGAAAAGTTTGGCTCTTTTGTTATTGATTTTTCTCCTCCGTTTTTTTTGGCAGTAAAATATTGAATTGGGATATAAAATCTAATCATAGTTTTGTAGAACTAAGAGTTGACAGTTTAACTTTCATTGATAACAAACTGCATAATTTTACTTTAAACAAGTATGACTGAGTTGCTGTTAATTTATACTTGGTTTATGTAGAGACTAGAGAGTTACAACCCAGTCATGGTTTGGGTAGAGTAGAGTTCTGGAACAGATAAATTATAAAGTCTATCTCTTATTGTAGTCGATAATGCCGGTGAACAGAATGACTGACCTGGAAATGGTCCCGAGAGTGGGGTCTTGAGAGAAGTCAATTGGAAACTTTAGCTCTCTTTGTTGTTAGTATAGGTGATAAAGTGGCTTTTGCAGAACTTAATATATTTAACTTTTAGGTGCCAATTTGTTTAGCTAAGCATTGGAAGGTTACTTTCTGTGAGGCCTCACTTAAATGGTCTTGAAGCTAAAACTGTTAGCTTCCGTTAGGGAATACCACCATACATGTAATCCGCGGAAGGTTTTTTTGTGTGGTAATGCATGCCCCTTAGCATTGAACCTAATAATGCTGGAAATGATTTTGTCATCCACCTTTCGTATATGGTTGTTTAAGTCATTTTGCCATGTTGTATGGCCTCTTATTTACTGTGATTTTAATATATTAATTTCAGAACATGCCAACATAGTGATACAACATTGCATTTTATTGGAATTGTTTGGGGTTGTTTCATTAGGTCAATGTGTAAATGTTTTATTCAAGTTTGAGATCATTAGACTCAGTGGTCTATGCACAACTGTCTGTTGTACTTTGTCACTTTAGCCTTTTAATATCCCCAACAAGAAATTTGTGAGGTCCATAACCATTTCATGCCGGTAATATTCATGTTTTGTTATTTATTGTCCTCTAATTGGTCCTTCTTGAAATTCCAGGCTTTGGTTTTTATACATAGGCTTTTTAGTGTATCACTTGTTGTGTTCTTCATTCTATGGCATACTTCATCAACGGAGCCTTTACAATCCCATTCAAAGGTAATCCAAAAAGTCCACATGGCAGTGTTTTTCTCATGTTTGATCCTTGTTTGTCATCAGAAAATTGGTTCTTCATATAATTTTGTACTAACCTGTGGTGCAAACTGTTTGTAGAATTCAGTTGGGATTTCCACTGAACTTAAAGTCAGTATTGGTCATGACAGCCCTATTGATGCTCAAGGTTGGGGAAACCGTGGTTGGTTTTATGTTTTAGTTAGAATTGGATTGTTCCTCTGGGTATGACAACACTTGATCTATTTGTCATTAATTTTGCCTGCCAACTATTATCTAGTATTTTAATTTTTAATAATGGAAGCTTTCCTTTTCTTTTTCTTGTTTGTTTGGAAGGTTGCCTTGCTTAATCTTATCACAATATCTTCAACTTGGGCTAGAGTAATTGATGTCATGGATAGTGAGGTATTGACACTTTCTGTTTCTCTTATGAAGCGTATGATATCCTGCTTGCGCTCAATTTCTGTTTTGCTTCAGTCAGGGTCAAGATTGTTTGGTTTCATTGGTGCTGGTGCAACGCTTGGCCAGCTCTTTGGGTCTTTGTTTGCCACAGGAATGGCTTGGCTGGGCTCATGTATGTACACCCAGTTGATTCTTTGAATGTCGGATTGTCAATATTTGGTCTTTTACTACTTCTTTTCTCTCCCCTCCCCCCCCCCTCTTTCTCTGTCTTTGGTTTTTTTACACTGTGAAGTGTTTAATTGCAGATCTTCTCCTATTTGCTGCCGTTTTGATGGAACTAGCAGCACAGTCATCAAAAGGGATCAACAAGGATATAGGTTATATCCCTGAAGAGTTACTTCCTATCAGGTTAGCTAAATCCTTATGTTTGCATATCTCTTAAATATTTTTATTTTTAATTATTTTTGGGGGTGGGGATGGGGAGTTAATGGTTATTGGAATACATTGTTATATGATTTGGATGAGAGTAAGGAAAGTCCTTACGTCTGTGAACCATGATGTTTATTCCCTGAACAATTATCGGTATTCTGCCTATCATACTTCAGCATTTTGGATGACATCTAGATTTATTCACACCGATCTAATGAGATATAGGTCACCAAATAATGTCTTAGCTTGATATGTCTGCTCATACAATTTCATGGGGTAGCAGGCATCTGATTGATGGATGCCATTTTAGATGTTAAAAGAAGCAGTACATCAATATAAAGTGACTACTTCATCAATTTCAGCTTGTCTGTAAAATATGGATGCTAGAGGCTGCTGTTTTACCTTCGGAAGTTTCTGGCTAACCTGCATGCATGTTTTGAGGATTGAACCTTGTACTTTCTAACTTTATTGTGATTCCTTTTAGAAGAGCTGACTCGGATCAACAAAAAGATGAAGATGATGATGAGCAGACTGCATCAGATCTCAAAGTTTCTTCTCCTAAACTAACTACCTCTTCAGTGAAGCCTGAACTTTGGGCTATCTTAGATGGACTGCGACTTGTATTGTCATCAACCTATTTGTTGCACGTGTCATTGTTCCTCTGGTTGAGTGCAATTGTTTCCTCTTTCTTCTACTTTCAGGTAAAAATGCTATCTTGATGCACAGATATAGCTTGAATTTGCCTACCATACATGCTAAATACTGCTACTAAGCTTTGGCATGCATATTCTGGGGCTCCTTTTCTATTGATAATTATGATTGGTACAAGATACAATATTTAGTAGTTTGTAAAATCAAGTGTTTTTTGTAAGAGAAAAATTAAAATCCATATGGAACTTGATATTATAGATCATTGATGGATCTAGGATTGCCTCAAGAAAGTCAATTGTAAAACTAAAATGTCATTTATGAGCTTTTGTAGGGATTGTATGCATAGTCAAGTTCATAGGGAAGAATTAATGAATAGTAAAAGCACGATTCCCTCCTATATTGATCTCTATGATTTTAAGGTACTTGTGCGCTCTTTGTCTGTGTTGATCATGTTTCACTAGGTTAGGGCTTCAAATCAGAGAAAGTTCTGTTGCTTTAGTTTGAATTTCTAGGGAGCTGTTAGTCTTCGCTTTTTTTTTTTGTGCTTGAAGTTGCATCTAAGTATATGCTAAAAGAAGTCCATAGTGTTTAATTTGTTCTGTCGGGGCTTCTGTTTAGTGTTATGTGTTCGATAATATGTTTGGCCATGGTACAATTTTCTAATCACTTTTACATACTTGATTACTCATTTGCAGAAAGTTAATGTAATTGCCATGACAGTTGCAAGTTCGGTTGGCAGAAGAAGATTGTTTGGCCAGATCAATAGCTTTATCGCTGTTTTTATCCTCACTGGACAACTTACCTTAACGGTATGCTATACCTATGATGAGTTTTTGCAATTATTTTGAACTAACATCTACTCATAACAATAAAGAAAATGAAGTATTTTCTTGTACTTGTTTGGTTTTTCCAAGTCTTGACGCTATCTATTTTGATTCTGGTGTAATTTTTTCTTTCACATCTATCATCCTATGGGGTCTAGATCATCTCTGGCTATTCCCTGTCATCTATTTATTATCCTAGCATTTACCATTATTATGTCTTCGCTTATTACAGGGCCATATTCTTACTGTTGCTGGGGTTACTATAGCTCTATGTTGCACTCCATTTGTTGCCTTCTCTAATCTGGTTGCCGTTGCCATATGGCCAACTTGGATAGTAATTGCCATTTCTGAGACCCTAAGAAAGGTTTGCCGACATTGACTTTCTTTTCATGTATTCTGCTTTTTTTTCTTTCTTATCTGATTTACATGAAATCTGTTTTGCCACTGTCATTAGTTATGCTATTTTTCAGATCATATATTATAGATTTATAATTCTCAAAGCAAACTGGGATAGGTTAGGAAGAGGAAGATTTGCAATTGTCTTCTGTGGCAGTAAAACTATTGCTCCAACCCTTCATTTCTTGAAAAGTACTTATGTTCTACATTTGTGTCCAACATATTTTCAGACACGGGTACAGAGATATGATCCTCCAAGTATCCTCCAAATGCAATAAAAAACAAAGAAAAAAATTGAACATAACGGTGTTAGACACATACAGGTAAAGTACATAACAGTAAAGTACATATAACTGTGTGTCTTTTTATCACCATGCAGGTGGTCAATTATGTTGTAACCAAACCTGGAAGAGAACTCCTATTTACCGTTGTTTCTGAGGATGAGAAATACAAAGCTAAAGTATGTAAATTTCATCATTGTGTTCTTTAAGTTTCTCCTCAATTCTTTTGAGGGAATTTGGAAGTTTTATTTTGCAGTGGAAATTTCAGATATGCTGAATATATCAATCTTATGTTTGCGTTTGACTTCCTTTTACTTTCGTGAGCCTCTCATGTTTCATTAAAGCACCTCAAATATTCTTCCAGTCCATGCACAAATAGTTTTTATTTTCAAAATATGGCTTAAAAGATGTCATACCAAAATTGCATCCAATGCTTCGTAGGTTTTCTATCCAAAAAAAAAGAAACCTTTCTTAAGATGATATGAAGTGAACTAGTCTCTGAAATGCTAAAAGCATCTAATCATGGTTTGCCTCAAAACATAATGCTGCAGATATGCATAGATGTAATTGTCCAGCGACTCGGGGATGCTGCAGCAGCTGCCATATACAAACTACTTTTCAGCATTTTCAATGGACGGATAGCGACAGTTTCTCTCTATGCACTCCCTGTATGTTTTCACAAATTTCCATCTGCCAGTCCTGTATTTATACATTTAATTTACCTTATCCGTATGTATGTCTGTAACAAAGCTGATGGAGGTTTTCTTTTACCTTTTTTTTCAGGTTTGTTTACTTTGGCTTGTCACAGCATTTTATTTAGGACGACATCAAACACGATTAGCAAGGCTCCAAGTTGGATCTTCTTGAAAATTTTCTGAAAGATGATTATGTTTACCTTTTTTCGGGAATCAAAGAATGAACAGGTCAGGATCCTTCACATTTGTTAAAATGTTTGTGAGATGTAACATGCTCGGTGCGCTGCTTTGGTCAAAGCATTAGCAGAAGAGCAGTGCTATTCCGACTTCATCTAGTTTCTTGTTCTTATTGTTGGCTTCAATTGGTCCATAGTCGGCTTACAAGTTTCTGACTGTTTTGGCTTCTTTGTTTGCAGTAAGAGGTTGCTAATTTGCCATTCTTGTGCACAATGCGGCTAACCTATAACCACAGTGGTTTCTTCTTTCATTCAGTAGTAACCTTTCCTGGTTCTAGCAAACTTTCACGGCTCGAAAAATTACTGGCTTCATTGTAGGACGAGGGTCCAGCATCATTAGTTATTTTTTCGAGACGAAGAAAAAATACACGTAGAACTTGTAGTTAGTGTTGAAGTTGCCATATATTGTACAGTGTACCCTTGCATTTGAAATGCAGTTGTTGGATGATTTTCATCTTCTAATTAACATGATATTGAAATTAGCAATTCATCTTGTACTTTCCACTGTGATGTTATCTGGAAAGCGCTCTATTACTCAAGTTTTACAGAGCCGACTTTGTATTGCTGCCGGATAAAACCACCTGCAACATTACAATGTATGTATAGAATCTGAAAAATCAGTATAAACATTGAAAAGAAGTTACATATATTCTTGAAAGCAATGACAGCCAATATCAGGAACTTGAGCACAGATATGTATTCTTAGAAATGGCCCATGCCAATGAAGAAGTAAAACAAAATAGAGTCTGAGAATATGTCCCCGGACCTATACTGGGATTTCTTTTATTTTTCATAAAGTATTTGTATATGATATTTACCTTCATCATATATATTTAAATATGATTCTCCAAAATATATTATAAAGTAATGGGTCACGAGAAATGTGTGCTGAATGGTCTCCCTCTAGCAATTGTGGGCTCAGCACAAAATCAAAGTTCCACAAATGGTAGGTCTTTGCTTACAAACTACAAATATCAATGTCCAATCAACTTGCAAACAAATTTAAAGAATTTATGCAATCAACTTAACAGAGACGACTGCATGTCTCTATCTTTGGCCTAATCACACTCATCATGGATAATTCCCCCTCTGAATCATCCTCAAATAGGACACCAACACGTGTCCAAGTCTAAGATTTTATTATAATTTTTATATATTTTTTAATATACTTAAAAGATTATTTCTTTAAATTTATATTCAAATATATATCGGATAGCTTAAATATAAAATTTTTTAAAGGATAATAACAGTGTGGTTTTGGTGTTGTATTTTGATGTGAGAGCAACAAATCAGAGTGAAGAATATATTCTTTTACCAAACAATTGTTTTAAAGCAAAATAAGAATGGGTTAATCATATGAGAAACAGAATATTAATCCATGGTTTTCAAGATAATTAAATGGAGAATTTTTAAAGCTTAAAACAAGTGCCAATCTTTGCTTTCATTCCCCTTGGTACATCACTATGCGGTACTTCGTACACCACATTACCAATCTTTTTCTAATCAGGTTATGACCCAGAATCCAATTCCTAGTTTGATTTTGCAACACTCACTCGGCCGATGTAAATCCTTTCTTATGCTTGACCGCACCATCAATATGTAAATGAAGTCAATTATCTGAAAAGTGATGATTGAAAGACATCTCTTTTTTTTTTAAATGAGTCGTCCTTATGAGTGTTATTATACTGTCTTGCCCAAATATAAGAAATTTTTACAATTTCAGAAGCACTCCAAGGTAATCCTTGAAAAACAAATAAATTTTTATTTTTCTAAATACGTCACATGATCAAACAAAAAATGCAGGACCAAAAAAGTGATTCCACTTGTGATCATGTATTTAGTTTTAATATGTATTATGAAGACTGGAACTGAAGTTAATTCATACAATTATTTTAAAAAAAATAAATTTAATGATTGATTGTATAAATAAAATGAATTGAACCCGGATTCACTTTTATAAAGATTGATGTTATGATATAGACAAAAATAAGCATTGGTAAAAAGAAAGTGTAAATTCTTGGTAATTTAGTAAGGAAATGACATTCCTTTGGTTTAGTTAGGAACCCCACTAAACAAGCACAAAAGGGACAGATGTGTGGTGTTAGCTAATTTGTCTTTCATTTCCCACTTCCTTCTCTTTCCCCCTTTGAAAGTTGGTCTAAACCCTCAAAAAAGATGATGGGTGGGGGAGGGGGCACAACCTGATTTTGATGAAACCTACTTCATCAGACACTAATTCTTATGCTTTAATTTGTTCCAAGAATCTGTTTCTTTTATTGGCCAACGCTTAAATTGTCTAAACACTATCCCACCACTACCCATTACCAATTCTATTGTCCTTAACTTGGAAGATATGTCTTGATTGGATTGCCATTAACTCAAAAAAGTATACATTTTAGAAGTGGCAATAGAACTTTCAATTTCAGGAGTAGGATAGATGGAATGATTTAAATTTGTTTGGATGGTTATATGAATTAAATGTTTATTTTATTTTTTAGAATATATATATATATGTAAATGATTACGTGTTGAGTTAGAGATGCTCATGGGTTGAGTCGAGTTAATTTTGGATTGGGTTTATTTATTACATAATTATACTTTATGCATGTTTAAGTTTAGCTTGATGTGAAATATGAGTTTCAAATTTATCCTAATCTATCCGTATTTTAAAGACTAAATCTAAGCTCGTTTTAAGTTTGCACATATTAATTTTGTAAATTTTTTTTTATAAAAATGCTACTTTTTAATTTCATTTAATTGTTTTGTTATAATAAAAGTTGATAATGACGGTAAAAAATTCACTGATGTTGAAAATCAAATGATTCAAGAAGATTTTCGACTACATCTGATTAAAGATTGAAAAATTTTATTCTAATCAATGTCAAATAGAAGAAGTGTAGTTTTATACAGATTCTACTTGTGCGGCATGGTCCGTACTAACACTAGTATTTCAGTCCTCGGTCTTTCGCCCCTACAGATCTTCTTATTATGTTACGGTATTTTATTTCTTTAACAAGTGATGAGTTTGAGTCGCACAACTCTAACAAAATTAATATTCTTTTTTATTATTATTGAAATTTCAAGTAAAGAAAATTTTAACATATATCTTTTAATATTTATAGTATAGAATTGTTATATATATTTTTGGTAGAAATAAAGACTAGAATTACAGAATGAGAAGAACAAAACTCTTAGCCTCTCAGACCATTCTTAAACAGCATACAATCCTCATCTAAAATTCCCCAAGTGATCGTGGGGAGCCTAAAATATCTTCAGTGTGCTGGCAGTCCTAGTCATGTGGTTTGCTGCTCTGTTGTGCTATCTTCTTAGATGTCTTAGGCGCATGCTGGAGAGTTGGCGAATTTGTTGTCCGCTGCACAACCATTTCGAATAGACTCTATAAGAAGAGCATTGTCACTTTCCGCCTCAACTTGGCGAAACCCTTTTGTCCCATGCGAGAGTCAGCCACTCGTATACCGCACTTACCTCCACTTGCAAGACAGACGCAACCCCTACGGTCTTTGCAAAGCCTGCAATCCACTCTTCGCCTGGTCCATGAACTACATCCTCTCTACCTATGTCAACCGACAAAAGAGGCATTTATATTAACCTTGACCCAACCATCCTCAGGTGGCTGCCCTAAAATCTGCAAATGACTATTACAAGCAAACAGTTGGTGTGTGGCAATAAAATGGACTTACGAGAAATTAACGAAAGCTTTAAAGCATGTATCAAAGTCACTTTTTTTTTTTAATTCTATTCACTCCCACTTATATTTTGATATGCAAAATAATTACTCGGTGATATAATGAAATCCAATGATTGTCTACATTTTGCACTGACAAAAACAATTCACTGAGCACTGAACGGAGCATAGCAAAAATATCAATTTCTATAAAGAATTACTATAGAAATTCTTTATAGAACAATCTAGGAATATAAAAGATGGTAGGAGAATAGAAAGAAACTTTATTTCTTTGTTTTTAGGCATATCATACAAATGAAATTTCAATCCTATTTATAGGTCTCATGTCTCTTCATAATGGCATAACTGCCCAAATGGATAGTCATATATTTAGCAATAAACATAATTATTTAATAGATATCTACTTGAATAATTATGACTATTTATTAATAATTAAGTGATACAACTTTTGGTTACACTATATATATTTTGAATAGGTTCCACCAATTTTGTATCATTCGTAGTAATTATGCTCCCTACACAAGTTATATTAACTAAAAGAAAATCATTGTTATTACTACTAATATAACACCCTACACCTGTCTTAGCATCTGGTAGCTACGGTAGAATATCGGTAGCTACACCCAATTATTGTAGCTTTTTAGCTACCGTCTACTCGGGGTTGAATATCTTAGTATGTGTATTTAAACCTGGACCCCTATGACCAAAATTTTGGCTTTTGACTTGCAAAGTTTTAATACCCACACCCTAAGTTTCGAAACCTATGTGTTGGAGGCCAAAATTTTACATAAAAAACATCTTAAACACACTCCAAGCCATCCTTAATAATACCAACATAAAACTTCTCCAGGGATCAATTCAAGGCACATGATGTTAATCTCAAGCACATTTTAACTTACCCTAAATTCAGTATCATTTCAAGAGAATCAAATGAATACCATACATACCCACAAATAGTTCAAGTCAAGATAGTTAGGAGCATGCATGCTTAGCAATATTTCATACAAGTCAAAAATTCACTAAATGAGCCTCCAACTGAACAATTTAATTCTTCAAAATACTAAGTAGCATATGAAATTAGTATATATATATATATACACATGTAGACACCCTCACAAATTACATGTACATTAATTTCATAATCTCGGTAATCTTGATGTCAGTGTAATGATCTGGGGTTGAGTTGGACTTTGAGAATCTAAAAATGAAATCAATGCAGAAAAACAACGCGTAAGCATAAAATGCTTAGAAAATCTAGATGAAAATCATTGTACTTACTTTATTTTAAGGTGAACTCCGATAACACAACTCAACATAAATACTAGATGATCAAGAAGGATAACATATACTAAGAAATTCATATTCAATTTAATTTATAAAATCAAGTTTCACAATAAATTACTACCCATTTTAGAGAAAGTTATATAGGCGAGAATTAAATAAGATTAAATACATCAAAGTCATATTACAATTTGATTATCAAAATTTTTATCAAAGTTATAGATTTTCACCTAATGTAACATTGTGCAGATGATCCTACTTCGTTGTAAAGAAAGGGGACTATGGTTGTTCCTAAGGTATTAGTCAAAAATAACCCACAAACCTTGCGTTAGTACCTTAGAATGATCGTCCTCATCCTGGAATTTTATTAGATAGTAATCATTCTCCAAGTTCATCAGTTGAAATGACTATTCTAGCTTGCATAACATATGCACCTTATTCACGAGAGCATTAAAAGCTATCCTCTATCCTAATAATTTGATGATAATTATACAAAACATACTTTTTTTTTCAATCAGATCATGAACTCGATTCGAGAAATACCATCAATAGTCTTTATAATTGTATCACCATCCTGTAACTCAATATTCTCTAGATAAGGAGAGCGAGACAAACCCATGAGTGTTTCCTTGAAAGATGCTGAAGGCAATCCACTACCATCCACCAGCATACCATCTCCATCCACTGGAACAGTATCTGGATGTGGCGGATCTTTTTCCTGCCTTCTAGCCTTTTTCGTTGCTCAACTGGTTCCCCACGTCGGAAGTTGCAAGGGCCGTCCCTATCCCAAGATTCCCATTGGAAGCCATTTTTCTTAAATTGTAGAGTAGACTTTTTATGTTCTTATCTTATATCTGATAATTTTAAATACGATGCAAAAACACAATGCATACATAGTTAGAAAACGGATTGGACCAAATTACGTCGAGTCCAAACTTTAAGTGCAGAAATCTAAATTCAACCCGTATTTTAAACAGACCTATATTTTATCCAAACAGTTTTTTCAAACTTAATATTTGATTCAAAATTTCTCAAATATAGAATAAGATTTCAATCTTGAAGTGCATATCAATTATAAAAATATAAAACTCAAAAGACGGTGGAAATGATAATTTTATTTTATTTTAACCATACTTTTGTTATTTTATTTGGTGACTTTAGAGTCTGGTTGGACACCTATGTTGTTAACATGCACAATTAACCTCCGTTAATTATAATCTAATTTGGATTACAGCTGATGACTGACTATGGAAAATATATACATATATAAAAAAAAAAAAGAACAATATTTAAATCCCTTGAATCTTATCTAGTGGCCATGAATGTACAATTTATTAAATTTAATGTTTCCATTGTTTAATGGACGTGCAAGAAGAATCCTATAACAAGAAAACTAAAAGTAAAGAAGAAACTAAAACGACGTAGTGTGACAATGACAAATTCTAATTCAGATAAACTTAAATTTAATTATTCTCATCAAAATTTATCTATACTTTTTTTTTAATTTTCAAATAATAATGAAAAAAAAGAAAAGAAAAGTTGAAAATAATGTGAGTAGGTTGAAAAGTATGAATAATTAGGTTGAGTCGCTCTAGAAAGAGTAGTAGTAGTAGTAGTAGGTGGATGAATTGGGGCCAAGAAAATGAAGGTGGAAGGCATAAAATGTTCACTTCACATAGTCTCCTCCAATCTCCAAACTCTTTCCTTTTCATCAATGGGAGCATTATTTTGAGGAAAGAAAGTGACTTCCACATTCCAAAGCACTTCACTTTCTAATTATCCGTGTTGTGTTCATGTATTTTGTCGTGTTTAAAATATTTCGTATCAATTAATTTCAAAATTGTGTTTGTATTGTATAATCATGTAATATGTGTACATGGTTCGTCAAAAGAAAATTTAGTATTGTATAATTAGAGGGTTAGTACTCACACACGCGGTAGGGACATATTGACACTGCACATGTACACTCTACGTCCAAATAAAGACTTATCATTTACTTCTCGAAGATTTGAACTTGGATATATTCTATGAATAAACAATCCTTAACCATTAGACAATCACGGGAGTTCTTCACGATAGATCTTAAAAGAGTATTGATGATTAAACGTTATTAACTATCACAATTAAGCTCTTACTTTTAATAAATATCAAGATAAGGCCTTCTAGGGCTTTGTTAGGTTTAATCAAAAGCAAAATGACTTAATTGGATGTAAGAGGTTATTTAAATAAAACAGTAAAATTTATGATTTTTTTTTTGTCGAAATTAGGTATTTAATGTCGATAGTAAAGATTAACTCTTTTGAGTGTTCTTTGAAAAAATAAACAATTGATTAAGAAATGTGCTCTATTATGATGAGCAGGAATCTAACCACATGGTTAAAAAACGATGTGAACAATCACTATGCTACACTTCACAATTAAAATTTTAAATTTTTTTCTTAAATAGAAATAAGCATGCAATAATTGTACATTTATATGCATGTGAAAAATATTGTTCTTTGTTAGGTGATACTTTATAATTAATTGAACAAGGGTTGAATTATTTTCATTTTGATTAGGAAATGATATTCATTTGTTATAGTGCTATTTGATACATAAAATGATAAAATCAATTATGAATACAGTTTTAAGAGAAAATGCATCGTCGAGATAATTCGTAAAAAAACATTAATTTCAGAAGATGAAGAAATGTAAATATATTTTAAAAATCAAATTACGATTTGACTCAATTTATAAACACCTCTATATGATTTAATTCATTCAGTTGATTAGAGATTCGAATCCCAATATTTACATATTTTCATTTACTTTTCCATAAATTTTATTTTAATTAATTCAAGGCCTAATAGGTGGTTGGGGGGATCAAACATCGAGTTTTAAGAGTATGAAAAAGTTGGAGAATGGGGAATGCCCCACTTTGGATGCTTTGAGCTACCACAGACGACACATTGGTAATGATTGTAACACCATGGAACATGCAAAACAATCCCTTATCTACAACTATCACTAAATATTGGTCCCAGTTTGCTGAGAATCAACCTTCTTTCAATCACTCTTAGGAATCCTTTCATACGAGGTCTATATTTCCATCCACTTTGCAATTTGCCATTTTTATCAATTTGTGACTGTAAAATTAAATGGAGTAAGTAATGCGCAGTTGACCTATTCATAAATAGAAAGAAAAAATGATGCTAGTAGCTTGACTAAATAGCAGCCACAGAGCTGTTTTGCATCATTATAATCAAGAAAATATCTGCATGAATGGAGATAATTTCAATACTGGCCCTATGATGTGTCTGTTTATCAATGGAAGATAACAATATAGAAAGCTGCTCTTTTATGCTCTTCTTTAATTTGTTCACAAAGTATTCTACAAGAATAATTTAAAAGATGGAGAAAATAATTTTGATTTTCATTTTAAACATTTTTCTCATATAATTGTTTCAACATCTACTTTAGTATTACGTTTAAAGCTATTGGATCATCTTGAGTTTAATTCAATTAATTTTAATTTTTGAGTGACATTTATACGGTCCCTTATTTTATTGTTTGATATTTGTAAATATTATATATATATATATATATATATTTATAAAATATTTTTTAAAATTAATGATAAATTTAAAATAATACATCAAAACAAATTGAATATCAATAGAGAAATGATATATCCATCAATACGTATTAAATATATTACTTCGAACTTAACACTTTCACGAGTTAAACCCAAATAAACCTTAATCTCAACTTATATTAAAGTTTACTTAAGTATAAGGGAAAGGTAAAAACTCCTTAAATAAACTCTTAACATAAACCAACATTTTATTTGAAATAAGAGTTTTATTTAGGTACAAAGGAAAGACCATGATTATAATTTTTTAGAGGATTAAGGGAAGATTTTATGTAAAAAATCTTAAATTGAATTCGTAATTTTTGGGAGGGATCAAAATGTGATATTTAAAGAATCCATTTGTCGTTTTGGATTTGCTCTTGCTTAAGCACAATTGAAAGGATTAAATGTTGATTTAAGTAGAATTAAAATAAGTGTGGCGGTTATTTTACTCATCATTTAATTATGAAATTGGAAATTTGATTCACGCACATAAAAATGCAGCACATGCCGTTTATCTCTTCAAAAAAAATCCGCGATGAGAGGAAATAAAAAATATATCCTTATTAAAAAAATCGAAATAATTAAAAGTTGGGTTTAATAATTTATGTAAAAAAGAATGAGTAGCAAGTGTGGTTGTAAGTGAAAAGGGAATCCATTTGATATCCTACTTCTTCAATTTGGGTTTTGGTTCTTTACAAATATTGAAGACTACAAAGATATTGTCCAAAAGAGACAAAAACAAAAGACCGAAATTCGTTTCAATCTAGTTCTACACATGATCCACTTCAACTGCCTTCACACTTCCGTCCCCAATTGCTGCCTCATGTGCTCCGTTGACCGCATTCCCTCTACTTTTCACCACCCCTTTTCGCACCATTAGTTCCGCCGCCCAATCCCCTGCGTGCAACACTATGTATGTTCCGATCCCACCTATCAATCCATATGCTATCGAATATGTCAACGGCATCATTATCAATGTCACAAATGCAGGGATTGCCTGCCTCATGTCCTCCCACTCTATCTCCACCACCGCCCTCATCATCAACACTCCCACCAGTATCAGCGGCGGCCCCACCGCCCACGCCGGTATCGACGCCAACAACGGCGTGAAGAAAAACGCCAGGAAAAAGCAACCCGCCACCGTCAACGCCGTTAATCCCGTCCGTCCACCTTCTCGTATGCCCGTCGATGATTCGATGAATGCCGTCACTGGGGATGTCCCCAGCAATGATCCCACCACGATCGACGTTGCATCCGACATGAAAGCGAAATATTGGCCCTCGAAATCTCCGTTTTGGTCGGTGAAACCGGCGAATCTAGCCATGGAATACAATGTACCGGTTGTATCCAATATGTCGACGTATAAAAAGGTGACCAAAGCCTCCAAAAAGTAACCTTTACCTAAATTTTTAAAACTCAAAGCCCCGGCTGTTGTTTCAATTAAATGGATGTCGACGACTTTCTTGAAATACTCGTAAGCTGAATTCCCGGCGTCGGTGTTCGGAAAAGCCGTCACCTTCGTGTTACGAAACCAAGACACGGCCGTCACGAATACTATACCATAAATCATAGCACCTTTTACATTTTTCACCAAACAATATGCTATGATCACAAACCCCACGATTCCAAGCCATAATGTGGGATTCTCCATTCTGTCACGTAAACATAATATATCACCGGAGACGGTGCCGCCGGGTATCAGAGTGACGGTTCCGTTAACCGCTGCTAAAACAGGGGCGACTGAAACCCGAGATGAACTTGGGCACCCGCCTAGAGTAACAAGGGTCGATGGATTATACCCGATTAACCCGATTCCTTGGTTATTTTGTAACCCGATAAAGGCTAGAAAAAGTCCAATACCGGCAGAAGAACTGATCCGAACCGGTTTAGGTACCAACTTAGCTAACTTGGCCCGGAACCCAATTCCTGAAATGAACATAAAAATTAAGCCTTCTAGAAACACTGCCGCTAAAGCACTTCCATATGGGACATTACCCGACCCGTGAAACCCGACAACGGTATAGGCAAAATACGCATTTGCCCCCATACCTGGGGCCAAAGCGAGGGGCAAATTCGCGAAAGTACCCATAATTAAACAGCCAATAAGAGAAGAAGCAACGGTGGCGACTATGAGATCTTTACGTACTGTTTCCAAGCACGAAGCGTAACCCGGGTTGACCGGGGCGAATTTGCATGACGAATCGGGCTGGATGACCCGGAGAGTCGAGCCGGTGCAGTTGGATAACGGAACGGAAGGGTCGGAACATAAAGGAAGACAATCTGAGACGCCGCAAGGACCGCCTGAGTCGGCGAGGATGGAAGCGTTGACGGCTAAGATGTAAGCCATGGTGAGGAAAGTGGCGGTGCCGGCACGCAACTCGGTGGTGAAAGTAGAGTTCCTTTCCGCTAGTTTGAAACGTTTCCCCACCCGGCTATTGGCAACGGCTGAATTGAGGCGAGTTAAGAAGGTTTTGGGTGGTGAATGATTATCCATAACCATGGAAAATGAAAGAAGGAAACTTGGTTTAGAATGTGAGAAGAAAAGAGCGTTTATATATGAATATTTACCGAAAGAATGGTGAAATTTTATGGGAAAAATTGATGGCAAAAGATGATTAGAGGAAAAAGGGAAGAGATTCTATAGAAAGAAAGTGAGAAGAAAGGATCTTTTTTTATAAGGAAAAAGTACCTGAGAATTTGCACAACAAATTAATATAGATTA
Source organism: Gossypioides kirkii (assembly GCA_005610355.1). Classification (NCBI taxonomy): domain Eukaryota; kingdom Viridiplantae; phylum Streptophyta; class Magnoliopsida; order Malvales; family Malvaceae; genus Gossypioides; species Gossypioides kirkii. Next base: position 8,445,889 of record CP032252.1, on the reverse strand, counting down.
CGACCGCCACCATGATGATCATCATCATCAAACTTTTTTATTTTGCAGACAGGTTTTATTTTTTTAGTGTGTGAACCACGACCAGATCACAGCTTACTTCCTACTATGTTTTCCTCTTTTCTAATCTAAATTAGTAAAATTAAAAAAGGTTTAATTTGCTCTCGGTCCCTGTACTTTCTAGACTTTTCAAATTAGTCCCTATACTTTTATTTTTAGAATTTATTCTTTGATGTGAAAGGTAAAGTCCATATGTTGAGATTTAACAATTAAATTTAAAATTTTAAGTTACTTGCAACAAAGGGATTTGTCATTGTTATAGTGAATAATGGCGGAGCCTAGGGGGGGCATGGTTCCCTCAAGGTTTAATTTTTTTACAATTTAGTCCTTTGTAGATATATTATGGTCCTTCCAAAAATATAAGTAGGGCCCTCAAGGTTTAAGATTTTTACAATTTCCCCATGTGTATATATATTATAGCAATCTCAAAAATCTATTGTTTATATGTTTCAATAGATTATTATGGTGGAATATTGCTTCTTCCTCTTTTGAATCGATTGTTTATATGTTTAAATCGATTGTTATGTTGGAATATTGCTTTTTTTGAATTGATTATTATGTTGAAATATTATTATTTTTGAATTAATTTTTTATATGATTAAATCGATTGTTATGTAACACGTCTAATTTTAGTTTGGCCCTCCCATGATTAACATCTTGGCTCTGTCACTGATCGCCAACAAATATCCTGATTTTGAAAACTATAAAAAGTATAGGGATTGAAAGTAAAATTAAACCAGGAAGAAAATAAAACATGGGCAACGTAAAAAATCATAAATATTGCGACTAACCCACGTAGGCTTGTCATATATGTAGACATGAAGATAAATATTTTATGCTTTTGGTCAGAATAAGAACGTGATGAAATTACAACTGTACCCCATTGCTTTTGTTTTAATACAAAAGAATCTAATTAATTATTAATTAGTTCAGCAAATTGAATTTTGCCACTCTGAAATATGAAAACATATACCCCTTGGTTTTTATTTTATTTTATTTAACTTTGTTTTAAAGCCTTTTTCTTCCAAAAAAATCTATATGAATTATAAGACGAGGATAAAGTTTTAACAATAATACGATTAGCACGACTCAAATCAAAATCATATTTGAAACGATAAATATTTTGATTATCAGACCAACACACAGGATTCAAAATCGTATCCTTATATATTGATTATTATATATAAAAAAATGTTTAGGTATAGGGCACGTGAACCCACCACCATACGTATATATATATATTATTTCTACATTTCACCTTTTGCATTTGTTTTGATTTAGTACATTACATTCATAATTAACATATTTATTTTAAAATTGTTTGTTATTTAAAAAAATAATCATCTATATATAAAATTTAGTGATGGGTTTTATTTATTTATTTTATTAAGATAAATTTGAAACATGATTATGATATTTATTTAAAGCATGGATGAGGATTAAAAGTTAAATTAGAAAAAAAATGGTTTGAAAATTGGAACAATAGTTGTTGGCAAGCAAGCAATATCTTTGGTAATAACTTTCAAACATGTTGCCAAATTTGAAAGAAAATTAGAGTGAGAGATTGACAAAAATGTGCCTAAAAAAACCTAAAGTTGACTTTTTTAAAAAAAAAAATAAAGTATTAAAAGTCATAATTAAGACATCCCATCCCAAATATTTCATTTAACTTTTCTTTTTTTAAATGTTTTTGGTTTCACACCTTGATTTGATTAATTTTAGATGTCACTTCTTTATTTCAATATTTTTCAATAATAAATAAAAAAGATGTTGTGCTTCTTAATCAACAATTAAAATGCTAATTACATGAATTTAATCTGAATTAAGAATGTGGGGAAAATATGTGAACAATGGAAAATACTATTTATTAGTCAACAACACTTATTTTTTCTCAGCACCTTTGAATATCTAAAATTTATTTTTGAATATTACAATTTCATATTTTTCTATCATTTTAGAGTAATTAGAATATTAACGACACGTTTGGTTCACTAGAATTGAATAAGGTTGTAATGGAATAGAACTTTAATTAGTAATTCAATTGTTTGGTTAAATGGAATAGTTTGGTTAAATGGAATAGAACAAAACTGTAATTCTTGTGTTTGGTTGAATGAAATAAATATTGTAATATCATAAGGAAAAATTTGAAATGATCAGAGTACCTTTAGCCGAATTTTTTTAGGTAGATGATTATTATTATGTTATTAAATTTTAATAGGATTATTATTAAATATAATTTTAAAAAATAATATATAATTTAATAATATTTTTAATATAATTATTTTTATATTAAATTATATTAAAATATTTTATTTTTATATTTTTGAATCAAGTTTTAAATGAATAATTTAAAAATTAATTTTAATTTGTTATTCAAAATTGTATGAAATAATCCTCTTTTATAATACCAAATTAAAAATAACTATTACAGAAAAATAAATAATAAAAAATATCATCATGAATATTACGTTTAACTAAATAAAAAATATCATCATGAATATTACGTTTAACTAAATAAAAGAATAATTTACCTTCCTTCGACCAAACATTGTCTAAGATTCCAAAGTCTTACATCCCTTTTCACATTTTCCAAGCTAATCTTAGAACCTGTTTCATTTTTTGGTCAACACTTAGCATTTAGTTTTCTTTTTTTTAATTATTAAAATTTTCATTAATATAATTTTTTTCTGCACAATGTTTAGAACTATTTATTATCACTTTCCAACCTATAAATGAGAAAATAATGCATTTTAGCATGTTCGAATTCACGTCCTCCTGTATTGACAACAATGACCATATCAATCGAGCTAAGACTCAATTGATACCATTGATATAACTTTTAACTTCAAACACTATTGTCGATTGAGTCTTAATTTAATTAGCATGGGTATTGTTGTCAATGCAAAAGAAAGTAAGTTCGAGTGTGCTGAAGCGTATAACAATCTTCCTATTTATGAATTAGAGAAGAATTATGAATAGTTTTAAATATTGAATAAAAAAATAAATATAATCAAAACTTATTATTAAATTATTAAAAAGAAAACTTCAACCACTATATTTCAATGCAAATGTAACGTTAAACTAGTTAGCATTTTTGAGTTTTATAATTAAAATCATAAAATTATAACTCGAACCAAGAAAAAAAAAAATAAGCAGTTCTGGTTTGAAAAATCTATTTTGAATAAAATAATTTATATTTTTAAATAGTTTATAGTGGTTTCAGTGGATGAGAGGATGATATTCATCTTAGGAGACTCAGGTTTGAGCACTTGTGTGTGAAGGTGTGTGTGCGTTGTCAAAGAATTAAAAAAATATGAACAAATACTACCATATAATCATACCAATTTATTAAAAGAAAAATTCAAATAATTTATATTTGCATGTTTCACCTTGTTCTCATGGGTTAAAATTTGTGTGGTTCAATTTTGAGAAGTATAGAAGATACAAAAAACAGTATTTTAATAATTGAAAAAGATTGATTAAACTATCAATTTTTGATTTAATTGATTTTATTAATTTAATCATCGATTCAATAATAATTAAAAAAAAATTAAAATTTTATAAAATAATAAAATATTAATCTTGATTTCCAATTTTATCGATTTCAAATAATTCATTCAAAAATTAATTCAATCTCTATATTCAAATTAATATATTAATTGATTCTCAATCCAATTAATTAATTCAATTCAATTTAAATAACATTAACAACAAAAGATATTGAAAAAATTTATTCCTCATTTAAAAATCCGACATGCATAATATATTAAATAAGAAATGGGGATGACCGGAAGTGACCCTATTTACCAGAGATGTTGCTTTAAGACCAAAAAAAAAAAAAAAAGGAAGAGGGAAAGGGAAAGGGGTGGCAGGCAAGCAGACAGGCAAAGCACCAGACATCGATGCCCTCACTCGCCTGACATTGTACCTTTACTTATTTATTTTTTAATTCAATGTTTCATCTACTCCCACTGCACAATTATTAATACCTCATACCATCATTTCCTACTTACTAAACCAAAATCTATCCTTTTCAATTTACTTCAATTTAGACCTCTTCATAAGGTGTCGGATTCGAATTGAGTCTTGATAAAAATTTAGGTTTGTTTAATAAGTTTGGATTCAATTTGATCTGAAAAATAAATTTAAAATTTTGTTTAAGTTTAACTCGGTTAAAAACATTATAATTCGGGCTCAGCTTGACTCGACTTGACTCATCCGTATTTATTTGTTATATAATTTTTAAAAAAATATATAATACATAAAAAAATAAAAAATATTAAAATAAATATTTTTCAACAAATTAAAAATAAATTATAGAAATCTTTATATTAACAATAAAACAGGAGTTATATAATATCCAAATAATAGTAACAATATAATAGTGAAATGATAGCAAAACAATAAAAAAAAAGTAGAAAAAAAACAAGAAAACATCAAATTTTTTTTCTTTTTGCAAATTCGAATCGGGTCATACCTGGAAAAAAAAGCCTTATGAAGGCCTGACTCATTTTCTAATTTTTCTGTCTATAAATTTGCTCAAATCCTTCCACTTTTAGAGCGAGCTTTCAGGCCGGGCCATCTTGGACAAGTCTACTTCAATTCAATTTAATTTTTTTAAAAAAAATTGAATTTGAATAATTAAAAGTGATCCAGTATTATAGAGACGAAATTAAATTAGTTTCTTTTATTCTTCAGTGAATTAATTTAATTTTTGTATTATTAAAAATAATCAAATATGTTTAAATTGTAATAGAATTAATATTTCTTGTATAATAAATGTCTTGAAAATTATATTTTTCAATAGAATTTAATTTTAAACAAAAAATTACATTTGTAAAACTATAAAACTTTAAAAAAATATTAACTCTATTAAAATGTTAACTCTGTTCTATTTAGCCTTATTTAATTTTTGGTAATAGTACAAATCTCTCAAATTATTTTTTTCTTAATTTTAATCAAAAGCAATATTTATTGGAGCCTTAAAATTTAAAGAAAATTCATACATTATTGGCAGAGAATAAAAATTAAATCTAAAATCATAAAAATTTGAATATCTCAATCTCCTCATCAATAATATTATTCGTCACAGAAGTTGGTGTAGAAATAATAAAATGGTGTATTCAGAGGGGATTTTATAAATTATCATAGGACAAAAATGGAACCAAATTTTGGCATACCTCCCCTAAATAAATAAAATCCTGATATTATTTATTAGAAATAAATAAATAAATAAATAAATAAAATAATATTTTGGGTTGATTTAACAAAAAATACAAGGTCAAAAGCTAAAAGAGAAAACAAAATTAAAAAGAGAGTTAAAATAATTTTTTAATAATATTGAAGAGCCAAATAAGTTATTATGCCTTTTATTAATCGAAATAATATTAAAATTTTATGTATATTTTACATTTTATAATTAAATTTAAATATAAACATATATTTATTATTAAATGTGAACCCCAATTAATATAAAGTGATAATAAAAACATTTGTCCAAGATATAAATTGAGCATGATTATTGGGAAAATTTTACTTGAATATTATATTTTATCCAAACAACAAAGGCAATGAGGGGAGAAAGATGAATCATAAATTTTGGGAGGTCAAAGTGTAATTTTACCATTATACCAACTTATAATTTCATAAATTTCAAAAGAATTAACAAGTATATTTAGGGGTGAGCGTCCGATTGAATCAAATGAAAAAAATCAAGTTAATCGAGTTGACAAATCATATTTTATTATTCTAATTCAATTTAAAATTTTCTTGAATCAAGTAAGATGGAATTTGAATCGAATCAAATCAAATATATTTGTTCAATTTAAATTAAAAAAAATAACTTTGGGTTGTTGTAATCATTGCGACCCACTGTAATCAAATTTGGGGGAAAAATAAAAAAGTTTGATGGGTTTATTTTTGGTGGGGGAGTGAAACAAAAGGGTTTGATATTTGATTTATTCAAATTCGAAAATTTAAGTCGAAATTCGAATTGATTCAAATAATTCAAAATTCATTTTTTTTTCGATTTTTTCAAATCGAACCTATAAACATATTTACGATTTTTTGGGTGGTGAAGTTCATGGTATGCCGTGTTATCTACGCCTCTACAGAATATATCTAGACTGGAACTATAAATCAGAAAAAGACATCTATAATCATACTAAAAGAAGGTCGAACAAGCCAACGGAGCAAAGTGTTGGAATAGATAGCATGACTATAAAGATGAGAATGCACCATTCATTGTGGAAATTATAAATTAGTGAGTAGTTGATGTTGATATTTGCTTTCCATGATAATGACAATCACAAATGAAATGAATAAATGTAGACAGATAGATAAAATTTGATATAAAGAAGTGATTGGTTTGTTTTTGTTTGGTTTGAGTGAAAAAGAAAAATTTTGCTCAAAACAACCTTACCATGTAAGGAAGTTTTGGTTTTCTTTTAAAGGGGATTGCAATTCAATGAATATTTATATCTCTATGGATTGTTATCTATAGTTTAGTCCTACTTCACTACCATTTGTCTCATACTTTCTTTTATCCCATCTCATCCATGGGATAAGAAAGCAATGTCTATATGGTGAATTATAGGGTTGGGTTTTTCTATACATCACATCTTTTTGGACCCCCACTTTCCTTACCATTTTATCTTATTATATTATATGTATATTTTAAAGTTTGCAGGATATAAGATATGCAATTGTTGTCGATTGAGTTTTAATTGGATTGGTATTGAGTATTGTTGTCAATGTAAGAGAATGTATGTTCGAGTGCGCTGAAATACATTATTCTCTCATTTATGGGTCGAGAAAAGGTTATGAGTAATTTTAAATATTGTGTCAGAATGAATATATATGATTAAAACCTATAATGGGATTGTTCAAAAAAATATATTCTACACAATAAAAAAATATATATCATAGAGATTTGACCCCACCCAAAGTGAAAGGAGCTCTAGTTTAATGTTCATTGAACATGAATATGCACACTTAATGAATCAAGTATTCAAATAGGAAATGATGATCTTTATAAGCTTTAATTGATTACTTTTAATGCATAATAAAGTGGGCTAAGACTAGTTTTTGTAATAAATTTCTTATTCCTTAATCATAAGGTCTCATTGAATCACAACTAGGTTTAGACAAAATGATGAAAAGGATTTTCAATTCAAACGATGGCACAATTAGAAGAAAACAATAGGGAATAGGAAGAAAAAAAAAAGGTGAACTATGGAGCCCCACACAACTACAAATTGTGGGTCTTTGGATGGTTTGAAGGCAATCAAAGGTGTTTCTACCTCCTTTGCATTATAAGTTCCAATGCATGAATATCACATTTAATAAAAAAAATTTCAACATTTTCTCAGAAAAAATTAGTGGTACTCATGTGAAATATTATAAATTTGGGTTTAGTCAAAAGTGATTTGACACTTAGATGTGTTTTAAATTAATATTATTATAATTTATCTGATTAAGTTTAGTGTCTCAAATTAAATGAGATCAACCCAAACGATGAAACTCCAAATAAAATTAATCATATTCAAATGATTTATATATCTTATTTAGAATTAAGAAATTAAAAAAAGTATTGATTGGGTATGCAAAAGAAGGATAAAGAATGTGCATGAAAGCAAAGGAATGTGGTAATTGGTGCACAGTGTAAAGGGCGTGCAAGAAACTGAAGTGGAGAAATATTTATCAATCAATCCATAAATGTTGGGCCCACAGCCCAAGTGGGCTACTTTAGGTAATTGCCCCCATAAATGTTGGAGAATTAATTAATAAATAAAAGTGAAAACCAAAATACCGATTGAGTTCAAATGATAAGTTCAAATTTTAAAATTTATGCATCTATAAATTTAATTATTATTATGCCGATAGAGTCTTAGTTCGATTGGCGTCAGCTTTGTTGTTAGTGCAGAAGGACGTGAGTTCAAGTGCGTTGAAGTCCATTATCCTCTTATTTAAGGGTTGTGGAGGGATTATGAATAATTCTAGGCATTATATCAAAAAGAGAATATATGATAATAATCTATAATAAAATTAAAGTTAAAAAAAAATCAATTATTATCATTGTATTCCAATTATTAAAAGATATGAAAAGACAAAAATACTCTTGTATTAATATTAACCAATCCCTAGGCATCATCTAAAAGTAGACGGATGAAGGTACTAGTGGGGTTAGAGCAAATACAAAACAAATCATTAAACGAATAGAAATTTGAAGGAGAAGAAGGTTGAAAATTACTCCCCAAATGAGCTAAAGCATTCGCGAATTTGTACCCTTCACGAAAGACATGCATTATCAAGCTAAAAATCATAAAGCTGAGGAGCATCTTGCATTCATCAATCAAAGGAGAGAGCAAAATATCATAGTTAAAGTTGCTCTTCATAAAATAAATCACAATAGTAGCATCCACTTCAACTTAAAGATAAGAAATATTAAGCTCTCGAGCTAAGGTGAATCCATCTCGTAGAGCTCAAAGTTTCCCTCTTCACCACCATTCCACACCCTTGCTTCCCGTAACAAATTCCATTCCCCAGTCACTGGAGTCAAACCATGCACATAATCCCTTTTAAGCTAATTGTGTGTGTGCAAATAGTTAAGTTCATGGAAGAAGGGAGCAAAAGAAGAAGAAGAATGGTTAAAGTAGGGGTGCCATGGAGAGAATAAATGAACTAAGAAAGAAAATGATGAAAAGTGATGAAGGTAAAAAAAAAATGATGATGTGGCATGCATAGTTAGTTTCCGTCATGGGCGAAGCCAGAAATTTTTTTAAGGGGGATCGAAATTAAATTGTAATTTTTACGATAGTAAAAGTGTAATTCTTAAAGTATTAAATTAAAATTTTATCATTTTTAAGGAGGACTAAAATGTAATTTTACTTTTACTAATTTAAAATTTAAAAAAATAAAAATTTTTCCATTTTAGGAGCTAAGGCCCCTGCCAGCCTCCCTGATTTCGCCTTTGGTCCCGTTATAGATTTAATCTTTGAGCAATTAAAATGAATTTTTTTAATAATGGTGACAAAATCACAAGAATTTTATTTTTAATGATAAAAATAAAAACACTCTAAAAATTAATTGACCAATTGAATAGTTTACCCTCAATAAAAAATAGATTAAATTTTGTGGAATTAGATATAGAGGATTACTCTATTACCAAAAAATTTGGTCCTTAAAGTATACAAATTTTTTCACTTTGATACTTAATTTTTTTTTATCTTAATTTGGTACTTAAAGTATCCCATATTATAATTTTTAGCCCAAAAAGTTAACCAACATCCAAAAAAAATTCAACCTTACATGGTGACCTTTATATTTTCATACAAAAATATTATTTAAATTATTTTTTACTTAAAAAATATATTTACTAAAATTAAATTTAATTAATAGAAAATTATAATTTTTTAATTCATTTCTCATGTTCTCTCTCCTCCATTCTTCCCCACTCCTTCTTATCCTTTCTTCCCTGAACAAACAATCATGGCTAAAATCTTCCACTCCATTACCACATATGAATACCCAAATTTTCAGACAAAGCAATAATGAATTTTTTGGGTATTGTTTAGTCAACTAAATGGTGAAAGAAAGTTTACAGAGAGGGGAAAATATATTGAAATTTGAAGATAATTCGACATCGAAAAACATCTAAATTGGTATTGAAGTTTTGATATTTATTTATAGATCTACAAAAATTTAGTGTTCTTTTGAAAAAAATAAATGTTAAAAATGATCAAAAGGAGATAAAAACAAGAGAATAATAAAATTTGAACTCAAACAATTATCGGTGAGCGACGGTTACTGGTGGAGAATGTTGGTCGACGGTGGTTATTGACACAAGAATTTGGAAATTTTCTAAGCTTAGTTTGAGTTTTTGTTTGAAACTTTTAAAAAAAATTATTTAAATTTTAAATTAATTAAAGTAAGTGTAATTAAACAAAATTTTAATTTAAGGAAATTGTAAACAATTTTGGGTTTGTTTTTGTTTAGATTGTTGTGAACAAAAATATAAGAGATTTAAATTCTTTTTTTTTTCTCACATGAAAACATGATGAACACTTGGAAAATTTGTTAGATTTTTTGGGTTAAAAACATTAAAAAAAAAAAAGACCTTAGAAATTTTTTTGAGATTGCTTGTGGATTAAAGAAGTAAACTGTTAGTATATAAATGCAAACCATTAATGAATTTTTATTTTTATATTTTTATTATATGCATTTTCTGAATCTTTTATACATTTGTTTCTATTCTTTTATAATTTTTGAAAATTGATATATAAATATATGATAAAAAATATATTTTTAAGTAAAAAAACACCACATGACATGTTTTTATTGGCCACCTATTTTTTTTTAAATGGTGTTTAAAATTGGACCAAAATATATAACAAATGATACTCTAGGTACCTAATTTGGGAAAAAAAAGTTTGTACTAAAGTGGGAAAATGAGTATACTCGGGGGCCAAATCATGAATTAAGCCTAAAAAGAAATAGAGGGATCGAACTTCGAATTTGGATGAATAGATGGACTGTGAGCAAAATTAGACAAGTTACATTCTTGAAAGACTGTGTAAGGTCTATCGCAGTATCGGTTTCAAACCAATTAGACCCAAAAGAGCCCTCTTGCAGAATTACTCAGTAGCTGTAGCCAGCCAGCCTTCCTTTATCGTAGCAATGTCAAACAACGATCAAGAAGCTGACAATCTTGAATCGGTTTTCAAGCAGAAGCGGATCATCCGCTCCAAAGTTCGCCAGACCCTCAAGTCCATGGATCCCTCCCTCCTATCCGAAGAAGGTAACCCCCATCTATTTTCTCCTCATTTTCGATTTAATCAATATATTTCGGATTCTAATTCCTGGGTCTTTCTTTTTAGATGACTTAATCCAGAGTATAGTTTTGGAAGCTCCATGGTTCAAATCAAGTAAGAGATTATGTGCCTATATAAGTTGCAGTGCTTTACGAGAAGTTGATACCTCTAAGTTGTTATCTCAAATTCTATCACCTGCCCCAGGTTCTTCTATATACCAAAATTTCAGTATTGAAGTAGTCATTGTTCTTTATCTTTGTGTGATTTATTGTGTTGTTTTCAGCTCTTTTTTTAAATCAATTTTTTGTCTCTGTGCTAGATAGTAGTAAGCTTCAGACTGCAAAAAAACTTTATGTTCCTCGCGTGGAGGATAAGAATAGTAACATGAGGATGTTCAATATCTCGCGCATTGATGATTTAGTTGCGAATTCCATGAACATTTTGGAACCTGCTTCGGTTGATGCTGATGGAAACGCTCGTGAAGATGGTATACAAGTTGATCTCTAAATATTTTCATTCTATGTTGCTATGATCATTTTTTTTCTGGGTGCCACTGTGATTCATGTCTTGCACATATTTGGATTTGGGTACGATGATGTGATCCTCCGACTCACTAAATATATGAAGAAGAAAAAATGAAAATTGGCCATACCCGTCTCAGATATATATCGCACTTCGACACTCACACCTGAGTTTGAGTAACTTAGTTTTCATCCTTTTGCCTCTCACCATTAAATAATTTTCCAGTTGTTGTTTCTCACCACTTACTTTTTGCTTGCTAAAAGAATTGCTTTCATTCTTTTTCTATAATTGCCTATTGTGCTTTCATCTTTTACCCCTATGATAGAATAATTCTGTAAGTTTTTGTTTGTATCATCTTATTTGTTACAACAACTATGTTAATATTTGTCAAGGTAACTTCCTCGCTCTCTTTACCCTAATCTAAGCTGCACCAAATTATTCTCTCAATCCTAGGCAAATCATTGTTTGTGTTAATGCTGTTACATTTTCATCTTAGTTTTGGTCTTACATTTAATATATTCTCCAGGAATGTAAATTAGATGGCTATTGTTTGTTTCTCATTTTTTCTTTCTTATTTATGTTTTCTAATGTTGAATTGTATTTCCTGATGCAGTGATGCATGCGAATGATCCAGTTGACTTGTTCATTTTGCCTGGTAGATGTTTTAGTCCTGTCTACTTCTCAGTTTCTCTTTCTTTTCTCTTTGCTTTCTTTAACATTCTTCTTGCAATGTTGCTAGGACTTGCTTTTGACAGATCTGGAAGACGGTTAGGCCGTGGTGGAGGGTGTGTTTACCATTCATATTGAAATTTAGACTATCTTCTGCTTTTTGTTAATCTTTCATAGTTTAGAGATACTTTATATTTGTGAGCTTCAGGCAGGTTTTTTAACTAAGTTCTTGGTCTCAACTTATTGAGCTTCCAACTATGAAGCAATTGACACACTATCTAACGCCATTGCCCTGGGTTATTTTGGTTAATAAATCATTATCAAATATCTACAGGCAATTACATTTGTTGAACTTTATGTTGTCTTGCCCCTAAAACAATTCATAACCAAATATGGCAAAGACATCCATGAGTTGTATGCGATTATCTGTAGGTTTGCGCACTTTGTCTTTGCCTCGGTTTATCTGTGCTTTTAGTGCATGTCTCATTGTTATCGTTTAACTCTTTCTTGATAATTTCTGCTTTTATTTTTGTGGACATGTGCGATGGAAAAGATATTATGATACATTCTTGAAGAACTACAAGGAGCTTGCCAAGGAAAAGAATTGGAGGCTCCCACTCTTTGGTATTTGCTAGTTTTGTTTCTTAGTCTACTTTAATTCTATATTACATGCTCTAGGCCGTTCTGTTCTGCTTTAGTTTTTCTGATTCTTATCTTCAACAATTGTTGTGTTTTTGCAGTTGCATTGTCTTATTCCGTGCAGATAATGGATGAAGAAGTAATACCAGTCACCGCAAATGATGTACTGGTGGATGCTTTGGTTTCCCCCACTGGAGTGATTCCCATTACCTCAGATGCCTTAGGGAGGTATTATTTTTTAGATTTCTCCTATGTTATACGACTCTCCATTTTTTCATGAAGTACCTGTCTCTAACTCAGAAATGGTCATTGTGGTACAGTCATCCAAATTTATGAAAAAACTAAGGAAATATTGAACATACATAACATATACATGCATCCAAGACTTGCACCTAAGTAACATAGGATCTCTCTCTTTCTCTGTCACACACATTGACTTTTTGTCCTTTTTCTCGTCAGATAACTTATATCACCCTTGCAGAATGAAGCCTTAATGCTGTGCTCCTCTGAGTCGGATCCAAGTGCTTTACTTCAATAGGATTCTTCTGAAATTGCAGTTTGAATAGCCTGGAAAGTTTGAAAGGATTGTCTTTTCCACAATGTATGAGATGCAGGGGCTTGTGTTATTGAATAATGGGATACAGTTCTGCTGTGCAATTTCTCGGAGGCCATGAATGCTTGTCCACCGGTCAATCGTCATGACCTTTGTCTGCTCAAAGCAGAGATTGTAATCGTGGTATGGATTAGGGATATTTTATTGTATTTGACTGAGCTCGCTATATGCAACCATGTTAGAAATTCTCATAGAAATAAATTTTTTACTCCAATTTGCTTTACGTTTCTTAGATTTTCTTTAAATTTGAAATGCTGGAATTGCAATTTTTTCTTTTTTTCTGCATCATTTGACAATGATATCCGTCAGTTGTAACTTCATGCTTTAAGAAATCACTTCTCTTTGACAATATCAAAGTGTAAGCATCTTACAACATATTTTTTGGTTTCACAGTGTGTGTTCTCAAGTCATATCTAAGAGTCAATTGTCTCGGTCAATTCAGTGTTCTTTTGTTAATACCTTGAAACTTTCGCTTGAAAGAGATTCTTATGTGAACAAATTGGGAAATCAACATGATTAGTTAACTGTTACTTTTTGCACAGATTGTATGTTTGTACTAGGTTCCTACTTTGTTGCTCTGAGTCGGGTGCAAATATCTGACGCGGATGTGTCTAGCACGAGTATGTTCAAATTTTTTTTCTTGAAGATCTGCTTTATGTTTGGAGGGTCTTCGAAGGATTATATTCCCATTTCCCTTTCCAGATATACATCAAAGACGGGTTCTTCAAGAAATTTGAAAGGTTGGAATAACATAGAGGTCCAATATACCTGTATGCACTTTCACATAAAATTTAGGGTTTGAAGTCGCATTGAGACTGAAGTTTGGTTGAGTTGCCGCCTTTAAGACCATGCTAAAACCCTTATGAGACTGGATATATGGGCAATGGAATTTGTCATTGTGAATATGGTTCATTGACTAGTGACTCATAAAGCTAGCTATCTAACTGTATTCAATTCAGTTTGACCGAGTCAAGTGAAACTTGGTCCAGTTATTGGCTGCAAATGTCTTCATAAATGTTATAGACTTTGTCTTCTCTGCCCCATTTGCAGTAATTTCTATTAGGATTAGGTGTTGATTTTCTGCCTCTCACTATCTTGAATATTTCTCTCTAGTCTTTAAGAATTACATCACCCTTTTGCGTGTCATCTTTATAGTTTGATGTAATATTCACCCTTAAAAGGCAACTAACATTCACCAAGTTCGTATATTTTGGCATCGTTTTACAGTCTTGTTATATCTTTATCCTCCATTTTTATCTTCATTAGCTGTAATTTCAGGAAGAGAAATTCATGTCTGCCATGGCTTCCTCGTTATTCCACCTACTGTGTTGCCTCACAGTTTTCTGGCTTCTTCCTCTTCCTTCTCATTCAGCTGACCCTGATCCATTACAGGACTTTTGTGTAGCAAACCTGAGTGCCTCGATATCTCTTAACGGTTTTCCTTGCAAACCAGCATCCGAAGTGATTTCTGATGACTTTTTCTTTGATGGGTTCACCCAAGAAGGTAACACCACAAACGCCTTTGCGTCGTTGGTCACACCTGGAAATGTCCTCTCATTCCCAGGGCTGAATACTCTTGGGATTTCGATGAACCGGGTGGACTTTGCCCCAGGTGGAATCAACCCTCCTCATTCACACCCTCGTGCGAGTGAGGTCGGTGTGGTCATCGAAGGGAAGCTCCTTGTAGGTTTTGTGACTACTAACAATGTCTATTACTCTAAAGTCTTGACTGCAGGGCAGATGTTTGCCATCCCTCGAGGACTGGTGCACTTCCAACTCAACGTCGGAGAAGGGAAGGCACTAGCTTTCACGGCTTTCAACAGCCACTTGCCTGGTGCTGCGATTGTTCCCCTAAACCTCTTCGCTTCTTCTATCCCTAATGAAGTGTTAACCAAGACCTTCCAAGTCGACGTGGATCTTATCAATACCATAAAATCCAAGTTTAGGTCCTAAGATACTCGAAAACCCTGCTCTGCTACATGGGAGATTGGCTAGTTATGCATGCTATTTATCCACATTTGTATCTTTTCATGTTCTTTTACAGTGATCATTGAATAAGAAGTTTCCCATTTTAGCTTTGATTTATGAATATAAATAGTTAAAATCGCTTTGAAATTAATATTCGGAGAAAATTAAGTTTTTAAAAAGTTAAATTAATTATTATTTTGCTAATACTAAATTAATTATTATTATTATTAAAATTAATTTAATACATAATTTATCTTTATTATTTATATTTATATATAATATAGAAAGATTAAGCATTTAAAATTAATATTTATGCTATTAAATATAAATAAATTTATTTCTTTTAAATAGCAACAAATTATTTAAATTATTTTTTATGCAATATGAAAAATTAAAATATAAATTAATTAAAATTTTCAAAATCAAAGTTATAGAAAAATATCAAAATATAAATTAATTTAAAAACGGTATATAAACGAATACGAGTCTATCCTATAAAAAATTAATCAACTAAATCTACAGAAATAATTCAACTATAATTTTTTTTTTAATTTCATCATGAATGTTATTCACACTCATCCATTAAATCATTAATGCATGATCTTTTTAATTGACAAAATAAAAAGTTAAGCCTTCGGCATTTTTAGATTTTATTAATTTGATTTTAATTTTAAAAAAATTTAAAAAAAACCATGAAAATAAAAAATTCAAAAATTTTATTTTAAAAAAAAAAATACAAAAGCTTTCAGTCAAGAAAAATAGTATAATGCAGCTTCAAATCTGGATATTTTAGAACCATAGCGTTATTCATGTATTAACGACAAAAGCCAAGTATTTGATCATTCACTCATTGAGAGTGACCATAGATCACAACTCAAGAAACATGCTAGCTATAGCTATTACATCACTATTTTCCAGTTTCGGCTTTTACCGTCTCTGATATTTACCGCAGTTGAACACGATATAGCATCCGACACCCTCCGGGGACGAAGACAGTTAGCACGACTGCACCGTATTACCTTGCCATGCCCAAACAATATCCTTGAGAGCTGGTTTAACATCCTCTTGCAGCTTGTTGCGAAACTCCAATGTATCACCACTGCACTTCCTTATCTCTACTAAATGAAAAGAAGGGGTGAACTCGAATATCTCTGCATCAATTGTCAATGCACCTTTTCTACCTGTATTTGAACCTTCCATTTTCAACAATCCTCCATCTTTCTTCTTAACTTTTAGCTTCAAACTCTCAGCAATGTCCTCTAGTTTAGATGTAATAGCAGAGGCCGTATGCATGGAAGTGAACTGTATTTCCTTCTTTTTCTCGTTGTTTTCTGTAAACAATCCTGACAAATCGAACCCGCTTGATGACGAAATGATGTCGAAGGCATTCAAATTAGTGAGTTTCTTTGCTTCAAATGCATTGTAGTTGGTCTCAGAACCCAAAACCACAGCCAAATCGCGAGGGACCTGTTCTGTTTTGGGTTTTCTCTCAACTGGTTTGGGGTTAAGCCCCTTTCTGAACCATGGGGTTGCCATGATTCTCGCAATCGGAATTCTAGCTATCGGATTAGGATTGAAGATTCTTGACAGCAACTTGGTCACTTCTGGTGAAAACCAGTTAGGAATTTTGTAGTCCGCCTTGCTTATTTTCTGATACATGGCTATAAGATTCGAGTGATTAAATGGCAGATAACCAGCTAAAAGAACATATAAGATCACCCCACAAGACCAGATATCAGCTTTGGTTCCATCATACCCCTTTCTGTTTATAACTTCAGGAGCCACATATGCTGGTGTTCCACAACTTGTGTGTAGTAACCCATCTTGATGCTTGGACTCAGCAAGCGCACTCAAACCAAAATCCGAAACTTTCAGATCTCCGTTTTCATCGAGCAGCAAGTTTTCAGGCTTCAAATCACGGTGATAAACGCCTCTGCTATGGCAGAAATCGACTGCACTGATCAATTGCTGAAAATACTTCCTTGCCAAGTCTTCTCTCAACTTTCTTTTGAACACCTTCTTGAAGAGCTCACCACCTTTGGCATATTCCATAACAAAATAAATCTTGGTTTTGGTTGCCATAACTTCATAAAGCTCCAAGATATTAGGGTGTTTAACAAGACTCATAATTGATATCTCCCTCTTGGTTTGATCAATCAACCCCACTTTCAAAACCTTCTCTTTATCAATCACCTTAATTGCTACACTTTTGCTTGTTTCAATGTTCCTTGCATAGTAAACTTTAGCAAAGTTACCTTGCCCTAACAATCTCCCTAGTTCATACTTTTTCATCACAATTTTCCCCTTAGTTTCCATTTTTTGAACAATCCTATCACACTGCTATGTACTATTATCTTATATACAGCGGAAATCAACCGTCGTCAACAAGGTCATCCGTTTCGAGATGGGACATGAATCGGTTGTCTGTTGTTGGGTATCCAAGCTCAAGGAGAATGAATATGGGTGATTCAGAAATGGAGACAAGCTTATGGGGTTCAGATGCAGAGTTCACAGCGTGCAAACACATCTTGCTGCATTCCCTGGTACTGTTGGTTGCTGTCTGAAACCACACAAATCAGTTTTAGAACCGAAAAAAGATCGAAAAACATTCAATGATGCACAACCACGAGACGGTAACTGATGGTTATGTTTCTCCGACTCTTATGTGTTTTTAAAGTATGTGTATTTGTGCATAGATGAATGTTACCATTTTAGCCAGAAAACATAAGAACATCAAGTAAAAGTTCTCAACTTTATTTCGAGAAATTATAGTCTAAAGATCTATAAATATAAATTATTATATTGTACTCATGGCATCAAATAAATCTGCATATGAATCAGCTTGTTTGAGAGGTATATTTTTTTGGGTCAACTAAACTACAAAAATAATGCATCAAATGCCAAAACCAGATCCACCAACATCTCCCAGAATCAAATTCATTAATTTTATATGATCTTTCATTCACAGATTCAAAATGCTGATGATATTCAACAAAGAATAAGGAATCAACAACATGAGTACTGACTTGGAGATGTAAATCTTGAAAGAACAAAGAAAAAAAGAAGAAAACTTTTTGAGCAAACACAGCAAAGAACACAATGTTGCTTAGATTAGATTTAGAAAAATACCCAGAAACAAACATTTAAAATCTACCAAAAACATAATAATAAATTGAGAAAGAAAGACTTACTTTTCGAAATGAAAATAGAAAGAGAGTCTTTTTGAGTGGAAAGATGGCTCCTTTGAGGTGGGGTGGGATAATAAAGATGAAAGGCTCAATTTTTTTTCTTAATAAAAGGCACAAATGTTGAAAGTATTTAAATGTATGAAATATAATGAAATTTGTCATGTAATAATTGGCATCACAGCTTTTGAACTATATTTAGAATTAAGAATCATGCACAGCTTCTGCAGTTACAAAACAATGAATAAAACAAAAAGCTGTCAGAAAAAGAACTAAAAAAAAGCATGTGATATGAGGAGAGGGCCCTTAACAATAAGGGCACTTGGGGAAATTAGTATATATACATATACATATATATTTTGTTACAATAATCTTCAAACATTCTGCTTTTGCTTCAAACAAACTTTGTGCTTAATATTGAAAAAGGAAACAAATTGCACCCAATTTTATTCATGTTCCGAAAACAAAAGATCACCCCTCTAAGGGTGGGGGGAAACCTAAATATGGATACCAATATAACATACAAATATATGTCAAATATGGATATATTCGATGTTTTTTAAGGTTTTCGAATATTTGGACCGATGTGAAGCATGATATTCCATTCTTATATTCGAATATGTATTAAACAAAGTATTTATAATAGGTAGAGTACTTGAGATGTTGCATGATATTTGCTTGGACCTTCCATTATAATAAAAATTTGGGAATATTTTTGTGTGATTTATGGTAGGTAAGTTGGTAACCTCCGTTGTTGGCCCCATTGTTTTTCCAACTTCTCATAAAAATATGCAAGTCTTTTTTAGCTCTCTTTTAAAAGAGGTCCAAGAACTAGTAAAAATTGTTCAAGTTGATCCAGGATTTGGAGTTTTACATGGAGTCTCAGTGTTTTGAAGCTTGAATGTATACAAAATGTACAGATAGAGAATTCAGAATGGTTAGGTCTGATATCATTTATTCTAAAAAGGACAAAATCATAGAGACCATTTTTAGATCTCCGACACGGACAATTCCTCATTATAACGGACATAGTCCGACGATTTTTGCATCGACAATGGGAGGGATTACCCTTTTGATGTGTTTTTGAAAGCCTAACATTTCATGTTTAAGAAGCATCATTAGTAGCAGACAAGGCAGGAGGCAATCAACTTGCAAATTAAGAGGTAAAATCCAAAAGATAAATGAAGGGGCAGATTCAATTACTGAATAAATAAGCTGAATGTGGAATCTGCAATTCTTTGGCCAACTGACATCATTTTCAACATTATATGGCTAAAAAAACACTGAGTTTGATCCATCTTTTCCGCTGTAGAGAAGTCCAAAGTTGCCAATCTGATGATCTAATTATATGACTGGTCGTTGTTTAGCTAAGTTCAAACTCGAGTAACTCCATTGATTGAGTCAGCTGAACTCGAGTCACTCCCGAGCATAACTGAGCCTCTATTTAAGAAGATTGAAGAGAAAAGATTTCCAAAAGCTAATATATAACATGAGATTCTATTTCTACCCCACCATTAAATATCTCAGGGCTGTTTGCATAATACATTATTGCAAATTATAGAACACATTTACAGCACAGGGAGATTTCAAACCATAGATAGCAACAACATTTAAAAAACAGAAATGATCACCCAGAAGACAACACAAACAAATAAAGCAAACTGAAAAAAACATGTTACTATATATGACCACAGAATTACTACTGTTCAATAATTACCATGCATCCAGATGGTATCACATTGTGTTTCCAGCTTGTGGTTTCTTCTTGTTTTGCTTTGGCAATGGAAGAGATATGTGGATGAACCCAAACTTTCTTCTCTGGTTCAAATACTGCTTTTGGTCATCCTTTTTATCAGGTTTTGGAGAAAATGCCAGATGCTCTTCCCTTAGTTCATGAAGCATTTGGCTCAAAGCTACCTTTTGCCTTTCAGTCTGGCCTTTAGTAGGGACTTGTTTCCTGCTGAGGATATCTCCCATTGAAACTGTTGGCCTTAAAGCAGGATTTGCTCCATCATCCACTGTTGGGTTTTGGTTGTTTAGATCATGTAATGGAGATCGAGGAATCTGCTGATGCTGATGAGGATGAGGGAGAGGGAAATTGTTTATCTTGGTAGCATTGTAAACGACCTGTTTTTTCTGTTCTTGATCTGGAATCATTCTCCTAAGAGCCTCTTCAGCATCAAGTTGCTTCCTGTTTGCTAATTCCACTCTATTAAGAGCCTCTTCCAATGCTTCTTTACTATGTCTAACTTCCTCTGAAGCTTCCTCCAATTTCCTCAGGATTGTAAGCTTGGAGATGTTTGCTTCAGCCAATTTGTTCATTGCATGAATTGCTTCCCTGCTAGAAACCTCTTCCGCCCGTTGGACTTTCGGCGTTCGAGGAGACGGCTCCGGTTCCGGCAAGGAGAATCCTGATGAGTTCTCATTGCTTGACAAATCCTTCATTTCAATAACAGCAAGAGCCTTTGCTGCCATGGCAGCTTCCTCCATCTTCTTAGCTGCAATCCACCTCATTTCAGCAGTTTTAATACAAGGCTTGTTATGTTCATTCCCTGGCAATGGCATTGATCTTGGAACTTCATTCTTTGTAGGATCAACCATTTGCTTAAACTGCTCAGGTTTGCCATTGTTGTGAAAAGCACCCTTTGAAACATTCAAAAAATGCTCAACATTGCCATTGTTGCCAACCTGTGGCTTCAATGCCAACCCTGCAAACTTATAAGTTAGTCTCTCACGGGTCATTTCAAGTAAACTTTTTTCTTTCTTCATTTTCTTATTTAGACGCTCAACAGAAGCTTGAATCACCCCAAGATCATTGATAGTTTTACCAAGGTTCAACTTAGCTTGCTTCAACTCCATCAAGATCGAATCTGGAGATGAAATCGGGCACGGTTTCGAACACCCAATTCTCACCTGTCCATAGTGCTCTTTGTTCATTTCTTTGATATCATCTGAATCCAAGCCTGGACCAGTACTGTTCATGCATTTCATAGCTTCACTTTGCAGCTGTCTCTTTAACTCTTCAACAATCTTTTTGGTAGTTCCCAGTTCTTCAAGCACATCAAGGATCTCTAATTCTTTTACAATCAGATCTTTCTCCAATTCTGCTGCTTGTTCCTCCACTTTCTTTAAATCAAACTCTTCAATTCCATGCTGCGTTCATAACAAAATTCCTTTTTATACATTCACACAGGAATAAATACAAGCAATTTGCAAACAACAAATGATGATAACATGTTGAAATTTGCTCTTTCCTCCCCAGAATCTATGAACATATAAGTTAAACTAGAAAATAACATATTAAACCAATAATTTGGGGACTGCATGCAAATTACACAGCAAAACAAAGAATACCTTTATTGTTACATTATATTATAAATATATAAATATAGTCAAACCAAAAAAGCTGAAAATACTTACATATTCTCCAAACTTGTTCAATGGCACCCAATGTCCGTTGCCACCAAACCGGGTCACAGCCTCCTTAACCGATCCGAACGGAGGTGAAGTGTCAATCTCAGCCCTCAAACTCACTCTTCTTATTCCCGGGTTGGGTTCAAAGCCCGGGACACGACAGGGGTCGGTGCAAAACCCGAAATTCTCACAACCGGACTCAGGCCTCACTTCCCGGATCTTAGGTGTAGCCGGGAACCCTTCCAAGGGGGAGCTTCGAGGATCAACTGCCATTGCATAGGCACACAAATAAGCTTCGGTAGAGAGTAAATTATATATAATGTGACTTGCGAGTGTAATGCAAAGGCAAAGGTCTCATTTCAAAAAGGTTGTGTGTAATTTCAGCTTTAATGGATTACTTCACTATTTCACCTTTAAAATATACTTCTTCTTTTATTTTTTATTTTGGTATTTAAATTTTTATCGGTACTATATATGATTTTTTTTCTTTTACATTTTTAACTAATATAATATATAATATTAAAAAATAAATGATACATCAAAGTTAAAAGTATTTTTTAATATTATAATTTTTTATTTTTTAATTTAAATTTAATATTTTTATTTTAAATAAATCTACTTGTCACGTAGAATTGTTTTCATTGGTCAAAACATACTGGATGGTGTTTTTCCATTGCACAAAACTGTGTAAATAATTTTTTTACAAGCTTGAGATAGGCTCAACTCAAATTGTCATTTAAATTTAATTATAAAATGTATATAAAATTTTAAAATCCTTTATTAGACTCGTGCATGGGTTAATAAAAAAGAGAGAGTAAAAAACATCAATACTGATTTAATGTAACTTTTTTTCTTTTTTTTTCAAATGAAAATTTTCATACATAAAAGAGGATTATAAACAAGACAAAACAAAGGCTGTAGAGGCTAGTGATCCTGAAACCCGAATTGGGCAGAGCAAAAGCATCCTTCACTTGAATCAGACCTCCATCATCTGATAAAGAGGAAGTAAGGGAGGGAGGGATAAACCATCAAAGTGACCAAAGCCACCTTGATGCAAGTCTCTCACTTCTATGGTAATTAAGTTTTAGCTGCTAATCTTGTGAAGAAATAAAAAATGAGCCATTATCGACTTAGCGAAAGGACTCAATCTTCATCTTCGAGTGAAAACCACGACCCAAACAAGTGAAAAAGGTTATCAAAGCAAGCCTACTCTCATTGGGAAAATGACTAGTGGTCAACAAATGAGGCAAGAGTCAAGATGACCAGTGGGGGTTAGGGGTGATATTAGTTCAGTTTAGTTGAGTTTTTTTTTAGATTTTTCAAGCTATTCATCGTAATTCAGTTTAATTCAATTTTCAATTTTTCATATTAATTTTTTAGACTTATTTTAATAAAATATGTTTTATTTTATAACTTTTGAATATTATTTGATAAGGCTCCAAGGTCATTTTTATAAATACTTTAAAAATAATAATTTTTCAAGTAACTAATAAATAATCAATAACTTTTTATATGGTTTTTTTTTAGAAAATATTTCTGTATAGAATATTTAAATATAAAATATTTTTAGTTAAAATTAGATGCAAATAAAATAGAATTCCATTCAATAATTTACATTCTAAAAATCATGTAAACATCTTGATTTGGATTGGTTTTCAAATTTCCCATTTTTGAGGGAAAGCATCGATAGAAAATTATATGATGATGAGAAATCACGAATTCTAGAGTTTGTCATGATTATGTCCATGGCCCCGCATGGAAGAGAAAAGGTGGCAAAAGTGGTTTTCTTTAGTTGGGATTCAGTGAGGTTCAATTTGAAGCGTTAGTGTGACGCGTTCAATGGTAATTGGTTGGTGAGGGAGACACGTCAGAGTTGGCGGAGAAGGATTTTGAGTTGGGGCCAATGATAGACGGACATGTCAGCATGGTGAAATGAGATGGGGAAATGCATTTGGCCGTTGATTGCGGGTTTAGGGAAAGGAATATTGGGAATTGCAGTGTGGTAAGGCTTTAGGGGAAGGAAAGCCGAGGTCTAATCAAAATCATTCAAAGCTAAACGACAACGTTTGCTTACAATTGAAGATAATTTATGTTGGTGCAAAAGATAGATGATCGAATCATTTGTGCAATGTGTTATCCCTCTAAATTACAACTCCACATTAACTTTAATACACTCGAGTTAAAAATTCTTGAATTATTCGAGTTGATGGATTATATTTTATCATTCTAATTTAATTTAAATTTTTTTCGAATTGAATCGAGTGAAATCATTCGAGTTAAATTAAAAAATTAAACATGTCAAATTAAAATTTTATTACAATATAATTAATTTTATGTTAAAGCACATAAATTTAAAAGAAAATTTCAAAGTAAAATAAATAAAAAATACTTCAGTATGAATCACTAATTAAGTTATTTAGATCCCAAAATTATTATTTTAAAAAATTTTAAAATTTTAACTTTCTTTATATATCTTTTAGATAATTTTTAAAAAAAATTATAATTTTTTAAAAATATAAATGTTAGAATTTTGATAAATATTTTGAATTATTTTTATTTTGTTGAGAGAGATCAATTTGCTCATTTTTAAAATGGACAGGGACCAAAGAGATATTTACATCAATCTGTTATTCGAATTATTTGAATTATAAAATTCAACTCGACTTGATCTCGAAACTCGAATAACTCAAATAACTAGATTTGATTAATTGAAATTTGATTTTTTTTTATTTTTTATCAAATTTAATTTTACTCGTCCTTACATCAAATTATTTTTATATTATATAAATATAATTATTTATGTATGTAATATAAACATAAAATAATATTATATAAATAATTATGTTAATAATTTATGAGAATTAAATTAAATTAAAATTTTATTTATAAAATTACACATCAAACCAAAATTGTATATAATTTTAAGATTTATTTTTAAAATAAATAGTGATTTTTAGCTTTATCTCGTATAGAAATAAATAAATCTAAAAATGAAACAAGGGTTTCCGATTTTTTTATTCTTTCGATATTGTGGTTGACTAGTAAGTCATACAGCAGTGAGCAGACAACAAAAAGTACATGCATTTTATTAATCCAATTAAGACGGATTTTGAAAATAAAATGTATTAATATTGTCGGTCATAGATTAATTGAATTTTTAACTCAATTAAAAAATATATATTACCCTCTTTTCGTAATTAAAATAAATTATATTATTTAATAATTTTTTTTAATTTTTTTATTTTAAATCCAAGTTATTTGAATTAATAAAATTTTAAATTTATTTTTCAATCAAAACTCAATTTTGATTTATTTTATACAATTTTATTTTAATATGCATAATTTGTTATCTGCATCAGTTTTGTATAGTAATAATGTGGTAAAATTTAATATGGTTTATATGATGTATTATGTGTTTAAATTTTGTTTTACTCATAATTTTATTTTTTTTAATATGATATATATTTAATGAGTTATTATGATTACTTAATTTCAAATCATATGTTTTATTGTTTATTATATATTATTCTTAAACACACATTTGTGCTCTAAATCTATGGTTTCCACTCGCATCCGCGTATGAGAAAATTTCTAGTATTAATTATTAATTTATAAACAATTGTATATATTAATTTTAATATAAATGCAAGATAAATATATATAAATTAATATTTTTTAAAGTGTCTGGTAATCAAATTACAAATACAATTTCAAATAACCATAAATATCAAACTATTATGAATAGACTGTCCAAATAATTATCAAGTAGAATCAAACTATTACAATATAAATAAGTTAAGAACTAATACAATCCAGACTAAAACAAACAAATTAGATTAAAATCGACATATATTAAAAAATAAATACGTATAATTATGCATAATAAATTTTAAACTTAAATACTTAATATTCAAACTTTTATTTTTGCCAACGGAGTCGAGATATTATTTAATATATTTAATTGGAAAGGAAAAGTGGTTTATATGGTTGGGAGGAGTAAAGTGAAAAAGGGGGCTGGAATGCATGACCATAATGACCATGTATGCAACACTTTCCAACCCATCATTACTCATCATGTCGCCTGCCTCACTCACCCTTTCGAAAACTTCCATTATTTTCTTTTCTCTTTACCAACCACCTATTCCATGATTTTCATATTTGACCCCCCCAAAAAATCTATGGTTTTCATATATTAATATCACACAAATGACCATAAAGGTGAAAGTTCTGCAGAAAAATATTTTAAGATGCATTTGGTTTCCTTATCATTTTGTTTTATTTTTTTAAAAATGAAAAATAATAAGGTGACGATTTAGACGGATAGTATGGAGGTTATTTAGATAGCTTTCTTAAAGTCTTTAATTCAGCACTTATCAGACATATCAGCAGATGTTGTCGTCAATGGCTCAATGAGAAATGATATATACTCCTTGAGAAGAGAATATAGAAACTGATCGCATCGTTAAATTTGGTATGTTCAATGGCTTAATGTCCATTCATTTTGCAATATTTTCTAAACAATCAGTTAACCTATATTGCATTCACGATACGCATGAGTTAAACTAGCATTCCAATTACGGCTCAACAAATCTCGAATCGCATTTACGATGTGAGATTCCGACTGATTAATTATCAAGTTCCCTTTAATATGGTGCAATGCTTCCAAATAATATGATTCTAACAACACATTTCGACAACCAAGCTTCCAAGTTTGTTCAAGACCATGAAGTATGTCTCAGAGTTCTACCTCATATGCACTACACAACCCTGTGTTCCATGCAAATCCCAGACACCACAAACCATCAGCATCTCGGATCACACCTCCAACCACATTAATTTTTCAGTTTCCCACCAATGGTGGAAACCATGAGCTACGTCCATCTTCTCTAACTCTCTGAAAACCTTTGCCCCTGATTCAAATGACTAGCATATATAATCTCCTCTTTATATCTCATGCAACGATAAATGAATTCTTCATTTTCCACACAATCATGTTCAAGTATTTGTTTATATAAAAAGACAAAATTATCCTTAAAATAATAACTATTGCTTTATAAAAATGAGATGATTTTGATAAGTTTACAAATGTTTTAAGACTCAGTTGATGAGTGATATCAGTTCAATCAAAATTTTAAATATAATATAATAACATATTAAAAAATTAGTCTTACAAGTAATTTCCACTAGGAATTTTTTAGTATGATATTATTATGAATCCATAATTGTAATTATAATATAATAATTATATATATAATATATATTTCACTTATTATTTCCTAATAAAAAGTGTTATTAAATACATCAAAGATGGGGTGGTCAGAAATACTACTTACACAATATAATAATGGTTGATGTCTCTTTAAGTATTCCTTTTCTTTTTTAAATATCTATTGGCCGTAAAATTATTAATTTTATAAATATTGCGTATCTTCATGCTCAAAATCTTAAATTCTCTTCTCCTTTAAATAAATAAAAAAGATAATTTTGTTACTCTCTTTAATGCATTCATGGCTAATTCTCTTTAATTTCACAAGTGAATTAGAAAATTGCCACATTTTCTATTTAATATTTTAAAATAAAATATATGTAAAATTTTTAAGCACATTTGTGAAGTTAAAAAATTTCATAATTAATATATCTTGATAATAATATCATGATAATTAAAAATTATTTTTTTAACAATTTTATTATCAGTTTGATCATATATCTGTTCTTTTTTATATAATATATTGAATTATTCATAATTCTTCACTAACCCATAAATAGGAGGGTAATGCGTTTCAGCACACTCAAATTCATGTCCTCCTACATTAACAACAATACCCATACTAATCGAGTTAAAGATCAATCGACATTAAAATATTCATTAAATACAATGACTTGGGTCAAAGCATCATAATGTAATTCAAGGTTAAAAAGACAAATAGTAGACATGTGAAAGTTTTGAAACAATAATTGGGCCAATATCTCATTTCCATACGTACAAAATATGATGATACGTCGTGGCCAAATTATAGTGGTCCATTAATTAATCATAGTGGTCCTAATTCTTTTTTCTATAGCTACCCACTTACCTCTCAATTGCCTTCTGTGGACCAATTAAAGAACATGCATTTACCCATGCCTTTTTTTTTTCTTTTAAATGTTTGTAATTATTTAAAGATTAAGTGATTTGTTATATCATAATTTATCTTTTAATTTTATCAATAGATTTGATTGACTTACATAATTAATTGGGTTAAAATCCAAACTCTTGATATGGTATATAAATTTAAAAAGTTTAATTATGAATGTATTTAAAATGTACCGATTGAATCTTAACTTGATTGATATGAGTATTATTGTCAACGTAGAGGACATGAGTTCAAATGTGCTGAAACATATTCTTCTCCTATTTATGGATTGGAGAAGGATTATGGGTAGTTCTAGACATGGTGTTAAAAAAGAACAGATATGATAAAACACTATAAGATTATTTAAAAAAAGATTTTTTTTTCAAAAAGTCATTTTAAGCTAGCATATGTGTTTATTTACGGTAAAAAAATATTATAGAGGCCTTTGCATTAGGATTTAGATTGTATTTTGTCCATTCTACTTAAAAATGGACAAATTAATCTTTATACATTAAATCAAAGAGTAAATCGATCATTTTTGTTAGAATTATGCAATGATTTAAAATTAAAAACTAATTTATATACGTCAGCATGAGGTACATACAGCATTAAGCTAAGACTTTAGAATTGTGCTATGATTTTGTTGAGGGAGAAAAGGAGGAGAAATAGGATGACAATTAATATGATAGTAAGGTATTGAGAGCTGTTGAGTGGAAAGATAGGGCAAGAATGGGGCTAAAGAAGGTTCCCTTAAGGTAAAGGAAGGGTATTTATAAGTAAAGTTAGCTATCTTTTTGGCATTAGGTCATGACATATGTTCGAGTTGATCTTGTCATAAGTGATCATTTAGAAAATATGATAATCTTTCTAGTTATGCGATCATAAGATTGATATGGACTTGATAAACCCTACGTGTGTGCCATGTAAGGAAAAGGCTTAACACTTGTTCTTAGCCAAGCCCATTCCACATGTTGAGTATGCAAGTATCAATGAAGAGTATAGTTGATGAAATGCCACTCATGGGTGAAATTGTGATTGATGGGGTGAAGCATAATAATAATTTTTTTTTGAAATAAACTAATGTGATTACATAATGATATATATGTTCATACTTTTTTAACCCTTTGACATCGCACACACATCTTGCACACACAGATGCTCGAATCCGAGACTCTTAAAATGAACAACATTCTCTTTTCCACTGAAACAACATAATAATAAATTTTATTCACATGAAAAAAGATATAATAAAATATTTAAAACAAAATTAAAAATTTACGTAACTGAATCATAGAATTAAGTTAGGCAACATCTCAACTGTTTTTATTTATTTAGATTAAAAAGGACAGTCCACATGAAGCGACATGAATTCTACCTAATCAATGTTTGAGATTTTTCAAGAAATCTTTGAGTAAGGTATAGCAACCACATTAATTATTTCCCTCACTCTCTCTATCCACCATTGATCTCAATTAGACCTTTTGATCCTTAACCAAAATTTGATTACCAACATATTAATTAATTGAACCAAGTCCCACTTCATTAAAATAAGGGTGGGATGTCACAAACTTAATTTGCTTACACCTAATTTTGTTTTTTAAAATAAATTAATAATAATGAAAATATGAATTATAAAAATAAAATTAGATATTTAAACCCAATTTTAAGATTTTTAATTGGTTCGATTTTGTTTTTATTGATTCACTTTTTTTTGAGTATATGGAATTAGATGAACCATTGGGCCTATTGATTTTTGATTCAATATGTTCAATCAATTGATACCGTCTAGTTTTAACATCCATGATTTAGGGAACATATAAAGACAATAAAAATTAGGTTTAAGTCGTTATACCAAGATATTGGCCACACTAGTTATCTAGCATTAATGAGGTCGGTCAATGTAATATAAAGCTAGACATTATGTCAAGATACTTAGAGACCAAGTGTAACACCCTACACCTAACCAAAACGAAGATGTGATATAAGATGCCGTATTAGTTGTTGAAACAACTCGACAACGAATGAAAACCTTAAATAATTTCACATTAAACATATTAAAATAACAATTATAGATACAAGAGTTGTAAATAAGGAACCTCATATGTAAATCGAACATAAACAAGCTTTGGAATGACATTCGCAACCCAAAATACACAAATTATAAGCCATGTACCGATACTTGAGACCTGAGTACTGAAACATGTGTAAAAAATTCAATCAATCCACTTCACGGACATCATGTATCGATACATTAAATCGCATGTACCAATACTTGGGTACATGTACAGAAACCTAGAGGTCTTGTACTAATACAAGCCTCTCCTGTTTCAAAATTTTGGTTATTGATTTCTAATTTGTCCTAACATGGAAATTAATGTATCGATACATCTCTTATGAGGTACTAATAGATGCGTTTAAGGTTTTGAAATCTCAACCCAAAAACCCAGAAAAGTGGCCAATGCAAGTGTTTCAACTTGCACAAAATCATACTTAAACACCCATGATACAATAGTAAACCAATATCAACATATTTGACATATGGAAGCACGTCTATCACAAGCAAATTCATTATCAAACATACTTTTGAATCAAAATTTAGCCATAGGGGTAACTGAAAATAACTTGAACTAATCATGAAGCATTCAAAATCTATCATCAAATCACCGAAACAAGAGCGTCAAAGTTCCCATTTGAGTTTAACATATTCCAATAGCATATACCAAAATGTCACAACGGCCAAACAATGTGCAATCTTAAAACAAGTAACTCTAAAGACAAATCAAGCCTAAGTACATGGCAATGCATCTAGAAAACCAAATGACCAGCTGAGATCTCCGAGGCTGATGCTGCACAAAACCAAGAATCACTCTCGAACTCCTGCAAACACATGCACAAAACAAACATCCACATGTTGAACTTTCCTCAAAACTCAGTGGAACATGTGCAATTTCCAACCATACCATATATGATGCTAAAATTAAAAGTAAGATCAATATGCTTATATCATGCTTTGCTTATTCATATACCCAATTAAAAGATAATTAACACCAAGAAACGTCCATATGCCAACTCATGAACAAATTCACATGTTGACATATACGTACCATGCCATCACAATAATTTCATTTAACTGGGCTAAAATAATAAAACGATTGAAACCCAAAAATGAAAATAAAAAAAATTCTTTAAATTAAACATCCCAATTACAAGCCCAATAGAAATAGAATCCAATTTTGAAATTAAAAGTCCATTTACAGTCCAAAAAAAAATTACAAACAGATCCAAGGTTGGGCCTCCCAACTAGCCCAAAGACTTAAAAATACCAAAAACCCTAATCTGCCTAAACTTCTAGCCGCCACATGCCACATCAGCATTGGCCATGTCAGCTCCACGTCAGTGCCACGTCAGCCACGTGACCCTTCAGTGGCTGACCGTTGACCCCTCGGTTCCCGAGGCTGCTCAGCTCCCAAAACCACTCAGCCCGATGCTTCTCCCTACCCAAAGCCTCCTCATCTACCCTTTGCACCAAAATGGTAAGGGCACCCTTCCCCACCACCGGCGTTGACCCTGCCACCGTCTCATCCCAATGATACCTGCAAAACGAAGCAGCGAAGAATGACAGAGTAGGGGAAAACAATAGTATTACATGTAATTTTTAATGGCTATAAAAGCCAAAATCAAATCTGTAATGACACACGATATCAATACGAAATATTTACACAAAATAAAAAAGAACAAAGAATCAGATTCAAGCAGAGATCGGCAAAGAGAAAGACAAAGGTATTATATCTAGTTCCACCTTACTGTTCCTCGAAATATACATGTATATATACAAAATAAAACCTCCTTTCTTCAAACTTTCTAAACCCAGATTCGGGATTTTCAAAGAGAAAAAAAAATATAAAATCTTTTTCATCTTCTGGGTTCGAATATGAAATCTCAAAACCCTATCAAAGTTTCTTTTTTTTCAACAAAGTTTAAATAAAAAAAAAGGAGATTTCAAATAAAGGAAACCATTCGAAAACCCTTGGAAGGTTTGGATCTGTGCTTGTTTCCTTTTAAAATATATAATGAAAATAAAAACAAAACGTAGAAGATAGATTTGAACCTTGATTAAAAAACCTAAATCTAATGATTTGTTTTGTAGAAAAAAAACAAAAGAAAAGAAATGAAAAGGTAAATCTTTTACCTAGCCACCGCGTACGACGGCGCGTGGAAACCGAGAGCGACGAGACGCGGCTGAACCCTAGAGCAGATGGACGGATCGGGGGCTAAAGACCAGAGCTCTCCCTTGAGAGCATTTTGGAGCAAACAAAAGAGTTTTTTTTTAAAAGTAATGAAAAATGAAAATTTTAGCAAAAATCTGACTTAAATACTCCTTGCAAAATGCCACCGTTTTGGCGTGAAGGCTTAACGACGAAACGTCATCGTTTCACGGCACCCGGACGCGACCCGACCCGTTTCAGCCAGGGTCCGCGTGTTTTCACATTAAGGGAAATTTCGGATTCGGCCCTTCCGCATTTTTCTAAATACGTAATTTAGTCCTTTTATATATTTTTAATTTATTTTAAAATCCCCCTTCAATTTTGTTTCATTTATGATTCAATCCTCTGAACTCCGGTCTTTTGAGAAGGTGACACGTGTGCAAGATTAGGGTTTGTTACCCAGTTAGTCCCTAAACTCTTTCAAATTTGAACTCAAGCCCTATTTTTTTAGTTTCTTTTACTTTTTCTTTTTATGCCAATTCAACCTATTTTCTTTTTATAATTTGACCCTCCTATTATCCAAATTTCAACTCCAAATTATATCTTATTTTTAATTTAATCTCCGAACCTTTTTTTATTTTCGAAATCAAGTCATGAATCTTGTATTTTTTATTTTCCTTCAAATTTCTTTAAAACTATTCTCTTTTTAAATTGTTTCCTTTCTCCTTTTTTAAATTGGTCGCTCGTCTTTTTTTGAAGACATTTTTTATTTCAATCTTATTATATTAAACTTTAAATTTCATGTCAGATTTATCTTGATTGGCTTGATTTGGCTTATTATTTTATCTCATGTTGTATTATATTATTACTTTGTATATCCTGCATCGTATACTATTGTTATTTGTGCTTCTTATAAATAATATTTTATGTGGTATATTTCGTGCACGTTTTTTACTTCTTTTTCCCTTTATTTTAAAAATGGAATGCACGCCTACTCAAATGTTTTTAGTAAAATTTCTTGATTAAATTGTATGCTTTTAAAATACATAAATTATCATTTTGTAAGCGAAGCTCTTTATTTTGGTAATTCGAAAATAGTACCCTAACGTGTTGGGTATTATTTTCTTTTAAACCTAAAATATCGAACAACTTCCTTGAAATCAATCATAATTATTTCGTTTGTAAAATTACACATTTTATCCATCCTTTTACGGATTTTTTTTCTAAAAAAGAATAAAATATATATCATTTTTTACATATAAATCGTTTCAAATTAAAAAAACAATGCTCTTTTATTTAAGGGAAGTTAAGAGATCGTGCCCTAACTAGTTATGAATGATCTTTCTTTGAGCTTAAATAATCGAGCATCGAAATCGATAAATATTCGATATTCCATTGATCTAGGGAATTCAAAAATTGTGCCCTAACGTGTTGGGAGCGAATTTTATTTTGAACCTAGATAATTAAATATCTCATTTTAACATCTCATCCATGAATGGCATTTTGAATTTCTACTCGAATTTTCGATTTTTAACAATTAAGACATTAAATAATCGACTAGGTACCAATTTTGGGCGTGCAAGGGTGCTAACCCTTCCTTACACATAATCGATTCCCGAACCCATTTTTCTGGATTTTGAAGACCAAACATTTTTATACAACAAATTCGAACATTTTAGGTGATCCAATCACACCAAATTAAAAGATTGGTGGCGACTCCCATTTTTCGATTTTAAAATAACTTTCGAAACTTGTCCCAAAAATGGTTTCGACAGCTTGGCGACTCCACTGGGGACAATAAGAGAGTCAAGCCGTGAGTCGATTATTTTTGGTCTTTGGATTGAAAATCAAAATTTGAGTTAAATTTAATTTGTGATCCTTGCATTTTATGTTTGGTTTTTAGTTTAATTTGTTCGCTATTGAAGTGAGGTCTTCATGCATTTGCATTGATCGATTACTTTTCCCCTTAAGTGGAAGTGTGAAACTATGCCTTCGTGAGGTCTTCACCTCCGTGCAGGGTAGTGGATCGCTTTCAGGAATACATCCGTACCTATGTTTTCGTGAAGTTTTCACTTCTGTGCAAACATATGGGAAATGTATCCCTCTAAATCGAACTCGTCCGTATGAGCCTATAATGGGTGAGGATAGAGGAATCGACTGATTTAGGTACCCATACTTTAGAACTCAAACAACATATAGTTGACTTTAAAAGACTACCAAACATCGCGACGAACCTTAGCGGTCACCTAAATAGGAGAGACGTGTTATTATTTCTGCTCTTAGTTGTAATTTCAAGATTACATTTTACCTTTATGATTAACGTACTAACATGTCTTATTTTGTCTTTATTTTATTTTGTGCATTGCATTCCCATTCTAAGAAAAGGTATTGGTTTCATACTCGATTACCAAGTAGAGAGCTTTGACATGGAAAACGGGTTTCTTGATAGAGTAGAAGACAACATGGCCGTCTGATTATGGTCAGAAGGAAGATAGCACGAGAATGGAGACAGTTTGGCAGAAGGTCATTTATCGAAATTTTGGGATCACACTCGGGTAAATGTGACCCAAAACAATGTGCAAGAGCTAAAGGACATTTGGGGTCAATGGAATGATGAAATGAAACAGGTGTTTTATAGAGAATATGGAGATTTACCCTATCTGCTCTAAGTAAAAATAGACAAGCACCTCTTTCGGGCTCTTACTCAGCATTGGAATCCCGCGTATAGTTGCTTTTCCTTTGGCAATTTCGACATGACGCCCACTATAGAGGAATACACCGCACTAATCCGTTGCCCGAAGATCTAGGTTGGCAAGGTTTACTCAAGAGCTACGAGTGTCCCGACCCTTCTGAAGAGGTTGATAAGTATAACTTGGGTGAGTGAACAGTGGGTGGCATCTAGAATCAAGGTAAAAGGGGACAATAAATGCATCACTAGAAAGAGTTTGAAGGATCTGATATTAGCGCATCCGAATATGAAGAAACGTGTTGACCTTTTCGCTTTGAGTATTTATGGGCTGGTTATCTTCCCGAAAGCATTAAGGCACATAGAGGATGCAGTTGTGGTTCTCTTTGACCACCTTAGTAGGAGCATCACACCTATCCCGACAATCCTCGCTGAGACCTTCAGATCACTAATTGCTTATCGACGGGAAGGCGAAGAAAGGTTCATTGGCTGTGCACCACTTCTGATGGTCTGGTTTCATAGCTATTTTTGGAAGAAAGAAAGGATTTCGTATAAGGCGTACTCAGTGGACTACTCGCCTTTGAAGGAATTTATAGCGACGCAAAATGAGCTGAATATATCTGGAGAAAAATGGATGACAGTTCTTCAGAATCTCTGAGAAGAGGACATAGAGTGAAAGGCATCGTGGCTTATCATCAACGAGATCCTTTATCATTGTGGTAGTTTTGACTGGGTTCTCTTACTTGGAGTATGGGGAGTTGTAGGATATGCCCCTCTACTTGTGTTAAGGTAATACAAGTCAAGGCAGTTCATACCAGCAACACATGGTTTGGCCTAGTGAGAGTTCACCTACAAAGGGGATAACTGCAAGAAGAGGGTCAAGGGGATAACAAATGCATGGAGGCAAGCGCATAGGATGAAGGTATTCGCTGTAAGCCCGATGACGACGCCGGAGTATGATTGGTGGAAGAGTAAAAGGGTTAATGATAATATTCCAGCCTCGAACCCGGATGATACCAGATCATTAGAAGAATGCTTACAAGTAATTCCATCAGATTTGGACATCATAAAGCAGGATTTTGAAAAGAAGAGCTTGGAATTTTAGAAAAGGATAGAAGTCTTGGAAGAGGATAAGATGAAGTTAGGGCTAGATGTAGATATTCACAAGTTAGAGGCTGAAAAATTGAGAAAAGGGAAGAATAAAGCCAAGGAAGACTTGAAGGATTTGAAGAAACAGTATAAGAAGCTTCGTCAATCCATAAAGAATGTTGGGCTTGGTAAGACCTCTGAGTAATGGCAACGAGAGATTCGAGAACAAGAGGACCGAGCAAAGCAATGGAAAAGGAATTTTCTAGATGGTCAAGCTCGAGAAAATGACATAAAGAGAGAATTATTGGAAAGCCAAGTCGAAAAAGCTGAGCTAAAGGCCCAAATAACCAAGATGGAAGCTAGAATCGTTGAATTGGAAGATCTCTGCATAGACACCGCAGCCGAAATTCTATCATAGAATTCAAGGCTAGTCAAGCCAAAAATAGAGAACTGAGGAAAAGAGTACAAGATCTCAAGGCTTCACTCCAAAACAACGAAATAAGAGTCGAAATTCTAGAAAGGAACTTAGAAGCAAGTGAATGGCACATCCAGCAAGCCCAAAGGCAAGTGGCAGAGAGAGATTATGCCATTGGCGAAGCACTTACATGGATGCGAGAGGTAGTTGATCATGTGCAGATGCTAGCCATGGAAGCTGACGAGTTAAGCCTATAGTATGAATCGAAGTCAACACGAGGACAAAAATTGGCCGAACTTCTTAGGAAAATTAGGCTTTAGGCACTAAGGCAAAGCCATTTATGTAACTCATTCTATGTAAAGAAAATTTTCTTCTAGTAAAGTTTATCTAATGGAATTGAATTCAGAATCAACGCATTCTCTTGCATTGCATACATGCATTCATTCGCATTACATTTTCACATTTTAACACAACAATTCTAACTAAATAAAATTTGAAACAGTTAAACCCGAAAACATAGAGAACTCACATCCTTACGGTACTAGGAAGGCGATGGACCAAAAAATAGAAAGATTGGAACAGTTACAAAAAGAGATGCAAGAGCAAAAGCAGGCACAGTTGTAAGACCAGTTAGCGAGGGTCCAACAGGATATGAGAGAACAAATTATTGAGTCTCAGAGGAATATAATCAACCGATTGACTTAACTTTTGCAAGAAGTAGAGAAAGAAAAAAACCCTGTAGCAAGCCCAATGGAGGAGAATGAGGACCTTCGATACCCCCTGACTTTACCTGCGTGTACAATCAAGATCCACCAAAAACAAACTCACGAGGTGCTCTCATTTTCATCAGAGCATAGCAACATTCCATTGACACCTCAGGCCAGGCCAATTATCCAACTGGATCAAGGTCTAATCTAGGGGAAAATGCTGTAAATCCCATCAACCCTGATTTTGATGAAGTCATGGAGACAGAGAGAACAAAACTAGAAGTTTCCAAACAGATAGAGGAGCGTTACATGGCTGGAAGATAAGGTCAAAGCAATGGAAGGGGCTGACACCTGCTGTGGGGTGGATGCTAAAGAACTGAGTCTAGTCTCAGACTTAGTATTACCCCCGAAGCTTAAAGCTCTCGAGTTCAAGAAGTACAATGGGACAAGCTGCCCAGAAGCTCACATCACCATGATCTGCCAAAAAATGACAAGATATGTCAATCATGACCAATTACTGATCCACTGTTTTCAGGATAGTTTGGTAGGATCCGCGACAAAATGGTACAATCAGTTGAGCCGTGTGAGGATCAGTTCATGAAAAGACTTGGCTCAGGCTTTGATGAAGCAATACGACCATGTCACTGATATAGCTCCTGATAGGATCACTTTACGAAACATGGAAAAGAGGTCGAGTGAAAGCTTCAGGCAATATTCTCAACGATTGAGAGATATGGCTACTCAGGTACAGCCACTATTAACAGAGAAATAGATGATCATACTTTTCGTCCACACACTGAAAGCCCTTTATCTTAACCACTTGTTGGGAAATGCTACAAGGAGTTTCTCGAACATGGTTATGTCTGGAGAAATAATTGAAAGCGCAATCAAAAGCGGTAAGATTGACGCTAGGGAAAGCGAAAAGAGAACAGCTCCCAGAAGGAAAGAAGCTGAGATAAACAATGCAGGCATGTACAGGCTAAACTATGCGAAGTCAATCATGATGACGCAATCTAAAACTCCTGTAAACAATTATCAAAATCCTTTGAAGTCGAAATCAAGCTCAAGAAAAAACACCGAAAGAATTTAGTTCACCCCTATTTCAGTGACGTATAAAGAGCTTTACCAACAGTTATATGATCAACATGCAGTGGCCTTGTACTACACGGATCCAGTATAACCACCTTTTCAAAAATGGTATCACGTCAATGCTTAGTGCGAATACAATGGAGGAGTAGTCGGACACTCTATCAAAAATTATTTCGCTTTCAAGAAGATAGTGGAAAAACTAATTAAGACGAAGTGTATAAGATTCAATGAGCTGTCTAGACCTAACGTGGCTGAGAACCCTTTACCTACTCACCCCGATCAGGGGATAAATACGATTGCGAGAGCGAAAGGTAGAAGGGTTAAGACCAATATCGGAGAGGTTAAATCATCTTTGAAATGAGTATGGCGTTAAATGATGGACAGATGAGTAATCGCGCGGAATGGTGGAGATACGATGATAACGACCAAGAATTATTGTGACTTCCACAACTCTGAGGGACACGAGATTCAACACTACACGGAGTTCAAGGCTTTGGTACAGGATTTGATGGACCGTAAAGAACTGGAGTTCTTTGAAGAAGAAGAAGAATAGGTGAAAGGCATTTGTGCCTCTGAAAAGAAAGGGACAAACAGGCCTGATCTCCCTGTAACAATTATCTCTACGCCCAAGGTTACTGAAACAAGAAAGTAAATGACACCTTGTGTCATCATACAAAAACCTGCACCATTTCCTTATGAGGATAGCAAGAGAGTCCCTTAGAATTACGGGTGTAACATAATAACGCCCAAAGAAGAGCAATCCAAAGAAGACATAAGCCTTGTTACTCGTAATGGAAAATCCTACGATCTGAAAGAAGAAAAGAAAAAAACTGCAAAAGGAAAGACCTTGGCACCAAAAAAGAAAGAGACCAACAAGCTTGAGCTAGTAAATGAGCCGGTAGCAGAAAAAGAGGCGAAAGAATTCTTGAAATTCTTAAAACACAGTGAGTATAATGTGGTTGAGTAATTGCACAAACAACCAGCACGCATATCAATCTTAGCCCTATTGCTAAGTTCAGAAGCCCACCGCAATGCACTGATGAGGGTACTCAACGAAACGTATGTGGTTGATGACATATCTGTGTGCAAGTTGGATCGTCTAATAAATAATGTCAGCGCTGATAACTTTATTTTCTTTAGTGACGACGAGATCTCATCTGGGGGAATGGGGTCAACAAAGGCTTTGCACATTACTACTCGCTACAAGGGATATACTTTACCGGGAGTGCTCATTGATAATGGCTCAGCTTTAAATGTATTGCCACTAGCCACTCTGAGACGATT
This sequence comes from Gossypioides kirkii, assembly GCA_005610355.1. Lineage (NCBI taxonomy): Eukaryota > Viridiplantae > Streptophyta > Magnoliopsida > Malvales > Malvaceae > Gossypioides > Gossypioides kirkii. The sequence continues at coordinate 8,406,423 of CP032252.1, read as the reverse complement.
ACCAGTCGATAGCTTCTACATGAAAACATGTCACAATATAGTCAGAGCTTTCGACGGAACGAAAAGAAAAGTGATGGGCCGAATTGAGATACCGTTGCAGATCGGCCTGAATATCTATGAGGTAGACTTCTTGGTAATGGACATTAAGTCCTCATACAATTGTTTATTGGGAAGACCTTGGATCTATACAGCGGGAGCGGTACCATCCTCACTTCATCAGAAGCTTAAGCTGGTAACCGAAGGAAGATTGGTTACAATAAATGCAGACGAGGATATGATCGCATCCGCGACAAGTGACGCCTAGTATGTAGAGAGAAATGAAGAGGCTGTGGAATGATCCTTTCGGTCATTAAAATTCGTTAACGCAACGTTCATTGTGGAAGGGAGCAAAATTCTCGAAACAAAGTTTCACGAACTACGAAGATGGGTCTACAATTGACAATTAAAAAAGGGGCACTACCAGGAAAAAGGCTTGGAAAACATCTGTAAGGGGTAATCAATGCACTGACGCCACTAAGAAAATGGGATCATTTTGGTTTGGGGTACAAGCCAAATACGAAAGAAAAGAAGAAAGAGATTGAAAGGAAGCGAGAAATGAGAAAAGCGCGACTGGCTGGGGGAGAGATCAAGTGGGAGCCAATGATCTTTCCCCACATATCAAAGACTTTCGTTTTCGGTGGAATGAGGATTGGAGGAGAGAAGAAGACTTAAAAAGTTACGACAAACCTGGACGTTAATGCCATCTCTGAAAAAGACGAAGGAAGGAGCTTATCACAATTTTGCCAATGCACGTCGGGAAGCGTTCTAGACAACTAGATTGAAAAAGAGCTCCTTGTAGCCTTTAGGGTATTTTCAGAGTAATACTCGACGCATATCTATCGCTCTATGCCCGAGAGCGATAGAGAACTTTTGTAAAGGGCATTTGACTATTATTCATTATTTTAATAAAAATGTATTTTGTCCCATTCAGCAAATATCTCTTTATATTTTTTGGTTCCATTTAGACATTTTTGTTCACACTTAATAATCATCCTTGAATTTTGTATATATATACTCATACTCATACCATACAATCATTCTTAAATTTACTTTGTTCATTGGACCTTTCTCATTCTTTAAACAGATCTTTAGATATCAATGATATGAGCAATGCTGTCACTGACTCTGAGCCTCATTTTGAGCAAGATATGTGTCTCGAAGAGCCTCAGGACTTTGAAGATGACCAAGCCAGTAACTTATCTCCTGATTTGTTGCGAATGATAGAACAAGAGGAAAAACAGATCTTGCCCCATAAAGAGTTAGTCGAAACTGTGAGCATATGAGATGAAGACGAAAAGAAGGAGGTAAAAATTGGAATCAGTATTTCGGCAAAAACACAAAAAGATCTTATTGAGTTACTCCGAGAATTCAAGGATGTCTTCGCATGGTCTTACCAAGATATGCCTAGGTTAAACACCGACATTATAGTCCATAAGCTCCCAATAAAGGAGGAATGCAAGCCTGTCCAACAGATTCTTCGAAGGATGAGACCGGATGTATTATTAAAAATAAAATAAGAGGTTCAAAAGCAATTTGACGCAGGTTTTCTCCAAGTACTCAAATATTCAGAATGGGTGGCCAACATAGTCCTATCCCTAAAAAGGACGAAAAAGTATGCATGTGTGTGGGTTATCGAGACTTGAACAAAGCCAGCCCAAAAGATAACTTCCCACTACCTCACATTGATACCCTGGTAGACAACACGGTAGGTCATTCACTATTCTCTTTCATGGATAGCTTCTCTAGGTATAACCAAATAAAATGGACCCTGAAGATAGAGCGAAAACTACTTTCATTATTTCATGATATGATGCATAAGGAGATCGAGGTTTACGTTGATGATATGATTGCAAATTCTCGAACTAGGGAAGAACATGTAAAGGTTTTGAGGAAGCTGTTCTTAAGGTTAAGAAAGTTTCAGTTAAAGTTGAACCACGTAAAATGCACATTTGGAGCTACTTCGAGCAAGTTGTTAGGCTTTGTGGTCAGCCAAAGGGGAATTGAGATTGATCCAAACAAGGTTAAGGCCATACAAGAATTACCACTACCCCGTACGCAAAAAGAAGTTCGAGGTTTCCTCGGAAGATTGAATTATATCGCTCGATTTATCTCATAGTTAGCTAAGAAATGTGATCCTATCTTTCGTCTTCTTAGAAAACACAATCCGAGTGTGTGGGATGATGAGTGCCAAAGAACTTTTGACAAGGTCAAGAATTATCTGTCCGATGCTCCAATCTTAGTACAACCAAGTCCCAACAAGCTGTTGATCTTATATTTGACGGTCTTTGAAAATTTTATGGGATGTGTACTGGGCCAACATGACGAGACTGGAAAGAAAGAAAGAGCCATATACTACCTCAGCAAAAAGTTTATCGACTGCAAAGCAAGGTATTCATCGATCGAAAAGCTATGCTGCGCGTTAGTTTGGACCACTCGAAGATTACGACAGTACATGCTGTACTACACAACTTGGTTGATCTCGAAATTAGATCCTCTTAAATACATGATGGAGCCAACCGCATTGAATGGAAGAATGGCTAGGTGGAAAATCCTACTTTCAGAGTTCGACATAGTCTATGTAAACCAGAAGGTAGTAAAAGGGAGTGCGATAGCAGATTTCCTAGCCAGTAGAGCTCTAGAGGATTATGAGCTAATAAATTTTGACTTCCCAAATGAGGACCTAATGTATATTGCAACCGCCGAAGAGAAGACCGCGTCAGAACATCCTTGGCGATTAAATTTTGATGGTGCTTCAAAGGCCACGGGTAATGGAATCGAGGCAGTTTTAGTATCGTCAAAAGGAGACCATTATCTCTTCACTAGTAAACTTGACTTCGATTGCACAAATAATATGGTAGAGTACGAAGCATGCATTATGGGAATTCAAACGGCCATAGAACAAGGAATCAAAACCTTAGAGATATACGAAGATTCAGCATTAGTAATTTGCCAGCTCAAGGGAGAGTGGGAGACAATAGACTCCAAGTTAATCGATTATCGAAAGATGGTCCTCGAGCTGATAAAGGAATTTGATAAGATTACGTTCTAGTACCTCTCACGTGAGGAAAACCAAATAGCGGACGCTCTGGCTACTCTAGCCTCAATGATAAAAGTAAACAGACTCGAAGATATGAAGCCCATTCAAATGAGCATTTATGAGACTCCAGCCCACTGCTATGAGATTGAGGAGGAAGAAAAGGACGATCACCACTGGTATCAAGACATCCTCCAATATGTGAAAAATCGTAAATACCCCGAAGAAGCTATTGAAAATGATAAAAGGACATTGAGGAGGCTCGCGAACGAGTACATCCTAGATGGGGAGATTTTGTATAAGAGGAGAAAGGATCAAGTGCTACTAAGATGTGTTGATGCAATCGAGGCCAAGAAAATCCTAGAGGAAGTCCATGAAGGTATTTGCGGAACACACGTCAATGGATTCAAAATGGCTAGGCAGATCATGAAATTTGGATACTACTGGTCCACTATGGAGAGTGATTGCAACAACTATGCTAAGAAATGTCACAAATGTCAAATCTATAGAGATAAAATTCACGTACCTCCATCACATCTGCATGTCATGACTTCTCCATAGCCCTTTTCTATGTGGGGCATGGATGTTATCGGGCCGATTTCTCCAAAGGCTTTCAACGGGCATAGATTTATCTTTATAGTTATTGACTATTTCACTAAGTGGGTGAAAGCTGCCTCTTATGCCAATGTTACAAAGTCTGTAGTTAGAAAATTCTTAAAAAAGGAAATCATATGCCGATATGGGATGCCAAAAAGGATTATATCGGATAATGCATTAAACTTGAATAACAGTACGGTATCGGAGGGTTGCGAGCAATTCAAGATCAAACATCATAATTCATCTCCATATCGTCCAAAGATGAATGGAGCAGTGGAAGCGGCCAATAAAAACATTAAGAAGATCGTTACAAAGATGATAAAAACCTATAAAGTTTGGCATGAGAAGTTACCAGTTACCCTTCTTGCTTATAGAACTTCAGTCAAAACTTCTACTAGGGCAACACCGTTCTCGCTTGTATATGGGATAGAAGCTGTTTTACCTATTGAGATAGAGATTCCTTCTCTCCGAGTCTTATCAGAGCTAAATTTGGATGAAGCAGAATGGATCCAAGCCAGATATGATCAGTTAAACTTGATCGAAGAAAAGAGACTAAGAGCTATCCGTCACGGTCAAATGTACTAAAAGCAAATGATGCAAGCTTATAATAAAAAGGTCTGCCCTAGAGAATTCCACGAGGGATATCTAGTCTTGAAGAAAATACTCCTCATACACAAAGACTCCCGAGGAAAATGGACGCCTAATTGGGAAGGGCCATATGTAGAAAGCTTTCTCTAGAGGAGCTCTCAGTCTGACTGAAATGGATGGCAAAGAGCTATACAACCCAGTAAATTTAGACTCGGTGAAGAAATATTTCACCTAAGAAAAACGGAGAGGTCAAGGTGAAAACCCGCAAAAAGGCATCTTGAAACCAAAGGGGTTTTGAGTTGAAAACTCGAAAAGGGCAACTCAAACATGAAGCGAGAGTGATCAATTGTTCCTTCAAAGGTGACAAGACGGAGAAATTTTACATCTTGGGGCATCAACGAATTACTCCAAGTCTTCTAGACGCGTGTCATGTGGGAAAATAACTCTCAGACCAGAGAAACTCATATTTGATATCTAGGCATCTAATGTTGTTCTTTGTAATTATTTTACTCTTTGTAAATATTTGGCAATTTTTCTATGACCAATATTTCTTTGAGCTTTGACTCTAATACAATCTCATTCTTTCGCCACACCGTACAAGTATTTTCATACTAAAATAATGGATAATAGACTAACATCATAAGGTATGCAAAGATCTACGAGTGTTATTTAGAAATTTTCTAAACAATACAGGGACCCTAAATAGGACTACCAGTTAGAAGAATCAAACCTGAAAAGAGTGGTCCAAATTAAGAATATTCTGCCAAATCCCGTCGTAAATTTAAGAAGACATAAAGAGATAACCCCAAAGCAAAAGAAATTAATTTTTAAAAATGAACATTAATCATGCACATTCATCTAGTTAAGAGCATTTGGCTTATCCTGATCATGATACTGGCCTACCTAAAGGCCCATTTGAGAATATTCTACAGGTTTCATTATCATGAAGACATGAAGGGAAAGATTTAAGCCATAATGGCTAATCTAGTACCGCAAAGATACAAAGGGAAAGGTTTAAGTCGCAACGGCGAACCTTATACTCAGAAGCATGAAGGGAAAGATTTAAGCCGCAATGGCGAATCCAGTACCACGAAAATAATGAAGGGAAAGATTTAAGCCGCGATGGCGAATCCAGTACCACGAAGATAATGAAGGGAAAAGTTTAAGTCGCAATGACAAACCTTGTACCTCAGAAGCATAAAGGGAAATATTTAAGCCGCAATGACAAATCCAGTACCACGAAGATGCAAAGGGAAAGGTTTAAGTCGCAATGACGAACCCTATACCTCAAGAGCATGAAGGGAAAGATTTAAGCCGCAACGACGACTCTAGTACCACGAAGATATGGAGGGGAAGGTTTAAGTCGCAATGACGGACCTTATACCTCAGAAGCATGAAGGGAAAGATTCAAGCCGCAACGGTGAATCCAGTACCACGAAGACAAAAGGGAAAGGTAAGCCGCAACGGTAAACCTTGTACCTCAAAAAATGAAGGGAAAAATTTAAGCCGCATTTTGCGAATTCGATCCTTCCGCATTTTTCTAAATACGTAATTTCGCCCTTTTATATATTTTTAATTTATTTTAAAATCCCCCTTCAATTTTGTTTCATTTATGATTCAACCCTTCGAACTCCGATCTTTTGAGAAGGTGACACGTGTGCAAGATTAGGGTTTATTACCCAGTTAGTCCCTAAACTCTTTCAAATCTAAACTCAAGCCCTATTTTTTTAGTTTCTTTTACTTTTTCTTTTTATGCCAATTCAACCTATTTTCTTTTTATAATTTGACCCTCCTATTATCCAAATTTCAACTCCAAATTATATCTTATTTTTAATTTAATCTCCGAACCTTTGTTTATTTTCGAAATCAGGCCATGAATCTTGTATTTTTTATTTTCCTTCAAATTTCTTTAAAACTATTCTCTTTTTAAATTGTTTCCTTTCTCCTTTTTTAAATTGGTCGCTCGTCTTTTTTTGAAGACAATTTTTTTATTTCAATCTTATTATATTAAACTTTAAGTTTCATGTCAGATTTATCTTGATTGGCTTGATTTGGCTTATTATTTTACCCATGTTGTATTATATTATTACTTTGTATATCCTGCATCGTATACTATTGTTATTTGTGTTTCTTGTAAATAATATTTTATGTGGTATATTTCGTGCACGCTTTTGACTTCTTTTTCTCTTTATTTTAAAAATGGAATGCACGCCTACTCAAATGTTTTTAGTAAAATTTCTTGATTCAATCGTATGCTTTTAAAATACATAAATTATCATTTTGTAAGCGAAGCTCTTTATTTTGGTAATTCGAAGATAGTATCCTAACGTGTTGGGTATTATTTTCTTTTAAACCTAAAATATCGAACAACTTCCTTGAAATCGATCATAATTATTTCGTTTGTAAAATTACACATTTTATCCATCCTTTAACGGATTTTTTTCTAAAAAAGAATAAAATGTATATCATTTGTGACATATAAATCGTTTCAAATTAAAAAACAATGCTATTTTATTTAAGGGAAGTTGAGAGGTCGTGCCCTAATGTGTTGTGCGCGATCTTTCTTTGAGCTTAAAGAATCGAGCATCAAAATCGATAAATATTCGATATTCCATTTATCTAGGGAATTCAAAAATTGTGCTCTAACGTGTTGGGTGCGAATTTTATTTTGAACCTAGATAATTGAATATCTCATTTTAACATCTCATCCACGAATGACATTTTGAATTTCTACTCGAATTTTCGATTTTCAACAATTAAGACATTAAATAATCGACTAGGTACCAATTCTGGGCGTGCAAGGGTGCTAACCCTTCCTTACACGTAAACAATTCCCGAACCCATTTTTCTGGATTTTGAAGACCAAACATTTTTTATACAACAAATTCGAACATTTTAGGTGATCCAATCACACCAAATTAAAAGATTGATGGCGACTCTCATTTTCTAATTTTAAAATAACTTTCGAAACTTGTCCCAAAAATAGTTTCGATAGAACACAATAATCAAAATTCCAACTCGAACAAACATATTAATACTCACATACAACTCCAACTCAAGCAACAATTCAAACAATCATCTCATATGCCAACTAAACAAATCAATATGCAAATCAAACATATTAATCTGAAGCATTTAATTTAAGCTAACATATAGAGTATGTCGAAAATTGAAGTGCACAAACCGTACTCTTCCAAGCCCATAGCCTTTTCCCTAACTTTGGAACTCTCAACCACCTTTTTCACCTCAATGATCACATCAAAGGCTAAATAAGTTAGATTATCAATAAACAACATTCAAGATCCTATATTTAACGAAATCTTGTAATACAATAAAACTAGACTCTACTTTCACTTCCAAATCCAGTTATTGTTGGGATCTAATTTCTTTAGTGTAGTTTTTTGCCATATGTATTTATTGTTTTCGAACAGATTAGTTTAATAAAATTTTATCATTTACATTAATGCAATTTATATTTTTCCTCAATGATTTTTGCACGCAAAGCAAAATGAACAGTCAAATATTGTCTCACTGATTACTTAACATTTAACTAATTAATATTAACTTGCATTATGTGGTCGGATCATAATACAAGAAGATAACTTATATTAGTAGGTAATCTAATTGGTTCATAGTCTAATTAATAAAACTTGAGAATATTGATTCAAGGAAAATATGTCGCCTATCAAGTACAATTGGAGAGATACCTTATCTTGGATATCAGAGTGGATGACTCCTAAGAGATAGAGATATATGTGTATTTGTCTGGATTGACAATACATTTGACAAGACCTAAGTAGAATAAATCTTAGATTCGTTTATGGATTTATTCACTTGTGACAGTCAGAGCATGACTTACCTCAATCATGAGTAGGTGATTGACTATGTGTGTGGGACTCGTATGCTTTGATGTATTGAAAGTTTGAGTTTAATTGGTAATAGAGTCGAAAGCTGGTATATTGGATATACGACTTTTACATAGCATAACTTCATTTACTAAAGTAGCTTTCATAACACAATAAATGGTAGATGATATCCTCTCATAAGTATTACATGATAGATGAAGTATTGTGGCCACAAGTAATTTTTCTAAGACAAATGATTTAATTACTATTTGTTAGTAATTGACTTTTTCATGAGTAAGCGACTATGTGTGTGTGACTCGTTTACTTTGGTGTGTTGAAAGCTCGAGTTTAATTGATAATAGAGTCAAAACTTGGTATGTTGGATATACAACTTTTGCAAGGCATAGCTTCATTTACTAAGGTGAATTTCATAGCTCAATAAATGGTAAATTGTATCTTCTCATAGGCATTACATGATAGATGAAAAAGTAATGTGGCCACGAGTCATTTGTATAGTACGAATGATTTAATTATTATTTGTTAGTAATTGACTTTTTTACGAAGAAAGATGTATGATTACCATTACAATTTGCATTTGAACCAAGACGATGAATAAATGAAAATGACAAATTAGAGAAATAGGTGGCATGTATCACTATCCGTAATAAATGTGTTTTCTCACTATAAATAAAAGATGACTTAGAAATTGAATTAATTTATTTGAACTATTATTTAATTAATTGTAATTAATAATTGAAGTTCAGAGTGGAAATTAATTAATTAGTCATCGTAGTTTTACTAAACAAGATAATTAAATTTATTTACTCATTTATTTTTAGTAAGAAAAAGTTGTCATGACTTTAACAGAATTAGAATTGGGTTGAGAAAATAATTTAATTGTGTGAATTAATTAAATTTAGATAACACATAAAATTGTACTTGATACATGTGACTGTTGGGAAAGAAACCGAACAACTGAAACAAAGCGGAAACACAATCGGTATTCTTTCTCTCCCTATAACACCTGTCAAAAATTATGGCAACCACAATAACACAAAATATGTGTTCTCTAGCAACACTAATCAACCAATGCAACCATAAAAGCAATAAAGAGAGACCGATATTTTTACGTGGAAAACCTCTCTAAATCAAAGGTAAAAACCACGAGACTTTATAGTCCGATCAAAAGCTCCACTATCAACAAATGTTTAGCTACAAGATCATAATATCAAGCCTACAATAAGCACACAACTCCAACAAGGCTAACAACTAGTAATCTTTAGCAAAAGTGAGAAAAAAAATTAAGAGAACATCACCAAAAACGCAGCCTGCTGTTAAGTGGGTTTTTCTGACGCTACAAGACTTGGATGAACAATTCGACCGTACAAAGTCAAGAACACCTTGTCGCCTAGCTGTTGTAAAAAAATCAGCTCAATCGAACCACAAATGAACCTCCGATAGAAGAGTTGATTACTGCTGTGCAAATTTCACAAAACCAATTTTTCTCTTTCTTTTTCTCACAAAATAGAGAGCTCATTCTTTCTTCTTTTTTAAAATTCTAATCCTTTTGTATATAAGCTGCCCCTTTTAAAGCCAAAATAAAATTCTAATCTTTTTGTATATCAACTGCCCCTTTTAAAGCCAAAATAAAATGTTGCCTTATTTAAAAAAAATGGGTTTCCCACATAGTGGGACCTACACCCAACAAATCTCCCCTTCCAACTATGTGGGGAACGCCTCCATGTCGGAGATCAGACAACATGCCTCAAGCTTCCCTCTTGGTAAGGCTTTCATCAACATATCAGCACCATTGTCATCAGTGTGAATCTTCTCAAGCTCTAACAACTTAGCTTCAAGAACATCTCGTATCCAATGGTACCTCACATCAATATGCTTTGATCTAGTATGAAAAGTTGAGTTCTTACCAAGATGAATTGCGCTCTGGCTATCACAATACAAGACATACCTCTCTTGAGTAAAACCAAGTTCATGCACAAACTTCTTCATCCAAAGCATCTCCTTGCACGCTTCGGTCATTGCACTGAACTCTGATTCAGTGGTGGACAATGCAACAGACTTCTGTAACCTCGATTGCCATGCCACAGCTCCCCCTGCATAAGTGATCAAGTAACCTAAAGTAGATCTCCTCGAGTTAATATCCCCGGCCATGTCTGAATCTGTATATCCAACAAGAACAGGTTTCTCATTGCCGAAATAAAGTTTCAAGTTGGGACTACCACGGAGATATCTCATGATCTACTTCACTGCATTCCAATGCTTTGTGCCTGGATTAGAAAGAAACCGACTAACTGTACCAACAGCATAAGCCAAGTCCGGTCTCGTGCATACCATCGCATACATTAAACTACCCACAGCTGAAGAGTAAGGAACCTTTTGCATCTCTTCCTTCTCCTTTCTTGCGGAAGGACTATGCTTAACACTCAATCTAAAATGAGTAGCAAAGGGAGTATTCACCGCTTTAGCTTTGTCCATACTAAATCTCTGAAGTACCTTCTCAATGTACCTCTCCTGTGATAACCACAATTTCTTGGCCTTTCTATCACGAGTCAACCTTATGCCAAGAATTTGCTTTGCTGGCCCCAAATCCTTCATCGCAAAAGATTTATTCAACTCCTGCTTCAACTTGTCAATTCTAGAAGCATTGCGACTAACAATAAGCATATCATCAACATAAAGCAAAAGGATAATAAAATCATCACCAAAGAATCTCTTGACAAAAACACAATCATCAGAAGTAGTCTTCTTGTAGCCTTGCTCCCCCATAACAGACTCAAACTTCTTGTACCATTGCCTAGGAGCTTGCTTTAAACCATACAAGTTCTTCTTCAACCTGCACACGTAATCCTCTTTTTCTTATACAATAAACCTCTGTGGTTGCTCCATGTAAAGCTCTTCCTCCAAATCACCATGAAGAAAAGCAGTTTTCACATCCATTTGTTCAACCTCTAAGTCAAACTCAATATAGTTCTAATATAGGACATCTTCACATCCGAAGAAAATATCTCTTCAAAATTAATCCCTTTTTTCTGAGTATAACCCTTGACGACCAATCTAGCTTTGTATCGTGGAGATAAAGACTTCTCATCTTGCTTCAACCTGTAAACCCACCGATTCTTCAAAGCTCTCTTGCCCTTAGGCAGTTTCACCAACTTAAAGGTATAGTTTTCATGCAAGGACTGAAGTTCATCTTTCATCGCTTCAACCCACTGATCTTTGCATTCACTCTCCATAGCCTCTTCATAACACTCAGGTTCTGCCTGTCAGTCAAAAGAACATACTCATCATAAGAATACCTTATAAAAGGTCATCGATCTCTAAAAAACTTCCGAAGTGGAACTGTTGGTGGAGCTAAAGGTGCTTGTTGTTGAGCATTTACAACATTATCCATGAGAGCATCAAAGTCACCTATGTCTTGCTGGTCATCATTAACATCACTGTGTACATCATCTTGAGTAGGATCTGATGAATGGTCTAAGGGAACCGGAGTCACATCGATCAAGTCACCATTATCTTGTGAATTCGCTTTCTCCGTCTTATCAATATCATCAATGGTCTGATCCTCAATGAAGACAACATTTTGGCTTCTCACGAGCTTCTTATGAACTGGATCGTAGAGTCTACAACCAAACTCACCATCTAAACCATAACCAATAAAGATGCATTATCGAGTCTTGGCATCCAACTTGGATATTTCATCCTTTGAAACATGAACAAATGTTATACAACCGAACACACGCAGGTGATCATATGTCACATCTTTACCAAACCAAACTTTTTCTGGTACATCACCTCGCAAAGGAACACTAGGAGACAGATTAATCACATGTCACTGTATTCAAAGCTTCAGCCCAGAACGATCTTGGCAACTTTGCATCTGACAACAAACATCTTACTCTCTCAATCAATGTTCGGTTCATTCTTTCAGCTAACCCATTTAACTGTGGAGTCTTCGGTGGTGTCCTCTGATGTCTGATTCCCTGTCGCAAACAATACTCATGAAATGGCCCTGTGTACTCCCCACCATTATCAGTACGAATGCACTTTAACTTCTTCCCTATTTCTCTTTCAACTGCTGCTTGAAACTGTTTAAACACCTCAAAAACTTGATCTTTCGATTTCAAAGTGTAAACCCATAGTTTTCTTGAGCAGTCATCAATGAAAGTCACAAACTAAAGTGTACAACCATGTGACCTTACCTTTATCAGACCATAAACATCTAAATGGACCAACTCTAGCAACTCTGATCTTCTATGGGGAGGAGGACTTCTAAAGGAAACTCTTCTCTACTTCCCCGCTAGACAATGAGCACAGTTCTTCAATGTAGCATTCTTTAAACCCGAAAGTTGATTCTTCTTGGCTAAACAATTAAGCTCCTTCTCACTCATGTGACTAAGTCGTTTATGCCACAACTCAGTTGAGCTGTCATTCACTGTCACATTCATAGTCTCTAGAGAAGTCGAAGTTTGCATCAAATACAAATTCGAGCTCTTCTTTCCTCGAGTCACAACTAAGGAGCCTTTAGTCAGCTTTCATTGCCCTTCACTAAAGGTGTTACAAAATCCCTCATCATCAAGCTTTCTTGCAGAAATCAAATTCAAACGGATATCCGGTGCATGTCTGACATCCTTGAGATTTAACCTTGTTTCATTGTTACTCACCAAGCTAACATCTCCCATACCAAAAACCGAAACCAAACCGTCATTACCCATCTTCAATACCCCAAAATCATCGAGAGTATAAGATATGAAGAAATCCCTCCTCGACGTGACATGAAGTGAAGCACCAGTTTCAATCACCCAACTAGTGTCGTCGCATGCTAGGTTGACCAAATTCTCATCACAAATAACCAACAAATCATCACGAGTAATAGTAGCGACACGCTTAGATTTTTTATCATCCTTCTGATCGTGTTTATCACCGCCACCTTTGTTCTCTCTCTTCCACTTGAAGCAATATTTCTTGATATGGCCTTTCTTACCATAATGATGGCACTCAAGATTCTTGTACCTCGATCTGGACTTGCTTCGGCTTTTATCTCTACCCTTTCCATCTTTGTTTCTATTTCTCCCCCTATTCTTTGTAACCAACACTTCGGACTGTGATGTAGAACCCTGAGATCTTCTTCTAACCTCTTTATTCAACACACCACTCTTAGCCAAATCCAAAGTAATAATACCTTGTGAAGCAGAATTAATGAGCGAAACCCGAAAAGTCTCCCAAGAGTCCGATAAAGTAGTAAGCAACCAAAGCCCTAAAATCTCATCATCAAATTTGACACCCATACCAAGCAACTGATTCATCACACTCTGAAATTCACTAACATGGTCAGCTGTAGACGTTCCTTCTTTGTATTTCAACGCCATCCTCTTCTTAAGTAAAAATAACTTGTTATTGCCCGACCTCGAAGCATACAAGCTTTCAAGCTTCTCCCACAACGTGTGATTATGTGTCTCCTGATCAATGTGTTGTAAACATTCTCTTCAACAAATTATCGAATAAAGCCACACACCTGCTGATGTTCAAATTCCCATTCTTCATCACTTTTCGAATCAGGTTTTTGAGTAGCAAAGACAGGAAGATGCAAAGCCTTCACAAGCAACAAGTCTTTCATTTTATTCTGCCAGAGTAGATAATTCGTGCCATTCAATATAATCATCTTGCTCGTATTGATTTTCATAATTATCTGACACAATAACCAAGCTCTGATACCAGTTTGTTAGGAAGAAATCGAACAATCAAAACAAAGCGGAAACACAATCGGTGTTCTTTCTCTCCCTATAACACCTGTAAAAAATTATGGCAACCACAATAACACAAAATAATATGTGGTCTCTAGCAACACTAATCAACCAATGCAACCACAAAAACAATAAAGAGAAAGACCAATATTTTTACGTGGAAAACCTCTCTAAATCAAGGGTAAAAACCACGGGACTTTAGAGTCCGATCAAAAGCTCCACTATCAACAAATGTTCAGCTACAAGATCACAATATCAAGCTTACAATAAGCACACAACTCCAACAAGGCTAACAACTAATAATCTTTAGCAAAAGAGAGAAAAAAAATTAAGAGAACATTACCAAAAACGCAGCCTGTTGTTAAGTGGGTTTTTCCGACGCTACAAGACTCGGATGAAAAATTCGACCGTACAAAGTCAAGAACACCTTGTCGTCTAGCTGCTGTCAAAAAATCAACTCAATTGAACCACAGAAGAACCTCCAATCGAAGAGTTGATTACTGCTGTGCAAATTTCACAAAATCAATTTTTCTCTTTTTTTTCTCACAAAATAGAGAGCTCATTCTTTCTTCTTTTTAAAATTCTAATCTTTTTGTATATCAGCTGTTCCTTTTAAAGCCAAAATAAAATTCTAATCTTTTTGTATATCAACTGCCCCTTTTAAAGTCAAAATAAAATGTTGTCTTATTTTAAAAAAATGAGTTTCTCACATAGTGGGACTCACACCCAACAAAGACATGCCTAATGACCCATCTTACACAAAATATTAACCATTTTATAATCATTTTAGGTTTATATATTATATATAATTATATTTATACAATATAAAAATAATTTGATATATTTATTTCTTTAAATATGTATAATTGAATCAAAATTAAAGTTTCATATATATATATTTGAACCACAATAAAAGTATCAAAATTCATATATCAAATTACACATTGAATAAAATTTTTTATATATCTTTTAGATTTATCCTAAGATCAGATTCCAACATTTTAACCCAATAAAATTATATTAAAAATCACACCCTTTAATTTGATTAAATGTTTTATTCGTAATTATTTAATATTTAATTTTTTTAATTATTAAAAATTAATTAAAAATTCTATTCAACCGGTTGAATCAATAATCAATAGATATTATCTATTTCATGTTTTTTTTTTTTACATCAAAGAAAATAAATGTAAGAAAATTGCATGAGCCTAAATTGCATACCCACCAAACTTAGACATAAACAGGTTATTTGGCCTTGAAATATTCTATTCCGATCTTTACCAGGCTTCAACTTCGGATCTTGAGCATACACTCTCTTAAAATAAAAATATCAAATGATTATCACCCACTCCCACGAATTCAGTTTCCCAAATGTGGAGTGACAGTAGCAGCCATGAGATTCAGCCTCACAGAGCTCTCCAAATCAAGCAAGATGACAAGTTCTTCTGCAGGCTAATGTCCAAGGAAACTTCCATGTCTAATTCTTCTTCAATGGTCTACTATGGATCAGCTTCGGGTGCTATTCCATTCATGTGGGAATCACACCCTGGAACCCCTAAACATCCTTCCCCTCACACTTCTCTTCCTCCTTTAACTCCCCCTCCTTCCTATCATTCATCGTTGAATTCAAAATCGAAACAGGTGCCGAAAAAGAACTCGAAATCGACCCTTTTCAGCTCCATCGTTCAGAAGCTGATCAACGCTGCTCCAAGGATAAACCATGCTTCTCCATCAACATGTTATTTATGGTCTTTATCATCATGGTCGTCATTGCATGGTTCTTCTTCTTCTTCGGCCAATGCTTCCATGAATAGAAAGTTATCTCATAGACTAAGGGGCTATTTTTCATGTTCATGTTCAATATCACCCGTTCATAATTGCATGGATGATGAACGACTCAGATCATCAGCTTCGACGTTGTGTTTTGGGATTAAACCAAGGACTCTGAATGAAATTAGGGGTGGTCGGTCAATGATAAAAATGAAGAAAGCATTGCTATCATTTGTTAGCTATGACTGATCAGGTCAAGTTACCATTCCCTAGACATAAGTTAAGTAATTAATTTCATGGTATTTCGTTTTTATCATTTTCCTTTTAGGTGTATAGTAAATATCATATGTTATTTAGACTCGAGGTGAATGTTAAATACAGGCATATTCCGATATAAGTGATACTTAATCTTTTATATATCTCAATAACGAATATATATTAAACATGAATAGTTAAAAAAATAAAAAACCGGAATATTAAATTTATTCAACCATCAAACTCAACAAAAATCAGTAAAAAAGTTATGATGTTGTAATTTATATAAGCATTTGGTGTATAGTTGATCTCTAGTTAAGTGCATTCAATTGTAAAAATAAAAGGAAACCCATTACTCATTTAGTTAATTTTCTCTTTAATTTTTTTAAATTCTTTAAAAAAAAATCAATAATCCTCTTCATAACTTTCATGTATGTGCACATGAAGATGCATGCTTTACAATTGTGGCAATAAATAACCATGTGGGAGGCATTAATTCACTCTAGCCTTTGCCTTGGGTGTATGGGTTTTCAGAGTAGCATGTAATGAACAAACAATATAGGAATGGTGAAGAATCATTTAGCACCAATCTAACTTCCCTTTTAGCCACTTGGTTAGGTTAGGTATTAGTAGATTGAGTTGGATCAGATTGAAATTAATCGGAAAATTTCAAATTTTAATGTAGAGATTGAGATGAATTGTCACTAGTCAATCAAACATTAATTTAATTTTATAATGACGAAAATATCATTACTTTACAAAGTAAATTATATTATTTTAAATATGCTTTTTTTCATTTTATATCTTTTATATAAAAAATAAAAATATAAATACACATGATATGATTTGAACCCGAATTTTTATAGTTTTAAACATTTATATTTTACCATAAAAAAAAACCATTTTTTATTTATATGAGTTATGGGGAATATAATCTCATATCATCATTTTTAATGATGGAAATCAAATTCCATGAAAAATCTCTATAAAAGAATTTCTCAAGGGTTTTTTTATAACATAAAGAAGTACCCTTTATACATTTTAACTTTTTTTTTTAAATTGTAATTTAAATTATTTAATTTAAAATTATAAAATTATTAAAAGGCATAAATTTTAAAACTTTAATTCTTCCATCTTTTCACAATTATCCCCCAAAAAGAATTATTTGAGATCATAATTAAGCTTTCCTCTTAAATGTCGGTTTGATCTCCTGTCTTTGAACGTAGTTTAAATTTTGGGCAAACTCACAAGTTGTCCCTAAATTTTATTTAATATTACATTTCGGTCACTTATTTTTTTTGAATATACTGATGTGATTATATAGTAATATCTGTTCATACTTTTTAAACTTTTTGACAACGCACACACACTTTGCACATACAAGTGCTCGAACCTGGGCCTCCTAGAATGAACAATATTCTCTTATCTACTTGAGCCATTCGTTGGGTTCCGGTCACTTAATTTTTAAAGCTTATGTAACAGTCATTAATATTATTAAATTGTTACATTTTTGTCACTCGGCTACTAACTTCCATTAAAAGAAATAAAGTCGCCCCTTAATTCAAAGGGCTAAGTCCTTGAGCTATAGTTAAAAAATCATTTTGATATTTAAATTTTTTAACAATAATTGTAATTTTTTTTAAAAAAAATCTTTAAAATGAAGAAATGATTCACATAAAAAATAAGTTACAACATGAAAAAGAATTGCAACTAATTTTTTCATATCCAATCTCATGAAAAAAATCATAGTCTTTGAACTTTTACAAAAACTTTCAAATTAAATTCCATTTGTTTTTCATTGTTGATGAACACCTTTAATCAAACCAACAATTTCATGTTGTTTAACTTAAAAATTGATTTACCAATTTTATTTTGTTTTATTTTTTTTCTCAAAGTCTTAAAATTCCTAGCAAAATATATCTTAATGCAAGATTTGGATTCCACTATTAGATCGATTGTTGCTTTTAAGTTTTTAAGAAATAAAATTTAGGCTTGCAACATTGTTTTTATTCTTGAGAATTGTAAAAACTTCTACCATTAACGGCCTATTTGTAAAATTTTCCTAATAATTATGAAAAAAAAGAAAAAAACTAAGGAAAACAGGATGAGAGAAGAGCAAAATATTCTATTATATTGTTTGATTCTTTGGTAAATTTCAATTTTTTGGAATTTGAGATTTTTTCTTTTAAACTTTAATACACAACACCTTACTTCTTTTCTAAATCCATCATTTCTTTTCTGTAACTCTAGTTACTATATTGATTGGGTTTTTGAATAACTTTCAGTCTTCAAATTTTGGGTTTTTTAAATTTATAATACAAAGTGCTCTTCTTTTTCTTCAAATTCATCATTACTTTTATCAAATTTCAAGTCAAGAGTTTACTTTCAGTTATAAATAAAACAAATATATATATATATATAAGAGAAAAAAAAAAGAGTAAAGAAAGATGAAAATGAAGAAAATATAAAACAATAAAGCAGATGAAAAAGCAAGTAGGATCAAAGTGAATGGATATTTAGTGTTTTTTTTTTGTAAAAGTTCGACAACTATAATTTTTGATGAGATTGGATATGGAAAAATTAGTTGCAAAATTTTGGTTTTTGCATGCCACAACTGATTTTTTATATGAATTATTTTATTTATTTTTAAGACTTTAATTTTTTACAATAATTGTTAAGAAAAATTTTAAAGTATTAAAATAATTTTTTAATTATAGTTCAGGGATCAAATTAACTATTAACCCTTAGAATAAAAGTGAAGTGTTACTTTTCTAACTGAAGTTAACAGCCTAGTGACAAAAATGTAATAATTTAATAATATTAATGATTATTACGTAACTTTTGAAAGTTAAATGATCGAAATGTAATTTTAAATAAAGTTTAGGGATGAAAGATGTAATTTACTCTTAAACTTTTCAATATACCAAAAAAGAGAAGAAAAAGGTTTAGAACTTTTCAAAAATTTGAATTTCACAAAAGTATGCAAAATTCAAAATCAAAGGCCCAAAAGGAATTGTGTGTAGAGGAAACACCTTTGAGCCCACCGGTTCACGCTCCATTGTTCTCTTCAGATTCTGCCTCAACGATCTCGTTTTCATATTTCAACAATTATGCCAGGTTTGCGCCCTTGAATTTCCTTCACTCTTTTGTTACTTGCTACAAACTGCAAAACCCAACATGCCTTGTTGTATTTCTTTTGAAGAAAAAGATGGTCTAGGCTGGTTAATGCCACAACCAAGATGAACTTTTATAATTTATTTGTTTTTCTTGCAAAAAGGGTATGCCAAAGTCTCGTGCTTGCTTTCTTCCTATTGGGTATGTTTGGTGAAAAATATGGTTGGAATTGAATAGAACTAATATTTGGTTACCAGGAAGGTTGAGTTGGAATAAAGGGTGAATTTTTTTATTTGTGGAAGTAATTTGGGAGTGCTAGGGAAAAGATTTAGATTCCTGTTGTTGAATTATATCAGGTGAATTGCTGATGGAGACTTCAATATCTAGTTCGATTGACAGCGGCTTAGTTTATGTATCTGAACTTGGGAAACGAGATTCTTTATTTGACTGGATGCCTGCAAATGGAAATTGGCAGGTATCTCCTAAATTGGATGATACTTGTCAGAGTGGATGCAAAGAGGCTGAGTATTCATGCCCTCCTTTGCCAGGATCTGGTTCTCAACAGTCACCGATGAGTGTTCTGTCTGATATTCCTGTGCCTGCTTTTGTTTTCAGTAGGAGGAAGAAACGGCAAAGCGGCAGCGGCATTGGTTCCGCTTCTGTTGCCAACTGTTGTGCAGAGGCCCCAGTGAATTCAAAGCGAAGTGGGGATTGTCTTTCTGTTGTCAGCTCTGATGCTTTTTCAGTGGCAACATTGGAGCGTAATGAAGCTTCTCATGGTGAACATAGAAATGTAGCTGTTGGAGATACCATGATACCTCTTGCATGCAATAGAGAGCCTCACGGTTTAAAGTATGAATTTGCTAATGGATGTTCTGCCATGGACGACCGTAGTTCTGATGATGTACATAAAACTGTTATGCAGAAAACCATAGATGTGGACGGTATAAATGATAGTTGTTCATCATCGAAGTCAAATATGGATACTTTATTAGCTTCTACGAAAGGTGAGATGGATGAAAATGGTGAGTGCACCTCCTCTAGTGTAATAGGTGCTGAAGTTTTAAGGGAAGATCTATATGAAAAAGGTATGTGCCTCCCTGTACTTCGGGAGCTGGAGAATGTTGAAGAAGTTGGGCCATCTAGGGCTCGTGCTATTGAGGAAATTGGGACTAGTGGTGGTAATAGTTGTTCTAGGTTATGCAAAATTTGTGACCGTTTGGGAACAACACAAAAGATGCTAATTTGTGATAATTGTGAAGAGACATTTCATATACATTGCTGCAGACCGAAGATAAAGAAACCACCGGTTGATGAGTGGCATTGTATTTCATGTATGAAACAGAAGCGAATAGTGCTCAAGGAGACTCTTGCAAGAAGGTCTTCTAGTATCACTGGTGGAATGGGCAAAGAAATAGATGTATCATCTAAATGGGAAGTCAGTCCAATAGAATTAATGTTGAGAGATGCTGAGCCTTATATGACTAGCATTCGAATTGGCAAGGGTTTTCAAGCAGAAGTTCCTGACTGGTCTGGTCCAATTATGTATGTTCATGAACTATTTATTTTTTAATTAATTGTCTATATGGAATGCATTACTTTTAGGCTCTCTAGTTGGGTGCAAAGGAAAACATAGATATGAATGATGCTCTTTTCTATTCGAGGTTTTATTTATGTTATGTTCCAAATTTTTTTAACTAAGCTGCCCTTTGTGACATATGAAAAGTCTGTCTGAAGCACAAGGCAGTCAAAAGTATTATTTGACGCTTTGATATATGAGGAGCTTAAAGGAGAGCTTGCTAATAGGTTGTATTGATTATAAACATTTGTCTATTTTGTAAGAAAAATCCTGGGCATAGATTCTGTCTTGACCTAGAGACAAGACATAAAATTTGATGTTAGTAGCGGGCTAATTGCATTGACCTTGAAGAAACCAATGCCAACATCTTTCTTTCTATTACACCGATAGGCTTTCTTTGATCACTTGTCATATTGTCCATTTAATTGATGAAGATCTCACACATGGAAAATGAAATTCCACTTTTTATTATAGAATAGATCACCACTAAGTTGATGTGATCTTGCCTAAGTGTCTTTCTTTACTGAAGAAGTCAGAATTTAGAATTCCAATTTATGAAATTTAGCTAGGAACTGTTATGGTGTCCCGTATAATATATAGGTAGACTAATCTTCTCATTAACCTTCCTTCTCTAAGATGTTTTATAAGTTCTTGCCTAGGCTCTTTTAATGAGTTAAAAGTATATTCTGATTGGAAGGGCCCTGCTTTAGCTACCACTTTATTTTGGAATCCTGCATACATTTCATAATTAGTGGGTGAAATAGAATTGATAATTTTCAGCTTAGGGAAAGTTAGTCTTTTTGAAAAATATAGGTGCTATTGTGTGCTTTCTTGATTCACAAGTGTTTTCCTTCATAAATAGTTTCTTGTTATACTATGCAGTGATGTTGATACCATTGGCGAACCCCTAAACTTGGATCCTTCAGAATATACTGATTTCCACGTAAGGCTTTGATATATGTCTAGGTTAGCATTGCCATTTTGCATACAAGTAACAATTTCGTTTGAGGGGAATTGAGATGTCTTTCTTTGTAGGAAAAGAATTCAAACAAGTCATCTAAATTAAGCTCAAAAGGGAACTGGCTTCAATGCCAAGAGTTTGTAGAAGGAGGGGGCAGTAAAGGAACCATCTGTGGAAAGTGGCGCAGGTATAGTCTATTCGCTACAATATTTTTCTTTCTTTCTTGCCATTTATGTTAGCACAATTATAATTTTGAAAACTCATGGCATTTTTTTTTGTACGGAACAACAATCAGTTTTTTTCTGATTGACTTGGAGATGAATTATTATGAAACTTAAAATGATATCAGTTCTTTATGTCTGAAAGCTTGAATGCTGGACAAAGGAAGCCAAATCCTGAACTGAACATGTTACATTATGATAAATGTTGATACTGTTGATCCTCTAGTAGAAAACAGCAAAAAATTGTCAATGTACAAAGAATGAACTCGAATAGAATTCAGACAAGGATTTATGTTCATATATCACTCTCCTTTTCATTATCACTTTTCATTATCATACGTTTAATGGTTAGTAGATGATACTATTTCTAATAGTAAAAGTTGAAATTAAGGAGACAGAAGTTCTGCATACCATATTTCATATCAGTTTAACTGGTCAATGGTACATGTCTAATATATTGTTGATAATGATAATTTTGGATAAAGATGATTAAATTGTTCTGAAGAGCCAGAAGAATTCAGTTCAAAATTGCCAACTTACTAAGAATGAATTTTGATGGAGTCAGCATAACACATTTCTTGTCAGATGATTGGTCAATGCTGTACACTTAAGATATTGTTGATAATGATAATTGTGGATAAAGAATATTAAATTGTTCTGAAGAGCTGGAGGGATTCGGTTCAAACTACATACTAGGCATTACATAGATGAGCTATTGACTACTCCATTGCTAGTAACTTAACATACTTTTAAGTTTAAAGTCTCTTTCTTGGTGTTCTTTTCTCCTTGTATCACTCATGCAAGATTCTTAACATTTTAAGTTCTTGCTTTATAGGGCTCCGCTTTTCGAAGTCCAAACTGATGATTGGGAGTGCTTCTGCTCTGTGCAATGGGATCCATCCCATGCTGATTGTTCTGTACCTCAGGTGATAACCCTTTTAGCGTCTTTAATTTCTCCTATGTCCTTTTCTCTGGATTGCTACCTTCAGGTTATACTTGGGAATTTATATTAATATGGGATATCTTCATGGAGCAGTAATCGGTTTAGAATTTTATTTGATTCTTCCTGATATGGAAAATTAGTCTGGGACTCATTCCAATATGTTTCATTGGATGCTCAAACTTAAAGGTTGATCATGTTTGATGTGTCATCAATTTTGCAGCTATTTTAATGCAATTCTTTTTTTTAATGTAGATGTCAATACAGGACTCAAATATAATGCCTCACGATCTTAAAAAATATTTGGTTGTAGTCCATTGATCTGTCTGAAACAGAATCTTCTGTTTCATATAAGTGGTAGTTTTATATGAAGTGCATAGCATATTGACTGCATCCACTTCTTTACTCCTCTCTTCTTATCACACCGATTCCCTGGTCAAGGTTTTACAGCTGTGGTATAAGCTCTGTATTGTGTCTGGCTCTTTTATCATAAACATACAACTTGAGAAAAAAAATTCAATTTAGTCTGTCATAATTGTTACAAGTATGACATTTTATTCAGATCAAACTTGCTGTATTTATTCTACCAGGAGCTGGAAACCGATCAAGTTTTGAAGCAACTCAAGTATATTGAGTTGGTATGTTCCATTGTGCTCATTTACTTCATTAATTACTCAATGCAGTTTTTTTTTTTTTTGTACTCAATATTTGAATATCAAATAATGCTGGAAGGAGGGTTAAAAAAGCCTTGAACTATGTTTGCAACTTGGGGGTGGCCCAAGTGATAAGAGTGGGGTGTGGTTGCGTTAAAGATCATAGGTTTGAGGCTACTTGTTGCAGAAACCAAGAGGAGCCATTTAGCAGACAACATGAAATTTATGTTAACTAAACTATTAGATATTGGGGATTTAGAATTAATACATGTTCTAAGGAGACTACAGAACCTCCGAAACTAGGCTACTTGTTGAAAGGGATTGTACTTCTGTTTTAGTCTCATAATTTTCCTTTTGCCTAAAGTATAATTAGCAAGTTGAAAGATTCGGTTTAAGATTATTCAAGTTTGGGAGTTTGGACTAAAAGTAGTTGTACTGGTTAAGTAGAATTGATACCATCATCAGTTACGTTTTGAGTTTGCTGGTCTTAACTATTATTTTTAAGTTGGACCATTTCATTTATTAGTAAGTTGTAGACTGGATTCTTACAAGTTATTAGAGCTCAGGTTGTTTGTTGCCTAGTTTGTTACTATTCCTTTTGTTTTTCTTTTTATTTTTGTTTCCTTGTATCTGTTATCTATGTGGAAGGCTCATCTAGTTGACTTGCTATCATCGTCTCTTAGATGATGGTTGTAATCTCACATTAGTCAAATATGAAGCTTGCTGAAGCTGATATCTGAGGTGTAGCCTTTTGACCTATTACTAATTGATTTTAGGTTGAATCCTGCGCCTAAGAAATAAGAACTAAATTCACACAATAACTCTCAAGAGCCGCTCCTTCAAAATCCCTGCTTATTTATTTTGTAGGTTGAACTTATAATCTCTCCATAATATGCACCATAAAACTCTATAGAACTGCAAATAATAAAAATTGTATGAAATGCCAAATTTGTTCCCTTTTCACAGAGAAAATGGAAGAAAAAAGAAAGAAACTCCCGCAGCAAGTTAGATTTTGTCCTTGAGATTAGGATCATGTATGCCCAAAGGATCTGTATTTTACAGAGAACCAAGGCTTGGATGGGAAACAAAAACTTGGGGTGGAATAAAATGTGATTTTATTGTACCAAATTTCTTGGACAACTGTTATTTAGTTGTGTTGTTATTAATTCATTATTTATATGGCTTTGGACTTGCCTTGAGCCTAGAATCAAAGCACTCTTACTTCTTGCATAGGACATTATAGGAATTCGGGATAGTTCTCCTAAAACTCTGTGGTCTTTAATTTGTTTTAGTTGCTTAGGAGGCGGTTTTAACATTTCACATCCTGTGCAGTTGAGTCCTCAACAATCAGCTAAACGGAAAAAATTGAATCAGACCAAAAACTGCAGTTCACAAAATGGTGAGGATGAAACAAGAAATGCACAAAGTTAGGTTACCTGTACACCTTACCTTCACAAGATATTGTACATTTAGTAGTCATTACAAACCGATGGTCGCAGTTTTGCAACTAGATAACTCTTCCTTCAGCAGTTGAACTCACTTCCTATTGTATTGTATTGAAGAGAATCATCAATTAAGAGTAGCATTTTGGGCATTTTCTTCATTCTTCAATTTCAATTCTCTTATTGTTTTGATACATGATATATATAGTTTGCATTGTTAGAATTGAATATCTCATTAAAGTAGAAATGAAAACATTAATTGCTGCACATATCATTTATCATGAACATATTACCTTTTCCTACCCCTCACCATCTTTTCAATATATATATTTATACTTGTAATCCTAGTGGAGATATCTCTAAGGCTTTACTATCCAGTTCAATACAACCCTCATTGAATTCTATGGTTTCTCTTTTGTAGACATATTTGCTTGATGCCCAAAGAAAGGCCCCTAAGTTAAGGGTTGATATGACCAAAAGGAACCCATAGTAGTAATCTAAATGAGAGTCATTCAAGTTGTCACCAATCCAGCTTTTGGCATTTCCTCTGCCTGTAATTTTATCCACCACTGTTACTAAAAAGCTGTTTAAGAAGTTCCCAACACCAATTCCACTGGTGAAAAATGTTGTACCTAGGCTTTGCATGTCTTGTGGTGACTGGTCATAGAAGAATTCTAGCAGTCCAATGGCATTAAACACATCAGCAATGCCTAGCAGTACATACTGAGGCAACAGGCAGAAAATGCTCATTGGAACAGTTTCTTTAGGTCCCATGATGTGATGCACTCTTATGACATGCATTCTTCGAACCTCGATTGCATATGCGATAGCAATGGCGGCGATTTGGATGGCAAATCCAATGCCAAGCCTTTGAAGGAGGGTTATTCCTCTAGGATTTCCAGTTTTTCGATGCATGAATGGTACGAAATAGCGGTCGTACATTGGTACGGAGAGGAGCATGGAGAATGTGACAAAGCTCCCAAGTGAAGCTGCTGGGATTTGAAAGCTTGAACCTAAGCTTCTGTCCATGGTGGTGCCTTGTTTCACAAATAATGTGTTTATTTGAGCCCATATTGTGCTGGGGATTAAGGTGACTAGCCATATTAAAAGCATCCCAAGAACAAGCTTGGTTCCTTCCACTTGAGTTACAGTGCAAGGTGGCTTACTTGAGTTGCCATCTTTCACTGCTGCCTTGTCCAAGAATCTGCAAACACAAATATGAATGAAAACGCCATCAAAATAAGATGATTTCATAGTCCATGTTAACTTATTGCATTGCAATGCAATTACGGAATTCACCACACGTGTTCCACAACTCAATTGTCTGGTTTTGTTGATAAATCCATGTGGTGGGGCCAGCTAGGCGCACGATTTCACTATAATGGTAACCCCCCCACCCATATTCATCAGAAACCAACTTGGTCCCTCCACCCTCTACAGATTATGGCCATTGATCGTTAAAGGCATCTAAAAAGGAATGCTAAAACAATTTCACGTGGAAGGAATTTATTAACCAAATTGTCATCAAATTCTGCACAATAAGCCCCACTTTTGCATTAGGCACTGGAGATTTTCTAGCTCTCCACATGAATTAATTGTTTTAAGTCGAATATTCGGCAGTTACATTACACCTGGTCTTTTATAAAGTCAAGTCAGGTTGGACCCCAAATGAGAAAAAGCTCTTTCGACACCTATTTTTTCCGTTCATAAGATTTGAAACTGGAATCTTACTTAAGGGATACCGAGCTGCTTACTACTGGGTTCAACAACGTTGGCAGCTATGTACATGACTTTGCAGGCCCCATTGCACCTGTTTCTAGCACCATGGATTTAAAGCACTTTGCACTTTGGAATCTTGTACCAATTCAAACTGACCATGCACTACAGATTCCATGCCTTTTTGTTTTATGTTATCTCATAACAGTGGAAAATTTGATACTACAGTTGAATGTTACAGTGGGAAAACTCACCTGAAAATAGGGGTGTAATGGACTTGCCTTTTCCCACTGTTGATGTACTGTTGAGGCTCATGTTCATGAAGCTGAGATGGGTGGTTAGGGAGCTGAAGTTTTCGATTCTGGAAGGCGGTAATGGGGACTTGAATAAGGTCCCTAGCAGGGCTTTTAGTCTTCTTCACTTTGTGTCTGTAAATTGGGGTCCCAAGATAAAACACAAAGAGTGAGAAGAGGAGACCAACTGTTGGGATGCCATAGCCAAGTCCCCAACCCAAGTTTTCTTGAATGTAAACAAGGGCAAGAGTGGCAACCAAGGCACCCAAGAAAGAGCTAAACATCCACCAATTGAAGAATGAGACTTTGAGCTCCTTTTCTTGGGGATTGAAATCATCAAACTGGTCTGCCCCAAAGGTTGATATGTTGGGTTTTGTCCCCCCTGCTCCGATGGCTATGGTGTAAAGTGATGTATAGAAGAACACTATTTGCAGAGTTGAGGCCTTGTTACAAATACCATCTGTGCAAGTTGGCCTCAGTGATTTCATTGAAACTGTTGTTGTCAGCATTATCATTCCCTGTTTCACATTTCACCATGACAATATTAATCAACCGAGTTAAATGCTTCAATGCAACGTATTTTAAAATGAAAGAAATTAAAGGGAAAAGTAGAAACTGATGTTCACAAGTATTAAATAATGCACCATTCATTGTTTAATGAGTACATGCAAGTCAAATCAAGTTCCCTCTAACACTAGGAACAATTTTCTGTACTTACAAATTATTCAATGAATTTTAAATACTAGAACAGAATAGTGTCCTAATATTAAGAGCAAAAAGAAGAATCTTCTATTGTGGCTCTAATGAAAATCATATATGCTTTGTTGGAGAACAAATTATAAAGCAGTGGCTAATATGAATGTTAGTTAAGGCTAATAAATAAAAAACTTAGTATTCATTGGACCCACTATACCCAACAAAAAGATGACTGAACCCAATTTGCCTTCTGATAGTAGGTATCTAGAAATATGGTCCAAACAAATGGTACGACCTCCTTAGTGGATGATAGTGTGAATATAAACCTCATCATTAGCTTGGATTTATGTGATGTCTTTGAAGATTGCCTTTCTGATCAGAGTAAAACACGGTTTTAATCATCACCAGGTCACAGTCGTGTTTATTATGATTGTAGATGTAATGAATATCGAAGAGGGAAAGAAATGAAATAATTGGTGATTTACCACGACATAGATGAGCGATGAAACGGTGAAAGTCCAGAATCGACCCAAGTAAGTATCTGCAATGTATGCTCCGATAATTGGTGTAATCCAGACCGATCCTGACCAGTTATTCACATTTCTAACAGATGAAACTGTATCTTCATGAAGTTGGGTGGTCAAGTAGTTCACTAAGTTTGAAGCTATTCCATAGAAAGCCATCCTTTCAAATGCTTCATATCCTGTTCACACTTAAACATTACGTATTAGACTTCAAGCAGAACATACACACACACACACACATAGAGGACTGAAGAAACATAAAATCAAACACCATAAGAACATTTCATTTTTGTGGTAATTTGCTGTATGATAAACTGTTTGGCAAGGAAAAACAAATGAGCAAACAAGGGGCAAATACTAGTTGAAAATAGGGTCAGGTTTATCGTGCTTGCAGACATAATGGATTTTATGATAATCCAACTATGAAATGAACTAAGTTAGAAGGGAAAAGGGTGATGGTTCCTTACCAACAAGGAAAGCACAGGCTTTCCATTTTCCAGTTTTAGAGGCAAGCACGGGACGGCCACGAAGATCAGCAGTGCCATCTTGGGTATAACCTTTGGTTTCCATTAGATTAGAGAAGCTATAGAGGAATGGTGGAAGCAGTGAAGCAAGATAATAATAATAAGAAGACGAAGACGACGACTTGCTTCAGCTTTCACTCACTCTAATTGCTAAACACAAAACGTCAAAGCCTGCCCTTTATATAGAAAGCTGAGCTATGGTTTACAAAAAAGAAGCTTAAAAAATATTTTATAAATATAAATTACTTTGAATCTATATTAAATTTAAAATTTTGAGTTAAATTTTTTATTCGTATTAATTTTTATTTTTGTTATTTTATATATATATGTATATATTTTTCTGGTAAATAGAAGAAATAAGACTCCTATCTTAGTTGGAAATTAAACCAGTAATAACACCATCAGAAGAAAGAACCCTCTTGTCATCCTCAAGCTGCTTTAACAAATGCTATGGGGGTCTTGGCATCAACACCAAGCTATTCATATCACCTGCTGCTGTCGTAGCCAACCCATCTACCACTCGGTTGTTTTCCCGGTTTACAAGCCGAAATCTAACCTTCCAATTCTTAGTGCACCAAACATGTATTTGTTGAATCTCAGGCACTAGACTCACCATTGCAAAACCATTAGATATAGTATTAATAAGGAAGGCATTATCACAGTCAACCTCAACTTGGCCATACTCATGCTGCCATGCTAGCTTTAACCCTTTCACGATCGCTCGAGCTTCCACCTGAACAATCTCCGACATCCCAACCACCATGGAGAAACCTGCGATCCACTCCCCCATACTATCCCAAAAAACTCCCCTTATCGCAGCCTTCCTCGAACTCCTCTAGACGGAGCCATCAACATTAAGCTTGATCCACCCATGATCAGGACATTGCTAGCACTCCCTTGTCCGAGTAGTACAAGCCAAGGAGTCTAAAGACTCACGATGCATACAACCCTTAGTCCAAACTACAGCAGTAGCAATTAACTCCTGGCTGCTTCTGCTAATCTGATTAAATACAAAATCATTCCGCAATTTCCATAACAACCAAACAACAATGGAAAATAAGATACTCAGAGCATCCCCCTCCCATTCGAGGCTTCCTGTATTCAAAAGATTCCACTGTAACCAGTCATCAAAATCCAATGAAAAAAAATAAAGAATGATATTGCGTTGGAAACCAGGATCTTCCAAACACTCTTTGCAGTACCACAATCCCTCACCACATGTAATGCTGACTCCAATACACATCCACATTGATCACAGCTAGTAAAGCAAGCCATACCACGCCTCACCCTCTCCTCATTTGATAGCAACTTCTTCCTTGCAAGTAGCCATAAAAAAGTCCTTACCCGCTGTGGAGATCGTAGCTTCCAAATGACCACATCCAAAGGGTGTGAGACATGGTCAGAAGTGCAACACAAGTTGCTATAAGATTTGCGGAAAGAAAAAGTACCAGCTTTCACCCATCCCTAAGAGAGCTGATCCACCTCACGAACCTGTGAAGGAGGGTCATAAGCAACAATTTGACGCACAGCTTCTTGTGGTAGCACAGAGGATAGCCACCTATGATTCCAGTCACCAGACACCTCAATAACATCGCAAACCCGTAATGTTTCATCCACAACCCTTATACCATTGGAATAATGCTTCAAAGGACCTAGATTACTAACCCAACAATCATTCCAAAAATTAACTAGTTCACCATTACGAATATTCCAAATCAAACCTGATTTGACACTCCCCTACACATTAGCAATTGATCTCCAAACATGAGAACAATTGGTCCGATTCAGAGATTTTGAAATAATGCCCTGAACATTATATTTATTCCTCAAAAGCCATACCCAGAATAAATTCGGCTCAGCTACCAGTTTGTATCCGAGCTTCAAAAGAAATAAAAAATTCTGATTATCAAGGGATCAAATGCCAAGCCCTCCCCTATCCATCGGCCTGCAAATATCAGACCATTTAACCAAGGCTACTTTTCGCACATTCCCTGTAGTGCCTCAAAGAAAACTTCGAGCAATCTGTTCAATTTCCTTGTAAATTGTTATAGGCAACCTGGCAGTGGTCATGAAAAAATTAGGAATGGACAACAGCACTGATTTCACTAATGCTAATCTTCCTGCAAAAGACAACTTCTGCACATCCTATCTATTTAGGCATTCCCTAACCTTATCCACAATGAAAGAGAAAGTCCGCCTCCCAGTTCTATGGTGAAACAAAGGCATGCCCAAATATTTTCCCAAACTATCAACTTGAACATAACCCAACTTTGAGACAACCTGAGACGCCACTATAGTAGATACATTATTCGAAAAAAATACCTGAGTCTTTTGCTGGCTAACTTTATGACCAGAAAAAGAGCAGAAATGATCAAGAACCTGACGCAAACAAATAGCTCCTTCCATCGTAGCTCTACAAAAAAGTAGCAGATCATCTGCGAAAAAAAGGTAAAACAGTCCTAGACCTCTTCTGGAAAGCATCATAGGATGCCATCTTCCAACTTCTATGGCCTCTTTAATAAGATGACCTAATTTTTCCATCCCCAAGACAAACAAATAAGAAGACAGAGGATCTTCCTGTCGTAAACCTCTCGAAGGAATGAATTCATTCGATATACTACCATTCCATAACAACTGCATGGACGACGAAGTGACACATTGCATAATCGTATCAATGAGCATTCGAGGAAAACCCGTATCTTTTAAAGTTTCACGAAAGAAGTCTCAGCGTACCCTATCATACGCTTTCTCAATATCCACTTTAACAACCATCCACCTTGTTTTACTTTTAGTTGTCCTCATAGTATGAATAGCCTCTTGCGCAATAATAATATTATCCGAGATATTCTTGGAAGCGACAAAGCTCGCCTGATTCTGCTTAACCAAAATCTGCAAGGCATGACGTAATCGCATGACAATAGTCTTCGTAATAATCTTCTACAAGACGTTACAAAGACTAATTGGGCGAAATTGTGAAATAGAATCAGCTCTCACTATCTTAGGAATTAAAACGAGCAGTGTCTTATTAATCCTTGGATCTAAATGTTCCCCAACAAAGATTCGTCTAACAAGATCAAAAACACTAGGCCCCATAATGTCCCAATGCGCCTAATAGAATTTAGCATGCAAACCATCAACTCCAGGAGCTTTAAGAGGAGTCATACTAAAAACGAAACAACGAACCTCCTCCAACAATACCTCCACCCCAAGATCCCTAACAATCGTAACACTAAGTGTAGGAAACCTTCCAAATACAGTAGGACTCCTAGGTCGAGAGTTATCAACCATGTACAAAGAAGAGAAATACTCAATTGCATGATTCTTTAACACTTCGTTATCAAAAACCCAACCGTAGCCATCAATTTGTAAAGCAAAAATTTTATTCTGATGTCTCCTTTTTAATGTGCAACTATGGAAAAAAGATGTAGTTCTATCCCCACGCAGTAACCATTCCCCCCGAGATTTTTGAAACCACAACATTTCTTCTTGATTTAAAATTTGCTCCAACTCCAATCTAACCTCTGACTCCCTTCTACTAAGATAATGAGAGAACCCTCAATCTAAACCTCTCCGGATCCGTTCCAATTCTCGCAATTTCTGTTTTTTCCTTGCGAAAATTTTACCAAAAACTGTCTTATTCCAATCCTTAACATTGGTCAGAAAAGCATCCACATTCTGCAGCACCTTACCACCTGTAGTTCAAGACTCTCGAACCACCTCTTTAAACTGCGGATGTTGAAGCCAACTTGCTAAAAATCGAAAAGGTCTAACCTCTCCTCTATTAGTACCCGGATTAGTAGCCACTAGAATTGGACGATGATCTGACTTGAGCTTGAACAAGTGACTAACTGAAGTATTTGGAGCAAACAGTTGCCAGTGTTCATTACAGATTGCACGATCAAGCCTCTGATATAAACCACCCCGTCGCCAAGTAAACTTAGACCCATGGAAACCCAAATTTATGAAATTATTTTGATGGAAAAAGGCTTGAAATATTTTACAAAAAGCACACAAAGTCTCCACCCCACCCATTTTTTCATCTTCATTCAGAATAACGTTGAAATCACCTACAAGCAACCAAGGCTCAGTTACCTCATTAGTTAAACACTCCAACTTGTCCCATAAGACCCTACGTAAAGTACGCTACGGATTGGCATAAACAGTCGTACAAAGAAAAGGGCCTCTACACTGTTGATCCCAAATTCTCATGTGTATAAATTGAGCATCAACTTGAAGAACCTCAACTTTTGTCCTTTCTCTCCACAAAAGCCAAATCCCGCCAGCAAAACCTTCAGCCTCCACCCTGAATGAAAAATCAAAACCCAGTTTCGCAATTATGTTATTAGCTCGCTTTCCACTGACTCTCGTTTCCAACAGAACAAGAAAATCCAGCCTGAAATCCCTATGATATTCATGCACCATTTTATGAAATTGTGGATGTCCACATCCCTGACTGTTCTAGAACAATAATCTAAAATCAAAACCCATAAAAATAAATAATAGATAGAATACAATACCGACACAGTCCCCAAGCTCAATCCTCATCAGAATCAAATAGAGACTCCCTCTCCAGTTCATCACCCTCCTGACCGTCCTCCAACATATTGGTTGCTTCATTGGAATCCGACAAACCTTGAATAATGCCCTCAATTGCTGCAGCAACAGTAAAAGATGACTCACCCTTCTCCATTCTAGAGTTCGACACTTGATTAAAGTGCTCTCCTGCCTTTCCCTTAACCATGTCTGATCCTAAACTTCCAAAAGCTATTCCTATCGAATTTAATCCAGAAGCTAAAGTAGCAGCGTTCCCAGTATTATTCCCCAAGCCATCACTCTTCCTGTCATGACAGATGATAGCCACATGATTTTGCCTATTTAATTTCGAATCAGTAGCTTTAAAACTAAACTTCCTAATATTCTCACCAAAATTTATCTACAATGGTCTCATTTTAGAACCATCATCAAAGGACTTTTGGGCTATTGGTAATGAAGAAACATTATTTGTACTAATAGGCCCAAGTGCCTTTCTATCCACCTTAAGCCTATTGCCCAACACTACACCTTTACCCTTAACTTTAATCTTGATCCTATCCATATTCCTCCCTTTTTCAAAACCATTAAACTTAACCGACAATGATCCCCCCACTATTCGCCATACAATCTCCCACTTTATCGCCCAAAAGATTATCCCCATTAAAATGAGAATCAATATCCCCTTGAACAGTGCCTGAATTTTCGCTCAAGAGATTGAATCTGGAACCATATTTGCCACCACCTACCATGCTCCCTCCTTGCTTTACCACCGTCGGCCGAGAAGGTCTCCTCTATCTACGCTTAACAAGCATCCACGACCCAAATTGATCCTCCGCCGTAGCCGATGAAGTGTCCATTATAGCATTTGTATTCTGCTTAACCTTAGCCTTAGCTAGTGTTGTCGAATCTGACTTGAACGCACACATCTCCTTATTATGCCCATAATGACCACACCCAAAACATACCAACGGGAGAGATTCATATTCAACTCTTTGAAGCCTCCCATCAATTCTGATCAGCGAAGTCAATGGTTTATTCAGATCCACAAGAACAGCGAGTCTGACGAACTGCCCTCTAGTCTTAATATTCGTGTTCCTATCAATTCTTGCCACTGGCCTAATTGTTCCACCAATAAACTTCAATAAACTCTGGTGATACATTCCTTCTGGAAGTCCAGGTAATCTAATCCAGACTAAAACATTTGAAAAATGGGTTTCCTCTGTCGTAAAATTTGGTGCCCATGGTTGAACCATCAAATAGTGACCAAAGAAAGTCCATGGTCCACCCATAACAGCTTCTCAATATTCACTATCCTCCTAAAAGCTGATAGAAAAAAAGTCGTTCTCCAAATCAAGAATCTGCAAAGGCTAAGTAGTTTCCCAAATCGCTTGCAAACGATTGGACAAAGCTTGATACGAAATCTTCCTCCCTAATAACTTAACAATTATTGTACGAGACATCTTCTCAGCAATATATGCATGCACTTGATTAGAAAAAACAATCGTTGGGACTTTATCAATCACTTCATTCGTTGCATCACTAGTGTCGAAACCACCTCGAAAACGGAATTTCGAAAAATCATTTTAAAATTTGGAAAAAAAGGGAATGAAAAGGGAATCGCCACTAATCTTTTATTTGGGTGTGATTGAGTCACCTCAAAACGTTTAAAACGTTAAAAATGTCGGTCTACGAAATCCAGAAAAAAATGGGTTCGAGAGTCGGTTACGCATGAGGAAGGATTAGCACCCTCATACGCCCAAAATTGGTACCACATGATTATTTCGGGTCTTGTTTTATGAAAACAGTGAAAACTTGAGTAAAGTTTAAAATGCGATGTTTATTTTGAAAGGTTTCGTGCATTTTTAAAAGAAATCTTTTTTAAGAACATTTGTCCCCGTATTTCGAGCCTCTATGAGAACTAAAGTCGTGTCCAACACATTAGGGCACCATATTCTCAGAGCTTCAAAATTGAAGGACATTTCGGGAAATTTTAAAGAGAGTATTCTATCGTGTGAATTATACGAAATTCACACCCAGCACGTTAGGGCATGGTGTTTCGAGGTTTTCACACGAAAGAACATTGTTTCTTTTTTTTGGTCTTAAAATCCTTTGTAAATATATAAGATTGAAGAATAGTTTGGAAAACTTTTGAAAAGGATATCCGATTTGCATGAATTACGAAAATCACACTTAACACGTTAAAGCACGATTTTTCGAAGTTTTCACACAAAGGACATTGCCCCGTTTTAAAATTATTTGTGACATATGCATATAGATATACTTTGAGAATTTAAAAAAATTCATATTAAATTTAAAATGCAATCCTCGAACATATGATTTGAAGAATTTAAAAAAAAAATTACCCGTTTACTTCGATTTTCGCGAAGAATTAAAGTTGCGACCAACACGTTAGGACACGACATTCTCGGAGCCTCGAAGTGAACGGGCGTAAAAACTTGAAAAGGATATCCGATTCGCGCGAGTTATACGAAGAAATCACACCCGACACGTTAGGGCGTGATTTTTCGAAGTTTACGCTCGGACGAAATATTGCCTCGATTTTTTTTTAAAAAAATAACTTGTAAATGGATGCGTAAGTTTAAAACACGAATAGCGATTAATAAGAGAAGTTAAATACGAAGTAGTATAATAAGTAGATAAATAATATGCGAAAATATAAAATGTGAGTGCAAATAAATGCAAACATTGGTAAGGAAGAAGAAACGACAAAATCAGAGTTGAAAATGGGAGTTTTGGATACCCGAGGGCAAAATGGTACTTTTGGACTCACGAGGGCAAAATGGTAATTTTTTGTGAAATCGAGGTCGAAAATGGAATTTTGGAAAGTTTAAGGGTAAAATGGTAATTTTTGGTAAAATCGGGGTTAAAAATGAAATTTTGGAAAGTTTAGGGGTAAAATGGTAAGTTTTGGTGAAATTGGGGTTAAAAATGGAATTTTGGAAAGTTTAGGGGTAAAATGGTAATTTTTGGTGAAATCAAGGTCAAAAATGGAATTTTGGAAAGTTCGAGGGTAAAATGGTAATTTTTGGTGAAATCGAGGTTAAAAATGAAATTTTGAAAAGTTTCGGGGTGAAATGGTAATTTTGGTAAAATCGGGGTTAAAAATGGAATTTTGGAAAGTTTAGGGGTAAAATGGTAATTTTTGATGAAATTGGGGTTAAAATAGAGTTTTGGAAAGTTTAGGGGTAAAATGGTAATTTTTGGTGAAATTGGGGTTAAAAATGGAGTTTTGGAAAGTTTAGGGGTAAAATGGTAATTTTTGGATAGTTTAGGGACCTATAAAGTAATAAAACCAAGAAAGGATGACACGTGGCAGCCCCACAGGTATCCAGAGTCAAAGGACTAAACTGTAAATCTCAAAAAATTCTTGGGTCAATTTTGTAATTAAATAAAAATTGATTTAAGGACCAAATTAAAACAAATTAAAAATAAAAGGGACTAATTGCACCAATAAGTCGAAATGGTGCCACGTGGCAGCCTCTCGTGCATTCAAAATGTCAAAGGATCAAATTGAAAAGTAAACAAAATTACTGGGCCAAATTAAAAATAATTAAAAGTACGAAAAAGACTAAATTAAAACAAATTAAAAATAAAAGGGACTAATTACACAAATCAGCCAAAATAGTGCCACGTGGTAGCCTCTGGTGCATTCGAAAAGTTAAAAGATCAAATTGAAAATTAAACAAAATTACTGGGCCAAATTAAAAATAATTAAAAGTATGAAAAGGACTAAATTAAAACAATAAAAAAAGTGAAAGGACCAATCGCGCAATTAGACCAACTAATGAAAACGCGTGGATCCTGAGGCGGGTGCGGGTCGGGTTGGATCGGCCCAATGGGTACTATAAATATTATTTTAAGGTTTTTTTATTCATTTTTATTCATTTTCTTAAAATCCACCCCCCTTTTCTCTCCAAATTCTCTTAACTTCATCCCCTCACACCCCAAGGCCGGCCATGCTCCGACCGAGCCACACCGGTGGTCCGACGCGAGTCACCGGCCACGCACTGCCGTCTTAGGTCCCTCACCACATTCCGACGCAACCCCAGCCCCCTCGGGTTGCACGCGCTTCAACTCCGACCGCCGTCCGACGCGCGTGAGACGCCGCGTACACACCACACCACCTCTATCGTCGCCGGCGTTCAAGGTAAGAGCCCCGTCCTTTTCTTTCGATTTTCATTTCTAAAAAACCTATTTTTTATATTTCTAACTTATTTCCAACCCAGATCTGACTACTCCAGATTTGGGTTTTAAAACATTTCTTTTTCCATTTGTTCATATATTTTAAAGCATTTAAGAAACATATTATTCCCAAACTTTATCCTCATTCGGTGACTTTGCAGATCTGGGGTTCGAAGTGCAAAAGCGACGGTGGCGGACTCCAGCGACGGCGGCTTAGGGCGAAAAGATAAGTCCCTTGACCCTTCGTTTTTTATTATAATTATTATTTATGTTAATAATTATTAATGATTAATATTTAATGCTATCGTTATTGACATTATTATTATATATATATATAAAAATATATATTTAATATTTATTCATTGAATACTGCGAAATAAATACTAATAAACAATAATAAAGATTCAATAAATGGTCTGTCAACATGCATCTAATATGAAGAGGTTTCTTCTCTGTAATTTCAAAATAATAAATAAGTAATAAGTGAGTATGCGTTTAAACATTAATACCTTACCAACTCTAAACCTGAGACTGCTTGGTATTCTACTCACAGTTGATATCAAATGCCTTGTTCTTTTGTTTTGCAATAGCTCACTGTTTATATTGGTTTCTTTCTGTGTATCAATTTTTCAAAGAGGGGTTTTGTATTTTGGATTTCAATAATAGGGTTTGTAACCCTTTGTACATATTCCGACTAGGCTTTTATAACCAAATACATAATCATGCAATTTTGTTTCTTGCAATTTACTGCTAGTCCTAATCTCCTTTTTCTCTTTGCAGGTTCGGCAGTGGCGGTTGGAGCAGGTTGAAGCTGCAGTGCCAGAAGCAAGTTGGCTGCTGATGTGGCGAACTCCCATTGGCCAAGCTTGAGGTGGCAACAGCACAAGTGGGCAGACTTGGGTCAGATGGCCTTTTGCTTAGATTTAGGGTTTGGGCTGCTGTAACTCATTATTTTTTTTTGGTTTGGGCCTTATTCGGGCCATTGTGATTGTAATTGGGCCCCAATTTGGACTTTATTTTTGTAATGGGACATTTGTAAATGGACTTTAATTTTAATTTTAGTTTAATATTATTTTAAATTTGATTAAACTTAAATTTAAAGTAAATTTAAATAAGTAAATTTAAATTTAAAATAAATTTAAAACCCCTTTAAACTTCAATTAAAACCAAAGGCCCAAACCCGGTTAAAATTGGGCTTCAACAACTAGCAAGTAACTTGAATTCCTCTTTCATATCCGTCGATTTGGCTCTCACCGACTGACCTATTAATTTATCCTTCCAAGAAACAGAATTCGTCGCACCTTGAATCACAGAGACTCCAGCACTGTCCACCACCAGGTCCACCGAATCAGGCAGTTCCGTGACTCGTTTTCGAACCTTCTTGACTGCTCTCCCAAAGACTTCACTCATATTTTTTTGAGATCTTTTTATCCGATAATTTTATATTTATTTTAAAGTTTATGTTTAGAGTTCATAATTATTTTTCTCGTTTTCAAGGTTTGGACTTATATCTTCTCTTAAGAATGCAATGTGCTTTACCATTACATTCAACACTTGCTGATTCATATTAAATTTTTAAATCACAATGTGTTGCACATGAATATATGTATTAATTAATTAAATGATAAATATTTTTATTTAAATACTTAGTGTAAGTAATCATTATAACAATAATTAAAACAAACAAAATATAATAAAAAAAAACAAATCAGCATTAAAGTAATTTTATAATGTTAAAAAATATTATTTGGACAACTTTAAAAGATGAAGATGTTGTAAACCCATACCTTTTACTATTTTAGCTTATTTTTTTATGTATATAAAATTGATATAAATAAATTTATATTATCAATACATTGAATAATATTATTTTGAAATTTAAAATAAATTAGGGTAATTTATATTAGTTGTCACTTAATTATGATATTTTTGTCACCTAATTATTAAAAATTATAAAATAGCCACCCAATTATTAGTAATTTTTTTAATCATTTAATTATGAAAAGTTACAAAGTGATCACCCAACTATTTAATTTTATCTTTTTTGATTACCAGCTGGCTAATATAAAAATAATAAAACTCAAAAACCCAAAATAGTAATAATTAGTAATATATATGATAATTTATATAGAAAAATAGAGTTTAGGTTTTTATTTTTTTAATTTGTCAAATTATATTTATTTTAGTTTATAGCTTAAAGATTATATTGATAATATTTATTGTATTATTAATTTTGCTATTAAATTATTATTTTAATGTAAATTTAATAATTTTTTAAGAAATATTAATTTAAAAATAAATATTATTTTTTTCTCCTCAAAAGTTTAACAACAAATATTATTTTCTTCACTTTCGATATGAAGTAACTTTAAAATTCTTGATCAACGTTTACCCGTTAATAAATCTACAAAACGTGAAAGATCAATCACTGAGCTCACTCTAATAGATACATTAAGAAATCAATTTTTTTTCTAAACTTATATATATATATATATATAAAGGTAATACTTATAAAAAGGAGATGCATCAACATTCAATGATTAGGTATTTTTATTCAGCAGCAAAAAAGTCACTAAGAAAAAGTTTAAAATTTCATTATTATTTTAATTAATTATGATTTGAAATTAATAATAAATGTTAATTTTGTTAGTTGGAAAGTTTTTTTTTTTTTAAATTGTGTTTATGTATCTATACTCTTTATTAAGTTTTTTATTCAGTTTGCATCACCTATCAAATCAGGCTTAAATTTAGTTAGGAAATTGTCAAAATATATTTTATTTGTTAAGTAAATTATATGATTATGTGGGTATTTTTGTTTTGTTTTTATTTTATAAATCAATAAAAATTTGCCCATAATGAAATTTGAACCAAAAACACCATGCATATAAAATTTTCTCATTTATCATTTGAACAAAA
This sequence comes from Gossypioides kirkii, assembly GCA_005610355.1. NCBI lineage: Eukaryota > Viridiplantae > Streptophyta > Magnoliopsida > Malvales > Malvaceae > Gossypioides > Gossypioides kirkii. Next base: position 8,366,221 of record CP032252.1, on the reverse strand, counting down.
CAAATTTCTTTTTTTATATGAAACTTTAATAAATATATTTTATTTACATTTTTATATATATTTGTGTATATATACTATTTATTAAACCTTTTACTGAGTTGAGACCCGAATAGGTATTTTTGTGAGTATTTTGCAAAATAAATTACATGATTATGTGGGTATTTTTATCTTTATATATTTTTATAAATAAATAAATATTTTTCAATAATGAGATTTGAACTAAGGACACCATCCATATTAAACATTTTCATTTACCATTTGAATTGAAACAAATTTTCAACTTTATATGAAACTTTAATAAATATATTTTTATGTAAATTTTTATATATTAAGATTCTAATTTTTCATTTAACATTATATATATTTCATGCGTTACTATTAATTAGTTCTAAATACTTTTCATCATTTATTGTATGTTGTTTTTAAACACATATTTGTGTTCTAAATACGTGATTTCTATACGTATATGTGTGTGATAAGGTTTCTAGTAAAAAATGTTATTGATTTAGTGTCACAAATTAACTCGACACTAACTCAGGATTGATGACAAAACAATGATATACAATTCTATTCATTTAGCATTCTTAATCTGATTTTTTTTGTTTAAATTTCGTTTTACTCACAATTTAATATATTTTTTTATTTTAATATCGTACATATTTCATTTGTTACTATTAATTAGTTCCAAACCATACTTTTCATCTTTTATTGTATGTTGTTTTTAAACACACATCTGTGTTCTAAATACATGATTTGCACATGTGTACGCGTGTGATAAGATTTCTAGTATTAATAATATTGTTGATTTAGTGTCATGAATTAATACAACACCAACTCAAGATTGATGATAAAACAATGATAAATAATTGTATTCATTTAGTATTCTTAACCTAATGTATTTTTGTGTTTAAATTTGGTTTTACTTACAATTTAATATATATTTTTTCATTTTAATATCGTACATATCTTATGTGTTATTATTAATTAGTTTCAAACAATATGTTTCATTATTTATTTTATGTTATTTTTGAACACATTGTTGTGTTTTAAATATGTGATTTCCACATGTATACGCATGTGATAAAATTTCAAGCATATGTTATAGATTGTGTTAATGAACTATTTGCCCACAAAGTTACACCCAATTATTATTACTTTGGTGTCTAAAGAATTTTTTTATCAGTTTGGTACTTAAAGTTTTCAAATGTCAGGCACATTATTCCAATTGTTGTTGTCGTTACCAAAAAAATGATGTGACATGCTACGAGTGCACCACATCACCTAATTTTTTGTTTTTTCTAAACTAAATGCAAAAAAAGAATAGCAAAAAAATGCGAAAAATTTAGAAAAATAACAAAAGAAAGGAAAATTCTCAATTTTTTTTTAAAATCAAGAAAAATTATAAAAAAATTCTAAAATTTAGAAAATATACTTAACTTTTTCAAAAAAAGACATAAAATACAAACAATAATTAAAGTTCAAAAAGAAAAAAATATTAAAAAAATAGAAACATGGAATAATATAGATATGTAAATATTTATAGTAGTGACAATTATAATGAGAATTTTTAAAATGAGAATCAAAATGATTTTAGCTATTACATTAAAATTAATGGTTTTAAGCTTTAAATTTTATATTTATTTTACCTTGTTAAAATAAAATCAACAACACCCAATTTTTCTTTTTTTTTTCTTTTCACCATTTAATTGAAGTTGAAATTTTTTTGGATAATCTTTACTTTCAAATTAAAAAAAAATTTCTGAGAAAAAATTGGAATGGAAAACAAAAGAAACAAAAGATCAGGGTTATTATAATCAATTTGAGTATTATGTATTTGTTTTTCTTGGTTGAAAAAGTTGGTATCCTTTATTCTAAAAATTTTAGTATTTTTCTTGGTTGATTCAAGTAATCAAAGAATATCAAGTATAAAAATCTAAAACTTACCTTACTTTCTTTTGATATACTTGAAATTCTTGAGTACTTAGAAATCAACCAAGAAAAAAAATCAAATTTTTTTAGAACGAAATAGTCTATCATTTCTTTCAATTAAGAAAAACAAATATCTAATACCCAAATTAATTAATCTTAATAACACCTAATACTCAAATTGATTAATCTTTATAACACCTAATATCTAAATTGATTATTTTTATCTGAGATTATAAAATGACGCAATACCAATAATTATATTAACAATTTGTGAGAATAAAATTAAATAAAAAAATTCATATATAAAATTGTATTTAGATTTAAATAAGTAAAGATTAAATAAAATGAGATTAAAGTAAATCTTAAATTGATTAAGACAAACTTTCAAGTTGAATTACGTTTTGAGATTATAGTTTTTTTTGTTAAAAAAAATGAGTGACAAGCGTTGACTAATTGTTTTTTTTATGAGAAAATAAATTTTTAAATAAACTTTTAAAGAAATTAAAAAAGAAAATTTTCAAGAAAATAAAAAAAAAATTGTCTAGGTTAATAAAAAGTACTATACATATTTGTATATCTATATTATTTTGTGTTTTTTTCTATATATTGTATTTTTGTTATTCTATGTTTTTAAAAAAGAATAGTATATTTTTTAAATTCTGATTTTTTTGTAGTCTTTCTTTATTTTTAATTTTTTTAGAATTTTCTCTTTTTTTATTTTTTCCCTTTTTTGAAATTTTTGAAATTTTTTCATTTTTTTTGCATTTATTTCAAAAAAAATAGAAAATTGGATGACATGGCACAATCCCGATGTGCCATGTCATCTTTTTTTTTTGTAAAGACAGCAATAGTAGAGGTAACCTGCCTAACGTTTGAAAACTTCAAGTACTAAATTGTTAAAATAATTCTTTAGATACCAAAATGATAATTAGGTTTAACTTTGAGGGCAAATACTACATTAGCCCTTATAGATTTGAATAGTATAAAGCTAATCCTTTTTTTTTTTTTTTTAAGATATAAGGGGCTCATTTTCAACTGATACATATAGTAGTTTACATACCTTATCTATGTTAACACACATATGAGCATATTATAAACATTCATTAACATTCCATAACATCTATACTACTCTTTTCATCCATGGTTTCTTAGAAACGATGACTTTTGCAATCAAAACTCATTATACCATCCTGAGTGGCCCGACAATGATAGTTCGTACTATTCAATAAATTACCATCTCGGATGACCCGAAAACAATGGTTTATTCTAATTCAATATTCTACCATCCCAAATAGTCAGACAACGATGACTTTCACTATACTTACATTTTACCATCTCGGATAGCCCAACAACGATGGTTCTCACAATTTACCTAACCTACCATCCTAGATGGCCCGTCAACGATGACATTCAATATCTAAATATTTTACCATACCGGATAGCCCGATAATAATGGTTCTCAATATATACACATTCTACCATCCCGAATAGCTCAGCAACGATGGTTTTCTAACTAGGGCATGCCAACTAATTTGATGGTACTTGAGTCCGTTAACAAGGTAACACTAAATCAATAAACATCATAACCACATATTGTGCTTTAATATCATCACCAATTCACCATTTCATCACATCATATAATATATTTCAACATAATTTCATACCAAATAACACATCAATTAAATCATACTATTTTTTATTCTATTCAACTTAGTCCCTATCTCAAAATTCCATCTCAATCACAACAACTCAGTTCAAATAGCTAGTGATAACTCACCTCAATGTTATATCATGAAAAACATCATAAATATGCACCAATTAAATTGATCTCGAGTAATAGAAATACAAAACGAGATCCCGTGTCATTCGTTGATAACTCTCGCTTTTGCTTTCCCTCTCGATGGCCCAATGTCGACATTAACTACTTACAATCATAAAACATATATTATAAAATTAATTTCCAACCAAATCAGAATTAAATACCAAATTTCACATATTTTTCAATTTATTCAATTTAGTTCTTAAAATCGAGACAAGTATAACTTTTAATTTAGGGCCTCAGATTATACTTCGAGTTCACCATGAGTCATTAGAGACCTTTTATTTTCTATCCCTATTGAAAATTCATGATAATTTTTCATTTTATTCATTTTGGTCCCTCACGTATGAACCTAACAATTAAGCTTTTCAATTTAGTCCTTTTCATATACTAAGCTTAATTTCTAACCATTTCACACTAATTTCTTCAATTCTCAACAATGGAAAATTTTTAAAACTTTAATAGTTTTACAAATTAGTACATGAGCTAGCTAAATCAAGCTCCCATGACCTCAAATCTATAAAAAAAATTAATGAAAAATGGCTAGGGACTTGGAATTAATAGCTGAAAGTTAAAACCAAGCTTCCAAATTAATTCAACGGTGAATAGTAAGGTTGGGGAAGATGATGACTTTTTTCATCTTTTCCCACCAAGTTTTGTTTATATACTTAGGTTAATATGTTAATTAAACTTAATTAGTTAAGTTAATCATGCTTAATTAAACATAATTCTTTAATTATTCAAATTAATGACATATAACATGAAATCCCACTAACATCTATTTAAATTTAGTTTATTTTCCATTTTAGTCCTTTGTATAATTTCCATATATGTCCCCAATCCATTTCCTAATTAAAAATCTATAGTGATTAAAATTTTACAATTCAGTCCTTAGCCCTTAATTAACCATAATTTCTGCCAAATTACTTAATAGAATTTCAATTCATCAATTTAATAACTCTGTAACCATCCCTATTTAATATTTGTGGACACGATTTATAGAAATAGGGTTTCAAAATCGCGTTTTTCGACACCACTAGAAATCGAGTTGTTACAATTCTCCTCCCTTTAAGGAATTTCGTCTTCAAAATTTTACGTGAAGCTTGATGGGAATGATGTATTTCTAAATTAGTTCCTTTTCGCTATCTACCCTTTGCGATTGAGCCATCGCGATTGATTCCCCGACCTCCAACTTCAAGGGTTGATCTAAGGGTCGTAGTGGGAACCTTCTTAATATTTTTCGAACAATTATGAGCTAAATGGTCAAAGGATCCATATCGGAGGCATGCTCCCTATTTCCTCCAACATTAATTACTATGTATCTTCCCATAGTGGTCATTGTTCGGGATTTATACATTTCCTTCTGAATCCTGAGCATCACTATTACTCACTAACGATTGATTAACCTGATTTTTATTTGATTCCATATTCATTTGAGTCAATCTCCAAGATTCTTGAGACTCTCTAATTTGCTTAGATAGAGGTTGCGAACTAATGGTCTCGACTCTTTTTTCGAATACTTGGGGATGCTCCACCTTCTTATCCAAGCCTATGGCTTGTTCAAACAATTTCGCTCGTTCAGTCTGCTCAACAAACTCTTTTATTTTATGAGAGACCAATTGAACTCAGATTTCATCTTGCAATCTCCGAGGGAATCGCTTGTAACTTTCCTCTTCTACAGGTACGAACACAAAAGCATATTTGTCGAGTCACAAAAACTCTCGTTCATAATCGACTATTAATATGTCTCATTGCTTTAACATCATAAATTCTTGCTTTTTAACTTCCAAATATAGCTCACTGATGTACTTATTTTCAAACTCAAATAGAAAGAATGTCCAGGTAATCTAACTTGCTAGTACAGGACGAGTGACAGTTAGCAACCACTAATAAGCTTCTCCTTTCTAAAGAGACACCGCACAGGTAGCACACTTAGTCGGTGTGCATTCTAACTATTGGAGAACTCGTTCGATCAATTCTAACCAGCTTTCAACTGAAGAAGGGTTGACACCTTTCACCCCTTTAAATTCGGTTGCTCCATACCTTCTTAGCTCTTTTATCGAGGCTCGTCGGGCTACAACTACTGTCGCAGCTTGCAGAGCAGTCCTCACTATTCTCCTAAGGATTTATGCTATCATGTGGAGCAAATTTTAGGATTTTTATTTTGGGTTTCGGGATTTAATTTTATTTCTATCTTTGTGCTCTTCATTTTTTTCCACTATAGTGCAATTATCTTTACCCGTAATTTTTTATCCTCTTCGGAGGAATTTTTCCATGTAAAAATATTTTGTTTGATATTTTTAAATTCTTTATTGTTTTACTTATTCCTTGCTCAAGTTTATCTCCAATAATTATTATATTTAAAAATAAAATCATATTTAATAATTAAAAAGTTTTTGAATTTTTATCGTTTTCAAAATATCTCATTATATAAAATGATCTTATATATTTAAAAAATTCGTTAACTATTAATATAAATGATGTGATTATTTTAGTATAAATTTTAAAAGATATGACCAAGTCAATTAAATTTCACATTAATTAATATTTTATTAAGATTACCGACAAAGTCTTAGCTCGATGATATTAACATTATTGCTAGTGCAGGAGGATATAGGTTAGAGTGAGTTGAAGCACGTTAATCTCTCTACTTAAGGGTCAGGGAAGTGTTATAAATAATTTTAAGTATTGTATAAAAAATAAATAAATAATTAATAATAATTTTTAATATAAATTGAATAATATAATAAATAATAAAAGATATATTTTTTAAAACCCATAGTTATATATATATATATATATATATTATAGAAAAAATAATTCCTAGTGATGGCTCTTTGCAACACCAAAAACATGCTATAATCTTAAGATATGAAGTAATCCCCACTAAGCTTATTTAATGCAACTTGGATATTGCTTGGATCCCATTTTACCCAATCATTTCCTTTGTATTCTCTTATACTTAAACCTCCCATTTGAATACAATATTCCAAACCTAGCTTTTTTGCTTCATTTCCATACCTTACACATTAAAAACAACTTCTTAGATTCATTATCACATCTTATTCCATTCATCTTTATATTTTTATTGACTCATCATAATAAAGCTTTGCAAGGAATTAATAAGAAAAAGGTGATTTATCTCATTCCAAAGTAAATCCACCATTGCACAAAAAGTGGGTCAACTGCCCTATTCCTTTCTAAGCCTTCCATTAAATATCATAGGAAGAGAAGGCATTGATGCCAATTCTATTAAATTTCTTTTATTTTTATTTTTACTTTTTCCATACCTTTCGAAGACCATGAAATCAAAAGGCTGGCTGGCTGTCTTCTTTTCCTTTACTATTTATCATATATTTTATTATCAGAAGTAAATGGTATAGTATTAAATTATAGATACCCAAATCCAATTATGTTAAAAATATTTATTAAATGAAATTTTGATTGAAATGATAAAATTTAACTCATCGTGCGTGAATTTTTATTGATTTTGTATAAAAATATAAAGGAGAAAATTTTATTGGAATATGGAGTAATAATTTTATATTAACAAATAATAGAAGAAAAAAAAATGCGTTCCTTGCACTCAAAGGGAAAAGATTCATAGCGACAGAATTTTTTTCCGTTAAAAATATGTTATATTAGTTATGGAATTGTGATTATTGAATTGTAAATTGAATGGCATATAATGAATTGGAAGTGGAATACTCTATTAGTTGTTCGGACCGAATCAGATATAGTTGGTATGCCATAGGGTCAGAGTACTGAGTAAAACTATCGTTGTTTGGCAATTCGAGATGGTAGATATTATGCAGTGAGTCATTGTTCCTAGGCAACATGGGGTGACAGATTGATTGAATTGAGAAATCCATTGTTGTCGGGCAATCCAAGATGATATTATAATTAGTAATAGCGTCATCGATGTCGAGCAACCCGGGGTGACAGATCCGAGTATCTGTCCTGAGTCCATGTCTAGTTAATAAGGTTAAAAAAGTCTTGATTTGGTTGAATGATATAAGAAATGGAAAGACAATTGAATTGATACATGTAATAGTATGTGAATGAACTGAAATCGAGCCCTGCGACAGGATAAGTAGGAATGAACCGATTGGTTCAGAAATGAATGATATATTAAAGTGAAATGGAATATATAAAATTAATTGTGGTTTATGATAAATGATAATGTGAATGAATTAAATTGTTTGTTACATGAATGTTACATGGCAATTTATTATATATGTTTAGTGAATTGAGTTGTTAACATGAACATAAACATGCTATATTGCACTGAAAAGTTATTGGTATGGAATTAATTGTGAATTAATTCTAAGATATGTTTAACTAAAAGTATGCTTTAGTTTATAGTGGCTTTAATATGTTTTGAATCATAGATTTATCGCTGAGTGATTCATTCATCGTATAGTTTGCTTTTCGTGCGCATGTTAGGTTTAGATCGTGATTCCAGAGCACCAACTTTAGTAACCAATCAACGACCACAGACTCAGCAGTGTTTGTTCGTTTTTAGCTTTTGTTATTAATTGAAATGTATCTAATAGGTTAGGTCATGTTGGTTTTGGTATTCAAGACTAATATATGTTTATTTTGAATGTCTATAAGAAATTTAGATCTAACATAGTTATGGTAACATGATTAAAAGGTGAGGTATGATTATTTATATATTTGTATCTTTTATGTCATGAATGTTAGATTAATTAATGAAATGATTGGATGATTAGAAGTAAATGAGGAATAGAAAGTGATATTTTAAGTATAAAAAGTGCTATGATTCAATATTGAACCTATAGGTACTGTATATTTGGTCAAAATGAAGTAGAGGCTTGAATATGAATTGTTTTTGTTGAAATTAAAGGTTTGGGAAAATTGGAATTGCAAAAACAGTAGGTGACGTCGCGACATCAAACATACCATGTTGCGACGAGAAATGGCTTATAATGTCACAACAAGATGAGGAACTCCGTCGCCTCGACAAGGCCATTACAGTAAGTGACGTCGCAACGATGAGTGTTCTGACATCATGACGTGACAAACTATTTGGCGATGTCATGACGTGGGAATGACGATGTCACAACGTTAACCTTATATTTTGAACTTTTTACAATTCAGTCCTGATTCAATCTTGGGTTAGCTTAAAGGCTTTTGTAAGTTTGTATAAGACCTGAGAATGATTATATATTGTATTATTTACATATAATTCTTATGGTTGCATGCTTTATGATGTAAATTCATATTAAATTTGATCGTAGTTGCTTCGACAATGAATGTGGCACACTATAGCTCGGACCTGGCGATTGATTGGGGTCTGGGGTGTTTCATGGATGATGGTTTGTCTCTTGTTGATTATGATCAATTAGCTATTAATTTGACCAATCAAATAAGGACAACTTGGCCAGAAGGTCAAGATTTTAAAGCATCCGAGCTTGAACCAATCTAGTTAGCTCTCCTAGTCATTGCTACTAGGAATTGGCTACCTAACAACTAGAGGAACATTGCCCTAAAAGAGATAATAGTCTTCTTACATAAGGTTGTTTCTTTTGCTACTTTTGATTTGGTTCAAATGATTTTGATGAGATTACTCATAGAAAGTCCTAGAATACAATGCTAGCATTGCCTTTTCCCTTTTTTATTTTCCAAATATTAGTGAAGGCAAAGGCTAGACATTGTTGAGAAGAATGAAGTCCTTGAAAGTATGAAGCTTGACTTGAAGTATTCTTCCAAATGGAAGAAAAGAAAGAATGTTGCAGTTGATATTGAAGAACTGATTGGTACTGAGAATGAGGATGAGCTAGAGCCAACCACAAACTCAATTGCAACTAGCTCAACAGCGTCTAGGCCTTCTCAAGTTTCCCAAACTAGAGTTTTGGAACACTTAGATGAGGAGATTGTCAATCTCAATAAAAGCATTTATTACCTTTAAAATCGATTGAAGGTACTTCAATGACAAAGGACTCGAGCCCATCGTTATAAGATGTATTTTCTTACATGACAATAATGGTAAACAATCATATACTCAATCACAATATTAACAATGACTCATTTTATCTTTTCAAAATCACTTTTTGATAACAATGATAAACATTGTTAAATTTTTTAAAAGCACTTTTTCACAATAATTTTCCATAATATTTTTTGACCTTAATGGTAAACTGGTCATTATTCTTTGTTTTTCATTGCTTATCAAAAGTGCTTTTAGGGTTAAAAGTGCTTTTGGAGTTATAAGCATTGCTAAGCAAACAACTTTTGAAATCAAGAGTGTGTTTGAAATCAAAAGCAAAAAAACACTTTTTTTAGCTTTTAATTTTGGAAAAAGCATTGTTGAGTCAAATGACATTTTAAAAATTATTTATATTTCAATGTATTTTATATAATATTTATATTGAGTATACGATTATTTTCCTATTGAAATTTATTTCAAATATATAACATTATATATTAAGAATATTTTAATTATAGATTATATATTTCTTACCAAGTCCAACATTAATTAAGGAGGAACCAGTTGTATACACCATTAGTAAACGATACAAACAAAAATGGAAAGACAATTATCATCTATGAAGGCGTAGTGATAGAGGTTTTCAAATAATTTTCAAATATTGACATATTTGAAACATCTCATTCATGTGTTTCATCAGGGGAGCCTTTTCAAGAAGATATGGGATTTTGTTTTGTGGAACAATAACTAATTTCTACCATACAATTGAGGGAAAAAGCAACAAAACGAAAGGGGTAATGCCCTCTCCCACATTCTCACAATGACAATGATGGAAAGCAACAGCCTTTATAACTCAATTGGAGAAATATATACATCCGCAAAATCTCCACCAGCCATTCCTACATCCAACAGCATTCAAATTCCTATGGTGAAAGTCCAAAGAAGAATCATGACCAAGCTTTGTAAACAAATCATGATAAATTCTTTTATATGTTGATTTTTATCTCCATTTTTGATTTTTTATAAATTTCAAGTAGTTTTCAAGTCAATTATTTTAACCGTTTTGTTCAACTGTCATATCGATCAGTTCTCGATCCGTTTGATTCAGTCTTACTCCTGTAACATCGATCATAATTAAATTTTGATAAATTTTAATTTTGGGACCAAAATAAATAAAAAAAATATTAATTCCAAAATTAATCAAATTACTAAATTTAGAAGTCAACAATTTTTTAAATTTGAAATAATAAAGATTCCTGAAAATAATGCTTCACCGCCTTTGGCCTACAGACCGCTATTGAACTATGACATTATAGCCGACACTGAATTGTCTTTAATTGTCTACATTGCAAGTGGCAAGAAAGGTGGCAATTAATTAGAATTATCTAAAAAAAATTTAGAGTTTAGAGTTTAAGATATGTGATAAATTAGATTTTCGAATTCCGATGTTTTTCTCCTCTTGAAAGAAAAATAAAAAAAGAGAGGAAACAGACATGCAAATGTTCTGTCAATGGCAAGTATTTAATGTAGGAGACAAGCATTCTAAACGGATCACTTGGGAATCTTTATCTTCCTGGTAAACATGAATGGAGTTGAAAAATACAGACATTAGGTCAACTGTAATCACAGTGGAGCCATTAGGCATCCATGAATGTCGGAAACCATGGAATTGATAACTCAAATGTTATCATCATTGCTAAACAGATATGGTTTTTTCTTACATTTATATCTGATTTCATTTTGTTGGCTACAAACTACTAAGCAAAGAATAATTCCCCAATATTTTTTAAATCGAATTAATGGTTAAATCAATTAAATTATTGATTTCTTGATTTGATTGGTTCAATTAATTTAATTAAAAAATTAATAAAATATAAAAATAAAAAGTCAAATTCAATTAGTTCATACTAATTTCAGATTTAACCAATTTAAAATAAATCTTCAAATCGATATCTTGACCATTTCTTAATCTAATTGACCAATTCAATCCAATTTAAACAATATTAATTTTAAGCAAAATAAACTAAAACTCAAAAGTGAATGTTAGACAATGATTATTTATCAGTTATGCGTTAATAAATGATTTTCCTTAAAATTTTGTTTTCACATATTGATATTAGGCTTAATATAATATTTGGTATTTGAATTTGACATTTTTTCTTAATTTGATACTTAATTTTTTTTTTGACTCAATTTAGTATCTGAACTTAACATTTTTTCTTTAATTTAGTACCTAAAGTTTTTTTGAATCCAATTTGATATTTGAACTTGATATTTTTTTCCTAATTTGGTACCTAAATTTTTTAAAATTCAAATTGGTACCTAAATTTATTAAATATTATAAAAGATTAGAAAAAGAGTCAAGCCCTGTTCTTAGCCAAGTCCAACCTGATTCCTTGCCAAACTTTTACCGAAGTCCGCCCCTAATATTCCAGAGCCTATTGAAACAATCCTCCATGATATCCAACAATACATCATTCCCGGCATAACTCACTGGCAAAGCCCCAACTACTTTGCCCACTTCCCTTCAAGTGGCAGCATTACTGGCTTTCTTGGAGATGTGCTTAGCACCGGCTTCAATGTGGTGAGGTTCAATTGGGTGTCATCACCAGCCGCGACTGAGCTTGAATTCGTAACCATGGATTGGCTTGGCCAGATGCTTGGGCTTCCTCAAAGTTTCCTTTTCGCTGGAACTGGCGGTGGTGTTATACTAGGGACTACATGCGAGGCCATTTTATGCACACTAGTAGCCGCCAGAGATCAAATGTTAGCCAAAGTGGGGAGAGAGAACATAGGGAAGTTAGTTTTTTATGTGTCAGACCAAACTCACTGTGCACTTTTAAAGGCAGCTAAAGTCGCTGGTTAAGAGTGTAAGAACTTTAGGGCGATTAAGACAATGAAATCCATAGCCTTTCAACTATCCCCAGAATCATTGCGAACAACAATTAGATTGGACGTTGAAGCTGTACTTATCCCAGTTTTTCTTTGTGCCACCATCGGGACAACATCAACGACTGCCATTGATCCAATACGGTCGTTAAGTGAAGTAACCAAAGACTACGGAATGTGGATCCATGTTGATGCTGCCTATGCAGGAAGTGCCTGTATATGCCCGGAGTATCGTCCTTTCATTGATGGGATAGAGAATGTAAACTCATTTAGTCTCAACGCCCATAAATGGTTCTTCACTACTTTGGATTGTTGTTGTCTTTGGGTTAAAGATCCTGGTGCACTAACAAAATCACTCTCAACAAGTGCTGAGTTCCTCACAAATGATGCAAGTGATTCAAAGCAAGTTGTGGATTACAAAGACTGGCAAATAACACTTAGCAGAAGGTTTCGCTCCAAGAAATTATGGCTTTTTTTGAGAAGCTATGGTGTGTGTAATCTTAGGAACTTCCTAAGGAGCCATGTAAAAATGGCAAAACATTTCCAGCAACTGGTTGAAAGTGACAATAGGTTTGAAGTGGTTTGCGATGGTATGTTTCAGGGTTTTGCCAACAACACTTAGAAAGGAGCCGAATGGGTGCAAGATTGAAGCAAAACTTGTGGAGCAGGAAGATGCAAATGACTTCAACCGGAAGTTGGTAGAGAGGGTGAACGCGTCAGGCAAAGTTTTTATGACTCACACTCTAGTTGAGGGCATCTATGTGATACGGATTGCTGTTGGTGCCACTCTGACGGAGGAGAAACATGTCATCAAGGCTTGGAAAGTGGTGCAAGAGACGGTTGATGGCATGTTGGCTACTTTCTCATATAAGTAAAGCAACATAATATCTCTATTCAGTCACTCAGATCTTTTTCATTAATAACTATCAAAATAACTTACACTTACATTTATTTAATGTTTTCTTTTCGATCAAAAAGGGTTTTCTTAAAGAATTACTTATATATATTGTATATGTTTGTTTGTGAAAAATAATAATAAAATTAAATCCAGTTCGTTTTAAAATCTGATTGGAGGGTAAGATCCCAAAAATTTGAGTCCTATCTAATCATCAGCTCCATCACTCTTTCATCTAAAGTTTAAGTGTGAGAAACTCTAATCTAGAGAGAAGGAAGAGTCCTTGGTAAGAGTTGATGATTTTGTAGCATTTCATCATCTCATCTACTGTTTAAAAACTTTTGAGCGGTTGTTGAGCCATTAATATGACTATTTAATGTTATCTTCATATTTGGACTAAAAATGTGGGTTTTGTATTTCTGAGAAACGAAAAGAGAAGATTGTGGAGTGAAAGTCTTGGAGGAGCCTTCTTCCATTTTTGTTGTTTCTGAAAGGTAAGTTTTCATGGAACTTACTATACTTTCTTAAATATCACACATGAAGCATATGGATAAAAACCATGTACATTATATCACACATGAAGCATGTACTTCTAAGCTTATCTTGCCTTGTATGTCTTGTGGTTGTTAATGTTATTATTAATGTTCTTAAGGTATTTAGTATGCTCACCTCAAGGTAAGGTAAGTATAGTGAATTTCATTTGAACTTATTAAGTATTTTATTTCTCGATTTTTACAAGAAGAGTAATCCTTTTGAATTTTATTTTTCTCATTCGGGTGTACGAATTTGAAAGTATTGTGTTAACCTTCGGGGGTGACATCTATTTTCGGTTATACTAATCAGGGCGAAATTGCTTTTAAGACAATGAGTCTTCCACGGTACAATGATTGTTTTTTTTTATTTACACTTTGATTTCTTATCAGTGTTAACAGTTTTGTTTGCAGTATTATATTTCCAACATGGGCAACTTGGATTCCCACTATGAAGAAGAAAACAGCTCTTCCAAAAATCACAGCCCGAGTTTTAAACTTGACCCTGATATTACTAAATGTAATATCCCAAACCCATCCTAGAAGTTATAGTCAAATCTAGAGAGTTACAATGATCCATTTTGAAAATTCCAACGTTTACGAATAAAATTAAAACTAATAAAAAATCTTTAAACAATATAAAAACGATAAAAATCCAAACTTCAAGACGACACTCCAAATTGTCTAAAATAGCACAAGTCCAAATGGAATAGAAAGATTACCAAGGATAGAATGATCGAGCTCCTGACGCACCGATCCGCCTAAGTACGAGCTCAATGTGTAACATATATAAGCGATGTAGTAGAAATAATATCATACATGCTTTTGAATATGTATTCAGATAGATAAGGGTTGAGTAAAAAATTAACAAACTTCTAAGGGTGGAACTTGAACCCATGACCTCAAACACACAAATAAGGCCCTAAACAACTAAAGAAGATACAATACTTATGACAAGACTTAACAAACAAAAGTTCAAATTCTTGGGGTGTTACAATAATTTTTTAAAGCTTGTTGATTTACGATCACATCTTTAGTTCATTGATTTACGATCATGAACACTTCATTAAGAGTTTGTTGGTTTACAATTGCAACTCCGTTTAAACAATTCACTGATGTACAATCACATTTGTCATTTTTTAAAGCTTGTTGATTTACGATCACAACTTCAGTTTTTTGATTTACGATCATGAACACTTCATTAAGAGTTTAACAGTTCTCCGATTTACAATCACAACTAACATTTTTTAAAGCTCACTGATTTACGATCACAGTTTCAGTTCATTGATTTACGATCATGAACAATTCATTAAGAGTTCGCTGATTTACGATCGCAACTCCATTCTTATGGTTCGTTGGTTTACAATCATGGCCTTCTTCTTACGAAATTTTAAGAATCTCATGGTTTTTAAAACCAATTCCCCAATAGCCTTTTAACTTCTATACCACACTATCAAACAACAAAACTCACTCAGTAAAGCTTCAAATTAAAACTTACATAGTAAGCTCCTAATTACACATTGCATGTATGTAAGTCTGTCTCAAAAGAGTCACTTTATAACTCTTCTTCGACAAGACGGGAGGCAAATTATTATAGAATATATCATAACCCGACTTGGAATCCTGCTCGGAAAAACTCTTTTATATACACTTCTAAAAACTCTTAAAGAGAAGTTTGTTCTTTGGAGACTATTTTTTGATCTCATCTCCTTCTTTTCAAGAAAACCCAATTTCTCCATACTCTAACCAACAAAATATAATGAAAAAGATGGATTGGCTAACTCAACTACCAACTAAATCTTGTATCAACAACGATATATGAAAATTTATAGTTATTAAACTATTTTCGATATAGATAAGAGAATAAATATAGGAGTAGATTATAAAAACCAAGGGTTATAATTTTTAAATTATTTGATAGTGTCATATATAAAATGAAATTACATCACTTCAACAATGAAATATGTGTAAATTATCACATGAGTTATTACATCAATATTTGATGCAATTTCTAATAGTTCCATTAAATTGTAACAAAAATTGTCCAATTTGACAAAAGTAAAACGTTGAAGTTATTTGAAAAAATAGTATGAGTCAAATTGCTAATTTCTACACGAAGTTAACGTAAAATGTTATGCAAAGGATTAAAAATGAGGAATTTGAAAAAAATAAAGTAATCGATTTTAAGCAAATAAAGATAAAAGGATTATCTTTAAAATAAATTAAGTAATAAAACTTAGTTTAAATATCATTTTATGAACTCCAAATCACAATTAAAAAAAATAGAATTCAAAATATTCTCATATGTTAGTGAAGAAGTCTTAGCTTGATTGATATCAACGTTGTTATCGATATAAACCTCATGTGTTGACCTAATGATCAGAATGTTCACCATCTTCAGATGTGACCTGGATTCAAGTCGCGTTAATTGCGTTACTGTTAGGATTTTATTTTTTTCTTATAATTTAAAAATAAAATATTGTTATCGATATAAGAGGATTTGAATTCGAATTCTGAAACAAGTTGTTATCATAAATGGAAAACATATGAATTACAATTATAAGTATGCATAGTTGATGCCAAAAGGCTACCATTATCAATCATGAGTCTCTCTCGTTTGTAGAATTAGGTAAACATAACATCCTACAGAAAACTGTGGGTGTGTCAACTACGAATTTCAGCTTTATGTGTGATTTTGTCACTATATTTTGCTATCAAATTTAGTACTTTTAACTTGTTATTTTATACATCCACTTTTTGCTACCAATAAACACCTCACGTGTATATACATTTCACATCAACAATATTATGTTAAAAGAAAAATTCAAAAAACACATATAAATCTAAAACATCATAAAATTATCTATTAAAAAAAACCACAACTTTACCTTAAAATATTACATACATTTATGAAATTATAATAATGCAAAAAAAAAATTAATTAAAAGTCTACAAATTTCAGAAAATTCTAAAATATCAAAATGAAATTATAAATTTATAAAATATTTTTCTGAAATTTCAAAAATATCTAAAACTTTCAGAAAACTACAAAATTCTATTACTCTAATTTTCTGGAAAAAAAAAAATGTTTCCCTAACCTATTGTGTGGTACATATAATTGCCACGTTCGATACATCATATAGCTTAACAATAACCTTCTTTCCTTGTAACTAATTTTTACATAAAATATTAATGTTAACAATGAAGTATACATAAATTATTATATTAATACGGTTAAAATTTTAATAGTTTAGAAAGTTTTTATTTTAAAAAAAACAATTTGATTAAATTTTGTAAGTTGAAAGTTAAGATGATTAAAAATTTCAAAAGTTTTGAGGATTAATGAAATTTTCCAAAAAAAAATTAAGAGGTCAAGCTAGAATTTTTAAGAAATTTGAGAAAATTAATGAAAATTTTCAAAAAATTTAGAGTTTAACTAAAATGTTTAAATCTTTGATAGTGCTTTATTAGAGTTTTCAGATCTTCTGAAACGGTTTAAGTAAAATTTTTAGAAAATTAAAGGGCCTAATGACAATTTTCATAACTCATTCTTAATCATTTGGATTCTCTCAACTCAAATTATAAAATTATGCGAATAAAAAACAATAAAAATTGAGAAAAGTGGTCAAATATTAATTGTGATAAACTCCGTAAGGTAATTTTTATTTTTGATATAATGTTTAGAATTATTTATAATTTCTCTCGATTTTTTAAATAGAAGAATAAACACATTTGAATATGCTTGAATCCACATATTCTACAAATATCAATTAAATTAAAATTTATTTATGTTAAAAATGAACTTTTGTAAAAAATGAAAGTTTGGAATACTTTTTTTTAGTCAGAAGAAACTGATATTATTAATGGCATAAACGGTTGGCTTGATAGAACCAAGAAACAGCTGGGTCTTCACTGCCCAAGAAATCTGCAAAAGGCAACTGAAAAGACAACACTGTGAAAAAGCAAATAATAAAGAAAGTAAACAAGTCCCAAAGCAACAAAGATAAACAACTCCCCAAAAGACTAAATCTCTTCAAGCCAAAATATCAGAAGTTCTCTCCAGCAAGCCACGGTAGTATCGAAAATACTTAGAATAGCTGAGAGAGGAGACAAACTTTGACATGTAACCAGGAGATTCAAAGCGAACCTTTTCCTTTTCAGAGTTTGTAATTATCTGTTGGTCGACTTCAAAATCCATTGTTCCTAGTCGTTAGCAGCCACCACGGTAGTGTTGGTTGGGGCTTCTTCCAACCAGAACAGTGGTTCTATCCATCTATGACCATTAGAAGCAAGAGCGTGCGCAGATTTGTTCGCTTCCCTGTAGGCAAAACAGAAGGTAATCTTCTCGAAATATTTTTTTAAAGATCTGATGCTCTGTATAATCGGTCTAACAATCGAAAGATCTTCTTTGTGTTGTCTGATTTTCTTGATGATGGTTTGCGCGTCGCCTTCAACAACAATACTGGTGAAGCCCATATCCAACGCGAACAAGATGGCCTTTTCACAAGCTTTGGCCTCTACGACAAACGCATCCTGTATACTAAAAAGAGGGTAAGAACAGGCACCCATGGATGTTTGGTTTTGATAAGATGCATCAAAATTTATTTTTATAAAACCCGGTTCAGGAGGTCTCCACATCTCATTAATCCTCGGTAGCGTAGGTGGTAACAGTGAGTGAACCAGATATATTTCTCTGCTATAGCCATGAATAAAACCCACGAGTTCCTGAAGTGACTCTTTAACTCCAATATGCACTAATTTATTTCTTCGATGCCAGAAAGCCCAGTAACAATTGGCTAGTAATTGTCTATTTGTTTTATCCATTTTGATGAAAGAATTTACTAACCGTTTTTTTAAATCTGAGGTATCTGCTGGTGGGTATTGTGTAATACCCAAGAGCCTCCATGCATGTTGTAAATCTGGGCATGACTAGATAAGGTGATTCGAGTCCTCAGGAGCTTGTTTACACAACGGGCGGTCAACTATAACTGGAAGTCTTTTGGTAGCCAGATTAATGTAATGGGGCAAATAGTCATTTAGCAATTTCCAGAGGTGTATTTTGATTTTTGATTGTAATTTTAGATCCCAAAGGGATTTGTAGAAATCACTTGTATCCCTCATTGTACCCTTACTGTCAGCCATGGTTGTAAGAGACTTAGAAGCCACTATAGTAGCTCTTCACTGTAAATTCACCAGAAGCACCAAATTTCCACACCCAAGTATCAAAATCAGAAGCAGTGGACAAAAGAATGCTGATTATACGATTAACATGGGAGGTTTCAAAAAGCTCATTTAAAAGGTCTATCTTCCAGGTACCTTCCTCCTTGTTAATAAGATCCTCAAAGTATCTTATGACAACATGTTGTATTGACACTGTGTTTCTGTCTGTGCCAGGCAACCATGGATCATTCCATATGTTCACCATCGCCTTAGAACCAATGCTCCAAATCAGACCTTCCTCAAAGATATCTTTCGAGCTGCAGATGCTGCGCCAGGTAAAAGAGGGGTAAGAGCTAAGCTTTGCATCAATAACACTTGAAAAAAGATAATAACGAGCTTTAAAAACATGGGCTAATAAGGAGGTGGGCTGGTATATAAGACGCCAGAATTGCTTTGCTCACAACACCTTATTAAAAAGGAAAAGATCACGAAAACCCAGCTCGCCTTGCTCCTTGGATTTGCAAAGACTATTCCAACACTGAATCTTCTTGAATCTGTCCACATAAGAAGCAAATGCCCAGTTCTTTTTTCGTCCAACCATCATAGGCAAACATAGATACTTCTCTGGATTTGAAGCCGTTAGAACTCCCAAAATGGCTCCGCCTCTCAGACGTTTATTAATATCAACATTAGTGCCAAAACACAGCAATGATTTGTCAAAATTGACTTTTTGACCTGAAAAGGCTTCGTAATTTTCAATAATTTCACGAACAACAGTAGCTCTTTCTTTAGTCGCATCACCAAGCAAAATGCTGTCATCGACGAAGAAAAGGTGGTTAATCGCCAAATCACCTCTACCAATACGAACTCCATTCAGCCTTCTCTTCTGACAAGCATCCTTTAACAGAATCAAAAATCCTTCTGCACATGGTAGGAAGAGGTACGGGCTTAAAGGGTTACTTTGCCTGAAGCTTTTTAATGGGAAGAAAGTGTCACTAATACTGCCATTGACCCCAACAGTATAGAAAACAGTGCAAACACATGTCATTACCAGAGCTATCCAATCTGCATGAAACCTTAAATCATGTTTCATCCTAATAAAAAAAAAAGATCTCATTTTACCTGATCATATGTTTTATTCATGTCGAGTTTTAGAGCAAAATTTCTTTACCGACTGCTCTTTTTCATCTTAAGTAAGTGTAACACTTAATAAGCAATAAAAACGTTGTCAGATATTTGTTTTCCTCGGATAAGGGTCTTTGAGCTTTATCAATGCAAAAATACAAAACACTTCTCATACTATTCATGATAGTTTTAGCAATAATTTTATAAATAACGTTACGTAAACTAATGGAATGAAATTGGGTGATATTTTTAGGATTATAAATTTTAAAGATTAAGACGATGTGAGTAGTGTTAGTATCACCCATCTTCGTTTCACCATTAAGTATTGATAAACAGTATTTAGAGACATATGAATCAAGAATATGCCAGTACCTTTGAAAAAAGAGTGCTAGATAACCATCAAGATCAGGTGCTTTTAGAGGTGCCATAGATTTAACAGCTTGCCAGATATCATCTGCTGTAAAAGGTTTCATCAAAGCATCATTCATAGCCGAGGAAGCTCGTTTCTCCTCAAGGGCAAAAAAACTTCATCATCAACTGAAGCAGAAGCGGTAAAAAGATCTTTAAAATATGAAGCTGCAATATTTAACAACTCATCACCATCGGTAACCCACGTTTCAGCGTCATTTTCCAGCCCCTTAATCTTTTTTTTTTCGATTCTGACGTCCTAAGGCCATTTTGTGAAAAAAGCTGGTACTCCTGCCCCCATATTACAGTCAGTTAACTCGCGTTCGTTGCTCCCAAAAAAGTTTTTTATCAACCTCAAGATTAAGGTTGATCTGAATATCAGCAATTTCAGATAAAATGTCATTTATCGGATCTTGATCAAAGAGATCTTTAAGTCTTTTTTCAAAATTCCTATGGGTCTTTCTTGTATCATGCTTAAATTTGTTACTTCATTGGGTAAGATGGCGACTTAAATGCAGTAATTTATTAGGAACATGATCATCACTAAAAGACTATCATTTTTGGATCTCCTCTTCAAACGACTCTTTAAGGCACCATTTTGATTCGAACAGAAATTTTTTTGATTTTATGAAGTTATCACCTTTCAATCTGCCCAAAGTATCAATCAGAGGGCAATGATTTGAAAAAGCATGTGGTATATGCTCCACCAAAAAATTTGGGAATAATAGCCACCAATCTAGCGATGCAACACCTCGATCTAATCGCTCCCTGATATTAATGGAAAAAAATTTCCCCGTTCCCAAGTGTATCACCGATCGGTAAAACCCAAGTCACATAGGCCACAATCATCTAAAACCACTCCAAAGTCTTTCATCTGTTTTTCGGGCCAAAAACGTCCTCCTCATTTTTCAAAAGAGAAATAGAATCTCATTGAAATCTCCCACCACTAATCATGGCCCCTCAAAATTGTTCTTAAGATGTCGAAGTAGCTTTCATGACTGATGTCTGTTGCTTTCTTTCGAGCACCCGTAAAAACCTGTCATCTTCCATTTCTCATCACTGTCGATGTCATGAATATCAACGGTTCTACGAAAAGCTTCTTATAATTTATGCAAAATGAATGGCCAAGATTTAAGTGATAGACAAATTTTTGTAAAAATTAAATTGATAGCTTTTTATATTAATTGTAGGAGGGTCCATTTACTTTTCAAGTCAGAATGATGAATAGATTCACAATTTTTTATTAATAATTTATGCAAAATGAATGGTCAAGATTTAAAATGTATGATAACACTTTGCTATCAAATTTAATGCTTTAATTTATTATTTGATAGATCCATCTTATTATTGTTGTTGTTAATTTATTATTTAATGCTGTCAAAGTTAAACATATTTTACCAACCACTAATAAGTGATTGAGTGCAATTGTAAGGCATATTGCACTATCAAAGGAAGGACCTAAGTTCGAATCTTGGAGACGATATTATTGGAGGGACAACCACGCATCCCAAACATGGACCCTAAATAAATTAGGTTGTTTCCTAGCATAGGTTGGTTAATTAACTAGTTTGTATACTCATGCATGTATGCAATGATGGTATGTATTAATTAAAATATATTAATTTATTTTTTTTACAGTTTCTTAAAATTTTTATAATGTTTCAGAAATAATATTATTAAAAAAATAAAAAAACAATAATACAAATATTTGGTATTACAACACTCACC
Organism: Gossypioides kirkii; assembly: GCA_005610355.1. NCBI lineage: Eukaryota > Viridiplantae > Streptophyta > Magnoliopsida > Malvales > Malvaceae > Gossypioides > Gossypioides kirkii. The sequence goes on along the minus strand of CP032252.1, from coordinate 8,343,785 downwards.
AATTTTGCAACTTTATCGTTGTACAAAGACTAAATCACTCTTCTTCTAAGTTTCTCCCTCAAAAGCTTAGTTCTACAACTCAAGATATTCTCTTGATTGCTTACAGAACCAATGCACATATACATGTTTCTAACTTCAAGAAATTGGTGCTTTATCAAGAACTTAATCTCTTAGTTACTCTCAATGATTTTTTTTTAATCTAGTCAAAACTTAAGTTTATATACTGCTTAAGTTTTGTTTACATAAGAGTTATAATTTAATCACTTTTTTATTAATTAAAAGTCAACTATAGAAAGCGACTTTTCTTTTTCTGCAAGTAACCCGACGTAATCTGCAAGAAACCAAACTTCAAGTCTTCAATCTTAATTCAATTGGTATTCATGTTTTGAGCTCTAGTATGTCCAGATATCGTCAACACAAATAGCCCAATACTTTTATTCTAAAATTAGGCAGATAACGCAATGACAAAGTGCCTGAAGATATGGTCGCTATTTCAGTCACATAATTTACCTTTCCTTAAATGTGTCAACAATATATTAAATCAAGATTTGTTTCATAAAAAATAAAATATTATTTTTGTAAAATTATTACTTTTTAAAAGGAGGACTAAAAGTATTAGTAATTACCGTCGTTCTATTATTTTAAGATAAATTGGAGTGGTTGATTAAAACTAAAATTAACTAAAGAACAGGACAAATAACAAAACACAAAAAAAATTGAATAAACAACCAAGAATCGAAACAATATCCATTAAAGAATTCACCTAGATTTCTTCTATCATTATCAATCTAAATTACGTAATTTCTTCACTTAATATATTGATCCGTAGAAATCCCTATATTATGTTAATATCTCTTTCGAGAGTAAAAGAAACTGACCCTATATTAATTAATTGAATTTTTTTTCTAATTAAAACCCCAATTATCGCATTAACTTGATCTATGAATTCTCCTATTAAATTTGACTCTTTTGGTATATTTATATCGTTCTATTTATAGGATTGCATGCAACCCCATTCAATTACACTAGATCTACTTTTAAATAGTGTCTATTCCTTCTTTGATTTAATCACATCAAACATGGATCATCGATAGTCTAGAAATATTAAACCAAGAATTAAGCACACATAATTGAGAACAAGATCTGGGTATTTATTGCGTAAAATAAAAATCAAATGACAGAACCCATCATAGGGTTCATCTCACCTAGCTATTTAGAAAATTAGTTCATGCTTGTCAATAAAAAAAATAAAAAACATAGTATAACCACAAGAAATAAAGAAACTCATGATAATCTCCAAAGAAATCAAAAGAGAATCTTCAATATTGATAGAAATCTGCTTCAGAATAGACTTCAAAGATGTTTTTCAAGTTGTTTTCTTAAATATTCTATGAGGTTTCACTACTATTTTTTTTTCATATATACGTCTTAGAATGCCCCAAAAAAGGTAAAAATCACGTTTTTCGCAGTTTAGGGTGCAATCCCATGTGGCTCACATGACCATGTGACCAGGCCTGTGGAAGAGGTCATCTTGTGTGGCTTCTGTACGTCACTTCGATTTTCGCTTCTTTTGATCTTAAATGCTCTCCTAATTATAAAAATATGAATTTAAAGGATTAGGAGCATAAAATTCACCATTTTAAATCGAATAATCATCTAAAACGTATTAAGAATGAGGTCAAAATATGTTACTTTTGATACCCATATTTATTTATCTATCTAAATTAAAAGGATAAACTAATAATTAAAAATTTTACCTAAAAAATTAAAAATTTAATTGATAAGGTTATGAAAGCCAATAGGGACAGAGAGTTTGTTCAACTCTTCACGGCTATGCATTGATTAAGCTCTATTATTCTACTAAGTTTTATAAATATATAATGGCATGTTTGATAACTCTTGATAGTTAATAGCTGATTACTTATTGCTTATTGTAGTGGATGGTTTGATCAATTAATTCTATTAATTGATTTTATCAATTGATTTTATTAATTATTTATTTGAAAATATTTGGTAAAACTTAGTTGATAGCTGAAAGCAATGTAAAATGATAAATAAGGACATGTCACATTTTGTTGTTAAGTATTTATTTGTTTATAATACTTTAGTCTTTATTGAGTGAAATTATTGAAATAAAATACTATTACCAATGAATTAAAATATCCATTATGGAAATTAATTATTGAATATTTTTGAAAATTTAAATAAACAGATTACTTAAGTTTCTTATTAGCAAATATTAGCCTGATAAAATTTGATAAATATTAATAATGTATCAATATAATTATAAACTATATTCGTAGTGATAATTATGTCACACTTTGAAAATTTTGTCAAGTAACATATTTCAATTAATATAAAGTTATATAAGAAATCATTTTACATAAGTAAATTGAAAACAAATTAAGAGTATATAAATATTCAAGAATGAATGGGCTCGATTGAAAATATCTCGCGACAATGTTGATTTTTGTAGATTCATAATAGATTCAACTGTTGAAAAAAGTTGTTCAGCTCAACATTTTTTGTTTTAGAGGTTTTAGCTCAACAAGTTCTTGTACATTTCCATTCATCAAACACTACAATTAGAGGATTTGACTACTTAATCTTTCATTTATGCCCAAATCAATTTAAAAAAATCCAAAACTCTTGTTTATCAAACACCCCATCAAAGATTATAATGATATTAAGAGTTTAATAATTAACCATTTTCTAATATATATAATGATTAAATAAATATATTTATAATTAAATATTTAAAAAAATTATTTTGGTCGATTTATAGTTCATACTTTTAAATAGAGATATACATAAAAAAAAAGATAAATGTAAATTTTTAGCATCATAAGTTAATTTATCGAATTATCTATATTTATATTTATATCATTATTCAAGATAAATTATTCTATTAATCACTTTAAAATAATATAATTTTTCTTTTAATCATTTATTTTTTTATCAATTTAATCATTATGATTAATAAAATTGTTCATATTAATCCTCCAATAATTTTTTTATAATTAAAGATAATATAATATGTCACATCATCAATTTTTTTTCCATCTATTTTATTTATTTTTCACGTAATAAATAAGTTATTGACCGAAGATCAAAAACTTTCGAAGACTAAAGTCTTCATGTATGATCTCTCTAATTTTTTCCTCACTAAGCCTCCTACCGCTCTGATGACACTTTCAATTGTCTCTTCCACTTAAGTTTTGTTTAGTATTACTTAAAAAAACACTTTTGAAAGAAAAATTAGGCTAAAAAATTGCTTTTGACTGAAATATTTTTTTTCAAAAGCATTTTTACAAAGCACTTTTGAAAAGGAGAAGCATTTTTTGCTTTTTTTCTATCAAAAGTACTTTTGATGCTTAATTACTTTTTCACTCCTTCAACAACATGGTACTTTTCATTATTTTTTTAGTATTTAATCACAAATTTATTAAAATCATTAAATAAAAATAAAAAAATTAAAAATAATACAAGTGTGTTAATATCTAATTAAAAAAAATTTAATTATTATATTTAATTATTTAAATTATAATTTATATATTCTAATTAAATTTTATAAATAATTAATATTTTTTGTTTAAAAATATTTAAAATTTATATTTCATATATTAAAATATTAGCAACAAATTATAATAAATTATTTTTTTATATTTTTATTAAAATATAATAATATTAACTAATTTAAATATTATTTAAATTTATTTTTATTACTTGATAATATCATGAATTTTTTCAAAACACAACGCCTTTTGACCTCAATGCTAAATATTTAAATCTTAAATTAAATTTTTCGAAAATAATTTTTTAAACAATTTTTCGTATCACTTTTTAAAAATAACGTTAAACTAACCTTACTCGACTATAAGCACCCCCTAATCCCAACCCCACCAACTTCGTTGCCTTCTCCGGTAATCTTTGGTTTTGCCTCTTTTCTCCTTCCCTCCTTTCCAATCTCCTCCTTCCGACGTCATTTTCTTACATGGCGACGATGACTTCACCTTCCTCAACCCTGCATCCCAGGCGTACGACGCCGTTTGCGTAGGTTCACCTGTAAGTTTCTCACTTTCGTCGTCTCTGTCAATTACCGTCTAGCTCCTGAACTTATGTGTCCATCTCAATTTATCCAACCCTAGACCCCCTATCCTCTATTTTAATTTCTCCACAACATCCCAAAACATTGTGTAAAACCATGATGGAATTCAGCTGAAACCAAAGGATGGTGGTGTGCTTACTACTACTCTTTCATTAAACAACTTCAAAGATCAAAACTCATAAATCAAAGCAAGAAAAAAGAGAGAAAAGAGTTGTCCAATCCAAGCATTCTGTTCGCTGTTATTATATATATATATGCTCTTTTAGTCTCTTTTGCTTCCACTATCTTCCTTTAATCCTTCTACAGGCTAGCTTTGTATTATTTTCTTTGGTGATTTTAATCACTGTTTTTGGTCTGGGATTCCTATTTTTGTATGCAAATATCGCTTCAAGATTGTAAAAACAAAGTATTATATAGCTATGGATGGTTTTTGTTTTTCTCTTTGCAATTGTTTGGGTGGTGGGAAAATGAATGAAATAGGATTTTAAGGTAATAGGGGAGGAAGGAAGAGAACAAAGTTGCAGAAACCAAGGTCGACCTGGTTGTTTAATGGGGAGTTAATTTCTAACTAAGCACACGTTTTTACTATGTGTTGTTGTTTTTTTTTTTTTTAGATTTTAAAAATATAAATTTGATAATAAATCTCATTCATTAAATCGGATAAAATCAATTGAAAAATTAAAATTTATTTGTATTTATTATCTCTTTATTCAGTTCTATATTTAATCAAATCAAATTAATAAAATTTTAATTTTACGCGTCTCAAGTTAAATGCATGCAAGACAAATGTAAAAAATCAAGAAAAACACATTAATAAAATTTACCATTTAAAAAAATGACATTTACTTTACTGTTAATAATATATTTAAAACAAAATTAACTTAAAATAATAATAATTAACAAATCCTATATACAACTATATCCATATCTCAATTTATTTCTCTTCTCTATCTTCTTCTTCTCAAATCTTTTCATCTTCTCAAGCATTAAAAAAATGATAATTCTTTTTTTTTTTTTAATTTTCTTCTTTCTTTTTGCTTTCTCCATACTCCCATTTAAATCATTTTTTTCGAAAAACAATAACAAACAAAATTTTAGATCCGGCGTCGACAAAGAGAAATCTGACACCAAAATAAAATCTGACAAATTTTTTTTTTCAAATATGATATCGGTGTCGGTAATAAGGATGCTGTCACTTATTTAAAAATAATTTTTCTATGCAGAAAAATATATTTGCAAAAGAAGGATGAAAAAAAATACATGCAAGTGTCGATCATAACAGAGCCGACACCAAAAAAAATATTTTTTAATCTCAAACCCATCAGCAGTGATTATACGATAATGGGAGTGGGTGTCAACCATCAAGATGCCAACACCAGTTGACATTGTAGATTTTAGATAATTCTCCTCATAATTTTTCAAAGTGGATCATTTTCATAAATATTTACTTTTTTTTTTTTGGATTAGTTGGATAAAAAATTCAATTTTAATAAGTAATTTTCAATGTAAGTAATAGCCTTTCCCTTTATTATTATTAATGTAATAATAGCCGTTTCCCATTAATCTGTTCTCCTTCGATAATTTTGTTCAACTTTGTGGCCTATATAAACCACGCCCTTAAAACTCATGCCACGCATCCTTACATTGTCCAATATCGTTTCATTTTGATTTCTATCATTCAAACTCCGATTATAGCGAGAATGGGCAGCTTGTATTTCCACTATGAAGAAGAAAACAGCTCTTCCAACACAGCTAACCTTCTAAATCCAGAAGAATTTAGGAGGCAAGGTCAAATGATCATAGATTTCATAGCTGATTATTACCGAAACATGGAAAAATACACTGTTCTAAGCCAAGTCCAACCTGGTTACCTTGCCAAACTTCTACCAAAGTCCGCCCCTAATATTCCAGAGCCTATTGAAACTCCTCCATGATATCCAACAATACATCATTCCCGGCATAACTCACTGGCAAAGCCCCAACTACTTTGCCTACTTCCCTTCAAGTGGCAGCATTGCTGGCTTTCTTGGAGATGTGCTTAGCACCGGCTTCAATGTGGTGGGGTTCAATTGGATGTCATCACCAGCCGCGACTGAGCTTGAATACGTAACCATGGATTGGCTTGGCCAGATGATTGGACTTCCTCAAAGTTTCCTTTTCACTGGAACGGGCGGTGGTGTTATACTAGGGACTACATGTGAGGCCATTTTATGCACACTAGTAGCCGCCAGAGATCAAATGTTAGCCAAAGTGGGGAGAGAGAACATAGGGAAGTTAGTTTTTTATGGGTCAGACCAAACTCACTGTGCACTTTTAAAGGCAGCTAAAGTCGCTGGTTTAGAGTGTAAGAACTTTAGGGCGATTAGGACAATGAAATCCACAGCCTTTCAACTATCCCCAGAATCATTGCGAACAACAATTAGATTGGACGTTGAAGATGGACTTATGCCAGTTTTTCTTTGTGCCACCATCGGGACAACATCAACGACTGCCATTGATCCAATACGGTCGTTAAGTGAAGTAACCAAAGACTACGGAATGTGGATCCATGTTGATGCTGCCTATGCAGGAAGTGCCTGTATATGCCCTGAGTATCGTCATTTCATTGATGGGATAGAGAATGTAAACTCATTTAGTCTCAACGCCCATAAATGGTTCTTCACTACTTTGGATTAAAGATCCCGGTGCACTAACAAAGTCACTATCAACGAGTGCTGAGTTCCTCACAAATAATGCAAGTGATTCAAAGCAAGTTGTGGATTATAGACTGGCAAATAACCCTTGGCAGAAGGTTTCGCTCCATGAAATTATGGCTTGTATTGAGAAGCTATGGTGTGGAGAATCTTAGGAATTTCCTAAGGAGCCATGTCAAAATGGAAAAACATTTCCAACAACTGGTTGAAAGTGACAATAGGTTTGAAGTGGTGGTGCCAAGGAACTCTGCTATGGTATGTTTCAGGGTTTTGCCAACCACACTTAGAAAGGAGGCGAATGGGTGCAAGATTGAAGCAAAACTTGTGGAGCAGGAAGACGCAAATGACTTCAACCGGAAGTTGGTAGAAAGGGTGAATGCGTCAGGCAAAGTTTTTATGACTCACACTCTAGTTGAGGGTATCTATGTGATACGGATTGCTGTTGGTGCCACTCTGAAGGAGGAGAAACATGTCATCAAGGCTTGGAAAGTGGTGAAAGAAACGGTTGATGGCATGTTGGCTACTATATAATTGAAGCAGCGTAATATCTCTATTCAGTCCATCAGAAATAAAGTTAGATAAGAGTGTACCTATATATATAAGGTATTTGATTCCAAATATCTATCTTTATGCCATCATTTGGAGGCAGCAAATGCACGTTGTGTATATGTATCTATAATTATTAAATTTTGTTGGATTTTATAGGACTGAAACGATGTTTTTGCACACTGCAAAAAGAAAATTTATCATTTTGATGAGCTTGTTAAACCTTTTACGTCACTTGATACAATACAAGCTATAAACATACATTTTAAATAACAAATTCCCATTATTTAAGGTTAACTAAATAAAGGTTTATTAGTAAAATTATCTCTCAAACTTTTTAGAAAAAATCAATTAAGTCCTTCTGAACTTTTTGCACTTAATTGGGCCTGTACTAACAAAACTGACCTAATAGGCCTTTCAACTGACGATGACAATTAGTATTTAAGGGCAACATTGAGTCGGTTTAAATGGTGCTTCAGGTGTTTTATGGTAATTCTTTGTCTGTCGAGTTTAAAAGAACGCTCCTGGTACTCATTTCTAAGGTGTCGTCTCTCTCATTTTCTTCCAATTAGTTTATGTTCCGTGCTTTGCTAGGTCCTGTAAAAAAATGATAGTTAATCGTTTAAATTTGGTAACTGTATTATTGGATGGGATGCGAGGCTTCTTTCACCAGCTAGTGGAATCACTTTAGCGAAATAGGTTATTTTATGCACTCAACTTTGCTTCATCTAGCAATTTGTAAGGAGGTTGAAAAAATCGCTAGGAATTTTGTGCGGGAATCGACGGGGAATAACAAAAAGGCTGCTCTTGTTAATTGGGAGCAATGCTATCAACCTTTAGGTTATGGTGGACTTGGTTTTCGAAAGCTGTAAAATCAGAACATGGCCTCTATATTCAAGTTGGATTTTCAATTATTAACTGATCCGAGCTCACATTGGGTGCAAGTGTTAAGAGCCGAATACAAAATTAAAGAATATTTTCCTATCTCCATTGTTTGAAAGAATTACTCCTTTTGGAAGTCCATATTGAAGATTTGGGAGGATGTATGAAGCTGTGTTGTATGGTCGGTTGGCGATGGTCGTCCAATCAAATTCTGGACTGATAATTGGATCAATGAACTTGGATCACTTGCTCAATTCTGCACCAAAGAGGAAGTCGGCAATAAAGATTTGTCGGTTCGTGAGATGGTGAATGAAGAGGGCAACTGGAAGAGGGAGTCTTTTGCTGAGTGGTTGCCGCATTCTGTTGTTCTTCACATAGCAGGAATATGTCCACCTGGTGAGGGTGTTGGACCTGATAAATGTATTTGGAGGTGGAATAGGACTGGACAGTTCTATACTTCTGAGGCCCATGGGTATATTTCCTCAACAGATCAATTTCAAGAGGATAAAATCTGGAAAGTAGCATGGAAGTTACCATGTCCTCAATGGATTCAGTCTTTTTTATGGATATTGTTGCATGGAAGCTTACTGACAAATGTAAAAAGATGTCGTCGTGGTATGACAGATGATCCTTGCTGCATTGTTTGTGGTTGTCCTCTGGAAATAACTCTTCATGCATTTAGAGATTACGAAGCGGGGAAAGCAGCTTGGCAGCAACCGATTCATGCGCATTTCGCTGACAGGTTCTTCTCGCCACCCTTTAAGGAGTGGTTGATGGAGAACATCCTTAACATGAACGGTATTAATCACGATAGTATGGACTGGAGTATCCTGTTTATGGTTGTCTTTTGGCGAACATCGAAACAAAGAAATGTGTTCTTTTTAAGCGTGAATGTTGGAATTCGCAGAAAATTATTGCGCAAAGTAAAGCTTGGACTACGGGCATTGCGCAAATGGAGCTTGCCGCTTAGTGATCGGATCAAATTAAATACGGATGGTGCAGTTCAACGACTTATTAATAAGGCCGCGGCAGGTGGTGTGCTTCGCGATCATGCGGGGAACTGGCTGCTAGACTATAGCAGAAATATTGGTTGTACCAGTGTTGGCAATGGTAAATAGTGAGCAATCACGCCCACTTTTACGACGCTTACCATTTTCGTTTCAGGTAAATAATTAATCATGAAACATGCTCCATTTTTAGGAGTAAAAGATCGAATTTCTGAACTCATGATTAAGGAATGAAGTAAACAACCACCAAATCATACCTCATGATTAATTTACACATTTTGAATCACACTAATTTGGCTTGGATGATCTGTTTTTGTTTTAATTTTTCAAAAATTAATTTTATATAGTATTAAGTGGTGTTTTTTCTTTCTTTCTAATTTAGAAATAAATTTTTTTATATTAAAAAAATAATTGTCGAAACCATTTTAAAAAAAAATAAAAATAAGTCTCGATTTATGAAAATGGAGTCGCAACTAATAATTTTTTTTAAAACAAGTATAATTGGGTCACCTTTCGAGATTTTAAAAAATTATTAAAATAATTTTGGTATTTGAAAACATAAAACGAGTTCGGGAGTTGGTTACGCATAAGGAATGATTAGCACCCTTACACGCCCAAGATTGGTACCTAAATCGATTATTCGGAATCTTATCTGTTGAAAATTAAAAATTCGAAAAAATTTAAATCGCGATCCTTAAATGCATGAATGTCAAATTTATTTTATTTGAAAATAAATTTTGTTTCCGAAGAAAGCTCGTTATTTCGAATTAATCGAGGAAAGGTCACATCCAGTAAGTTAGGACATAACCACTCGAATATTCGAAAATGACGAGCTTTTCCAAAAAACTCGTATTTAAAATTTAAAAGGATATTCAATTTTCCCGGTTCAAAGAAAAAACCACACCCAGTGAGTTAGGACATGATTTTTCAAATTCTCGAGACAAATGACATTGCCTTGATTTATTAAAACAATTTGTATTTTTTTTAAAACCAAATTTTCATGTCATATAAAAGTACACACAGGATTTACGAGTTTACATGATAAAAAATAATACATACATAAATTACAATAAAATGAAATAATATACATATGCATATATAAAAGGAAAATAAAAAATTACATTAAAACGGGGTCAAATTTTAATTTTTGAAAACTTTAGGAGTTAAATTTGAATTTTTGGAAAATTTAGGGATCTGATTTGAATTTTTGGAAAATTTGAGGGTGAAATTTGAATTTTTGGAAAATTTAGAGGTTAAATTTGAATTTTTGAAAACTTTGGGGTAAAAAAATGATTTTAAAATAAATCAGGGCTTCATGGGTAATAAACCCCAAAAATGACACATGGCAACCTCTGGGATATTTTGAGTTAGGGACCAAATTGAAAGCTAGGCAAAATTATAGGGATAAATTGAAAATAACAAAAAAGGTAAAAATTTCTAATTGAAACAATTAAAAGAAAAGAGGGTCTAATGGGAAATTAACCCAATTTTAAAGAAAGAATCAACTGCCCTGCCCTTTATCCTACCATTTCACGTGGGTTTGAGGCTTTTCATAACAAAAAAAAATATTTGATTATTTCCATTAAAAAAAATATAACTTGTTCTTTCCATTAAAAGACAAAACCCATTCTTTAATTTTAAAATTTCCCTTATCTTTTTCTTTTTCCTTCTCAAAACTGATTATGTTACTTGTAAAATCAAACTTCCCATTTTTTTCTCTTTAGGCCGATTGCCATGATAGGTAGGGTGTTTTCCACCATTCCTCCCACTGTCGTTGTCACTCTCGACCACCATCCACGGTGGTCGGATTCGATAATAAAAATAAACTCAATGTTTTTGACCCCATCAACCCAGATCTAGCCTCCTTTTCACCAAAACAAACTTCGATGAGCCCCCGATGAATAGAAGCGACGATGGTGGAGATGGAACATCACCAATGGTAAAAATCGAGTCTATTTTCCTTTTTTGCTTTAAAAAACAAAGAAGTTATTAGTGCCAAAGTTATGAAAAAAAATGAAAATACCTTGCTTAACTGAGATTTACGAATGCTTGCTCGTATTTTGGTTGCTAGAAGATGCCCTTTCAATTTTTTGTGACTTTTTCCTTTAATTTCATCCTTTTTTTTCTCCCCTTACATTTAAATCTAACATATTTATAACACATTTTTTACACCTAATTTCTAAATTTTTCGGTGACGTGCGCGAGGTGGAGTTCGGATCCGACGGAATCTGCGACGACGACGGTGATGGCGACGTGGGTGAGCTGGCGACAGCTGCTGGAGACTAGAGAAGGCTAGGGTTTGTTTAGTTTTTTAGGGTTTGTGAAATTATGTTTATTTAGTCATTAGGCTAAGTTTTGGGGTTTGGATAGTTTTTTTTAAAAAGGTATTGGGCTTGTAATGGATTTGGGATATTTTTGTATTGGATATTTTTTTGGATTTGGTTTAGGCTTAAGTTTGGGTTGGGTGTATTTGGGCTTTAGTTTATGAAATTGGGTTTGTATATTTTTTAATTATATTATTTCTTTATTTCTTTATTTATTTAATAAATAAATAATAAATAAAATAATAAAATTTGGATTGTAGAGGCCCGGACAAATTGAGCTTCTACAGCTGCCCCTCTTTGCTCGTTGCTGTGTAACAAGAACAGAGCAAAGACTAAAAAAATGACCAACTTTGTCCGGTCCTACTGGATTTGGTCTCTTTAGCCCTTCTTCTTCAAGTAGCTCACCCTTCGCTTCATTGGACGTTCAAACTCACTGCCTCTACAACTTTAGGAAGGTAGGATTTAGTGTCGCGATTTCACCTTGCCCTAAGTCGATTCCAAAAAGATAAAATTTGCTACTATAGCTTCACTCAATTCCACCTGCAACTTCAGGGAGGTTGAGGTTCACCATCGTAGTTTTTAATTTAATCCACTAACACTTTAGGGATTTGGTGCTCGTAACTTCATCTTTCGGTCTACTTCTCTGTATCTTCAATGAAAATTGAGGTCTACTACTGTGAGTTTTAATCTGTCCCTTTATTACTTTAGGGGTATAAGGTTTGCTTTTGTAGCTTCAATCTACCCTTCTATAACTTTAGGGGTAAAAGATTAGATTGTTTCAATCTGCCCCATGGTCGGGGTAAGAGATCTGATGGTCTTCAATCTGTCCTCTGGTTAGGGTAAAAGACTAGACTGCTTTAATCTACCTCATAGTTGGGGTAAGAGATTGGATTGTCTTCAATCTGTCCTATGATTAGGGTAAAAGATTGGATGGTCTTCAATCTGCCCTATGATTAGTGTAAAAGATCGGATGGTCTTCAATCTGCCCTCTGGTTAGGGTAAGAGATTGGAGGTTGTAACTTCACTTCATTTCAGCTTCAGGAGTATAAGATTCATCCTTATGATTTCAATCTGTCCCTCTATAGCTTTAGGTGAATGAGATTTGCCATTGCGGCTTCATTCTGCCCCTCTACAGCTTTAGGTGTATAAGATTTGCCATTGCGGTTTCAATCTGCACCTCTACAGCTTTAGGGGTAAAAGATTTATCGTTCTATCACCATCCTCCGAGGATATGACCTATAGAACTTGTTTTATGGGCCTCTATATAGGCCATGTAACCAGGATGCCATGATTTAAATGAATCAAATGCTCCTATCTAAATGCGCATGAATGATGCTGATATGCATGCAAAGATGTCATTTTAAAAATGGTTTTTATTGTTTTAGTCCTTAGGTCATCACTGATCGTCACTTGCCTAAGTTCTAACATCGATGTGTCACCATGCCTTTCCTTCAAGTCTGGTGTTCTTGATATGAAATTCGAAGAGATAATCATAAGCCGAACTTATTCGTTTCAGGATCCCTTCAACCCTCAGATTCGGTTATTTCTGACTAATGGTCTTGTTTTAGGTCCCTGTACTATTTAAAATTTCCCAAAGTAATATGCAGAAATCTTTTTATACATTATATCATCAAGTCCATTAACCATTATTTCAATGCAAAGAATGCTCTGAGCAGGGTTACAAAAATGGATAAGACTGAATTTATTGGCGATAACGCTTGAATGGAGATAAATGAGAAAACATCAAACATTAATCAAAACATCAACCAAGATAACAAATGTTGGTCAAAAACTAGCAAACATTGATCAAGAATTGCCAAAGTGAGCAATAAGAAAATAAAACCAGATCCCCTATATATCAACGTATGAACTTCTTCGAGTAAACTTGATGAGAACCACTTTGAGCTTGATGTGTACTCATGAAAACTATTGCACTCTATCGATGCCCAAGATGCAACGCCTTTCCATCTTATTACTTCTAAGAAAGAAGCTCATTTCATGCCCGATCCTTGATCCAAATCTGAACCACCCTTTCGAGTTTTCAGTTCAAATCTTATTAGGCTTCGAGACGCCCTTTGCGGGTTTTCATCTCGGCCCCACCTTTTTTTTGAGCCGCCCTTTGGGCTTTCAACTCAACCTCCTTTTTTTAGGCGAAGTACTTCTTTACTAAATCTGAGTTTACGGGGTTTGGAAAATCCTTGCATCCATCTCAACTAGAATCAAAGCTCCCTTAGAGAAAGCTTTATTTACCACATATGAGCCTTCCCAATTTGGCATCCATTTGCCTTGGAAATCTTTTTGCATAGGAAGGATCTTTTTCAACACTAGATCTTCCTCATGGAATTCTCTAGGGTGAACTTTTTTATCATAAGCCCGAATCATCCGTTTCTAGTACATCTGGCCATGTTGGATAGCTTTCAACCTTTTCTCGTCGATTAGGTTTAGCGGGTCATATCTTGATTGGATCCACTCTGCCTCATCTAACTTCATTTCTGATAAGAATCAGAGGGAAGGAATTTCGACCTCAATAGGTAGGACTGCCTCCATTCCATATACTAATGAGAAAGGTGTTGCCCCGGTAGAAGTTTTGACAGACGTTCAATAAGCGTAGAGAGCAAATGGTAACTTCTCATGCCAATCTTTGTAAGTCTCTGTCATTTTCCCAATGATTTTCTTGATGTTTTTATTAGCTGCCTCTACTGCTCCGTTCATTTTCGGACGATACGATGCTGAATTATGGTGCTTGATCTTGAACTACCTGCAGACTTTGCTATTGTGCTATTATTCAGGTTCAAAGCATTGTCGGATATGATCTTCTCTGGCATTCCGTACCGACATATAATTTCTTTCTTCAAGAATTTACTGACCATTGATCTCGTGACACTGGCGTAGGAAGCAGCTTCCACCCACTTAGTAAAGTAATCGATGACCATAAAAATGAACCTATGCCCATTAGAAGCTTTTGGCAAGATTGGTCCGATGAAATCCATGCCCCGCATAGAAAAAGGCCAGGGGGAAGTCATAATATGGGGAGGTGAAGGAGGTACATGAATTTTGTCTCCGTAAATTTGACACTTGTGACATTTGTTAGCATATTTAATGCAATCTCCTTCCATAGTTGACCAGTAATACCTAAATCTCATAATCTGTCTGGCCATCGTGAAGCCATTGGCATGTGTTCCACAAACCCTTTCATGAACTTCTTCTAAGATTTTCTTGGCCTCAATAGAATTAACACACCTCAATAGGACTAGATCTTTTCTCTTTTTATACAGAATATCCTCGTCAAGGACATAGTCAATGGCAAGCCTTCTCAATGTTCTTTTTTCATTTTCGGTGGCTTGCTCAGGATACTTACGGTCTTTTACATATTGCAAAATTTCCTGGTACCACGGGTGATCATCCTTTTCTTCTCTTTCAAAGTTGAAGCAATGAGCTGGAACCTCATAAATACTCATTTGAAAGGGCTTCATATCTTCTTGCTTATTGACCATGATCATGGAAGCAAGAGTGGCCAAAGCATCGGTCATCTGATTTTCCTATCGCGGGAGGTAATGAAAGGTGACGTCCTCGAACACTTTAATTAGCTCGAGAACTAATTTTCAATAATCCATCAACTTGGAATCTCTCGTTTCCCATTCTCCCTTAAGTTGATAAATTACCAACGCAGAATCCCTGTACACTTGCAGAATCTTGATCTTGCGTTCAATAGCTGCCCGAATACCCATGACACATGCTTCATATTCCGCCATGTTATTTGTGCAATCGAAGTCAAGTTTGCTTGTGAGGAGATAATGATCTCCTTTCGGGGATACTAGAACTGCCCCAATTCCTTTGCTAGTAGCATTTGAAGCACCATCAAAATATATTTTTCATGGTTGCTCTTCTGAAACTTCTTTTATTGTGATTGCAACATACATTAGATCTTTATTTGGGAAATCAAAATCTAATGGCTCATAGTCCTCGAGAGCTCTGCTGGCCAGAAAATCTGCCATTGCACTCCCTTTTATCGCCTTCTAGTTTACATAGATTATGTCAAACTTAGAAAGTAGCATTTGCCATCTAACCATCCTTCCATTCAATGCAGCTGACCCCATCATAAACTTGAAAGGATTTAATTTTGACATCAATAAAGTCGTATGATATAACATGTATTGCCTCAACCTTCAGATAGTCCAAACCAGAGCACAACATAATTTCTTAATTGGAGAATATCTTATCTCGCATTCCGTGAATTTCTTACTAAGATAATAGATTGCTCTTTCTTTCTTTCCCGACTCATCATGCTGGCCTAATACGCATACCGTAGAGTTCTCGAATACGGCCAAGTACAAGATCAAAGGTTTGTCTGGATTCGAAGGCATCAAAACTGGAGCATTAGATAAATATTGTTTGACTTTGTCAAAAGTCTTTTGGCATTCATCATCTCAAACTCCCGAGTTGTGCTTTTTGAGAAGACGGAAAATAGGATCACATTTCTCGGTTTGTTGTGAGATGAACCGAGAGATGTAATTCAACCTCCCTAGGAACCCTCTGACTTCCTTTTGAGTACGTGGTGGTGGTAACTCTTATATATAGCTTTGACCTTATCGGGATCAATTTTAATTCCCCTTTCGCTGACCACAAAGCCTAGCAACTTGCCTGAAGTAGCCCCAAAAGTACATTTGTTTGGGTTCAACTTCAACTGGAGCTTTCTCAATCTTAAGAACAACTTTCTTAAAACTTCCACATGTTCCTCCTCTGTTTGAGACTTTGCGATCATATCGTCGACATAAACCTCAATTTCCTTGTGCATCATGTCATGGAACAAAGTTACCATAGCCCTTTGATATGTTGCCCCTGCATTCTTCAATCCAAATAGCATAACCTTGTAGCAAAAGATTCCCCACACGGTGACTAATGTAGTTTTATCCATATCCTCAGAATACATATTTATTTGGTTGTACCCAGAAAAACCATCCATAAAAGAGAATAAGGGATGATCTGCTGTATTGTCTACCAAGGTGTCGATATGAGGTAGCAGGAAATTATCTTTTGGATTAGCCTTGTTTAAGTCCTGATAGTCTATGCACATGCGTACTTTCCCGTCCTTTTTAGGAACTGACACTATGTTGGCCACCTATTCTGAGTATTCCACTACTCTTAAGAAGCCAGCATCAAACTATTTTCAGACCTCTTCTTTTATCTTCAGGAGAATATCTGGTCTCATTCTTCGAAGCTTCTGTTGGATCGGTTTACATTCTTCTCTTATAGGGAGTTTGTGTACCACGATATTAGTGCTTAGACCGGGCATATCCTGATACGACCATGCAAACACATCCTTGAACTCTTGAAGCAGATCAATGAGATCTCGTCTCATTTCTGCAGAGATACAGGTTCCAATCTTCACCTCCCTTTTGTCAACTTCATCCCCTAAACTCACAACTTCTACTGATTCTTTATGAGGTAGGATTTGTTTCTCATCTTGCTTAACCATCCGTAACAAATCAAGAGATAAACTACAATCTTGGGTTTCTTCAAAATCATAAGATTCTTCAGAACACACATCTTACTCAAAATGAGGCTCTAAGTCGGCAACAACGTTACTCATATCGTTGATATCTAGGGACCTGTCATATGGACCAAAAAATTCCGAAAGATAAAGGAATTTGAGAATATGTATTATGATATGTGATGAATGAAAAGAATAATGAGAATTTTGCCAGTTTGGTGAAATAAAGTGCATCTTTTTTATTGAAAATAAAAAGCCAATGAACTTATGCCCTTTACAAAAAGATCTCAATTGTTTTCGGGCTTAAAGAAAGAAAGGTGTTCTGAATATTACTCTGGAAAAGACTTAAAAATTACAGGGAGCTCTTCTGTAGTCCAGTTGTCTAGAACGCTTCTGGGAGCGTAAGGGCAAATTCCTGCCAAGTTTCTTTGCTTACTGGTTCCTTCAGAAACAGCATTGATGTACAAATTTCCCATTATTCCTGCCAACCTATTTTCTATCGGCCTTTGCTCGGGATTAATAATACCTCCCGATACGAATGATCTTGATATATGAGAAAAGACCATTGGCTCGCTTTTGATCTCTTCCCCACTTATTCTTGCCCTTCTCTTGTCTTATTTTTTCTGTAGCTCTTCTTTTCTCTGTTTCATGTTTGGCTTAAATCCTAAACCAAACTGATCATGCTTCTCTACCAGTACTGGCTCTGTAATCCTTCCTTGAAGATACCTCTCCAATCCTCTTCCAGGTGAAATGCCTTTTCCAACTGTCATTTCTAGCCCCATCTTGATGGTCGTCGATATCCTCAGTGTGAGGATCTTATCTCCGTCAGCCACGAAGGTAGCATTCACAAACTCCAACGACCTAAAGGAGCACTTCATGGCCTCCTCATCTGTACTTATGTAAGGTGTATCGCTAGTCACTGATGTAATGATTTCCTCCTTAGCATTAATGGTGATTAATTGACCTTCTATCACAATTTTAACTTTTGATGCAAGAATAACGATACTGCCCCTGCCGAATGAATCCACGGTCTTCCCAACAAGCAATTATAGGTGGGCCTAATGTCCATCACTAAAAAGTCTATCTAGTACGTGTTTGGACCAATCAGGAGTGGAATCTCAATTCTGCCTATCACTCGTCTCTCTGTTCCATCAAAAGCCCTCACTATATTGTGGCATACTTTCATGTGAGAGTTGTCTATCGGTAACCTATTCAGTGTTGTCAGTGGTAGCACATTAAAGGCTGAGCCATTATCGATCAATAGACCTGGTAAAATGTACCCTTTACACTGGGTCGTAATGTGAAGAGCTTTTGTTGAGCCCATGCCCCCTAGAGGTATTTCATCATCATTAAAAAAAATAAAATTATCCGCACTTAGGTTACTTACCAGCCGGTCCAACTTATTTTTCGAGATATCCTCCGCCACGTATGTTTCATTCAGCACTTTTAGTAACGCATTATAGTAAGCCTCTAAACCTGATAGTAGGGTTAAAACTGATACTCGATCAGACTGCTTATGTAACTATTTTACAACATTGTACTCGCTATGCTTTAGGAATTTCAAAAATTCCTTGACCTTCTCTTCAGTTACTGGCTCATTTACTCGCATCTTGAATTTGTTGTTTTCTCTCTTCTCAAGCCTATCCATCAAGGCTTTGTTATTAACCTCCTTCTCTGCATCTGTAAAATTTAGACTCTCATTTGATCTTCCTTTATTCGGTATCATTACACTACAGTCATAGCTCCATGGTACCCTTTTATTATCCTTATAAGGAAATGTCACAGGTTTCTAAATGATGACCCATGGTGTCATTTGACTTCCAACCTCACCCATTGGCCTGGATATAATTACCACTGGTAAGTTGGCCTTATAATTATTTCCTAGTTCCCCTTCCTCAGAAGCACAAACATTATCCGTTCTTTATCTTCCTTCTCCTTAAAGGATTCCAGCTCTTTATTATTCATCAATTTCTGTACCAAGGTTCGAAATTCAACACACCCTTAGATTTTATGCCCTTCCACTACGTGGAACTAGCAGTAATTTTTAGTTGTTGCCACCATGTCCTCACTCTTCTGCATGATCAGACCCCTGTTGATCATCTGTTGCCAAACCCACTTTAATAGAGACTTGACTTCCCCCACATCATTCTTAATCCTCTTGTTCTTTTCTTCTATTATTACGTTTACCCCCTGATCGGGATGATTTGACAAGGGATTCTTAACCATACTAGGTCCTATGGGGTTATCAAACCTGATTATCCCCATCTTAATAAATCTTTCAACCAGTTTCTTGAAAGCAGTGCAATTCTCGATGGAGTGGCCCGCTATTCTTGCGTAAGAGTCACATTGAGCGTTTGTGTCATACTAATCTAGGAACGGGGGTTGCATTGGCTTCAAATAATAATGGGACACTACCTGAGCATCATACAAATTCTTGTAAAGCTCTTTATAGGTCATCGGGATGGGAGTGAATTGAATTCTTTCAGTGTTCAGCCTCGAGCTCGATTCTTGCCTTGGTCTACTTTGAAAATTGGTGGTTGAGGCTTTAGACTACGTCACCATGACCGGTTTTGTAACATTCATTCGTTATAAGCTTATATTAGTCACCTAATTATTCTTCTTTTTAGGAGCGGACCTTTTGGCGCTTTCTCCGGCATCAATTTTTCCTTTTTGAATTGCATTTTTAATCATTTCTCCTGACATGACCATGTGAGAGAAACTTTTAGTAGCGTTTCCCAGAAGATGATTGATATGTGACGCTTTCAAAGTACTGACAAAGAGCATAGTTGTCTCTTTCTCAGAAAGCGGTGGCTGTACTTGGGTGACCATATCTCTCCACCTCTGAGGATACTGTCTGAAGCTTTCACCTGACCTTTTCTCAGTATTTTGTAACGTGATCCTGTCAAGAGCTATGTTGGTGACATGACCGTATTGTCTCATGAAAACCAGTGCCAAATCCTTCCAAGAACTGATCTTGGCACGACTCAATTGATTATACCACCTTGAAGCTGATCCCGTCAAATTGTCCTGCAAACAGTGGATTAGCAGCTGATCATTATTGACATACCCGATCATCTTTCTGCAGAACATGGTGATATGTACCTCCGGACAACTTGTCCCGTTATATTTCTCAAACTCCAAAACTTTAAACTTGGGGGCAATACCAAATTGGGGACCAAACTCAGCTCTTTAGCATTAATTCCACAACACCCTTATCCTTCTAAAGCTCTAAACCTTTCCTCTAGCCATTTACAGCGCTCCTCCAACTGGTTAGGAAGTTCGGCTCTTGCTTTTTTTGCTTCCATCATCTCATTTAAGTCCGGTATGCCAAAGTCGGTCGGGTTATTTCTTGGGTTAGAACTAGAACCCATTTGGTAGTTTATAGGTTTTGGTGTGCCAAATAAACATGATTGCGGGTTAATTGTGACAGATGCTCCTCGACCACCCATTTCTTGCGCAACCTGAGCCGACATGAGGGTAACATTTGGGGGACAAAGAGAACCGTCACTCTCTTCCTTTGAGTCCATTACAATACCCTTTCCCCTTTTGGCTCTCTCAACCAATAATTGAGTGAACTTATTGATAAGTTCATTCTCAGACTCAATAATCTAGTCCTTCATATCTTGTTGCACCTTCGCTAATTACTCATGTACCTGATCTTGCATTTCCTTTTGCATTTGCTCTAACCTTTCCAATCGCTGATCCATCGCTCTTGTCTTGGCACGAGTGTAGTAACGGAGTGGTTTTTCCAGAGTAACTTAAAGAAAAATTTTAATTAATTACTAATATTTTTCTTGAAAATTTTAATGCATGAAAATGCAATGAATGCATGAATGCATGAATGCAAATGCAAGAAAGGTATTGACTCTCAATCGACTTTTGATAGAATAACCTTACTAGAAAACGAATGTCTTTACATAAGATACTTATAAATAATGCCTTGCCCTAATGCTCAAAGTCTTAATCTTTTGAAGGAGACATGCTAACTTCTGCAAGTATTCTGCCACCTCTCTCACTTGTGTTAATGCTTCCTCCATGACATGGTCTCGATCTCTGATATGCCTTTAAGAGTGTTGAAGTTACCTATTACTTGTCTCCAGAGTTCTTTCGAGAAACTCGATCCGAATCTCATAGTTCTGCAATAAAGTTTCAAGTTCTCCAACCCTTTTCCTTAATCCTTCATTCTCAATCTGGCTTGCCCTTAATTCTGTCACAAAGTTACGATTATGGTGTATATGTAAAGACTCTTCTAACTTGATTATTCGAGCCTTCATCTCAGCTTTCTCAACTTGACTCTCTAACAACTCGCTCTTTATAGCATCTCATTAGACTTGAGCATCCTGAAATTTTCTCTTTCACAGATCCACTCGAACCCTTTCTTCTTGAATTTCTTGCTGCTACTGTTCTGATGTTTTGCCTAACCCAGCAGTTGTTAATGACTGATGAAGCTTCTTGTAATCATTCTTCAAATCATCCAAGTCTTTCTCAACCTTTCTCTTCCCTTTCATTAGCTTATCGGCTTCTAATTTTTGTACGTCAACATCCAAACCCAACTGTATCTTTTCCTCTTCTAGTGCTTCTATCTTTTTCCCCAATTCAGAACTTTTCTTCTCAAAGTCTTGCTTGATAAGCTCTAATTATGAAGGGACTACTTGAAAATACTCCTTAACTGGGCGGACATTGTCGAGATTTGGCACGGGGATGTTATCATTGACTCTCCTACTCCTCAAATCGTCACACTCTTGGGTTTTCATAGGATTTGCTGTAAATGGCTTCATTTTATGGGTTTGATTCCAAGCATTTGATATCTCCCGAACTCTTTTCTTATTGTTCTCGCATTTGTATACAAACTCACACTGAGTCAAACCCTAAGTTACTGGGATAAACTATCTTGATCGATATTGTTTCATTACTAACAAATGAGAATATCCCACAGCTCCCCATATCTCTAGCAACGGACTCAATCAAAATCACCGCATCGATAAATAACTTCATCGGGAATGAACCACGGTGCTCACCATTCTATGTCTTCGTCTCGGAGACTATGGAGTATTGCCATCCACTTTTCCTCAGAGATATCCTCTCGTCTTTGTGTAGCAACAAATTCCCTCAAAGGAGAATAACTCGTAGAAAATACTCGACCAGGAACTTTTTTCACTTTCCAAAAGTGACTATGGAATCATACCATCAGTAATGGTGCGTATCCAATAAATCTCCCTTCTCCCTCTCTTCGGGGTGCATTTAATGACCTAAAAGTTTCGGCCAAAATTGCTGAAATAGGCGTAAGCCCCTTATCGAGCCGATTGAATAAATCAGTGATCGCCTCATCTATGTGCCCTAATGCCTTGGGAAATATAACCTGTCCGTACAAACTGAGAGAAAATATATTAACCTTCTTCCTTGCATCAGGATGAGCTAAAATCAAATCTCGTAAACTTTTCTAAGTGACACATTTATTGTCGCCCTTCACCTTAATTTGAGTTGTAACCCATTGCTCACTCATTCCCGTAATATTCACCAGCTTCCTAAGAAAAGTTGGCACATTAGTGGGTCTCGAATAGACCTTTTTTTCCTGAATTTTGGGGCACCGAAACAAAGTAGTGTATTCCTCAATGGTGAGCACCATATCCATGTTCCCAAATGTGAAACAGCTATAAGCCGGATTCCAGTACTGTGCAAGGGCTCGGAAGAGATGCTTGTCTACCTTAACTTCTAGTAAGTATGGTAGATCCCCATACTCTCGGTAGAAAATTTGCTTCATTCCATCATCCTACTGATCCCAAATTTCTTTAAACTCCTGCAAGCTATTCTGAGTCACATTAATCCGAGTGAAGTCCCAGTAATCCGATATATGGCCTTCAGCTAGACTATCACCATTCTCACATTGTCTATCCTTAGACCACATACGCACGACCACATTGTCTTCTACCTCATCAAGATATCCTTTTTCCATGACTAGTTCTCTACTAGTAATCGAACTCAAGTCAAATACCTTTTCTAATATAAGGATGCAATACAAAGTAAGAAAAAAAAACAAGTTAGTACCCACAGTCATAAAATGTATCAACAAATATACAACAAAGAACCTACACATCTACTAGGTGGTCTCTAAAAGTTCAGTATAGTTCTGCCTAGGGTGGGCACTTAGGGTTCATTACATGTGGCTTCGGTTCTAAAGTAACAGTACCCAAACCAACAGATTCCTCAGACTTCACCCATTATGGGCTCATGCGGACGAGTTCGGTTCAGGAGGACACATTTCCCGTATGTTTGCACAGAAGTGAAAACTTCATGAAAACATAGGTACGGATGTATCCTGAAAGCGATTCACTGTCTTGCACGGAGGTGAAAACCTCACGAAGGAGTAGCTTCTTACTTCCACTTAAGCGGTGTAGTAACAAATGCATGTATGCAAAAATATAAACATATAATATCAACATGCTATTATCACAACAAACATATAAATCACAAAAATGAAATGCAAAGGATCGCAAATTAAATTAAATCGAATTTGAAATTTTCAACAAAAGAGATAAAAAAATAATCGACTTACGGCTTGACTCTCTTATGGTCCTCAGTGGAGTCGTCAAGCTGTTGAAACCATTTTTTGAAAAAAAAAACAAAAATAAGTCTCGATTTATGAAAATGGAGTCGCCACCAATAATTGTTTTTAAAACAAGTGTAATTGGGTCACCTTTCGAGATTTTAAAAAAATTATTAAAATAATTTTGGTCTTTGAAATCATAAAACGAGTTCGGGAGTCGGTTACGCATAAGGAATGATTAGCACCCTTACACGCCCAAGATTGGTACCTAAATCGATTATTCGGAATCTTATCTGTTGAAAATTAAAAATTCGGAAAAATTTAAATCACGATCCTTAAATGCATGAATGTTAAATTTATTTTATTTGAAAACAAATTTTGTTTCCGAAGAAAGCTCGTTATTCCGAATTAATCGAGGAAAGGTCACATCTAGTAAGTTAGGACATAACCATTCGAATATTCGAAAATGACGAGCTTTTCCAAAAAACTCGTATTTAAAATTTAAAAGGATATTCAATTATTCCGGTTTAAAGAAAAAATCACACTTAGTGAGTTAGGACATGATTTTTCAAATTCTCGAGACAAAAGACATTGCCTTGATTTATTAAAACAATTTGTATTTTTTTTTAAAACCAAATTTTCATGTCATGTAAAAGTACACACAGGATTTATGAGTTTACATAATAAAAAATAATACATACATAAATTACAATAAAATTAAATAATATACATATGCATATATAACAGGAAAGAAAAAAAATTACATTAAAACGGGGTCAAATTTTAATTTTTGAAAACTTTAGGGGTTAAATTTGAATTTTTAGAAAATTTAGGGGTCAAATTTGAATTTTTAAAAACTGAGGGTCAAAAAATGATTTTAAAATAAATTAGGGCTTTATGTGTAATAAACCTTAAAAATGACACGTGGTAGTCTTTGGGATATTTTGAGTTAGGGACTAAATTGAAAGTAAGGCAAAATTACAGGGATAAATTGAAATAACAAAAAAAGGTAAAAGGTTTTAATTGAAACAATTAAAAGAAAATGGGATCTAATAGAAAATTAACCTAACTTTAAAGAAAAAGTCAAATGCCCTGCCATTTTACGTGGATTTGAGACTTTTTATAACAAATAAAAATATTTGATTATATCCATCAAAAAAAAATCCATTCTTTTCATTAAAAGACAAAACCCATTCTTTAATTTTAAAATTTCCCTTATTTTTTCTTTTTTCCTTCTCAAAATAGATTATGTTCCTTGCAAAATCAAACTTCTCATTTTTTTTCTCTTTAGGCCGATCGGCCATGATAGGTGGGGTGCCTTCCACCATTCCTCTCACCGTCGCTATCACTCTCGACCACCATACACGGTGGTCAGATTTTCGATAATAAAAAAAAACTCAATGTTTTTGACCCCATCAACCCAAATCTGACCTCCTTTTCACTAAAACCAACTTCGATGAGCCCCCAACGAATAGACGCGGCGATGGTGGAGATGGAACAACACCAATGGTAAAAATCGGGTCTCTTTTCCTTTTTTGCTTTAAAAAACAAAGAAGTTATTAGTGCCAAAGTTTTGAAGAAAAAATGAAAATACCTTGCTTAACTGAGATTTACGAATGCTTGCTCGTATTTTGGTTGCTAGAAGATGCCCTTTCAATTTTTTGTGACTTTTTCCTTTAATTTCATCTTTTTTTTCTCCCGTTACATTTAAATCTAACGTATTTATAACACATTTTTTACACCTAATTTCCAGATTTTTCGATGACGTGAGCGAGGTGGAGTCTGGATCCGGTGAAATCGGCGACAACGACGGTGGTGGCTGCGTGGGTGAGCTGGCGACGACGGCTGGAGACTAGAGAAGGCTAGGGTTTATTTAGTTTTTTAGGATTTATGAAATTGAGTTTGTTTAGTCATTAGGCTATGTTTTAGGGTTTGGATAGTTTTTTTAAAAAGTATTGGGCTTGTAATGAATTTGAAATATTTTTGTATTGAACATTTTTTTGGATTTGGTTTAGGCTTAAGTTTGGGTTGGGTGTATTTGAGCTTTGGTTTATGAAATTGGGTTTGTATATTTTTTAATTTTATTATTTATTTATTTATTAATAAATAAATAAATAATAAATAAAATAATAAAATTTGGATTGTAGAGGTAGGAACAAATTGGGCTTCTACAATAATAATTAAATTAAATATTAAACGAAGATATATTCAAGTTGTGTACCCAAATATATTTAACTAGTACCCAAGCTGAATTAAAGAAAACCCGAATTTAATATTATAATAGTCCATTTTAATCCATAAATAAAGGATAATGTAGTTTAATAGATTCCTCCTATATTGATAACAATACACATATTAATCGAGTTAAGATTCAAATCAAAGTAAGATTTTAGCAAATTGGTTAAAAATGTTACACTTTGGGTGAATAACGTGTGATAAACTTAACTCTCACACGCTCTTTGATCCTCTCTAAAACTCCCTCTATCTTTCTTCTCCTTCACTTCTTTTGTTTACAAATAAAGTGTGAAATGCTTTTGCTTTCTGCAAAGCTATGCCATTAACTCTCTATTTGGCGTTTCCTTTTCTGATTGATTATTGGTTTCATTTTGGAATAGTGTGTAGGTGCTCACCCTATTGGCCTGGCAACGTGCGCATTATTTCGAGCACACATTCACAATGACTCCCAACATTGACCCCTCATTTGCGCAACGCAAGTCATTGTGAATGTGTGTTCGAAAAAATGTGCACTTTAGCTATAGTGTGCTGCAGATTCTTCTGAGTTTTTCAAATACTCCTCCAAGTCTATGATCAAGTCTGTCACACAATGTTCGGAGGGAATAAGGATCGATTGCAGAAACGTCAACTGAAAAAGAAATTGTAAAAGGAATATAGCTACCATTTTCATTACCATTATCTGCCTCATTTCACAACTTTGTCCATAGCTTTTAGCTTCTTTCACATCACTCCTTCAGAACATTGGTAAACTTATCCATGGCTGAAGCTTGTTCCCTTGTACTTCTGCTTGTCTTTGTTCTCTCCGGTGCACCTGTTGTAGGCCGCCATGGGAGTAAACTCTCTCATAATTACTACAAATCCACTTGTGCCAATGTATTCTCCATTGTCCAAGCTGAAGTTGAAGCTGCTTTAAACAAGGAACCGCGCATGGGGGCATCTTTGCTCCGCTTGCATTTCCATGATTGCTTTGTTAATGTGAGCATTATTTCACAAACTTGTGTTTTTTGATGTCTTCAATCTTTGAACCTTTTGAACTATGAAAAATCTGTAGGGTTGCGATGGATCAATTTTGTTGGATGACAATGCAACATTCATTGGTGAGAAAACCGCACCGCCAAACCTAAACTCGACCAGAGGATTCAACGTTGTCGACAACATCAAAGCTCGACTAGAGGATGCATGTCCAGGAGTAGTTTCTTGTGCAGATATTCTGGCAATCGCAGCACGAGACTCAACTGTCATAGTAAGTCCATGCTGCAATTGACCGCATTGTCAACGACTGTAATTTAAACGCTTGGAAGGTGATATTAAGTTCCTTTTTTATCATTTGCAGCTAGGAGGTCCTTCGTGGAAAGTTAAGCTAGGGAGAAAGGACGCTACCACTGCTAGCAATGCTGCTGCAACAGAGTTCATCCCTAGACCGAACCTGAATATTAGTGCTCTTGTTTCAAGCTTTGATGCTCAAGGACTCTCATTGAAAGATTTGGTGGCACTTTCAGGTAATCAGATTCTAACTTGGCAAAAACTAGCCTGTTTGTTTTGATAAATTATTGGTTCATTTTGGAATGGTGTGCAGGTGCTCACACTATTGGCCTGGCAAAGTGCGAAACATTTCGAGCACACATTCACAATGACTCCAACGTTGATCCCACATTTGCCAAGTCCCTTCAACGCAAATGCCCCAGAACCGGAAAAGATAACATTCACCAACAGCTCGACTTACAGACTCCTACTTCTTTCGACAATTCTTACTTTAAGAATTTGTTGAAGAAGAAGGGTCTCCTCCGCTCTGATCAAGAGCTCTTTAGTGGCACCTCTGCTGATTCTTTGGTTAAGAAGTATGCTGCAGATTCATCTGAGTTTTTCAAACACTTCTCCAAATCTATGATCAAGTTGGGTAATATCAAGCCTCTCACGGGAAGTTCTGGTAAAATTAGGATCAATTGCAGAAAAGTCAACCGAAGAAGAAATTGTAAAAGGATTGTAGCTACCATTATCTGTCTCATATCACAACTTTGTCAATAGCTTTTAGGTTGTTTCATATTACTGCTGTAGAACATTTGGTTAAAATTTATCAGAAACAGTGAATTTATTTTTACTTTCGTGATTGCTTAAAGATGTCTTCAATTATACGACTATGATTATGTTTACCAATTAACACTGCACTGTTAATAATGTGTGATCCAAATTTTAATTTTAAAAAAATAAAATATAAGTGATAAAATAAGGAGATCTGTAACGGCGAAGGCCAAGGGCTGAAGACCTGAAGACATACTTGAAAAGTGGAAGTGTTTAAACAAAAATATAAGCTTGAACAAAAAAATAAAACCTATTTAAAAAACGGACCGGGCCTCGGATAAGACTTTTTTTGTTCGGTCTACATTTGCAAAAAAAATTATTTTAATGTTTTTTATAAATTATATTATTAAAAAATTAAATAAAAACAATATTAAAAATTAATATGAACAAGCCATGCCGAATCTGAATTTTAATATTTTTATTTAAGCTGAACATGAATAAAATTTTAAACACATTTTTAAGGCGAAATCTATCATATGAACATAAGATTTTGTCAGAGACGGACCTGGGTCATACACAGCCGTAGGTAAGACAAATTACATATTTTGATTATCTGAAATAAGAAACAAAATAAAATTCGTTTCTTTTTCAGGAAAGGAACTTGTTCATAGTTGGGTACAACGTAAAGTCATTGGCATCAGCCATCAAAATAGAAATTAGTTCACAAGGAGCTTAATTACAAATACATGGAGAATTGACCTTTGAAATAAAATCCAAGGAAGACGAAAATGAAAATTGCTTTCCTTTCTCGCCATAGCATCTACTGCACGATTTGCTTCCCTATATATATATATATATATATGCTTCAACGTCCATTGCTGGAAATGGTGTAGGAAAGTCCTGCAATCATCAGTTAGAGCTTGTAACTAAACTAATGACTGCGGAAGCATCTATTTTCTCTGTAATTTGCAGCATGTTTCTTGAAAGGGCAAAGTTGAGTCCATCACGAAGGGCCCATAGCTCTGCTTCGACACTCCTGGCTCTTGGGATGCATCCAAAAGATCCAACGAGCCAGTCTCCTTTATAGTCTCTGATAACAATACCAGCTCCAGCTCGCCCAGGGTTATCTACAGCGGAGCCATCAGTGATTATTTTAACAAAACCCAATTTTGGTTTCTGCCAACTGACGGGGATGGATTTGAGTTGAGGGACTCTTTGGATACTCTTAGCAACGACAAAGTATTCTATGGCTTTTCTCGATTATTGAGGATAAGAGAAGGTCGGGTCTTGGATCGTTGTTGAAGAGGATAGCATTTCGCAACAGCCAAATCTCATGTAAGCCACTTATAAGTTTCCTCAAAGGGCCTAGGCCTCACCAAATTTCCTTACTGAAATGGCTTGTTTTTTGCAGGGCTTTCAAGTAAGCCGAGCGTGACGACTCTGGTGGATAGAGTTCGAGGATCTAATGTATTTCGCAAAAAAGACTTTTGCCCACATTTTTTTTTAATATACGGGTGTGATTATATGGTAGTAGAGTTGATCATGAGCCAGGTCAGGTTAGGTTTGGCCCAAATTTCAACAAAATTTTAAACTCAATTGTTAGGCCCAATCCCAATTCAGTCTAAATGGGCCTAAAATTTTGTCCAAACCTGACTCGAATTATAGAAGTCAAACTTGAACCCGACTCGGCCCGTATTAATTTTTTAGATTATTTTATTATATACAACAAATTTAAAAAATATATAATATATCAAATACACTTAAAAACATTAAAACAAATATTAAAAATAAACAAATTTAAAATACATTAAAAATTCTTTATATTAAGATAGTTGCAAATAAAGTAATAGAAAAATTAACAATAAAGCAAAAATTCTACAATATTCAAATAATATTAAAAAAACAACAAAAATAACAGCAAAAACAATACTAAAATAGTAAAAAAAGTACTAAAACAACATCAAAACAGCAACTAGAACAGTAAAAAAAACCAAAACAACAATATAATTTTTTTATTAAAAATAGTTAATTTATTTGGGTCGGGTTCGGACTAAAAAACTCTTACCTGAGGCTCGGCCTGTTTAGAAAATGGGCCTCATTTTTTGTCCAAGCCAATTTTTCGGACCTATATTTTTGTCCAAACCCTCCCATTTTTTTGGCGGGCCTTTTGGTCGGGTTGGACAGCCCAGTCCATAATTAGGTCTACATGGTAGTATCTGTTCATATTTTCTTAACCCTTTTACAATGTACACACCCCTTGCATACACAGGTGCTCAAATTCGGGTCTCTTAGGATGAACATCATCCTCTTTTCTACTGAAGCCACTCGTTGGGTTCTTACCCACAAACTTTTTCTATACTCCGGAAAATTATTTTTGAAAAATATTTTTTATTCTTTGATAAATTTCCTGAAAATATTTCATAAACATGCATTTGAATTTTTTTTTATTTTTACATTGTTTAATTGAGTTTATTTTATATTTATAAATTTAATTTTACTTTGTACTTTGTAAAACAAACACGACATAAATATATTTGTTATAAAATATTATAGTGCAATTTCCTTTTAACAATCGAAATTTATTTTATAATAAGAAAATATCTCGTACCAAGTAATGTCATATATAAACTTAATAATAAATAATGCTTAATTAAACTTAATTTAAATTACATATATTACATATATGAGAGTACAGATTGACACATTAGAGTTATAAGAAATAAATGCAGCTAAGCATTATTTAAACAATATTCATATTTATATAATTAAAATATTCATCTTCTAAAAAAAATATAATTAAAATATTCATAATTTTATACTAGGATAAAATATTTCATAAGTTCTTGTACTCTTTGTAAAATTAGAAATTTAGTCCATGTACTTTTATTTTTGGGTTAGTCCTACTTTTTAGATATTAAAATTTAGGTTTAGTTGTTAGCATTATTAAAAATATTTTGTTAAATTCATATTCATTATAATGTCATTTTTTAGTTGCATGAATATCGAGTATTTAAATTTATTATTAAAACAAAATTGAAATATTAAATATTTTATTAAAATAATAAATTACATTAATGATATATTATATGATTAAATATAGATAATTAAATATATATGTTTAATAATATTGAAAATTATGATATTTTATATTAATATTTTATTAATTTTAGATATCTTTAAAAATAAAAAAATTATTATTAATATAATAATATTAAGTTTGACTTATGTTAATTTTTATATAAAAATAAAATAAAAGAACTATTTTCTAGAAAATGATTTACGTTTTTCAAAAGGGTAGGTCATTTTACAAAAAAAATTCTATTAACCTGTAAATCATTTTCCATAAAACAAACAAAAAAAAATATTTTTCGAAAATCATTTTCAATAAAACAAACACAACCTTAATCTCCATCCTAAATTTTGGTTTCTCCCTTTTAATTTCCTTTTAACTCTAGCCCACCAAAAGTTTTTGGTTTAGTGACTTAAAGTGAGATTTTATGAAATAATTATAAAGTGTGCAAGAAGTGAAAATTTATAATTAAGTGACCGTGAAATAAATATGATACGTGGTATATATAAGTGAAAGAATGAATTTCATGTGTTGACTTGATGATCAAGATATTCTTTATTCCCAAATGTGGTATGGGTTTGAGTTGCGTTAGTCACGTTGCTGTTAGGATTTTACTTCCTCTTATAGTTCGCCTAAAAAGAATAATTCATAAATGAATTAGGTAGAAATATAAGTGACAGGTGAAGGCTTAAATGCCTTGGTACTATTTCTGGTTACATGTACAAGTGAAAGTTTAAATTCCATAATAAATGGAGATAATTGACACGTGATAGCATATCATTTAACCTCAAAACTATTGGTTGGAATATGATAATAGACGAGACGAAACAATGTGAACCCAAAGCTTGGAAAGATTCAAACTTTCTGTCATTAATTTTTATTTTGGGTAAATAAAGAGGTATTAAAATACCTAAGTCTTAAAAACAATCAAGACAATGAAAGATCATCAGATAATAGCTTCCTCACACGAGTATTAGGAGAATCTATAATACGAACATTCACATAGTCGCTTCCACAAGATTTAGCAAGGTGATCCACAATTGTATTAATCTCCCTTCGAGCAAATTGAACTTTGAAGACTTCAAACTGTTTAGCGGCATCTTTTATTTTTCGAACAATAGTCTCCGAAGGCGCACCATTAATGCAGTCTTTGATCAAATTCACCGTCGTGAGGCAAGCACTCTTAACACAAATTGATAATACTTAAATATGACATACTTTTGGATATTAAATATATATATTTTTAGAGTATTATCATATTAAATTGGGCTATTTATTGTCTTTTTATTTTATAGGGACTCAAGTGATAATGAAAGATAAATTGAAGACAAAAGCATGGTTTTAGAGAAGAACTTGAAGTTGTATGAAGATGGAATGTTAAAAAAGAGAGTTTATAGGACAAAAAGACTTGGTTTTATTTTATTTTATTTTTTAAAATATATTTTATATTAGGATTTAATATTTAAGATATTATTTATTATTTAAATTTGTATTTAATTTATGTTTATCTTGTTGTATTTATCTTTTAGAGTTTAAATTGGATCTATTTAGGGGAATTAAATGTTAGATATAATTCTAATTATCTTTTAGAATTTAGATTGGATTCAACTAGGAATATTATGTACTATAAATAGGGGGTGGAGTGATTGAATTATTCATGCTCCATTCATTGAAAAATCCTCCATCTCCTTAAGTCCTTAGTTCAATAAAAGCTTTATTTTATTATCTTGTGTTCTTCCCCAAAAATTATGAGTAACTAAAAAATCCTTCTAGCCAAAGGTTATCAAATATTTCTCCAAGGTTCATGAGGTTTAGAATCCGCACTTAATTCTTTTCAACCCGAGTGTTCATCAATTCTCTGTAATACGGGATTGACGCTTCCGTCCAAAATCCCTACAAAAGTAATCTTTTCATCTTGTGCAAAGACGGCCGCTTTGTGTGTTTTGAGAAGATTGCACAGTCAGTTCGTTAACTTACTGCGTCAGAGGTTGCCGAGCCAAAAGAGACAAAACGGTGTGGCACTTGTCGTTGAGAAAAGGCGATCTAGTGTAAGACAGTCCCATATGAGCGACGGTTGGCTAGCGTCAGGTTCCTCTAAAAATTATATCCGGAGCTGGTGGTCGTAGGCGTCCTCTTCCACTATAACTGGCTTATTCGGGCATGAGAAGAACCATCCAAAGTTTATGATTGAACCAGGGAAGAATCAAGATAACCGGAGGCTGGATCTTTGAATATTGATAAACACTTCTTCTTTCAACTTGTTTATTTTATGCTATTTATTTTACTTCAACTTCTTTATTTTCTATTTCTTTTAATTATACTTTCTTTTAATTTTAATTCTGTTTCTTCTATTTTTCCTCATATTGCAACGCTTTTCTTGGGCACGAATTGGCCCACGATCTCGACAGACAAGACTTTTACGACTCTCCAGTCCCTGAGGATTAGACCCTACTTCCCTTTTACTATTATTTACTTTAATTTTCGGAATAGGTTATATTTCGTGTTCCCGATGACACATCAAATTTTGGCGCCGTTACCGGGGACTGATAACGTACTAATCTTGTTTTCTTTTTTTTACTTATGACTAGATCTGCTCCAAGTAATCTTGCATACTCGTACGATCCCGAGATTGAAAAGACTGTAAAAGCCAATCGCAAGGAAGCAAAGTTACGAAAAAGGCAGTCAGAAGTTGTAGGAGTTAAGCACAGCCCACCTTTAGAAGTAGAAGAAGCGACGAAGGTGAATCCAGGGTAAACAAAAACCCTAATCCAACACTGGAAAACCAAGGAGTTGATCTGCCGACGGAAGTGTCGATTGCTAGGGTTGACGAAAATCAAGATCCACCACCACCTATGCATCAAACAAAGCCAAGGCTCCTGATGATCAACCACCGTTATGCATTGCGTATCCTATTATGGATGCTAACTTTAAGCTTAAATCAGGTTTAATATAATTATTATCGATTTTTCGTGGGTTGCAGAATGAGAATACACATAAACATCTGAAGGAATTTCATATGGTTTGTTTGAGTATGAAACCTCAGGGGGTAACTGGGGATCAAATTAAATTACGCGCTTTTCCTTTTTCTTTAGCTGACTCCGCTAAGGAATGGTTATTCTATCTACCTCCTGAATCTATTACAACTTGGACTGGTCTTTCTCGTTTGTTTTTTAATAGGTTGTTTCCAGCCTCTCGTGCTGCTGAATTAAGAAGAGAAATAGTGGGGATTAGGCAAAAAGATGTGGAGTCTCTTTACGACTATTGGGAACGATCCAAGAAGTTATGTGCAAGTTGTCCACAACATGGTATAACTGAACAGTCTCTTCTTCAATATTTCTATGAAGGCTTGAAACCTATGGAGATGAATATGATAGATGCAGCCAGTGGAGGAGCATTGGTTAAAATGACTCCTCAACGAGCAAGAGACTTGATTTCCACAATGGCCACAAATACTCAACAATTCCGAGCCAACCCTGAACCTACTCGAAGGGTTCATCAGCTAAGTAATTCCTCCTTAGAAGATAAAGTTGAAAAACTTACTAATGTTGTGAGTTCTCTTATTGCAGGAAAATTAGGGCCGACCCGTCAATGTGGAATTTTTGGTGAATTCGAGCATACAACTGATGTATGCCCTAGTTTGTATGATGATTCTGTGGCCCAATTAAATGTTGTGGGAAACTTTCCTGGACCACCTCAAAGGCGATATGATCCTTATGCAAATACATACAATCTTGGGTGGAAGGATCATCCTAACTTGCGATATGGGACAAATTCACGTTATAACCAGCCATTTCAAATTTGAGCTTCACAACAAGCTCAAAATTCAAGTACTTCCTTAGAAAGTATGGTAAATAAATTAGCAGCTAATGTTCTTGAATTTCAGTAGCAATCTATAGAGTTCCAAAAGCAATTTGTGGATTTTCAAAAGAAAACTGAGGCATCTATTAAGGAGTTGACCACACAAATGGAGAAAATAAATGCACAGGGTAGGTTATCATCACAAACAAAACCTAACCCAAGACAAAACGCGAATGCAGTGACTCTACGAAGTGGGAAAGTATTGGAACCAATTCATGGTAAAAATCATGCCCAAGAATCCACCCATGAAAATAAAAAAGACGACGAACAGGTTCGATCGAAACCTCCATTACTTAGAATTCAACCTCCGTTTCCTAGACAATTAAGGCAAACCCAGAAAGGTAATGAGGAAAAAGAGATTCTTGAAACATTTAGAAAAGTCGAGGTAAATATACCGTTGTTAGAAGCTATTAAACAGATTCCACGGTAAGCTAAATTTCTGAAAGAACTTTGCACCAACAAAAGAAAATTGATTGGAAACGAAAAGGTAAATGTTGGTGAGAATGTGTCTGCGGTTTTGCTACGAAGGATGCCAACAAAATGTAAGGATAGAGGTATGTTTGCAATTCCATGCAAAATAGGTTACTTTGGAATTAAGAAATCTATGTGTGACTTAGGAGCTTCTATAAATGTAATGTCTTTTTCTATTTATGAATCACTTAACGTGGATTTTTTGAAGGAAACAGGTGTTATAATTCAGTTGGCGAATAGGTCTATTGTACATCCCGAAGGAGTCCTTGAGGATGTGTTAGTGAAAGTCAATGAATTAATTTTTTCTGCAGATTTTTATGTGGTAAAGATGGAAGAGGATAAAACTCCTGGGTCTTCCGATATCTTGTTAGGGCGACCTTTCCTTAGTACTGCAAATACTAAGATCGATGTGCGAAGTGGAACCCTCACAATGGAGTTTGATGGGGAGATCGTAAAGTTCAATGTTTATGACGCAATCAGTCACCCTAGTGAAATCTTGAATGTAAACCGTGTCGATATAGTGGAATCCTTAGTAGATGAGACTTTCAAATCACTTCATGAGATTGAGCTCGAAACATTATTTGATGATGATCTTAATGTTTATTTTGATTCTACTTTAAATTGTGAATTTGTTAATGAATTATTGCCTCCTATGAATACTAAACTTTTACCTTCTATTGTCCAGGCACCAGAGATAGAGTTGAAACCACTTCTCGAACATCTCAAGTACGTATTTTTAGGGGATGGTGAGACTCTACCTGTTATAATTTCGAATAAACTCTTTAAGTGTGAGGAAGCAAATTTAGTTCAGGTACTAAAGAGCCATAAGGAAGCCATCGGTTGGACCATTGCCGATTTAAAAGGGTTAAGTCCTTTGACCTGCACTCATAAGATATTTTTGGAAGAAAACACAAAACCGAGACGGGAAGCGCAAAGACGATTAAACCCAAATATGATGGACATAGTAAAAAAAGAGATTATAAAGCTATTGGATGCTGACATAATTTACCTCATTTTCGACAGCAGTTGGGTAAGTCCTGTACAAATCATGCCTAAGAAAATTGGCGTGACAGTAAAGAAAAATCCCGAGGGCGATTTGGTACCTGTTCGAGTGCAGAATGGGTGGCGTGTCTGCATTGATTACAGGAAGTTGAACTCTTATACTAGAAAAGATCATTTTCCTCTTCCTTTTATAGATCAAATGCTTGAACGTTTGGTTGGAAAAACTCAATATTGTTGTCTTGATGGATATTCAAGTTTTTTTCATATTCTAGTTGCACCCGAGGACCAAGAGAATACCACTTTTACATGCCCATTTGGCACATTTGCATA
Organism: Gossypioides kirkii; assembly: GCA_005610355.1. Classification (NCBI taxonomy): domain Eukaryota; kingdom Viridiplantae; phylum Streptophyta; class Magnoliopsida; order Malvales; family Malvaceae; genus Gossypioides; species Gossypioides kirkii. The sequence continues at coordinate 8,307,205 of CP032252.1, read as the reverse complement.
TAGGAGGATGCCATTCGAACTTTGTAATGCACCAGCTACTTTTCAGAGATGCAAGATGAGTATATTCTCAAAATATGTAGAAAATATCATTGAAGTTTTTATGGATGATTTTACTGTGCATGAGGAATCTTTTGATGAATGCCTTAGGAATCTCACGAAAATTTAAAGTAGATGCATAGAATTTAATCTTGTCTTGAATTATAAAAATTGTCATTTTATGGTAGATAAAGGTTTAATTCTAGGTCATATAGTTTCATCTAAAGGGATTGAGGTTGATAAAGCTAAGACTGATATTATAAGTTCTTTACCATACCCCTCAACTTTGAGGGATATTCGTTCTTTCCTTGGTCATGCAGGATTTTACAAGCGCTTTATAAAAAACTTCTCGAAAGTAGCTGAACCATTGTGCGAGTTATAACAAAAAGACAAAAAGTTTGAGCTCGGCCCAAAATGCAAAGAGGCTTTTAACACGTTAAAACAAAAGTTGGTTTCTGCTCCTATAGTCCAAGCCTCAAACTGGAAATACCCTTTTGAGATCATATGTGATGCCAGTGACTGAAGTGTAGGGGCTGTGTTGGGGCAAAAGATAGATCGAGAGCCCCATGTCATTTGTTATGTTTCAAAAACCTTAGATGCTGCGCAAAGCAATTACACTACCACAGAAAAAGAACTTTTAGCCATTGTATTTGCTTTAGATAAATTTTGATCTTATTTATTGGGATCTAAAGTAATAATTTTTTCTGACCATGCAGCTCTTAGGTATTTGATTGCAAAAAAAGAAGCAAAGCCGAGGCTTATGAGATGGATTTTATTGCTACAAGAATTCGATATCGAGATTCGAGATAAAAGAGGATGCAAAAACTTGGTGGCTGATCACTTGGGTAGGGTAAAAATGCCTTATGACGATATTTCTATAAGAGATGAATTCCCTGATGAGGGCCTATTTTCGGCCTAAGAGTATTTTCCATGGTATGCGGATATGGTAAACTTTCTTACTACAGGTTCTTTACTTATTGAGTTATCTCGTTCTAGGAAATAAAAACTTAAAAGAGAAGCTCGATATTATATTTGGGATGATCCATACTTTTGGAAACATTGCTCAGATCAAGTAATACGACGATATGTTCCAGAAATCGAGGTAACATCTACACTTACTTTTTTCCATTCACATGTATGTGGAGGCCATTTTGGACCTAAACGAACTGCTAATAAGGTATTAGAATGTGGATTATATTGGCCCACAATTTTTCGTGATGCATATGAATTCTGTAAATCTTGTGATAGATGTCAACAGGTAGGAAACATTACTAGGCGAAATCAAATGCCCCAATCCCCAATCCATGTGTGTGAAATTTTTGATGTGTAGGGTATTGATTTTATGGGCCCATTTATCTCTTCATTTGGAAATTTATATATACTTCTAGCAGTAGACTATGTTTCTAAATGAATAGAGGCAATTCCTACTCGAAATGATAATGCTAAAACCGTGGTAGAATTTCTAAAACGTTGTATTTTTTCCAGGTTTGGCACACCTCGGGCCTTGATCAGTGACCGTGGAACTCATTTTTGCAATAAAGTAATGGAAGCATTCATGAAGAAATATGGGGTTCATTATCGTATAGCTACATCTTATCACCCCCAAACAAACGGCCAAGCGGAGGTTTCAAACCGAGAAATCAAGACTATTTTGGAGAAAACAGTTCAACCTAACCGAAAGGATTGGAGTCTTCGATTGAATGATGCTCTCTAGGCTTATCGAACAACATATAAAGGCCCAATAGGTATGTCTCCATTTCGACTTGTTTTTGGCAAAGCTTGTCACCTTCCTGTTGAACTAGAACATAAAGCTTATTGGGCTCTAAAGCAGTATAATATGGAATTAGAGCCCGCAGGAAAAGCCAGGAAATTAGACATCCAAGAGTTGGAAGAGATTCGAAATGACGCCTATGAGAATGCTCGTATATACAAGGATAAAACAAAACTGTTTCATGATAGAATGATATCCCGAAAGCAATTCTCAATAGGGCAAAAGTGTTACTTTACAACTCAATTCTCAAATTATTTCCCAGTAAGCTTCAGTCTCGATGCTTAGGACCTTTTATTGTTACTAAATTATTTACCCATGGTGCAGTGGAAATAGAAAGTGAGGAGACAGGGAAGCGTTTCACAGTTAATGGTCAAAGGTTGAAACCGTTCTATGAAAATTTTCAACCTCAAACTGTCGAGAAAATTCATCTTCAACAGCCTTAGTACTGATTCGGGTCGTCGAGCTAATGACGTTAACATGGGGAGTATTCTAAACCCTTTTCTTTTCGTATTTATCTTCACATTAAGGGCAATGCGTTTTAAGTAGAGGGGAGACGTTCCTCATTTTTTTACTATTTCATGCTCATGATTTTACCCATGAAATGCCCATTGTTTTGCCTATCAGTATGATTCTTGTTTACTGAGTTAATTTTGATTTTGCTATGATTAAATTTGTCTCCACTGTTTTATTTCTATTAGGCTCACAAGATTATGATTAATGAAGAAAACTCTATCTTGCTTATGGTAAAACTGATTGATTCTAAATATAAGAGAACAATTAATTCTGATGTATGCTAAAATTGTTTTTTCTTGATTGTTAGTTTATTTTTGATACTTGTTTCTTTTTCCTAGTCCTCCTAAATTAAAGTTCTCTATTCGAAAAAAAAATCCTTTGATGATTCCGCGGTTATGAGCATAGTTTAAAACGTGACTAACTGAGTAACCGGGGTTGGGTGCTTGGGTTGTCATCCTACTTCGCGTAAAAAGGTTGTGTGACGTGTTAAGCAAAACTTCGCTAACCCGAATAAAAAAAGAAAATAATAAATAAATTCGAAATGTGTTAGACTGAGTAACCGGGGTGGAGTGCTTGGTTGTCATTTCACTTTGCGTCAAAATGGCTAATACATTCTACAAAAAAAAGAGAATAAAAAAATTGAGAGCATGTTGGGCTGAGTAATCAGGATGGAGTGCTTGGGTGTCATTTCATTTCGCGTCAAAAGGTCCAATGTATTCTTAAAGAAAAAAAAAGGAAAAATTCACAAAATAAAGAGAAGAGAACTAAATTTGGAAACAAGGGTGAACAAATAGGTGTCTTGGTAAGTTTAGTAAATTATCTAACTCTCATTAAATAATTCAAGATGATTTAATTGTTGTGTGTTTTAATTGGGTTACTTTTTCGATTTTATCTACAGCAAGCTAAAAATTCTCTTTATTTTTCGTAAACATTAAGTCTAATTGTTTGTAGAACTTTGAAGTATTATTTTCCATGGTGGAATTTTAATTATTTAGTGGATTATGAGTCATACTTGAGGGCAAGCATGGGCTAAGTAGGGAGAATATGATAATGCTTAAATATGACATACTTTTGGATATTAAATATATATATTTTTAGAGTCAATTGTTAGGCTCAAGCTCAATCCAGTCCAAATGGGCCTAAAATTTTGTCCAAACCTGACCCGAATTATAGAAGTCAAACCTGAACCGGACTCGGCCCGTATTAATTTTTTAGATTATTTTATTTTATACAATAAATTTAAAAAATATATAATATATCAAATACACTTAAAAACATTAAAACAAATATTAAAAATAAACAAATTTAAAATACATTAAAAATTCTTTATATTAAGATAGTTGCAAATAAAGTAATAGAAAAATTAACAATAAAGCAAAAATTCTACAACATTCAAATAATATTAAAAAAAACAACAAAAATAGCAATAAAAATAACAGCAAAAACAACACTAAAATAGTAAAAAAAGTACTAAAACAACATCAAAACAGCAACTAGAACAGTAAAAAAAACCAAAACAATAAAATAATTTTTTTATTAAAAATGGTTAATTTATTCGGGTCGGGTTCGGACTAAAAAACTCTTACATGAGGCTCGGTCCGTTTAGAAAATGAGCCTCATTTTTTGTCCAAACCAATTTTTCGGGCCTATATTTTTGTCCAAACCCTCCCATTTTTTTGGCGGGCCTTCAGGTCGGGTTGGACAGCTCAGTCCATGATCAGGTCTACATGGTAGTATCTGTTCATATTTTCTTAACCCTTTGACAACGTACACACCCCTTTCATACACAGGTGCTCAAATTCGGGTCTCTTAGGATGAACATCATCCTCTTTTCCACTGAAGCCACTCGTTAGGTTCTTACCCACAAACTTTTTCTATACTCCGGAAAATTATTTTTGAAAAATATTTTTTATTCTTTGATAAATTCCCTGAAAATATTTCATAAACATGCATTTGAGATTTTTTTTACATTGTTTAATTGAGTTTATTTTATATTTATAAATTTAATTTTACATTAAACAAACGCAACATAAATATATTTGTTATAAATATTATAGTGCAATTTCCTTTTAACAATCGAAATTTATTTTATAATAAGAAAATATCTCGTACCAAGTAATGTCATATATAAACTTAATAATAAATAATGCTTAATTAAAATTTAATTTAAATTACATATATTACATATATGAGAGTACAGATTGACACATTAGAGTTATAAGAAATAAATGAAGCTAAGCATTATTTAAACAATATTCATATTTATACAATTAAAATATTCATCTTCAAAAAAATTATAATTAAAATATTCATAATTTTCTACTAGGATAAAATATTTCATAAGTTCTTGTACTCTTTGTAAAATTAGAAATTTAGTCCATGTACTTTTATTTTTGGGTTAGTCCTACTTTTTAGATATCAAAATTTAGATTTAGTTGTTAGCATTATTAAAAATATTTTGTTAAATTCATGTTCATTATAACATCATTTTTTAGTTGCATGAATATCGAGTATTTAAATTTATTATTAAAACAAAATTGAAATATTAAATATTTTATTAAAATGATAAATTACATTAATAATTTATTATATGATTAGATATAGATAATTAAATATATATGTTTAATAATATTGAAAATTATGATATTTTATATTAATATTTTATTAATTTTAGATATTTTTAAAAATAAAAAAATTATTATTAATATAATAATATTAAGCTTGACTTATGTTAATTTTTATATAAAAATAAAATAACTCATAAAAGAGCTATTTTCTAGAAAATGATTTACGCTTTTCAAAAGGGTAGGTCATTTTACAAAAATTTTTTTTATTAACCTGTAAATCATTTTCCATAAAACAAACAAAAAAAATATTTTTCGAAAATCATTTTCAATAAAACAAACACAACCTTAATCTCCATCCTAATTTAACTGATTGTGCTTGGTTTCTGTCTTTTAATTTCCTTTTAACTCTAACCCGCCAAAAGTTTTAGGTTTAGTGATTTAAAGTGAGATTTTATGAAATAATTATAAAGTGTGCAAGAAGTGAAAATTTATAATTAAGTGACCGTGAAATAAATATGATACGTGATATATATAAATATGTGTTGGCTTGATGATTAAGATATTCATTACTCCCAAATGTGGTATGGGTTCGAGCTACGTTAGTCACGTTGCTGTTAAGATTTTACCTCCTCTTGTAGTTCGCCTAAAAAGAATAATTCATAAATGAATTAGGTAGAAATATAAGTGACATGTGAAGGCTTAAATCCCTTGGTACTATTTCTGGTTACATGTACAAGTGAAAGTTTAAATTCCGTAATAAATGGAGATAATTGAAAACAATCAAGACAATGAAAGATCATCAGATAATAGCTTCCTCACATGAGTATTAGAAGAATCTATAATACGAACATTCACATAGTCGCTTCCACAAGATTTAGCAAGGTGATCCACAATTGTATTAATCTCCCTTCGAGCAAATTGAACTTTGAAGGCTTCAAACTGTCTAGCGGCATCTTTTATTTTTCGAACAATAGTCTCCGAAGGCACACCATTAATGCAGTCTTTGATCAAATTCACCGTCGTGAGGCAATCACTCTTAACACAAATTGATAATGCTTAAATATGACATACTTTTGGATATTAAATATATATATTTTTAGAGTATGATCATATTAAATTGGGCTCTTTATTGTCGTTTTATTTTATAGGGACTCAAGTGGTGATAGAAGATAAATTGAAGACAAAAAAGCATGGTTTTAGAGAAGAACTTGAAGTTGTGTGAAGATGGAATGCTAAAAAAGAGAGTTTATAGGACAAAAAGACTTGGTTTTATTTTATTTTATTTTTTTAAATATATTTTATATTAGGATTTAATATTTAAGATATTATTTATTATTTAAATTTGTATTTAATTTATGTTTATCTTTTTGTATTTATCTTTTAAAGTTTAAATTGGATCTATTTAGGGGAATTAAATGTTAAATATAATTCTAATTATCTTTTAGAATTTAGATTGGATTCAACTAGGAATATTATGTACTATAAATAGGGGGTGGAGTGATTGAATTATTCATGCCCCATTCATTGAAAAATCCTCCATCTCCCTAAATCCTTAGTTCAATAAAAGCTTTATTTTATTATCTTGTGTTCTTCCCCAAAAATCATGAGTAACTAAAAAACCCTTCTAGCCAAAGGTTATCAAATATTCCTCCAGGTTTCATGAGGTTTAGAATCCGCGCTTAATTCTTTTCAACTCGAGTATTCATCAATTCTCTGTAATACGGGATTGACGCTTCCGTCTAAAATCCGTACAAAAGTAATCTTTTCATATTGTGCAAAGACGACCACTTTGTGTGTTTTGAGAAGATTGCACAGTTGGTTCGTTAACTTACTGCGTCAGAGGTTGCCGAGCCAAAAGAGACAAAACGGTGTAGCATTCGTCGTTGAGAAAAGGTGATCTAGTGTAAGACAGTCCCATTGGAGCGACGGTTGGCTAGAGTCAAGTTCCTCTAAAAATTATATCCGGAGCTGGTGGTCGTAGGCGTCCTCTTCCACTATAACTGGCTTATTCGGGCACGAGAAGAACCATCCAAAGTCTATGATTGAACCAGGGAAGAATCAAGATAACCGGAGGCTGGATCTTTGAATATTGATAAACTCTTCTTCTTTCAACTTGTTTATTTTATGCTATTTATTTTTACTTCAACTTCTTTATTTTCTTAATTATACTTTCTTTTAATTTTAATTCCGTTTCTTCTATTTTTCCTCATATTGCAACGCTTTTCTTGGGCACGGATTGGCCCACGATCTCGACAGACAAGACTTTTACGACTCTCCAGTCCCTGAGGATTAGACCCTACTTCCCTTTTACTATTATTTACTTTAATTTTCGGAATAGGTTATATTTCGTATTCCCGACGACACATCAAATTTTGGCGCCGTTGCCGGGGACTAGTAACGTACTAATCTTGTTTTCTTTTTTCTACTTATGACTAGATCTGCTCCAAGTAATCTTGCATACTCGTACGATCCCGAGATTGAAAATATTGTAAAAGCCAATCGCAAGGAAGCAAAGTTACGAAAGAGGCAGTCAAAAGTTGTAGGAGTTAAGCACAGCCCACCTTTAGAAGTAGAAGAAGGCGACGAAGGTGAATCCAGGGTAAACAAAAACCCTAATCCAACACTGGAAAACCAAGGAGTTGATCTGCCGGCGGAAGTGTCGATTGCTAGGGTTGACAAAAATCAAGATCCACCACCACCTATGCATCAAACAAAGCTGAGGCTCCTGATGATCAACCACCGTTGTGCATTACGTATCCTACTATGGATGCTAACTTTAAGCTTAAATCAGGTTTAATACAATTATTACCAATTTTTCGTGGGTTGCAGAATAAGAATCCACATAAACTTCTGAAGGAATTTCATATGGTTTGTTTAAGTATTAAACCTCAGGGGGTAACTGAGGATCAAATTAAATTACGCGCTTTTCCTTTTTCTTTAGCTGACTCCGCTAGGGAATAGTTAGTCTATCTACCTCCTGGATCTATTACAACTTGGTCTGGTCTTTCTCGTTTGTTTCTTAACAGGTTGTTTCCAGCCTCTCATGCTACTGAATTAAGAAGAGAAATAGTGGGGATTAGGCAAAAAGATGTGGCATCTATTTACGACTATTGGGAACGATCCAAGAAGTTGTGTGCAAGTTGTCCACAACATGGTATAACTAAACAATCTCTTCTTCAATATTTCTATGAAGGCTTGAAACCTATGGAGATGTATATGATAGATGCAGACAGTGGAGGAGCATTGGTTAAAATGACTCCTCAACGAGCAAGAGACTTGATTTCCACAATGGTCGCAAATACTCAACAATTTCGAGCCAACCCTGAACCTACTCGAAGGGTTCATCAGCTAAGTAATTCCTCCTTAGAAGATAAAGTTGAAAAACTTACTAATGTTGTGAGTTCTCTTATTGCAGGAAAATTAGGGCCGATCCGTCAATGTGGAATTTGTGGTGAATTCGAGCATACAACTGATGCATGCCCTAGTTTGTATGATGATTCTGTGGTCCGATTAGATGCTGTGGGAAACTTTCCTGGACCACCTCAAAGGCGATATGATCCTTATGCAAATACATACAATCCTGGGTGGAAGGATCATCCTAACTTGCGATATGGGACAAATTCACGTTATAACCAGCCATTTCAAAATCGAGCTCCACAACAAGCGCAAAATTCAGGTATTTCCTTAGAAACTATGGTAAATAAATTAGCAGCTAATGTTCTTGAATTTCAGCAGCAATCTATAGATTTCGAAAAGCAAACTGTGGATTTTCAAAAGAAAACTGAGGCATCTATTAAGGAGTTAACCACACAAATGGTGAAAATAAATGCACAGGGTAGGTTACCATCACAAAAAGAACCTAACCCATGAAAAAACGCGAATGCAGTGACTCTACGAAGTGGGAAAGTATTGGATCCAATTCATGGTAAAATCATGCCCAAGAATCTACCTATTACTTAGAATTCAACCTCCCTTTCCTGGACAACTAAGGCAAACCCAGAAAGGTAATGAGAAAAAAGATCTTGAAACATTTAGAAAAGTCGAGGTAAATATACCGTTGTTAGAAGCTATTAAACAGATTCCACGGTATGCTAAATTTCTGAACGAACTTTGCACCAACAAAAGAAAATTGACTGGAAACGAAAAGGTAAATGTTGGTGAGAATGTGTCTGCGGTTCTGCAATGAAGGATACCAACAAAATGTAAGGATAGAGGTATGTTTGCAATGCCATGCAAAATAGGTCACTTTGGAATTAAGAAAGCTATGTGTGACTTAGGAGTTTCTATAAATGTAATGCCTTTTTCTATTTATGAATCACTTAACGTGGGTTTTTTGAAGGAAACAGGAGTTATAATTCAGTTGGCGGATAGGTCTATTGTACATCCCGAAGGAGTCCTTGAGGATGTGTTAGTGAAAGTCAATGAATTAATTTTTCCTGCAGATTTTTATGTGGTAAAGATGGAAGAGGATAAAACTCCTGGGTCTTCCGATATCTTGTTTGGGCGACCTTTCCTTAGTACTGCAAATACTAAGATCGATGTGCGAAGTGGAACCCTCACAATGGAGTTTGATGGGGAGATCGTAAAGTTCAATGTTTATGACGCAATCAGTCACCCTAGTGAAATCTTGAATGTAAACCGTGTCGATATAGTGGAATCCTTAGTAAATGAGACTTTCAAATCACTTCATGAGATTAAGCTCGAATCATTATTTGATGATGATCTTAATGTTTATTTTGATTCTACTTTAAATTGTGAATTTGTTAATGAATTATTGCCTCCTATGAATACTAAACTTTTACCTTCTATTGTGCAGGCACCAGAGTTGGAGTTGAAACCACTTCCCGAGCATCTCAAGTACACATTTTTAGGGGATGGTGAGACTCTACCTGTTATAATTTCGAATAACGTTTTTAAGTGTGAGGAAGCAAATTTAGTTCAGGTACTAAAGAGCCATAAGGAAGCCATCGGTTGGACCATTGCCGATTTAAAAGGGTTAAGTCCTTTGACATGCACTCATAAGATATTTTTGGAAGAAAACACAAAATCGAGACGGGAAGCGCAAAGACGATTAAACCTAAATATGATGGACGTAGTAAAAAAGGAGATTATAAAGCTGTTGGATGCTGACATAATTTACCCCATTTTCGACAGCAGTTGGGTAAGTCCTGTACAAATCATGCCTAAAAAAACTAGTGTTACAGTAAAGAAAAATCTCGAGGGCGATTTGGTTCCTATTCGAGTGCAGAATGGGTGGCATGTCTACATTGATTATAGGAAGTTGAACTCTTATACTAGAAAAGATCATTTTCCTCTTCCTTTTATAGATCAAATGCTTGAACGTTTAGCTGGAAAAACTCATTATTGTTGTCTTGATGGATATTCAGGTTTTTTTCAGATTCTAGTTGCACCCGAGGACAAGGAAAAGACCACTTTTACATGCCCATTTGGAACATTTGCATATAGGAGGATGCCATTCGGACTTTGTAATGCACCAACTACTTTTCAGAGATGCATGATGAGTATATTCTCAGAATACGTAGAAAATGTCATTGAAGTTTTTATGGATGATTTTACTGTGCATGGGGAATCTTTTGATGAATGCTTTAGGAATCTCACGAAAATTTTAAGTAGATGCATAGAATTTAATCTTGTCTTGAATTATGAAAAGTGTCATTTTATGGTAGATAAAGGTTTAATTCTAGGTCATATAGTTTCATCTAAAGGGATTGAGGTTGATAAAGGTAAGATTGATATTATAAGTTCTTTACCATACCCCTCAACTGTGAGGGAAATTCGTTCTTTCCTTGGTCATGCAGGATTTTACAGGCACTTTATGAAAAACTTCTCGAATGTAGCTGAACCATTGTGCGAGTTATTGCAAAAAGATAAAAAATTTGAGTTCGGCCCAAAATGCAAAGAGGCTTTTGACACGTTGAAACAAAAGTTGGTTTCTGCTCCTATAGTCCAAGCCTCAAACTGGAAATACCCTTTTGAGATCATATGTGATGCCAGTGACCAAAGTGTAGGGGCTGTGTTGGGGCAAAAGATAGATCGAGAGGCCCATGTCATTTGTTATGCTTCAAAAACCTTAGATACTGCGCAAAGCAATTACACTACCACAGAAAAAGAACTTTTAGCCATTGTATTTGCTTTAGATAAATTTCGATCTTATTTATTGGGATCTAAAGTAATAATTTTTTCTGACCATGCAGCTCTTAGGTATTTGATTGCAAAGAAAGAAGCAAAGCCGAGGCTTATGAGATGGATTTTATTGCTACAAGAATTCGATATCGAGATTCGAGATAAAAAAGGATGCGAAAACTTGGTGGTTGATCACTTGAGTAGGGTAAAAATGCCTTATGACGATATTTCTATAAGAAATGAATTCCTTGATGAGGGCTTATGTTCGGCCTAAGAGTATTTTCCATGATATGCAGATATGGTAAACTTTCTTACTACAGGTTCTTTACCTATTGAGTTATCTCATTCTAGGAAAGAAAAACTTAAAAGAGAAGCTCGATATTATATTTGGGATAATCCATACTTATGTAAACATTGCTCAGATCAGGTAATACGACGATGTGTTTCGAAAGACGAGGTAACATCTATACTTACTTTTTGTCATTCGCATGCATGTGGAGGCCATTTTGGACCTAAACGAACTGCTCAGAATGTATTAGAATGTGGATTATATTGGCCCACAATTTTTTGTGACACATATGAATTCTGTAAATCTTGTGATAGATGTCAACAGGTAGGAAACATTACTAGGCAAAATCAAATGCCCCAATCCCCAATCCATGTATGTGAAATTTTTGATGTGTGGGGTATTGATTTTATGGGCCCATTTATCTCTTCATTTGGAAATTTATATATACTTCTAGTAGTAGACTATGTTTCTAAATGGATAGAGGCAATTCCTACTCGAAATGATAATGCTAAAACCGTGGTAGAATTTCTAAAACGTTGTATTTTTTCCAAGTTTGGCACACCTCGGGCCTTGATCAGTGACCGTGGAACTCATTTTTGCAATAAAGTAATGGAAGCACTCATGAAGAAATATGGGGTTCATCATCGTATAGCTACATCTTATCACCCTCAAACAAACGGCCAAGCGGAGGTTTCAAACCGAGAAATCAAGACTATTTTGGAGAAAACAGTTCAACCTAACCGAAAGGTTTGGAGTCTTCGATTGAATGATGCTCTCTGGACTTATCAAACATCATATAAAGGCCCAATAGGTATGTCTCCATTTCGACTTGTTTTTGGCAAAGCTTGTCACCTTCCTGTTGAACTAGAACATAAAGCTTATTGGGCTGTAAGGCAGTGTAATTTGGAATTAGAGCCCGCAGGAAAAGCTAGGAAATTAGACATCCAAGAGTTGGAAGAGATTCAAAATGACGCCTATGAGAATGCTCGTATATACAAGGATAAAACAAAACTGTTTCATGATAGGATGATATCCCCAAAGCAATTCTCAATAGGGCAAAAAGTGTTACTTTACAACTCAATTCTAAAATTATTTCCCGGTAAGCTTCGGTCTTGATGGTTAGGACCTTTTATTGTTACTAAATTATTTACCAATGGTGCAGTGGAAATAGAAAGTGAGGAGACAGGGAAGCGTTTCACAGTTAATGGTCAAAGGTTGAAATCGTTCTATGAAAATTTTCAAGCTTAAACTGTCGAGAAAATTCATCTTCAACAGCCTCAGTACTGATTCGGGTCATCGAGCTAACGACGTTAAACAAGCACTTGTTAGGAGGCAACCCAATTATTTTTATTTTTTATTTTTCTATCTTATTTTATTTATTTATTTATTTATTTATTTTTGTCCAGGAAACTAGAGGAATTTATTTCAAAAAAAATTTAATGATGGAAACTCCAACACTACGAGAGCAACGATAACATGGGGAGTATTCTAAACCCTTTTCTTTTTGTATTTATCTTCACATTGAGGGCAATGCGTTTTAAGTAGGGGGGAGACGTTCCTCATTGTTTTTACTATTTCATGCTCATGATTTTACCCATGAAATGCCCATTGTTTTGCCTATCAGTATGATTCTTGTTTACTAAGTTAATTTTGATTTTGCTATGATTAAATTTGTCTCCACTGTTTTATTTCTATTAGGCTCACAAGATTATGATTAATGAAGAAAACTCTATCTTGCTTATGGTAAAACTGATTGAGTCTAAATATAAGAGAACAATTAATTCTGATGCATGCTAAAATTGTTTTTTCTTGATTGTTAGTTAATTGCTAAATTTATTTTTTGTTTGTTTTTCCTAGTCTTCCTAAATTAAAGTTCTCTATCCGAAAAAAAAATCCTTTGATGATTCCGCAGTTATGAGCATAGTTTAAAACGTGACTAACTGAGTAACCGGGGTTGGGTGCTTGGGTTGTCATTCCACTTTGCGTAAAAAGGTTGTGTGACGTGTTAAGCAAAACTTCGCTAACCCGAATAAAAAAAGAAAATAATAAATAAATTCGAAATGTGTTAGACTGAGTAACCGGGGTGTAGTGCTTGGTTGTCATTTCACTTTGCGTCAAAATGGCTAATACATTCTACAAAAAAAAATGGAGAAGAAAAAAATTGAGAGCATGTTGGGCTGAGTAACCGGGATGGAGTGCTTGGGTGTCATTTCATTTCGCGTCAAAAGGTCCAATGTATTCTTAAAGAAAAAAAAAGGAAAAAATTCACAAAATAAAAAGAAGAGAACTAAATTTGGAAACAAGGGTGAACAAATAGGTGTCTTGGTAGGTTTAATAAATTATCTAACTCTTATGAAATAATTCAAGATGATTTAATTGTTGTGTGTTTTAATTGGGTTACTTTTTCGATTTTATCTACAGCAAGCTAAAAGTTCTCTTTATTTTTCGTAAGCCTTAAGTCTAATTGTTTGCAGAACTTTGGAGTATTATTTACCATGGTGAAATTTTAATTGGATTATGAGTCATACTTGAGGGCAAGCATGGGCTAAGTAGGGGGAATATGATAATGCTTAAATATGACATACTTTTGGATATTAAATATCTATATTTTTAGAGTATGATCATATAAAATTGGGCTATTTATTGTCTTTTTATTTTATAGGAACTCAAGTGGTGATAGAAGATAAATTGAAGACAAAAAATATGGTTTTAGAGAAGAACTTGAAGTTGTGTGAAGATGGAATGCTAAAAAAGAGGGTTTATAGGACAAAAAGACTTGGTTTTATTTTATTTTAGTTTTTAAATATATTTTATATTAGGATTTAATATTTAAGATATTATTTATTATTTAAATTTGTATTTAATTTATGTTTATTTTTTTGTATTTATCCTTTAGAGTTTAAATTGGATCCAATTAGGGGAATTAAATGTTAGATATAATTCTAATTATCTTTTAGAATTTAGATTGGATTCAACTAAGAATATTATGTACTATAAATAGGGGGTGGAGTGATTGAATTATTCATGCCCCATTCATTGAAAAATCCTCCATCTCTCTAAATCCCTAGTTCAATAAAAGCTTTATTTTATTATCTTGTGTTCTTCCCAAAAATCATGAGTAACTAAAAAACCCTTCTAGCCAAAGGTTATCAAATATTCCTCCAAGGTTCATGAGGTTTAGAATCCGCGCTTAATTCTTTTTATCCCGAGTATTCATCAATTCTCTATAATACGGGATTGACGCTTCCGTCCAAAATCCCTACAAAAGTAATCTTTTCATCTTGTGCAAAGACGGCCGCTTTGTGTGTTTTGAGAAGATTGCACATTCGGTTCCTTAACTTACTGCGTCAGAGGTTGCCGAGCCAAAAGAGACAAAACGGCGTGACATTCGTCGTTGAGAAAAGGTGATCTAGTGTAAGACAGTCTCATTGGAGCAACGGTTGGCTAGAGTCAGGTTCCTCTAAAAATTATATCCGGAGCTAGTGGTCGTAGGCGTCCTCTTCCACTATAACTGGCTTATTCGGTCACGAGAAGAACCATCCAAAGTCTATGATTGAACCAAGGAAGAATCAAGATAACCGGAGGCTGGATCTTTGAATATTGATAAACTCTTCTTCTTTCAACTTGTTTATTTTATGCTATTTATTTTTACTTCAACTTCTTTATTTTCTATTTCTTTTAATTATACTTTCTTTTAATTTTAATTCTGTTTCTTCTATTTTTCCTCAGATCGTAACGCTTTTCTTGGGCACGAATTGGCCCACGATCTCGACAGACAAGACTTTTACAACTCTCTAGTCCCTAAGGATTAGACCCTACTTCCCTTTTACTATTATTTACTTTAATTTTTGGAATAGGTTATATTTTGTATTCCCGACAACACATCACAAATCTTGTTGTAGCCTTTCATTTAAGCAACTTGTAGACTATGAAATATTGCCCACAACTTAGAATTCAAAATCGATCCCTTACCCAAATGCCTTTGAAAACCCATAATCCATTCACCATGGGATTCCCGAAACACCCCAATTACAGCAGAGCTAGTCTCATCAGCATTAGCAGCATCATCCGTGTTGATCTTCACCCATCCCAGATCTGGACAACGTCATTTAGAAACCTCGCCCCTGCCAGTAGCAAATGACCCGCCCCTGGAACCAGCTACTGTAATGTTTGTCGCCATGCACACAGCAGAGTTGATGAGTAACTACATGTTGCCCATTTGATTTTGAAAAATAAAAGCATTGCGCTGCTTCCAGAGAAGCCATTAGACCACTGGAAACAAAACCACCTGACGCCAGATTACAGCTGCAAAGAAACAATCCCGCAATACATGCACTATTGTTTCATTAATAACACTACATAGGGGACACCCTGCATTATCAATTAATTTTCGACGAACTCGTTCACTGTTCGTGAGAAGCTTGCCCTTTTTAATAATCCATAAAAAATATTTGATTCGAGGAGAGAGTTGGCTCTTTCATACCAGATTCCAACACGTGTCCACCAAGATTAAATCATTTCGTGACACACTCTCATATGCCAACTTGATAGTATACTTCCCATTTTGATTAACTTTCCACATACAAACGTCATTGCCAAGAGTAGGGAAAGGTGGATGATAGTGAGCTATAATTTCTAGAACATCTTTGTGAAAATACTGCTTTAGAAGCTGCCAATTCCAATTTCCAAAGGAATCCACAAAATCAACATCACATGCATGAGCAAGTAAAATCACACCTAGAAGGAGATAAGGGAGAAGCGTTCCAACAGAGGGAATCCAATCATCTAAAGCAATCCCGACCAACTAACCATTCCCTAAATCCAATCATCTAAAGCAATCCTGACCAACTAACCATTCCCTACATTCTACGCAATTCTGTCCTAAACCTTACTCCAAATTTTTACCATCGATCGCCAAACAAAAGAACAAACGGCCGATCAATCACGTTCGAACATACATCAACCACTTTGTATTTTTAGTGTAAAACCCGAACCAAGAATCCCTCTTTTAGGGACTATCTCTTTATGTCCAATACCTCTTTTAGGGATCGACTGACAACAAGAATCCCATATCACCAAAGATATTTTAGGCTCAAGAACAGTGGAACCCCATATGAACCTTCTCACCAACTGTTCAATTTGTTCACAAACGCCCACATGAACCATCACAGTTTACATGAAAAAACCAAGAATCGATAGCAAGACCGACTTAGCCAACGTAACTCTCCCTACTAGTGATAGAAGTTTGGCATCAAAAGTATTAAGTTTACATTGTACCTTTCAATAATGAAATGAAAAGTGCTTTTCTTGGCTCTAGCGTGAAATAACGGCATGCCCAAGTAAGTCCCTAAATCATTAGTGATTTGAAATCCCAATAAATTACCAATCTCAACTTTAGCATTATCGCCCATGTTAGGAGAAAAGAAAGGCTTCGACTTGGAAGCATTTACCTTGTGCCCTGAATAAAAACAAAATTCATCAAGAATATCACGCATTACCCTTGCTGTTGAAGCCCAATTCTGACCGGGTTTAAACTTTGGGCCAAACTTTTAATTTTAAGTTTAGATTAGTTTTAGATTTATTTCAAGGTCCAATTACAAATGAAAGTCCAAGCTTTAAATGTCCAGTTACAAGCCCAATATCAATTTCTACAACCCAAATTGGGCCAATTTCATATCCAAATGCTAACCTAAGCCCAAATTGCCTAAACCCAAACCCTATACGAATGAGCCAATTCAACTAAACCCATTAACCCAAACCCTAAGCCACTTGCACTGCTGCCGTCCACCTCAAACAACCAGGGCACGCCACGTCAGCACCAGCATCACCACCACAGGCCACTTGCTTCTGCCACCGCCACTGCATCAGCCTCTAAGCCAACCTGTAAAAAAGGGAGGAGATGACAAGCATTTAGTTAGAACAAACAAAATACCATCATTGTAATTCTGGTTATAAAAACCAGATTCAAATACTTGTAAAAGGGGGAGGACCCTTTGTTGATTAAAAAATCAATACAAAAAAACCATTTTCTCAATTTATAACAGAAATATTCGAACAGAATAGATTCATAAAGCAATAGGAAAGAGAGGCAGTATTCAAAGCCAAGCAAACAGACAATCGATATTTCACAGAAAGTTGAATACTAAACAGAGTTGCATCAATCCAAGTATACATCTCTCAGTAAATATTTAGTCATTAATATTAACCTTTTCAACTTCAAACCGTTTGCATCCTCTGTACATATTCATTAATACCATTTTATTCAATATTTATTATTTCTCATTTATTATTCTGTAACTAATATTACTTGTCGAAACCACCTCGAAAATGGGGCTTCTAAAAAATCATTTTAAAAAAAATTGGAAAAAATGGGAGTCACCACCAATCTTTTATTTTGGGTGTGATTGGATCACCACAAAACGTTTAAAAACGTTTTAAAAAAGTTGGTCTTCGAAATCCAGAGAAACATGTTCGGGAGTCGATTACGCATGAGGAAGGATTAGCACCCTCATACGCCCAAAATTGGTACCACATGATCACTTTCGGGTCTTATTTTATGAAAACAATGAAAATTCGAGTAAAGTTTAAAATACGATGTTTATTTTAGAAGGCTTTTCGTAATTTCAAAGGAAATCTTTTTAAGAAAATTCGTCCCCGTATTTCGATCCTTTATGAGAACTAGAAGTCGTGTCCAACACATTAGGGCACTATATTCTCAGAGTTTCAAAATTGAAGGACGTTTCGAGAAATTTGAAGAGAGTATTCTATCGCGTGAATTATACGAAAATCACACCCAGCACGTTAGGGCATGGTATTTCGAGGTCTTCACACGAAAGGACATTGTTTCTTTTTTGTCTTAAAATCCTTTGTGTATAGATATATAAAAGTTGAAGGATGTTTTGGAAACTTTTGAAGAGGATATTCGATACACATGAATTACGAAAATCATACTCAAAACGTTAGAGCGCAATTTCTCACGTTTTCACGTGAAAGAACATTGCCTCATTTTGTTTTTAAATCACCCGTGATTTATATATAAATATATATTTTGAGAACTTGAAAATTTCGTATCGAATTTAAAATGCAATCCTCGGACACATAGTTTAAAAGATTCAAGTATGGAATACCCGTTTACTTTGATTTTCGCGTAGAATTAAAATCGTGACCAACACGTTAGGACACGGTGTTCTCGAAATCTCGGAGTTAACAGGTATAAAAATCTTAAAAGAGGATATTCGACGTGTGTGAGTTATACGAAAAATCACACCCGACACGTTAGGGCACGATTTTTTGAAGCTTTCACATGAGAGGAACATTGCCTCGTCTTTAAAATTACTTTGAAAATGGGCATGTAAGTTTAAGATATCGAATAACAATTAATAAGAGAAATTAAATACGAAGCAAGATAATAAGCAAAATAAATAACATGCAAAAATGTAAAATGCAAGTGCATAATGATTAAAATAAATGTAAATAATGATGAGGAAGAAAAACGACGTAACCGGGATTAGAAAACAGGACCTTTGGATACCCAAGGGCAAAATGGTAATTTTTGACTATCGGGGGCAAAAATGAACTTTAAGGGAAATTCGAGGTTAAAAATGGGATTTTGGAAGGTTCGAGGGTAAAATGATAATTTTGGTGAAATTGGGGTTGAAAATGGAATTTTGGAAAGTTTGAGGGTAAAATGGTAATTTTTGGTGAAATCGGGGTCAAAATGGAATTTTGGAAGGTTCGGGGGTAAAATGGTAATTTTGGTGAAATCGGGGTCAAAATATAATTTTTGGACAGTTTAGGGACCTATGAGCAATAAAACCAAAGAATGGGTGACACGTGGCATCCCCACAGGTATCTAGAAGTCAAAGGACTAATTTGTAAATCGTTAAAAATTCATGGGCCAATTTTGAAATTAAATAGAAATTGATTTAGGAATTAAATTAAAACAAATTAAAAATAAAAAGGATCAATTGCATAAATAAACCAAAAATATGACACGTGGCAGCCTCAGGTGCATTCAAAATGTTAAAGGATTAAATTGAAAAGTAAACAAAATTACTGGGCCCAAATTAAAAAAAATTAAAAGTACAAAAAGGATCAAATTGAAACAATCAAAAAATACGAAAGGACCGATTGCATAAATAACCCACTTTCGAAACACACACGGATCCTCTAAGCCGGGTCGGGTCGGGTCGGACGGTCCATGGGTAGAGTGTTGAAACAACGCCGTTTTGGTCCACTATAAAGGCCCCCTAAAGCCCCTTTTTTGTTCATTTTTCATTTCATTTAAAAAAAAAACTCAAAAAACTCTCTCACCCTCTCTCTCAATCTCCATGGCCAGCCACACTCCGGTCAAGCCAACCCTGGCCGTCCGTCGCGCGTTGGGTGCCACGCGCCCCTTGCGCGACCAGCCCATGTCGTCGCCGTTCAAGCTCCGTTACTCACGCGTTGTGTACCTTCGTTCACGCGCCACCGATTTCAAAGGTAAAAGCTTTACTCCTTTCTTTTCTTTTTTTTATTCCTTTCAAAACCCATTTTGTTTTTTTTTTTTAAAATTCTTTTATTTAAAAAAGTTTTCGATCTTTTCTTGGTTTAGATCTATTTCACCTGCTTTATTATTATTTTTTTTAAAGCTTTGCTTTGTTCTTTGTTTGTTTAAAAACCATCTTAGTCGTATTCATTTTTTCGGATCTTGGTTCTTTCTCATGTTCTTTTTCGCAGATCCACTTGTCTCGGTGTACGGGTGACGTGCGAAGGCGACCGTAGCGCGGATCTGATGACGGCGACGCTTCAGGGACTGCCGGCAACCCTAGCGATGACTAGACCAAGGGTGCTTTTTTGCCCTTTTATTTTCTATTTCCTATTTTATTTAATAAATAATATTTACTTATTATTAAAACATTTCTTCTTATTATTAAAGCATTTATTATAATTATTATTAATATTATTATCATTAATGAAATTATGTAATATATATTGTACAATTAATGCATATTGGGGAAAATAAATGGACGAAACTTAATAGTAAACAATAACCTGCTATGTACATTTAATACTAAAACATTTAAAATAACTTAGAAAAATAAATGGCAGTAGTAATAAATTTACTAGGTATATTAATGCATAATATTAATAATGTATGTAATAGATGTACCTTTTAACGTGTTCAATGCTTTGTCTGATAATGCTTGATGCCTCTATTCATTATTAATTGCTCAACTTTAGTTCACCAATGCTATTTGCTTGCTACTATTCAGAGTTTGAATAGTGTATATTGATTTCAAAAAAATCCCACCCCTTACAACATGTTCAAATCTGGCTTTTATAGCCAATACTTACAATAATTCTGTTTTGTTTTACACAATTTAATGCTAGTCTTATTCTCCTTTTGCAGGTTCGACGATGGGGCTCGTAGCAGTGGCGGTGGCAGGTGAGCAAGTTGCTTGGAGGATGGTAGCAGAGGTTGATGACGTGGCGATCTTTGATTGGCTGTGATGGAGGTGGCTTCAGCAACTCTGCAGCAACTTTATTTTGGGTCAATGTAATTTGGGCACTTGGGCTTAGCAAATTGTATTTGGTTTTGGGCTAGCCAAATTTAGCCCAATTTGGCTTGTAAACTTTGGACTTGTAATTGGACTTTTAATTTTGTATTTGGACATTTAATTTTTATTTTAAATTTAAATTTATATTAAGTTTAAATTTTAGAAAGACTTAAACCCAAAATAAATTTAATTTAAACTAAATTTAAACTTATTTAGGCCCGGATAAATTGGGCTTCAACAGCTGCCCTCTTTGCTCGTTGCTGTGTAACAGGAACAGAGCAAAGACTCAAAAGGATACCCAATTTGTCAAGTCCCTTCTCTTTGACACTCTATCTTCAACTGGTTCGCCTTTCATTTTGCCAATCGTCCAATCTTCGCCACATCTACCTTTCTATATCTTTAATGTCGCGATTCCATCCTGCTCTTAGGTAGTTTCAAAAAGTCAAAATTTGCTACTATGACTTCACCCCATTCTCTCGAAATTTCAAGGAGATTGGAATTCCTCATCATAGTCTTTGAGTCCAATTTCATTAGTTTCGTTGACTTCGATCTGCTTCTCAGTGTCTCATCAGGAAGCTGGGTTCGAAGATTCGCTCGCGTTAGTTTGATTTGGTCTTCTTCTCAGTGTATCATCAGAAAGATGACCGCCTTGATTGTCTTAATTCGCTTCTCTGGATCTCCTCAGGAAGACGAATTTGGTCTACTTCTCTGTATCTCATCAGGAAGCTAACAGTTTTATTGCTTCGACCTGCTTCTCAGTGTCTCATCAGGAAGCTGGGTTCGAAAATTGACTCGTGTTGAGCGTTGAGTTGGTATTCTTCTCTGTATCTCATCAGGAAGATGACCGCCTCACTTGTTTTAATTCGCTTCTCTAGATCTCCTCAGGAAGACGAATTTGGTCCACTTCTCTATATCTCATCAGGAAGCTAACCATTTTATTGCTCTGACCTGCTTCTCAATGTCTCATCAGGAAGCTAGGTTCGAAAATTGGCTCGTGTTGAGCATTGAGTTGGTATTCTTCTTTGTATCTCATCAGGAAGATGACCGCCTCGCTTGTTTTAATTCGCTTCTCTAGATCTCCTCAAGAAGACGAATTTGGTCCACTTCTCTGTATCTCATCAGGAAGCTAACCATTTTATTTCTTCGACCTGCTTCTCAGTGTCTCATCAGGAAGCTGGGTTCGAAGATTTGCTCGCGTTGAGCGTTGAGTTGGTATTCTTCTCTGTATCTTATCAGGAAGATGACGGCCTCGGTTGCTTTAATTCGCTTCTTTGGATCTCCTCAGGAAGACGAATTTGGTCCACTTCTCTGTATCTCATCAGGAAGCTAACCATTTTATTTTTTCGACCTGCTTCTCAGTGTCTCATCAGGAAGATGACCGCATCACTGTTTTGTTGAACTACTCCGTGATTAGAGTAAGGTCGATTGATGGTAATCTGCCCCAAACTTGGGTAAAGGATCAAATAACTGTAATCTGTCTGAAAATGGTTGTCCTTATAACTTCACGGGGTTCGTCATGAACTCGTTATTTCTCATCTTGCTTCAGGGTGTCGAGACCTGTAAAATATGCTCAAATGGGCCTCTTGGTAGGCTAGTTTGTTTAGGATGTCATGCTCAAAATGAGTTGAAATACTCCTAACTATATGTGTGCATGATTAATGTTTTATTCGCTATTAGTCGGGCCGGTATGGTTCTTTGATGTGTCGATCCATCTTCTTCTATGCTGATCTTGAATTGCTCATTTTCAAGTTTGTTTTCTCACTAGTGATCCTGTTTCGGACCCTTATAATTTTTGAAAATTTTTAGGATAATACTCATGAATCTTTGTATGATTTATCAGTTCATTACTCGTTATTTAAACGTGAAATGCTTGCACAAAAATTGTATGGAAACAAAGTTGTATTTAAAAAATGTATTAACAAGAGAGTCAAAGGAAACAACATTAATAAAAAATGGCTAAGTACAAGAAAAGGACAATTTAATTGTCCTGAATATCGCCAAAAATGAGCCACTCTTGCATTGACTTGCTGAGAATCACCCTTAGCCCAAATGTGTGTCTAGAAGACCTGGAGTGCTTTGTTGATGCTTCAAGTTGTAACCTTTCTCTATCTCCTCGACCTGTTGTGGGCTTGAGCCGTCCTTTGCTGGTTTTCAACTGAAAATTCTCTTGGTTCTAGGATGCCCTTTGCGGGTTTTCATCGTGGACCTTTTTTTTTTCGAATCGAGACTCCCCTTTGCGGGTTTTCATCTCAAATCTTTTTTTTTAGGGGAAGTATTTCTTTATCGAGTCTGAATTGACAGGGTTATACAGTTCCTTGCCATCCATTTCTGTTAGGATGAGAGCTCCTCCCGAGAAAGCTTTCTTTACTACATAAGGTCCTTCCCAATTGGGCATCCACTTCCCACGAAAATCTTTGTGTATGGGGAGTATCTTCTTCAAAATCAGATCTCCCTCATGGAACTCCCTAGGACGGACCTTTTTGTCATAAGCTCGCATCATCCTTTTTTGGTACATTTGGCCGTGACGGATGGCTTTTAATCTCTTTTCCTCGATCAAATTCAACTGATCATATGGAGCTTGGATCCATTCAGCTTCATCTAATTGGAGCTCAGTTAAGACTCGAAGAGAAGGTATTTCAACCTCAATAGGTAAGACTGTCTCCATACCGTATGCCAACGAGAATGGTGTTGCCCCAGTAGAAGTTTTGGCCGAAGTTCTGTAGGCGATGAGGGCAAATGGCAGTTTTTCATGCCAGTCTCTGTAAGTCTCGGTCATCTTTGCCATGATTTTCTTGATATTTTTATTGGCCGCCTCTACGGCTCCATTCATTTTTGGGCGGTAGGGAGAGGAATTATGATTCTTGATTTTTAATTGTTCGCAAACTTCTGCAATCTTGCTATTGTTCAAGTTCAAGGCATTGTCGGATATAATCCTCTCTGGCATCCCATACCGACATATAATCTCCTTTTTCAGGAACTTGCTGATTGTAGACTTGGTAACGTTGGCATACGAAGCTGCCTCTACCCATTTGGTGAAATAGTCGATCACCATGAAGATGAATCTATACCCATTGGAAGCTTTCGGAGAAATTGGTCCAATGACATCCATGCCCCACATAGAGAAGGACTAGGGGGAAGTCATGACATAGAGGTTTGATGGAGGTACATTAATCTTATCTCCATATATTTGGCATTTGTGGCATTTCCTAGCATAGTTGATGCAATCACTCTCCATGGTAGACCAGTAATACCCGAATCTCATTATTTGTCGGGCCATCGTGAAACCGTTGGCATGCGTCCCACAAATTCCTTCGTGAACTTCCTTTAAAATCCTCTTGGCTTCCACTGCATCAACACATCTCAATAGTACCTGGTCTTTCCTCTTTTTGTACAAGATTTCCCTGTCTAAGACATATTCACTAGCAAGTATTCTTAATGTTCTCTTTTCGTTATCTGAGGCTTGCTTGGGGTATTTTCAATCTCTTACAAATTGAAGGATGTCTTGGTACCATGGGTGATCTTCCTTTTCTACTTCCTCCTCTGTCTCGATATCACAACAATGAGCGGGAGTTTCATAGATACTCATCTGAATGGGCTTCACATCTTCTAGCCTACTTACTTTGATCATCGAGGCCAAAGTAGCGAGGGCATCAGCCATTTGATTTTCCTCTCGAGGGGGATAATGAAATGTAACATCATCGAACTTCGTAATCAATTCGAGAACTAGCTTGCGGTAATCCATTAGCTTAGCATCTCTCATTTCCTACTCTCCTTTAAGTTGGTAGATTACCAATGCAGAGTCTCCATAAATCTCCAGAGTTTTAATTCCCCGTTCTATGGCTACGCAAATTCCCATGATGCATGCTTTGTATTCAGCCATATTGTTAGTGCAGTCAAAATCAAGCTTGCTGGTAAAAGGGTAATGGTCTCCTTCTGGTGATACCAAGACTGCTCCAACCCCGTTACCCATGGCACTTGAAGCTCTATCAAAATTTAAAATCCACGGTTGCCCCCTCGTGGTTGCCTCTTCAGCTGTTGCAACATACATTAAATCTTCATTCGGGAAATTAAAGTTTATCAGCTCATAATCCTCTAAGGCCCTGCTGGCTAGGAAGTCTGCTACCACACTCCCTTTTACTGCCTTCTGATTGACATAGACAATGTCAAATTCTGAGAGCAAGATTTACCATCGAGCTAACCTTCCATTTAGTGCAGCTGACTCCATTAGGTACTTCAAAGGATCTAATTTCGAGATCAACCAAGTAGTATGGTAGAGCATGTATTGTCTTAGTCTGCGTGTAGTCCAGACTAGTGCACAACAAAATTTCTCAATAGACGAATATCGAGTCTCACAATCGGTAAATTTCTTGCTCAGATAATATATCACCCTCTCCTTCTTTTTAGATTCATCATTCTGGCCTAACACGCATCCCATGAAATTCTCAAAGACCGTCAGGTACAGTATCAAAGGCTTGTTAGGAATTGGAGGGACTAAGATAGGAGCTTTGGACAAATAACCTTTGACCTTATCGAAAGTTTCCTGGCACTCAGCATCCCATACACTCGGGTTACGCTTTCTAAGCAAGCGAAAAATAGGGTCACACTTTTAGGTCAATTATGAGATGAACCAAGCAATGTAATTTAATCTTCCTAAAAATCTCCGCACTTCTTTTTGCGTGCTGGGTGGTGGTAGCTCCTGTATGGCTTTGACTTTGTCTGGGTCGATTTCAATTCCTCTTTTGCTGACCACAAAGCCTAACAGTTTTCCTGAGGTAGCCCCGAAAGTGCACTTAGTCGGGTTTAGCTTTAGTTGATATTTCCTTAACCTTATAAACAACTTCCTCAGGATTCTCACATGCTCCTCCTCTATTTGGGATTTCGCTATCATGTCATCAACATAAACTTCGATTTCCCTATGCATCATGTCATGGAACAGGGTTACCATAGCTCTCTGATATGTTGCCCCTGCATTTTTAAGTCCAAAGGGCATCACTCTGTAGCAAAATGTTCCCCATAGCGTGACGAATGTGGTCTTGTTCATGTCCTCAGGGTCCATCTTTATCTGATTATATCCGGAGAAACCATCCATGAAGGAAAACAAAGAATGTCCCGCTGTGTTATCGACCAAAGTATCGATGTGGGGTAAAGGGAAATTGTCCTTTGGGCTAGCTTTATTTAAGTCTCGATATTCCACGCACATTCGTACCTTTCCATCCTTTTTAGGAACAGGGACTATATTAGCTACCCATTCGGAGTATTTAACTACCTGGAGAAAACCGGCGTCAAATTGTTTCTTGACTTCTTCTTTTATTTTTAACAGCACATCTGGTCTCATTCTCCGGAGTTTTTGCTGCACGGGCCTGCATCCCTCTTTTATAGGGAGTTTGTGTACCACAATATCAGTACTCAACTCGGGCATATCTTGATAGGACCATGCAAAGTTATCTTGGAACTCTTTGAGCAACTCGATGAGATCCTTCTAGATTTCGCAGAGATGCATGCCCCAATTTTTACATCTTTCTTTTCGTCTTTGCTCCTCAAATTAATCATCTCTACGGGGGTCCGAATGAGACAGGATTTGTTTTTCTTCATGCCCTATCATCCTTAGCAGATTCGAGGAGAGATCACAATCTTGATTTTCTTCAAAGCCTTGAAGTTCTTCTAGACACATGTCTTGCTCAAAGTGAGGCTCTAAGTTAACCTCAGAGTTACTCATATTATTGATATTTGAGGACCTGTCGAGGGATAAAAAGGAAGGTCCAAAGAACAAAATAAATTTATGAAAGAATAATTCTGTGGTATGTATATGAGTATGTATGTATTAAAAGGATAATTAGTTGTATTTGTTAGTTATGTACAAATGATTTATTAGGCTGAATCAAAAAAATGAAAGAATAATTTTAGGAAATGCATTTTTCATTCAAATAACTAAGTAATGAACGTGAGCCTTTTACAAAAGATCTATATTACTTTCAGGCCTAAAGCAATAGGTGTTTTCGAGCATTACTCTGAGGAAATTTTAAAAATTACAAGAAGTTCCTCCACAGTCCAATTATCCAGGATGCTTCCAGGTGCACACGGACCAATCCTTGATAGATTCCCTTCCCTGTCTTCTTCCGATATAACATTGACGTTCAAGTCCCTCATGATGTTCCCTCCAGTACCAATGGTTACTTATTTTTTCTCTTGCTCTTCCTTCTGATTAATTATTTCTCCCAAAATAAAAGTCTCGTAAATGGGTGGGAAAATCATGGGTTCCCACGAGAATTCCTTTCCAGATAGTCTGGCCCTCCTCCTCTCTTGTCTCTTTTCAATATCTTTCCTTTTCTGCTTCGCATCCGGCTTATACCCTAAGCCGTTGTGATCTCGCTTTTCCATCAAGGTCGGCACGTTAGTTCTCCCTTGGAGGTACTTCTCGAGTCCTTCTCTAGAGACAGCTCCTTTCCCAAGCATCATCCGTAGGCCCATTCTAGTAGTTGATGATATTACCGGCACAGGCACCTTGCTTCCTTACGAAATGAAGGTCGCATTTACATATTCCAGTGAACGGAACGAGCATTCTATAGCCTCTTCATCCATTCCCACATAAGGTGACTCGCTTGTTACAGAGGCGATTATTTCTTCCTCAACATTGATGTAATTAACCTCCCTTTATTCACTAGCTTCACCTTCTGATGTAGAGAGGAAGGTATTGCCCCAGCCGAGTGGATCCATGGTCTCCCCAATAGGCAGTTGTAGGTAGGCCTAATATCCATCACTAGGAAATCTATTTAGTACGTGTTCGGCCCAATTTGCAGGGGTACTTCAATTTTTCCGGTTACCTTCCTTTCTGTCCCGTCAAATGCTCTTACTATGTTGTTGCATCCCTTCAAATGAGAGCTATCGATCGGTAATCTTTGGAGTGTAGCTAGTGGTAGTACATTCAATGCTGACCCATTGTCTATGAGTACTCCCGGTAGCGTGTACCCTTTACAACGGTCATAAATTATCTGCACTAATATTGTTAACTAAGCGGTCCAACTTACATACCGATATATCATTGGTCACGTAAGTCTCATTGAGCACATTCATTAATGCATCACGATACACTTCTGAGCTCAAGAGCAATGATAAGATCGATATTCGTGCAGGTTGTTTATGGAGCTGTTCAACCACGCTGTATTCCCTGTGCCTTAAGAACTTTAGGAACTCTTTCGCCTCCCTTTCAGATACTGGCTCATTGGTGGATCCTTCAAGCCTAGTGGCTATCTCTTCTTCAGGCTCGTATATTACCGCTTTCCCTTTATTAATCTCTCTGGTTTTTTCGGCTGAGTCATAAATTTTGCCACTCCGGGTAATCAAGTTTACCTCCTTCTTAGGTTCCCCTTCTCTGGGTATGGTCACATTGCAGTTGTAATTCCATGGAACCTTTTTGCTGTCATTGTAAGGGAAGGTTGCAGGCCTTTGAATGATAATATGAGGCGTCGTCTATCCTCTGGCTGCGTTTTTTTTACGGTTTGTAAATGATCACCTTCGGGTGGTTGACTGTCCCGTCTTTGGAAGCACAGACATAATTGACTTCTTCTTCTTCTTCGAAGAATTCCAGCTCCTAATTGTCCATTAATGTTTGCAGCAGGGCTTTGAACTCGTCACAATCTTGGATTTCATGCCCCTTAACGGCATGAAACTCGTAGTCAGCCTCCATCATCATATTCTTCTTATCCTTCACAATCATCCCTACTCTGACCATTTGTTGCCACACCCATCGTAGCGGGGACCTAATTTCTTCCACTTTCCTTTTAACTTTTCGTGCCCTTTCCTCCAGCACGGCATTGACTCCTTGATTCGAATGATTCGGCAGGGGGTTCCCAGCTACATTAGGCCTAACTAGGTCTTTCAATTTCACGACCCCAAATCTTATGAGTTCTTCGACTCACCTTTTGAAAGCCGAGCAATTTTTGATTGAGTGGCCTTCCGCATCTACGTGGTACTCACAATGAGCATTCGCATCATACCAAGCTGGAAATGGTGGTTCATACGGTTTCACCCTTTGAGGAGCTACCTCATGGGCGTCACACAATAACTTGTAGAGTTTTCTGTACGATACCGGAAGTAGAGTGTATTAAATTCTTACTTTATTAGGCCTAGCACTCGGTTCCCGCCTCGGGGCGTTCTGATAATTAACTGCTGGTGCTTTATGCTGACCTGCCATGAAGGGTTTGGGACCACTAGGTCGGTATACACTTGTATTGTTGACCTCATTATCCCTTCTTCTAGGGGCGGGTCTTCTGGCGTGTTCTCCAACTTCGATCTTGCCGGCTTTAATTGCATTTTTAATCATCTCTCCTGAGATGACCATGTCGGCGAAGCTTTTGGTGGCGTTTCCCAGTAAATGGTTAAGATAGGGGGCTTTAAGGGTATTGACAAACAGTATCGTGGTCTCTTTATCTGTCAACGGTGGCTGTACTTGTGTTACCATTTCTCTCCATCGTTGTGCGTACTGTCTAAAACTTTCGTTCAATCTCTTCTCCATGTTCTGTAGCGTGAGCCGATGGGAGGCTATCTCGGTCACATGACCGTATTGTTTCAAGAAGGCTTATGCTAAATCTTTCCATGAACGAACTTTTGCTCGGCTCAGTTGGTTATACCATCTGACTGCTGATCCGGCCAAACTATCTTGAAAACAGTGAATCAACAATTGATCATTGTGAACATGCCCTGCCATCTTTCTACAGAACATGGTCAGATGTGTTTCTGGGCAGCTCGTTTCGTGATATTTTTCGAACTCAGGAACTTTAAACTTGGGAGGGAGAACCAAGTCTGGAACCAGACTCAATTCTTTGGCATCCACTCCGTAAGAATTTTCAATTCCTTGTATTGCCTGAATTTTCTCCTCCAATAGCCTATACTTTTCCTCCATTTGCCTAGGGAGGTCCTCCTTTATCATCTCATCAAAATCTGGGACTCCCAGGTTTGCAACATTATCTTCTGGATTTGACCTAGATCCGACTACATAGTTAGCAGGTCCTGACGTGCCTGTGGTCTACTGTTGTGATCTGATGGTAACATGGGCTTCTCTGGCCAGCATTTCTTGTGAAGCCGGGTTATGTATTGGTGTAAAGCCCGGAGGAACACTCGGGTCTTTGTCGTCCTCAATAGCAGGGCTTTTTCCTTTGTCAGCCATGCTTTGTTTAACTTGCGCTAATTCCGTCATCAAACTCTTTTGTACCTCCGAAAATTGTTTTTTTATTTCCCTACACATTGCTGCCATTTGTTCCTGCATTTGATCTTATAGTTCTTTCTGGATTTGCTCAAGCCGTTATTCCATGGCTTTTGTTTTCTTGTGGGTATAATAATGATGCGAATTTTCAATGATGACTGGTGTTAACTGGTAATTTTATTTAATCAGGATTATTATACAAGAATATGCAAAATACAATGCAAATGAAATGCATGCATGCAATTCAAGAAAAGGCATTGATTCCAAAATCCACTTTCCATTAAAGCAACTTCTCGAGAGAAAAAAAAATCTTTACATAAAACAGAAGTTACACAAATGGTTTGGCCTTTTGTCTTAGAGCTTTAATTTTTTCTAGAAGTCCAGCTAACTTCTTTCCTCGCTCCGACTTGGATTCGTATTGAAGACTCAAAACATCAGCTTCGGCAGCCAACTCTTGCATGTGATCAGCAGCTTCTCTCATTTGAGTCAGTGCCTTTCCTATTATGTGATCTCTTTCCCCGACTTCTTTCTGAGCTTGGCATGTGTGCCATTCACTAGTTTCTAATTTCTTTCCATAATCTCAAGTCGGATTTCATTGTTGTGAAGCGTGGCCTCAAATTCTTGCACTCTTTCTCTTAACTCTTGTTTTTCAGCCATGCAGGCTTTGAGCTCCAGTACGATATTCCGATTGTGGTGCCTCCGTAGTAAATCTTCCAATTCCTCTATCCTGGCTTCTAAGCTGGTCATCTTAGCTTTCATTTCAGCCTTCTCGACCTGCTTTTCTAGCAACTCTCCCTTCAAGGCATTCTCGCGAGCCTAACCATCTTGGAACCTTCTCTGCCATTGTTCCGCTTGGTCTTTCTGTATCTGAATCTCTTGGCACCATTGCTCGGACGTCTTACCCAGCCCTGTAATTTTCATAGACTGACGAAGTTTTTTGTAATGTTTCTTTAAGTCCTCGAGGTTCTCTTCGGCTTTGTTTTTTCCTTTTCTTAACTTCTCAGCCTATAGTCTGTGAAAATCTACATCTAGCCCCAGCTTTATCTTATCTTCCTCCAATACCTCTATCCTCTTACCAAACTCTGAGTTTTTCCTTTCAAAATCTTGTTTGAGGATGTCTAACTCTGAAGGAGCTTCTTGCAGACATTCTTCTACTGGACGAACATTTTCAGGATTTGGCGTAGGAATGTTGTCATTAACTCTCTTACTCCTCCACCAGTCGTAGTTCGAGTTTGTTAAAGGGTTCGCACTGAACTTCTTCATTCTTTGCACCTATTCCACGCATTTGTCACTTCTGGGACCTTTTTCTTATAATCATTCCCCTTATATGAAAACTCACAATGTGCTAGACCATGAGTTACAAGGATAAACTGTCTTGTCTTGTATTGTCTCAAAACAAGCAGAGGAGCATATCTAGTGGCACCCCATACTCCGAGTAACGGGACCCAATCGAAGTCGTCACAGCGGTAAAGGATTTCATCTGGAAGAAACCAAGGTGCGCACCATTCAATGTCCTCGTCCTGGAGATTCTGGAGAACAACCGCCTACTTTTCTTCAGATACTTTCGGTTTTTGTTGCGTAGCCACAAAATTTTTCAAAGGCGAGAAGTTAGTCGAGAAAACCTTACAAGAAAATTTCTCCACTTTCCAGAAATGGCTGTGAAACCAAACCATCAAGAGTTGTGCACAACCGATAAATCTTCCTTCTCCCTCTTTTCGACAAGCACTCAATGAGCGAAAAGTTTCTGCCAGGATAGTAGGGACGGGCGTGATTCCTCTACGAGTCGATCAAATAATACTACCACCGCATCCTCTACGTGTCCGAATACTTTCGGGAACAAGACCAACCCGTATATACTAAGGGCGAAGATGTCAATGCGTCTCCTCATATCTGGATGTGTCACAATCAAGTCTCGCAAACTCTTCCAAGTGACGCACCTGTTGTCTCATTTCACTTTTATACGAGAAGCGACCCATTGTTCGCTTATCCCCGTTACATTCATTAATCTCTTTAGCAGTGTCGGAACACTCGCGTCTTTTGAATATGCCTTATCGACTTGAATCCTTGGACATCGAATCAGAGCAGTATATTCCTCTATCGTAGGTGTCAAGTCCAAGTGCCCAAAGGTGAAGCAACTATATGCGGGGTTCCAATGTTGAGTAAGGGCTAAAAAAAGGTGCTTATCGATCTTTACTTCCAACAAGTAAGGTAGATCTCCATAATCTCGATAAAATATCTGCTTCATCTCATTATCCCACTGTCTCTAAATCTCTTTCAACTCTTAGAAGTTGTTTTGAGTCACATTAATACGAGTATAGTCCCAAAGTTCTGACAAATGTCCCTCTTTCAAGCTATCACCTTTTCCGCGTTATTGTTCCTCAGACCAAAGGCGTGTCACCATATTATCCTCTACTTTATCAAGAAATCCTTCCTCCATGATGAAACTGCCTAGTCGGTAAAATGGATTTAAATCAACACCTTTTCATATGATGATGTAAATGCAGGTGAAAGAGGCAAAACAAACATGGTTAGTAGCAAGTAAAAAAACATACAAGTATATATCACAGAACCTAAGAAATTATCTCGGGTAAATGCTAAGGGCTCGACATAACTCTATTTAGGGCGAGTACTTACGGCTCTCAATATGTAGTTTAGGTTCTAAAGTAAAGGGCACCCAAACCAGCAGATTCCTCAATCCTTACCCATTATAGGCTCATACGGATGAGTTCGGTTTAGGGGGACGCATTTCCCGCATGTTTGCACGGAAGTGAAAACTTCACGAAAATAAGGGTACTTTGTAATCCCGAAAGCGATCTACCATCCTACACGGAGGTGAATACCTCACGAAGGAGTAGTTTTCCGCTTCCACATAAAAGGGGAATAGCACAATGCATATGGATACAAAATTACACTAGCAATATCACAGAGTATAATGCTACACAAAAATGCCGAGGATCGCATGTTAAACAAAACCGAAGTTTGAAAGTTCTCAAAAAAGACCCGAAAAATTATCAATTTTGGCTTGACTCTCGTTTATTTTGAAAGCTCCCCAGTGGAGTCGCCAGCTATCGAAACCACCTCGAAAATGGGGCCTCTAAAAAATCATTTTAAAAAAATTTGGAAAAAATGGGAGTCGTCACCAATCTTTTATTTTGGGTGTGATTGGATCACCACAAAACGTTTAAAAACGTTTTAAAAAAGTTGGTCTTCAAAATCCAAAGAAACAGGTTCGGGAGTCGGTTACGCATGAGGAAGGATTAGCACCCTCATACGCCCAAAATTGGTACCACATGATCACTTTCGAGTCTTGTTTTATGAAAACAATGAAAATTCGGGTAAAGTTGAAAATACGATGTTTATTTTAGAAGGCTTTTTGTAATTTCAAAGGAAATCTTTTTAAGAAAATTTGTCCCCGTATTTCGATTCTTTATGAGAACTAGAAGTCGTGTCCAACACATTAGGGCACTATATTCTTAGAGTTTCAAAATTGAAGGACGTTTCGAGAAATTTTAAAGAGAGTATTCTATTGCGTGAATTATACGAAAATCACACCCAGCACGTTAGGGCATGGTATTTCGAGGTCTTCACATGAAAGGACACTGTTTCTTTTATGTCTTAAAATCCTTTGTGTATAGATATATAAAAGTTGAAGGATGTTTCGGAAACTTTTGAAGAGGGTATTCGATACACATGAATTACGAAAGTCACACTCAAAACGTTAGAGCGCGATTTCTCACGGTTTTCATGCGAAAGAATATTGCCTCATTTTGTTTTTAAATCACCCGTGATATATATATAAATATATATTTTGAGAACTTGAAAATTTTGTATCAAATTTAAAATGCAATCCTCAGACACATAGTTTAAAAGATTCAAATATGGAATACCCGTTTACTTCGATTTTCACGGAGAATTAAAATCGTGACCAACACGTTAGGACACGGTGTTCTCGGAATCTCGGAGTTAACAGGTATAAAAATCTTAAAAGAGGATATTTGACGTGTGTGAGTTATACGAAAAAACACACCCGACACGTTAGGGTACTAATTTTTGAAGCTTTCACACGAGAGGAACATTGTCTCGTCTTTAAAATTACTTTGAAAATGAGCATGTAAGTTTAAGATATCGAATAGCAATTAATAAGAGAAATTAAATACGAAGCAAGATAATAAGCAAAATAAATAACATGCAAAAATGTAAAATGCAAGTGCATAATGATTAAAATAAATGTAAATAATTATGGGGAAGAAAAATGACGTAACCGGGATTGGAAAACGGGACCTTTGGATACTCGGGGGTAAAATGGTAATTTTTAACTATCTAGGGTAAAAATGAAATTTTAGGGAAATTCGAGGTTAAAAATGGGATTTTGGAAGGTTCGAGGGTAAAATGGTAATTTTGGTGAAATCGGGATTAAAAATGGAATTTTGGAAAGTTCGGGGGTAAAATGGTAATTTTTGGTGAAATTGGGGTCAAAAATGAAATTTTGGAAGGTTTGGGGGTAAAATGGTAATTTTGGTGAAATTGGGGTTAAAAATGGAATTTTTGGAAAGTTAGGGGTAAAATGGTAATTTTGGTGAAATCGGGGTCAAAATGTAATTTTTGGATAGTTTAGGGACCTATGAGCAATAAAACCAAAGAATGGGTGACACGTGGCAGCCCTACAGGTATCTAGAAGTCAAAGGACTAATTTGTAAATCGTTAAAATTTCATGGGCCAATTTTAAAATGAAACTGTAATTGATTTAGGGATTAAATTAAAACAAATTAAAAATAAAAAGGATCAATTACATAAATAAACCAAAAATATGACACGTGGCAGCCTCAGGTGCATTCAAAATGTCAAAGGATTAAATTGAAAAGTAAACAAAATTACTGGGCCAAATTAAAAAAAATTAAAAGTACAAAAAGGATCAAATTGAAATAATCAAAAAATGTGAAATGACCGATTGCATAAATAACCTACTTTTGAAAAACACGCGGATCCTCTGAGCTGGGTCAGGTCGGGTCGGACGGTCCATGGGTAGAGTGTTGAAATGACGCCATTTTGGTCCACT
Source organism: Gossypioides kirkii (assembly GCA_005610355.1). Classification (NCBI taxonomy): domain Eukaryota; kingdom Viridiplantae; phylum Streptophyta; class Magnoliopsida; order Malvales; family Malvaceae; genus Gossypioides; species Gossypioides kirkii. The sequence goes on along the minus strand of CP032252.1, from coordinate 8,272,091 downwards.
ATAAAAGCCCCCCCAAACCCTTTTTTTGTTCATTTTTCATTTCATTTAAAAAAAAACTCAAAAACCTCTCTCACCCTCTCTCTCAATCTCCATGGCCAGCCACACTCCGGTCAAGCCAACCCCGGCCGTCCGTCGCGCGTTGGCTTTGGTCTATTTCACCTGCTTTATTATTTTTTTTAAAGCTTTGTTTTGGTCTTTGTTTGTTTAAAAACCATCTTAGTCTTATTCGTTTTTTTCGGATCTTGATTCTTTCTCATGTTCTTTTTCGTAGATTCACTTGTCTCGATGTACGGGTAACGTGCGAAGGTGACCGAAGCGCGGATCCGACGATGGCGACGCTTCGAGGACTGCCGACAACCCTAGCGATGACTAAACCAAGGGTGCTTTCTGCCCTTTTATTTTCTATTTTCTATTTTATTTTATAAATAATATTTACTTATTATTAAAATATTTATTATTATTATTAAAGCATTTATTATAATTATTATTAATATTATTATCATTAATGAAATTATGTAATATATATTGTACAATTAATGCATATTGGGGAAAATAAATGGACGAAACTTAATAGTAAACAATAACCTGCTATGTACATTTAATACTAAAACGTTTAAAATAACTTAGAAAAATAAATGGCAGTAGTAATAAATTTACTAGGTATATTAATGCATAATATTAATAATGTATGTAATAGATGTACCTTTTAACGTGTTCAATGCTTTGTCTGGTAATGCTTGATGCCTCTATTCGTTATTAATTGCTCAACTTTAGTTCACCAATGCTATTTGCTTGCTACTATTCAGAGTTTGAATAGTGTATATTGATTTCAAAAAAATCTCACCCCTTACAACATGTTCAAATCTGGCTTTTATAGCTAATACTTACAATAATTTTGTTTTGTTTTACACAATTTAATGCTAGTCTTATTCTCCTTTTGCAGGTTCGGCGATGGGGCTCGTAGCAGTGGCGGTGGCAGGTGAGCAAGTTGCTTGGAGGATGGTGGCAGAGGCTGATGACGTGGCGATCTCTGATTGGCTGTGATGGAGGTGGCTTCAGCAACTCTGCAGCAACTTTATTTTGGGTCAATGTAATTTGGGCACTTGGGCTCAGCAAATTGTATTTGGTTTTGGGCTAGCCAAATTTAGCCCAATTGGGCTTGTAAACTTTGGACTTGTAATTGGATTTTTAATTTTGTATTTGGACATTTAATTTTTATTTTAAATTTAAATTTATATTAAGTTTAAATTTTAGAAAAACTTAAACCCAAAATAAATTTAATTTAAAACAAATTTAAACTTATTTAGACCCGGATAAATTGGGCTTCAACATTACTAAATATTAATAATAATAATATTTATAATAAATAACATTAATGATTAATAATAATATTAATAAAAAAAGGAAAATGAAAGGACTGTGTAACTCCCTGACTGCCGTTGCTATCGTCGAAGTTCCTTCGGGATCCACATCGAACGTCGCTCTCGCCTCAACGGGAACAGATCTGCACAGAGACGCAAAATGAAGGTTAAAATCTTGGACTAACATGGATTTCAAATACTTTAAACTATAAAAATAAATAAGAAAAATAAAGGCAAGAAGCCATCGAAACAGTTTTACACTAAAAACTAAATCTCTTTGGGATTTTAAACAAAAACAAGGGCTTTTAAAAGAATAAGGAAAAAAGATTTTAAAATCTCCAGATTTGCCAGATCCAGATCTTGTTTTTTTAATAAGTGAAAAAGAAAGGATTTCTTTTACCTTATATGACGACGCGTGATCAGAGGAGAAAACCATGGCGGCGATTGGGAGCGGCTCAGACGGTGCGTGGGCGTGTAGGAATGGTGGCAACGACGCGCGATGAAGCGCGGCTGCGGACGGCGTAGTGATCGGCGATCCGTGGCTGGCCAAAGGGAGAAAGGAGAGAAAGTGAGAGCATTTTAAAAAAAAAAATTTTGAAAATGAAATGAAAAATGAAAAAAAAAAGCCTAAAGTGGCCTTTTAAAGACTCTCAAAACGGCGTCGTTTTGAGGGCTGAGTTTCGGCCCCAAAACGGCGTCGTTTTGAGCTCTTACTCATGGGCGACCCGAAATCCGACCCAACCCGACTTAGGATCCGCGTTTTTTTAATAAATGGGTTATTTATGCATTCGATCCTTCCGTATTTTTTGATTGTTTCAATTTAGTCCTTTTTATACTTTTAATTGATTTTAAATTGGCCCAATAATTTTTAATGCTTTTTAATTTAGTCCATTGACCTTTTGAAAGCACCAAGAGCTGCCACGTGTCAATATTTTGGCTTATTTATGCAAGTTGTCCCTCTTATTTTCAATTTGTTTTAATTTAATCCTTAAATCAAATTCTATTTAATTACAAAATTGGCCCAAAAAGTTTTCATGGTTTTCAAATTAGTCCTTGGACTTTAGGATGCCTGAGGGGCTGCCACGAGTCATTTGTTTTTGGTTTTATTACCCTAAAAGTCTCTAAACTGTCCAAAAATTATATCTTTACCCCGAAGCTTCCAAAAATTACATTTTACCCTTGAACTTCCAAAAATTCCATTTTTACCCCTAAACTTCCAAAAATTCTATTTTTAACCCTAAAACTTTCAAAAATTACATTTTTACCCTCGAACTTTTAAAAATTCCATTTTTAACCCTAAAACTTCCAAAAATTCCATTTTTGATCCTGAAACCTGCAAAAATTACCCTTTTACCCCCGAATGTCCAAAAATTCCATTTTCAATCTCAATTTTTCTAAAAATCACCATTTTACCCCCGGATGTCCAAAAATTCTATTTTTGATCCTGCTTTTTTCTAAAAGTTACCATTTTACCCCTGGGTGTCTAAAGTTCCATTTTTAACCCTGAACTTTCCCAAAATTACCATTTTGCCCCCAAGTGTCCAAAAAGTCACATTTTCAACCCCGATTGCATCATTTTTCTTCCTCATCAATATTTTGTATTTAATTTTGATTATTATGCACTCGTATTTTGTATTTTTGATTTTTTGCTTACCATTTATCTTCTTAATTATCTTACTTCGTGTTATTTAATATCCATTATTAATTGCTCATTCATATTAAACTTGCATGTTTTGTTTTCAAAATTATTTTCATAAAAACTTTAAAGTCGAGGCAATATTCTTTTATTTCGAGTTTCAAAAATATACGCCTTAACTTACTAGGTACAATTTTTCTTCAAATCGAAATAATTGAATACCCTTAATCGAGGCAATGTTTCCTTATCTTCGATTCTGAAAATTTGCGCCTTAACTTACTAGGTGCAACCTTTCTTCAAATCTAGATAAACGAATATCCTTTTCCAAAAGTTAAAAAGTTTTACAAAGGAAAGCTCGTTATTTTTGGATCTCGAAATGTTGTGTCCTAACTCACTGGACGTAACTTTCTTTCTCGATCACTTTGAAATAGCGGGACTTCCAAATAAAATCGATTTCTTTTAAACGTAACTCATGCATTCAAGGATCATATTTTAAACTTTATTCGAGCTTTCAAAATTTTACAAACAAGACCCGAAAATAATCAATATGGTACCAATTTTGGGCGTATGAGGGTGATAATAACCCTTCCTCATGCGTAACCGACTCCCGAACTCGTTTTTTGGATTGCGAGGACCAAAATATTTTTCAAAATGAATTTTAAACGTTTTGAGGTGATCCAATCACACCGTACAAAAGGATTAGTGGCGACTCCCATTATTTTTTGATTTTAAAATAATTTTCGAAACACGTCGCTTTCAAAAAAGATGGTTTCGACAGCTTGGCAACTACACTGGGGACATTTTCAAAAATAAACGAGAGTCAAGCCAAAATTGATTATTTTCGGGTCTTTTTGAAAAAATTTTAAAGCTTTGGTTTCGTTTAATAAACGATCCTCGACATCTTTGGTACAACATTATATTATGTGATATTGCTAGTGTAAATTTGCATACATCTGCATATGATATTACCTTTTTAAGTGGAAGCCGAAAACTACTCCTTCGTGAGGTCAACACCTTCATGCAGGATAGTGGATCGCTTTTGGGATTACAAAGTACCCTTGTTTTCGTGAAGTTTTCACTTCCATGTAGACATGTGGGAAATACGTCCCCCAAAATCGAACTCGTCCGTATGAGCCTGTAATGGGTGAGGATCGAGGAATCTGCTGGTTTGGGTACCCTTACTTTAGAGCCTAAAACCACATATAGTGAACCGTAAGGACTTGCTTTAGAAGGAGTTATGCTGAACCTTTTAGCAACCTTCCAAGACAAACTCTTAGGTTCTGTGCTCTATACCTATATATTGATATTGTTGTGTTTGCTAACTTGTTTATTTTGTCTTTTTTGCATTGCATTTCATCATCATATAAAGGAAAGGTATAGACTCAAAAATTCAATTACCGATAAGAGAATTGATCATGGAAAACAAGTACCTTTATAAAGTGGAGGACAATATAGTCGTGCGCATGTGGTCGGAGGAGACTCAACACCAAAAAGGGGACAACTTAGTAGAAGGATATGAATCAGAACTTTGGGATTATACCAAGATCAGTACGGCTCAAAACAATGTGCTTGAATTGAAAGAGATATGAGACAGTTGGGATAATGACATGAAGCAGACCTTCTTTTACCAAGAATACGAAGATTTACCGTACTTGTTCGAGGTTAAGGTGGATAAACTCCTCCTTAGGGCGTTGACACAGTATTGGAATGCAGCCTACAGTTGCTTCACCTTCAGGAATATAGACATGACATTGATGATAGAAGAATACACCACTCTGCTCCATTGTTCGAAGATTTCGATAGATAAGGCCTACTCTAGAGCTCCAAATCTCCCGACCATTGTTAAAAGATTAATAAACATCACTGGCATGAGCGAACAATGGGTTGCAGCTTGAGTTAAGGTCAAAAGCGATAACAAGTGCATCACGTAGAAAAGTCAACGAGATTTGATATTGGCTCATCCAGATGTAAAGAAAAAGATTGACATCCTGGCCCTGAGTATCTACGGGTTAGTCATTTTTTGAAAGGCTTTGGGGCATATAGAAGACGCGGTGATAGAATTGTTTGATAGATTGAGTAAAAGAGTGACACCTGTCCCGGCCATACTGGCTGAAACTTTCAGATCCTTAAATGCATGCAGAAAGGAGGGAGAAATCGATTTATTGCCTGCGCATTGCTGTTGATGGTATGGTTTCATAGTCACTTCTGGAAAACAGAAAAAGTCTCCTATCAGTATTTGTCTAAAGATTACTCTCCTTTGAAAGAATTCGTGGCCACGCAAAGACAAGAAAATTTCTCAAAAGAAAAATGGATAGCCATATTCCAAAGCCTCAAAGACGAATACATAGAGTGGCGGGCACCTTGGTTCGCTCCTAATGAAATATTATATCAATGTGGAGACTTCGACTGGGTCCCATTGACAGGGATATAAGGAGCATCAAGATACGTACCTTTACTAGTTTCAAGACAATACAGATGAGACAGTTCATACCAGTGACTCAAGGGTTAACTCAAATGTGAATTCGCATACCGAGGAGAAAATAATAAGAAAAGGATTCGGGAAATCTCAAATGCATGAAACCAAGTTCGAAGAATGAAAGCATTTGATGCCAATCCTATGATAACTGCAGAATATGATTGGTAGAGAAATAGAAAAATTAATGACAACATTCTGTGCCAAACCTAGATATTGTTCACCCAATTGAAGAACACTTGCAGGTCGTCCCGACTGAACTAGAAATAATTAAACAAGATTTTGAGAAGAAGAATGCTGAGATGGAAAAGATGATAGAAAAGCTGGAAGAAAAGAAAGTGCTTTTAGGATTGGACGTTGATGTTCAGAAACTAGAAGCGGAGAAATTGAGAAAAGGAAAGAATAAGGCTGAAGAAGATCTTAGCAGCCTAAAAAGGATTATAAAAAGCTTCGCTTGTCAATGAGGACTGCCGGTTTAGGTAAGACATCAGAACAATGGCAGTAGGAAATCCGCGAAGAGAAGAACAAAACAAGTTACTGGAAAAACAAATTTCAAGATGCCCAGGTTCAAGAGAATGTCATGAATAGTAGCCTCTTGGAAAGCCAAGCCGAGGTGACCGAATTAAGGTCCTAAGTACGAGAATTAGAGGAATCCTTGTACAAACATCGTAGCCGAAATTCAGTGATGGAATTGAAGGCAAGCCGAGCTAAGATCGAAAGACTGAATAAGAGGGTGGAAGAATTAGAGGCTTCTTTGTAGAATAGTGAAATCGAAAGACTGGCATCTTCAACAAGCTCAGAAAGAAGTCAGAGAGAGGGATTATGTTATGGGTGAGGCCTTAAATCAAATTCGCGGAGTAGCCGATCATGTACAAACACTGGCAGTTGAAGCAGAAGAGTTAAGCATACAATATGAGACGAAGTTGGAACGAGGTCAAAGGCTAGCAGGACTCCTCAAGAAAGTCAAAGCAAAACTATTTATGTAATTTGCTTTATGTAAAGGAACTTATTGTCTAAATGAAGTTTTCTAAATGGAAATTAAATTATAGGTCGATACCTTTCTTTTGCATTCACGCATTCATTCACATTGCATACTTACATTTTAACACAATAAATCTCATTAAATAAAATTTGATCCAGTTAAACCGAAAAAATAGAGAATTCACACCCTTACGGTACCTAGAGAGCCATGGACCAGAGAATAGAAAGGCTAGAGCAGTTACAAAAGGAAATGCAAGAGCAAATGCACGTTCAGTTGAAAGATCAGCTCGAAAGAGTCTAAAGGGATATGAGAGACCAGATTATTAAGTCTCAAAGTAACATAATCAATTAATTAACCCAACTATTACGAGAGTCGAAAAACGGGAAAAATTTCTGCAAAAAGCCCAAGGGAGGAAGATGAAGATCCCTAATACCCCCCGGTTTTACTCCCGTGCACCACCAAGTTCCATCGAAAACAAACTTACGAGGAGTTCCCATCTTCATTCGGACGCAACCCCAGCCTATTGGTACCTTAGGCCAAGCTAATTTCCCGATTGGATCAGGGACTACCATCAATCCCGACTTCGATGAGGTAGTGGAGGCAGAGAGAACAAAATTGAAAGTGTCCAAACAAATAGAGGAGCGATACAAATGGTTGGAGGATAAGGTCAAGGCCATAAAAGGGGCTGACACCTACTATGGGATAGATGCTAAAGAACAAAGCCTAGTTCCAGACTTAGTGCTGCCCCCAAAATTTAAGACTCCAGAATTTGAGAAATACAATAGAACAAGCTGCCTAGAAGCTCACGTTACGATGTTCTGTCAGAAAATGACAAGATACGTCCATAATGACAAATTTCTGATCCACTGTTTCCAGGACAGTTTAATAGGATCCGCTGCAAAGTGGTACAATCAGTTAAGCCGTGCAAAGATTAATTCATGGAAGGACCTGGCCCAAGCTTTTATGAAACAATACGGCCATGTTACTGACATTGCTTCGGATAGAATCACCTTGCAGAATATGGAGAAAAAGTCGAGCGAAAGTTTCAGGTAATATGCCCAACGTTGGAGAGATGTGGCTACACAGGTGCAGCCACCATTAACGGAAAAAGAGATGACTATGCTATTCGTCCACACGATAAAAGCACCATATCTCAACCACTTGTTGAGAAATGCCACGAGAAGTTTCTCGGACGTGGTTATGTCTAGAGAAATGATTGAAAGTACAATTAAAAGCGGTAAAATTGACACTGGAGATAGTGGAAAAAGAATAGCCAAATTATGCAAAATCAATCATGATGACACAATCTAAACCCCCTGCAAGTAGGTATCAAAATCCACCAAAGTCGGAACCAAGCTCAAGAAAGAACACTGAAAGGATTCAGTTCACTCCTATTTTAGTGACATATAAAGAGCTTTACCAGTAATTATATGACCAACATGCAATGGCCCCGTGCTATACGGAGCCCGTGCAACCACCCTTTCCGAAATGGTACGACGCCAATGCTCAATGCGAATTCCATGGAGGAGTAACCGGAAGCTCCATCAAAAACTGTTTCACTTTTAAGAAGGTAGTAGAAAGATTAATTAAGATGAAGCGGATAAGATTCGATGAGCCATTTGGACCTAATGTAGCCGAGAACCCTTTACTTGCTCACCCTGATCAGGGGGTGAATGTGATTGTGGGAGCAAAGGGTAAAAGGGTTAAGACCCATATCGAAGAGGTCAGATCACATTTGAAATGGGTATGGCGTCAAATGATAGACAAAGGAGTGATCACGCAAAATGGTGGAAATATGATAACGGCCAAGAACTATTATGATTTCCACAATGCTGAGGGACACGAGATTCAATATTGTGCGGAGTTCAAGGTTCTAGTGCAAGATCTGATGAACCGTAAAGAACTGGAGTTTTTTGAAGAAGAAGAAGAGATGGGGGATATCTGTGCTTTCGAAGAAAAAAGGATAAATAAGTCCGATCGCCTAGTAATAATTATCTCTACGTCCAAGGGTATTGAGATAAGAAGGCAAGCGGCACCTTGCATTATCATACGGAAACCAACACCATTTCCTTATGAAGATAGCAAGAGAGTCCCTTGGAATTATGGGTGTAACATAATAACGCCCAAGGAAAAGCAATCCCAAGAAGATGTAAACCCTATTACTCAAAGTAGGAAAGTCTACGACTTGGAAAAAGAGCAAAAAGAAGCCGCAAAAGGGAAAGTCTTGGTAATCGAGCCAGAAGAAAAAGAGACTGACAAGCTTGAATTGATAAATGAGCCAGTAGTAGAAAAAGAAGTAAAAGAATTCTTGAAAATTTTAAAACACAGCGAGTACAGTGTAGTCGAGCAGTTACATAAATAACCCGCGTGAATATTGATCTTAGCACTATTGTTAAGTTCCAAAGCCCACCGTAATGCATTAATGAAGGTGCTCAACGAAACGTATGTGACCAATGACATATCCGTGTGTAAACTGAATCGCCTGATTAACAACATCAGCGCTGACAATTTTATTTTCTTCAGCGATGATGAGATCTCGTCCGGGGGAATGGGGTCGACCAAGGCCTTGCATATCACCACTCGCTACAAAGGGTATACCTTACTCGGAGTGTCCATTGACAATGGTTCAACTTTAAATGTATTGCCACTTGCCACACTGGAAAGATTACTAGTTGATAGCTCTTATATGAAGACATGTCACAACATAGTTAGAGCTTTCGACGGAACGGAAAGAAGAGTGATGGGCCGAATTGAAGTACCATTGCAGATAGGCCCAAATACCTACGAGGTGGACTTCTTGGTGATAGACATTAAGCCCTCCTATAATTGTTTATTGGGAACACCCTGGATCCACTCAGCGGGAGCGGTACCATCCTCACTTCATCAGAAGCTTAAACTAGTAACCGATGGAAGGTTGGTTATAATAAATGCAGAGGAGGATATCATCGCATCTGTAACAAGTGACGCCCCGTTTATAGAAAAAATGAGGAGGCAGTAGAATGTTCCTTTCGATCGTTAAAATTCATTAACGTAACATTCATTGTGGAAGGAAGTAAAATTCTCGAACCCAAGTTGTCACGAACCACGAAGATAGGGTTGCGGTTGACAATTGGAAAAAGAGCACTGCTAAGAAAAGGGCTTGGGAAATATCTGCAAGGGATAATCAATGCACCAGCGCCATTAGGAAAGTGGGACCGCTTCGGGCTGGGATACAGGCCAGATGAGAAGGAAAAGAAGAAAGAGATAGAAAGGAAGCGAGAGATGAGAATAGCACGACAGGCCGGGGAGAAAATCAAGTGGGAGCCGATGACCTTTCCCCATATATCAAAAACTTTCATTTCCAGTGGAATGAGGCTTGAAGAGGAAGAGAAGACTGGAAGATTTGTGGCGGAGTTGGACATTAATGCCATCCCCGAAGAGGGCGAAGGAAGGAGCTTATCATAAATTTGCTCGTACGTACCAGGAAGCATTCTGGACAACTGGACGAAAGAGGAGCTCTCTGTAGCCTTTAGGATCTTTTCAGAGTAATACTCGACACACATCTATCGTTCTATGCCCGAGAGCGATAGAGATCTTTTGTACAAGGGCATTTGACTTTTATCCATTATCTTAATGAAAATGCATTTTGCTCCCTTTTGACAAATATCTTTTTATATTCTTTCATTCTAATTCAAGTAAATCGTTTACCCTTAACCTACACAAATTAATTATTCTTGAATTTTGTATACATACATTCATACTCATACTCATACCATACAATCGTTCTTAAATTTACTTTGTTCATTGGACCACTCTCATTCTTTCAACAGATCCTTGGATATCAATAATATGAGTGACACTGACTGTGAACCTCATTTCGAGCGAGATATGTGTCTCGAAGAACCTCAGGACTTTGAAGATGACCAAGATAGTGACGTATCTCCTGATTTGCTGCGAATGATGGAACAAGAGGAAAAATAGATCCTGCCCCATAAGGAGTTAATCGAAACTGTACGCATAGGGGATGAAGATGAAAAGAAGGAAGTAAAAATTAGAACCAGCATCTCGGCAGAAACACGAAGAGATTTTATTGAGCTGCTCAGAGAGTTCAAAGACATCTTCGTCTGGTCCTACCAAGACATGTCGGGGCTAAACACCAATATTGTAGTCTAGAAGCTCCCGATAAAAGAAGAATGCAAGCCCGTCTAACAAAAACTCCGCAGGATGCGACCAGATGTGTTACTAAAAATAAAAGAAAAGGTCCAAAAGTAGTTTGACGAGGGTTTCCTCCTGGTGGTGAAATATTCAGAATGGGTTGCCAATATAGTCTCTGTCCCTAAGAAAGATGAGAAAGTACGTATGTGTATGGATTACCGAGACTTGAACAAGGCCAACCAAAGGACAACTTCCCGCTGCCTCATATTGATACCTTGGTAGACAATACGGTAGGTCATTCCTTTTTCTCTTTCATGGATGGTTTCTCAGGATATAATCAAATAAAGAAGGAGAGAGCCATATACTACCTCAACAAAAAGTTTATCGACTGTGAAGCAAGGTATTCTTCGATAGAAAAGTTATGTTGTGCGTTGGTTTAGACTACCCGAAGATTGCGACAATACATGCTGTACCACACAATTTGGTTAATCTCAAAATTAGACCCCCTTAAATATATGATGGAGTCAACTGCATTGAACGGAAGAATGGTTAGATGACAAATCCTACTGTCAAAATTTGACATAGTCTACGTAAGCCAAAAGGCAGCGAAAGGAAACACAATAGCAAATTTCCTAGCCAGTAGAGCTCTGGAGGATTACGAGCCGATAAACTTTAACTTTCCAAATGAAGATCTAATGTATATCGCAACCATCAAAGAGGGGACCGCGACAGAGCATCCTTGGCGATTAAATTTTGATGGTGCTTCAAATGCCGTAGGCAATGGAATCGGGGCAGTCTTAGTGTCGCCAGAAGGAGACCATTATCCCTTCACAAGAAAACTCGACTTCGATTGCACAAATAATATGGTAGAGTACGAGGCATGTATTATGGGGATTCAAGTAGCCATAGATCGAGGAATCAAGGTCTTAAAAATATATGGAGATTCGGCGTTGGTGATTTACCAGCTCAAAGGAGAATGAGAGGCAAAAGACTCCAAGTTAATTGATTATCGAAATATGGTCCTTGAATTGATCAAAGAATTCAACGAGGTTACATTCTAATACCTCCCACGTGAGGAAAACCAAATGGCTGATGCTTTGGCTACTCTAGCCTCGATGATAAAAGTAAATAGGCCAGAGGATATGAAGCCCATTCGAATGACCATTTACGAAACTCCAACCCATTGCTGCGAGATCGAAGAAGAAGAAAAAGAGGAACATCTTTGATACCAAGACATCCTCCAATATGTAAAAGACTGTAAATACCCCGAAAGAGTTACTGAAAATGATAAAAGGACGTTGAGAAGACTCGCAAACGAGTACGTCTTAGTTGGGGAAATTCTGTATAAGAGGTGAAAGGATCAGGCGTTGCTAAGATGTGTTGATGCAGTCGAGGCTAAGAAAATCCTAGAAGAGGTCCATGAAGGGATTTGCGGAACGCACGCCAATAGATTTAAAATGGCCAGGCAAGTCATGAGATTTGGATACTACTGGTCAACCATGGAAAGTGATTGTATCAACTATGCTTAGAAATGCCATAAATGTTAGATCTATGGAGATAAAATTCATGTACCTCCATCACAGCTGCATGTCATGACTTCCCCGTGGCCCTTTTCTATGTGGGGCATGGATGTTATTGGGTTTATCTCACCAAAGGCTTCTAACGGGTATAGATTCATCTTTGTAGTTATTGATTACTTCACCAAGTGCGTGGAAGCGACCTCTTATTCCAATATTACCAAGTTTGCAGTTAGCAAGTTCCTGAAAAAGGAAATCATATGCCGATATGGAATGCCAGAAAAGATCATGTCAAACAATGCACTGAACTTGAATAACAGCACGATATCGGAGGTTTGTGAGCAATTTAAGATCAAACATCATAATTCATCTCCATATCGCCCAAAGATGACTGAAGCAGTGGAAGCGACAAATAAAAACATGAAGAAGAACATTGCAAAGATGACAGAAACCTATAAAGATTGGCATGAGAAATTATCATTCACTCTTCTTGCTTATAGGACTTCAGTCAGAACGTCTATTGGGGCAATACCGTTCTCACTTGTATACGGGATGGAGACCGTTTTACCCATCGAGGTAGAGATTCCTTCTCTCCGAGTCTTGTCAGAGCTAAATTTGGATGAAGTAGAATGGGTCCAAACCAGATATGATCAGTTGAACTTGATCGAAGAGAAGAGATTAAGAGCTATCCGTCATGGTCAGATGTACCAAAAACGGATGGTGTGTGCTCACAACAAGAAGGTCTGCCCTAGAGAATTCCACGAGGGAGATCTAGTCTTAAAAAAGATACTCTCAATACACGAAGACTCCCGAGGAAAATGGATGCCTAATTGGGAAGGACTGTACGTGGTGAAGAAAGCTTTCTCTAGAGGAGCTCTAATTTTGACCGAAATGGATGGCAAAGAGCTATACAACCCAGTGAATTCAAACTCAGTGAAGAAATATTTCACCTAAAAAAAACCAGAGAGGTCAAGGTGAAAACCCATGAAAGGGCATCTTGGAACCAAAGGGGATTTGAGTTGAAAACCCAAAACGGGCAGCTCAAATAGAAAAACAATGGCGATCAATCGTTCCCTCAAAAGTGACAAGATGAAGAAATCTTACATCTTGACGCATCGGTAAAATACTCCAGGATCTCTAGATACATATCGAGCAGAAAGATGATCCCCAAATCAGAGGAACTCATAATTGAAATCTAGGCATCTAATACTGTCTCTTGTAATTATTTTGTACCTTGTAAATATTCAGCAATTTTTTTTAACCAACAATTCTTTAAGTTCTAATTCTAATGCAATCTCATTCTTTTTCACACTGTCCAAGTATTTTTCATACCAAGATAATGGATAATAGGCTAACATAAAAAAAATACAAGGATCTGCGAGTATTATTTTGGAAATTTTCTAAATGGTACAAGGACCCTAAACAAAACCACCAGTTAAAAGAATCAAACTTGGAAAGGACGGTTCAAATTGAGAAACTGCCAAGTCATAGATTCGAGAAGACATAAAGAAGAAACTAATATTTGAAAAATTAAAACATTAATCATGCACATTCATCTAGCTAGGAGCATTTTGACTCATTTTTGAGTATGGCATCCTAAACAATCTGACCTACCTAAAGGCCCATTTGAGCATATTTTATAGGTCTCAGTGCCACGAGGACATAAAGGGAAAGATCTAAGCCGTAATGGCGGATCCAGTACCGCAATGAAGATACAAAAGGGAAAGGTTTAAGTCACAATGGCGAACCTTGTACCTCAGAAGCTTGAAAGGAAGGATCTAATACCGCAATGGAGGATCCAGTACCGCAAAGATACAAAAGGGAAAGGTCTAAGTCGCAACGGCGGACTGTGTACCTCAGAAGCATGAAAGGAAAGATTTAAGCCACAATGGCAAATCTAGTACCTTAAAGGTTTGAAGGGAAAGGTTACGACCGTAACGAGGAACCCAGTACCTTAGAAAGATGACGAGAAAGCATCGAATCCAGGACGGTGAAACTTCTATCTTGAAGTCATAGTGGATCAAGTAAAAATAGCAAGTATTTATCTCTCTGAAGTTGTAGTAAGAGCAAGATGAAGCTTCAAACATCAACTCCTATCCTCTTGAAGTTGTAGTAAAGTGGGATTAAAAATTAGCAAGTCTTTATCTCTCTGAAGTTGTAGTAAGAGTAAGATGAAGCTTCAAACATCAATTCCTATCCTCTTGAAGTTGTAGTAAAGTGGGATTAAAAATAATAACAAGTCTTTATCTCTCTGAAGTTGTAATAAGAGCAAGATGAAGCTTCAAACATCAATTCCTATCCTCTTGAAGTTGCAGTAAAGTGGGATTAAAAATAATAGCAAGTCTTTTTCTCTCTGAAGTTGTAGTAAGAGAAAGATAAAGCTTCAAACATCAATTCCTATCCTCTTGAAGTTGCAGTAAAGTGGGATTAAAAAATAGCAAGTCTTTATCTCTCTGAAGTTGTAGTAAGAGCAAGATGAAGCTTCAAACATCAATTCCTATCCTCTTGAAGGTGCAGTAAAGTGGGATTAAAAACAATAGCAAGTCTTTATCTCTCTGAAGTTGTAGTAAGAGCAAGATGAAGTTTCAAACATTAATTCCTATCCTCTTGAAGTTGCAGTAAAGTGGGATTAAAAAATAGCAAGTCTTTATCTCTCTGAAGTTGTAGTAAGAGCAAGATAAAGCTTCAAACATCAATTCCTATCCTCTTGAAGTTGCAGTAAAGTGGGTTTAAAAAATAGCAGGTCTTTATTTCTCTGAAGTTATAGTAAGAGCAAGATGAAGCTTCAAACATCAATTCCTATCCTCTTGAAGTTGCAATAAAGTTGGATTAAAAACAATAGCAAGTCCTTATCTCTCTGAAGTTGTAGTAAAAGCAAGATGAAGCTTCAATCCTCTTGAAGTTGTAGTAAAGTTGGATTAAAAACAATAGTAAGTCTTTATCTCTGTGAAGTTGTAGTAAGAGCAAGATGAAGCTTCAAACATCAATTCTTACCCTCTTGAAGTTGCAGTAAAGTTGGATTAAAAACAATATCAAGTCTTTATCTCTCTGAAGTTATAGTAAGAGCAAGATGAAGCTTTAACGTCAATTCCTATCCTCTTGAAGTTGCAGTAAAGTTGAATTAAAAACAATAGCAAGTCTTTATCTCTCTGAAGTTGTAGTAAGAGCAAGATGAAGCCTCGACATCAAACCCTATTTTTGAGAGTGTAGCAAGTTGGATAACGGATCTCACTCTCCCCACAGTCGCAGTAGATTGAAATGAAGCTACAAGTCAAGTGCTGTCACTTTGAAGTAGTCAATGGTAGAGCCAAGATTCAACAAGATTGGACAGAATTGGTCTTCTTTTTGTCTTTGCTCCATTCCTGTTACACAGCAATAAGCAAAGTGGGGCAGTTGTTAAAGCCCAATTTTGACTGCGCCTAAACTTTGGGTCAAACTTTTAATTTTAAGTTTAGATTAGTTCTAGATTTATTTCTAAATTTAAATTTACTTAAAATTTAAATTTAAATTCATTTTTAAATTTAAATTCATTTTTAAATTTAAATTTAGTATAAATTTGAAATAATTTTAAACTTAACTTTAAAATTAATTTCAAGGTCTGATTACAAATGAAAGTCCAAGCTTTAAATGTCCAGTTACAAGCCCAATATCAAATTCTACAACCCAAATTGGGCCAATTTCAGATCCAAATGCTAACCTAGGCCCAAATTTCCTAAACCCAAACCCTATACAAATGACCTAATTCAACTAAACCCATTGACCCAAACCCTAAGCCACTTGCACTGCTACCGTCCACCTCAAACAACCAGGGCACGCCACGTCAGCACTAACATCACCACCACAGGCCACTTGCTTCTGCCACCGCCACTGCATCAGCCTCCAAGTCGACCTGCAAAAAAGGGAGGAGATGACAAGCATTTAGTTAGAACAAACAAAATACCATCATTGTAATTCTGGTTATAAAAACCAGATTCAAATACTTGTAAAAAGAGGAGGACCCTTTGTTGATAAAAAAATCAATACAAAAAAACCATTTTCTCAATTTATAACAAAAATATTCGAATAGAACAAATTCATAATGCAATAGGAAACAGAGGCAGTATTCAAAGCCAAGCAAACAGGCAATCGATATTTCACAGAAAGTTGAATACTAAATAGAGTTGCATCAGTCCAGGTATACATCTCTCAGTAAGTATTTAGTCATTAATATTAACCTTTTAAACTTCAAACCGTGTACATCCCCTGTACATATTCATTAATACCTTTTTATTCAATACGTTATTATTTCTCATTTATTATTCTGTAACTAATATTACTAAATATTATTAATAATAATAATATTTATAATAAATAGCATTAACGATTAATAATAATAATAATAATATTAATAAAAAAAGAAAATGAAAGGACTATGTAACTCCCTGACTGTCGCTGCCGTCGTCGGAGTCCCGCCGGGATCCACATCGAACGCCGCTCTCGCCTCAACGGGAACAAATCTGCACAAAGACGCAAAATGAAGGTTAAAATCCGAGACTAACATGGATTTCAAATACTTTAAACTATAAAAACAAATAAGAAAAATAAAGGCAGGAAGCCACGGAAACAGTTTTACACTAAAAACTAAATCTCTTTGGGATTTTAAACAAAAACAAGGGCTTTTAAAAGAAGAAGGAAAAAGGTTTTAAAATCTCCAGATCTTGCAGATCCAGATCTGTTTTTTTTTAATAAGTGAAAAAGAAAGGATTTATTTTACCTTATATGACGGCGCATGACTGGAGAAGAAGACCATGGACGGCGATTGAGAGCGGCTCAGACGGCGCGTGGACGTGTAGGCGTGGCGGCGACGACGCGCGATGAAGCGCGGCTGAGGACAGCGTAGTGACCGGCGATCCGTGGCCGGCCAAAGAGAGAAATGAGAGAAAGTGAGAGAGTTTAAAAAAACTTTTTTTTTGAAAAAGAAATGAAAAATGAAAAAAAAGCCTAAAGTGGCCTTTTAAAGACCCTCAAAACGACGTCGTTTTGAGGGCTGAGTTTCAACCCCAAAATGGCGTCATTTTGAGCTCTTACCCATGGCCGACTCGAAATTCGACCCGACCCGACCCGACCTAGGATCCTCATGTTTTTCATAAATGGGTTATTTATTCATTTGGTCTTTCCGTATTTTTTAATTGTTTCAATTTAGTCCATTTATACTTTTAATTGATTTTAAATTGGCCCAATAATTTTTAATGCTATTCAATTTAGTCCCTTGACCTTTGAAAGCACCAAGAGCTATCACATGTTAATATTTGGCTTATTTATGCAAGTAGTCCCTCTTATTTTTAATTTGTTTTAATTTAATCCTTAAATCAAATTCTATTTAATTACAAAATTGGCTCAAAATTTTTTCATGGTTTTCAAATTAGTCCTTGGACTTCAGGATGTCCAAGGGGTTGCCACGTGTCACTTGTTTTTATTGTATTACCCTGGAGGTCCCTAAACTGTCAAAAAATTACATTTTTACCCTCGAACTTCCAAAAATTACATTTTTACCCTCGAACTTCCAAAAATTACATTTTACCTTTAAACTTCCAAAAATTCCATTTTTACCCTAAACCCTTTGAAAATTACATTTTTACCTCGAACTTCCAAAAATTCAAATTTTAACCCCAAAACTTTCAAAAATTCCATTTTTACCCCCGAACTTCTAAAAATTTTATTTTTTCTCGAAACTTGCAAAAATTACTCTTTTACCCCTGGATGTCCAAAAAATTCGTTTTTTATCCTGATTTTTCTAAAAATCACCATTTTACCTTCGAATGTCCAAAAATTTTGTTTTTGATCTTGATTTTTTTCTAAAAGTTACTATTTTACCCTCGGGTGTCTAAAGTTTTATTTTTAACTCCGAACTTTCCCAAAATTACCATTTTGCCCCCAAGAATCTAAAATTACCATTTTACCCCTCGGGTGTCCAAAAAGTTTTATTTTCAACCCCGATTGCATCATTTTTCTTCCTTATCAATATTTTGCATTTAATTTTGATTATTATGCACTCCTATTTTTTATTTTTTATTTTTTGCTTACCATTTATCTTCTTACTTATCTTACTTCATGTTATTTAATATCCATTATTAGCTACTCATTCTTATTAAATTCGCATGTTTTGTTCTCAAAATTGTTTTCATAAAAACTTTAAAATCGAGACAATATTCTTTTATTTCGATTTTAAAATAATTTTTGAAACACGTCGTTTTCAAAAAAGATGGTTTCGACACTTGCATTCTTAACATTAGCTTCATTGAAGAGGAACAAATCGTCGGTGAAAAAGAGATGGGACAAAAGGGGCCCACCCCTCCCCAAGCTTCACAGGACTCCAAATAACCTTATTGACTGCATCTGTAATCGCATTACTAAGTTTTTCTGTGGTCAAGTCAAATAGATACGGGGACATGGAATCACCTTGTCTCACCTCACGAGAAGGAACAAAACTCTCCGTAAACCCCCATTCCAAAGCACTTGCATAGTAAGAGTTGAAATACATTTCATGATCAATCGGACTATCTTACAAGGAAAATTAGCCATATCCATGGAATCACGAATAAACTCCCACCTCAAATGATCATATGCTTTTTCCAAGTCGATCTTCAGTGCTATCCAACCCTTCTTACCTTGCGAATTATCATGGAATGCACTACCTCTTGAACGGTGATAACATTATCCGTAATGTGTCTTCCACAAACAAAGCTAGACTAATTTTCAGTCACCAACATAGGCATGATAAGTTTGAGCCAATTCATTATAACTTTAGTCAAGACTTTGTAGGGCACGGTACAAAGACTAATGGGTCGAAATTGTGTCACCACCTCGGCTCCGATGACCTCAATTAATGTTTTGTTAAGAAAATGTTCCACAACACTATCCGAGAAGCCCTTCTTCACCATATCTACAAAAGACTCACCAACAACGTTCCATTGCGATTGGTAGAATTGAGCATGTAGCCCATCAATGCTTGGGGCCTTCAAAGGCGCCATTTCAAAAAGAGCGTCATGGACCTCCTGACTAGAAACATCTTTGCTTAGAACAGAAACCAATTTGGCATCCATAAGAGGGAAAGCATTCCTTAAATGAAAAGCACCACAAGCAGTACCATCCTCAGTATATAACCATCTATAAAAAGAAACGACTTCTTGCTTAATTTTGTCTTTATCATAACACCAACTCTCATCCTCAAGTTTCAAACTACGAATATGATTAAACCGCCTGTGTTTGTTCACTTGACTATGGAAAGACCTCGTATTTCGATCACCGAGAGAAAGCCAATCTTTTCTGGATTTCTAATTCCAAAGTAATTCCTTAATATTCAGAACCCCTTTCAACTCAGCCCGTAATTCCTTATCAAGTCAATAAGTTTCTAATATCTATAATTCTCCAAACATCTCTGAATACCATGAATCCTAGACAAGCGAACCCGCTTTCTCCTAATGATGTTACCAAAAACTTCTCAGTTCCATTTTTTAGCAGCTTCGACAAAATTAACCATCGATCCTTCCAAACAAATATATCTGCGCCAATTTTCTACCACTAACGAGTTGAAACCATCATGAGTCAATGACCCGCTTAAAAAAGGGAAAGGACGTTCAACTTTAGGCACAGGAGACAAACCAAACCTGATTACAAGAGGCCAATGGTTTGACTTTAACTTATGTAAATGAAACACAATAGTTTCAGGTTCCATAGCTTCCCACAAAAAATTGCATAGAGCACAATCAAGACGTTCGAACACTGAACCATGGTTCCAAGTAAACTTCGACCCCGAAATCCCACATCCTTCAAACAAAAGTCATCAATAAATTTATTAAAAAGATTGTAAGAAATTCTACCAACCCGAGAACTCCATTTCTTATCATCGTCATTCAGCAAAGCATTAAAATCACCAGCTATTAACCAAGGAGAATGAATATTCTGAGACCCAAACTCTCCCAAAGGTCTTTTTGAATTGCCCATCCAGGACTTCCATACACAGCGGTAACAAACACCCAATCCTTCAACCCCGTGAATCAAACTTTCAAATAGACAAATTGGAAAGTATTAAGAACTACCAATACCTCTACATTACACTTCCACAAAATCCAAATTCCACCCGAAAAGCCTCGAGCCACCCTATGGGAATTTCGTAGTCCAATCTTTCGAATAACATTTTTCGCCTTAATGCCACTGATACGAGTTTCAAGCAAAACTACAATCTCAAGATCAAAATCCTTCAAATACTCCTTTAACACGCGAGGAAAATTTTCCTTCCCAGAACCCTAGCAATTCCACACAAAAAGATCAACTTTCATGAGAATAAGAAAAAATAATAGAACCTGGACAGTAAGCATCATGTGAACGAAGCATACATCGCCATGTCTCCATGTCCTTTATTCGAAACCCCCAAGGTGCCTACTGATGAATTACCATCATCTGCATGCCCAGCTAACTTAGTATGTTGATTCACATCAGCATCAATTTTTGACTTAGAAATAGCATGCTCCAAACTAGACATAATGCCTGATCAAAACGCGCAATCCCACTACTCCCTCAAATTTTGAATTTATCCTTCAACATTTTAATTTCAAAGAATCCAGAAGGGAGCTGGAAGAAATTAAATTTTTAAAACCAAGAGAGTTACCCATAGTATTTTTACCATCAAGAGAAATATTTGGATCATGATTTTCATTAATCACCACCACTGAGTGGTTTTTTGGATCCAAGATTCTAGGCCTAGCTGACTTACTCTTAGATTTCTTTCCCAGCAACATGAAAGCCCACTGACCCATTACTCATTCCAGCCCGAGCACCCTGCATGCGCACCCCCAAATTAATTCCCTTCGACCCAGCCACACCCATCTTGGGTTTTCTACCTCTCGTGCCTTAAAATGTTCCACGACCACCCCTATTAAGATT
Organism: Gossypioides kirkii; assembly: GCA_005610355.1. Taxonomy (NCBI): domain Eukaryota; kingdom Viridiplantae; phylum Streptophyta; class Magnoliopsida; order Malvales; family Malvaceae; genus Gossypioides; species Gossypioides kirkii. The sequence continues at coordinate 8,251,066 of CP032252.1, read as the reverse complement.
TATAGAAACTGAATCTCCCTCACCATCAACCTCATTAATTTCAAAAATTGTTTCCACATTATCCACCCCATCAGTGTTGACTTGATGATGATTGCCAAATTAAAAAAAAACCCCAAATTGCTCTTCCTTTTGCTCATCATCCTCATTAACTAAGGAAAGAGCATTAAACCGAGATCTCGATCGATTATTACTAAAACTAGCCCTCTTCTCCAAAGCCTTCTGTCATTGCTGTCATTTTTATCGATGTTCAACCACCATCCAATCACCATAATCTTCCTTATTAACTCCTTCTTGAGCTTGAGCCCCACCCTTAATCGGTACAGAAGACTGTTTACTTAAAATTTCTTCCATACCATTATCTACCTTCTGCTCCATATGACCATAAGGACAAACTTCCTTGGCATGCCCAAATTGTCCACAACAAAAATAGATAGAAGGAAGAGACTTATACTCTACCCGATGGAGCTTACTAGCCACCCTAGTTTTGGACACCAAAAGGTTACCTAAATTGACTTGGACTACAAACCTGGCAAAATGGCCCCGAGCGCTCGTGTCAGTTTGCACATCAATCTTCACAACCTTTCCACTAAACTTCCTATTTCTTGCAACAGACTTCTTTACAAAAAGCTCCCGACAAACCAGGTATACAAACCCAAGCAACAATAATTTGTGGGAAAGCTTCAGATGTCGAAAACTGAGTAGACCAAGGTTGGACAGTGAAATAGAGACCATAAATCACCCAAGGACCTTTCGAGATGATGTTATTGCAATCCTCCTTTGATTTAAATTTTGCCAAAAAATAGTCATTTTCAATGTCAGTGAGTTGAAAACGCATCGATGGTGTCGAAACCATTTTAAAAAACGACAAAGTTTCGAAAAATATTTTAAATTTTGGAAAATAATAAGCCGCCACTAATCTTTTATTTAGGTGTGATTGGATCACCAAAAAATGTTTAAAATACGTTTTGAAGAATGTTGGTCTTCAAAATCCAGAAAATAGGTTCGGGAGTCGATTACGCATAACGAAGGATTAGCACCCTCATACGCCCAAAATTGGTACCACATTGATTACTTTTGGGTCTTGTTTTGTGAAAACGTTGAAAATTCGAGTAAAATTTAAAATATGATCTTTGTCTTTAGAAGAACTTTGCAAGATTTCAAGGGAAGCCTTTTTAAGAAAACTCGTCCCCGAGTATCGAATCTCTATGAGAGTTAAAAATCGTGTCCAACATGTTAGGACACTATATTCTCGAAGTTTCAAAATTGAAGGACGTTTTGAAAAAATTTGAAAAGGATATTCTATCGTGTGAATTATACGAAAATCACACCCAACACGTTATGGCTTATTTTTCGAAGTCTTCACACGAAAGGAAATTACCTCGTTTTGTTTTAAGATCATTTATATATAGATATAAATTTTGAGAACTTAAAAACTTCGCATTGAATTTAAAGTGCAATCCTCGGACACATGACTTGCAAAATTTGCATATGGAATGCCCGTTTACTTCGATTTTTGCAAAGAATTAAAGTCGTGACCTACACATCAGGACACGACGTTCCCGGAATCTCGAAGTTAACAAGCATAAAAACTTGAAAAAGGATATTCGATTTGTATGAGTTGTATGAAAAATCACACCTGACACATTGAGGCATGATTTCTCGAAATTTTCACACGAAAAGAAAATTACCTCAGTTTTAAAATAAGTTTAAAGATGAACGTATAATTTTAAGCACGAATGAGCAATTAATAAAGTAGATTAAGTAACACGAAGTAAGATAATAAGCAGATAAATAGTATGCAACAATGTAAAATACATGTGCATAATAAATGCAAATATTGATGAGGAAGAAAAATGATGCAATCGGAGTTGAAAATGAGACCTTTTGGATACTCGGAGGCAAAATGGTAATTTTGGACTCTCTAGGGCAAAAAGGTAATTATGGAAAAATTTGGGGTTAAAAATAACATTTTAGATATCTGAGGGTAAAACGGTAATTTTTAGAAAAATAAAGATCAAAAATAGGATTTTTGGACCTCCGGAGGTAAAAATGGTAATTTTGAAAGTGTCGGGGTCAAAAATGGAATTTTTGGAATTTTGGGGGTAAAAATGTAATTTTAAGAAATTTAGGGGTCAAAAATGGAATTTTTGAAAGTTTGGGGCAAAAATGAAATTTTGGAAAGTTTAGTGGTAAAAATGTAATTTTTGGAAATTTTAGGGTCAAAATATAATTTTTAGATAATTTAGGGACCTCCAAGGTAATAAAACCATAAATGAGTGACACGTGGCAGCCCCACAGGCATCCTGAAGTCAAAGAACTAATTTGAAAATCATGAAAAAAAATTTGGCCAATTTTGTATAAAAGGGACCATTTGCATAAATAAGCCAAAATAGTGGCACGTGGCAACTTCTGGTGCTTTCAAAAAGTCAAGGGATTAAATTAAAAAGGAATGTAAATTATCGGGCCAAATTAAAATTAATTAGAAGTACAAAAAGGACTAAATTGAAACAATCAAAAATGCGAAAGGACTGAATGCACAAATATCCCATTTTTCAAAAACACTCGGATCCTCCAAGCGGGTCGGGTCGGATTCGGGTCGGCCATGGGTACCATGGCAAAACGGCATCGTTTTGTGGCTTAAGGGCCTTGATCAAAACGACACCGTTTTAATCCTCTATAAAAGCCAATTTAGTTCCTTCTCTTTCATTTTTACTTTCTTTTTAAAAAAAAAACCAAAATCTCTCAAGCTTCCTCTCATCTCTACCCATGGCCGGTCGAGAGACTCGAGTTCTGTCTGGCCACGCCGAGCCACGCGCTACACGCGCAAACGTCAACGGTTGCCCTCGCCATCGCCATTCGGTTCTCGTCGTCCACGCATCGTCGTTCCCGCTCCACGCGCCTATCGTCGCAGGTAAAGTTTCTTGTTCTTCCCTTTCTTTTTTCTTAAAAATAGTTTTTAAAACTCATCTCTTTTCCTTTTTATTTTCATTCAAAACCAGATCTGGTTTCAAACCAGATCTGAAAATTTTAGAACCCTTTTGTTATTTAAAGATTTGATTTTCTTTTTTTAAAACTCCTTTGTTTCATTTGTTTTGGTTCTGTCGATTCCCTCTTGAAGGACTTGAAGTCCTCTTCTTTGTTTCTTTGCAGATTTCGGCCTCGGGGGTGCGACGGCGACGGTGAAACTCCAGCGACGGCGGCGTGAGTCAAGGGACTTTAATGGTCCTTTCAAATTCTTTTTTATTTAATATTAAATATTATTATTAATATTAATGTTGCATTTATTATAATTACTAAATGCTTGTCTATTCCTTCTTTTTTGCAGGTTAGCTATGACAGTGGCGGTTGGAGAAACTGGTTGAAGCCGGTAGTGGCAGGGGCAAGTTGCCTGGCCATGCTGACGTGGTGAAACGAGATTGGCTGAAGTTGGAGGTGACTGGTGCAAGTGGGCAGATTGGACTCCTGTTTTTGGTTATTTGAATCAATGTAATTTGGCCCCAATTTGGGCTTGTAATTGGGTTTGTTTGGGTTACTTTGTAATTGGGCCCCAATTTGAGCTTTTGTAATTGGACACTGAGTTTGCATTTTTGGACTTTAATATTAAACAATTTTTAATTCAAAATAAATTTAAATTTAAAATAAATTTAAACCCAAAATGAATTTAAATTTAAAATAAATTCAAATTTAAAATTAAAAGTTCAATTTGGTGTTGGGCTTGGTCAAAATTAGGCATCAACAGCTACCCCTCTTTACTCGTTGCTGTGTAACAGGAACGAAGCAAAGACCAAAAGGAAGCCCAATTTTGTCAAGTTCCACCTTCGCCGCTTTTTCTTCAATTGGTCCATCCTTCGCTTTATTGACCGTTTGATTTTGCCGCATCTACCTCTGCATCTTCAGCATTATGATTCCATCTTGCCCTAAGGCAATTTCCAAAAAGACAAAATTTGCTACGGTAATTTCACTTCATTCTTTTGAAATGTCAAGAAGATCGGAGTTTGTCACCGTAGTCTTTGAGTCTGGTTTCATTGAGTTGGTATACTTCTCTGTATCTCATTAGGAAGATGACCGCCTCACTTGTTTTGATCCATTTCTCTGTGTTTCATCAAGAAGACGGATTTGGTTCACTTCTCCGTATCTCATTAGGAAGCTAACCACTTTATTGCTTCGACCTGCTTCTCAGTATCTCATTAGGAAGCTGGGGTTCGAAGATTTGCTCATATCGAGCGTGGGTTTGATTTGGTCTTCTTCTCAGTATCTCATCAGGAAGATTACCGCATCTCTTGTTTTAATTCGCTTCTCTGTATCTCATCAGGAAGACGAATTTGGTCCACTTCTCAATATCTCATCAGGAAGCTGGGTTCAAAGATTTGCTCGCATTGAGCCTCGAGTTGGCATGCTTCTCTATATCTCATCAGGAAGATGACCGCCTCACTTGTTTCAATTCGCTTCTCTGTAACTCATCAGGAAGATGAATTTGGTCCACTTCTCAGTATCTCATCAGGAAGCTAACCATTTTATTGCTTCGACCTACTTCTCAATATCTCATCAGGAAGTTGGGTTCGAAGATTTGCTCACATTTGAGCCTCGAGTTGGCATACTTCTCTGTATCTCATCAGGAAGATGATCGCCTCGCTATTTGTGGATAATCGCAATCTACTCCGTGATCGGAGTAAGGTTGGTTGATGGTGATCTGCCCCAAGCTCGTGGTAAAAGATCAAATGGCTGTAATTTACCCCTGGCTCGGGGTAAGAGATTGGTTGATGATGTAACTCCATTCCCTTCCACTGCAACTCCAAGGAGATGGGATTTGTTGCTGTAGTTTTCTTCCAACTTTACGTCGTGGATTCGTCCTTTCTTGTCATATTTATAAAGTACTGGGTTCGCCCTCACGACTTAAACCTTTCCCTTTCAAATCTTCGTGGTATTGGATTCGCCGTTGTGGCTTAAATCTTTCCTCTCTTGTCTTCTGAGGTACACGGTCCACCGTTTCGACTTAAACCTTTCCCTTTTGTGTCTTTGTGGTACTGGATCCGCCGTTGCGGTCTTAGATCTTTCCCTTCATGTCTTTATGGTACTGGATTCACCGTTGCGACTTAAATCTTTCCCTTCTTGTCTTCTGAGGTACACAGGCTGCTGTTGTGACTTAGACCTTTCCCTTTGGCATCTTTGTGGTACTGGATCCGCCATTGCGGTCTTAGATCTTTCCCTTCATGTCTTCCTGGTACTGAGACCTATAGAATATGCTCAAATGGGCCTCTAGGTAGGCCAGATTATTTAGAATGCCATGCTCAGGATGAATCAAATGCTTCTAAGCAGGTGAGTATAAATGATGGATGTAAAAAAGTCATTTTTGAGAAATGATTTTATCTTAGTCCTTAGGTCGTCATTGTTCATCGTTTGTCTAACTCCTATCACTGATGTGTTATCATGTTTCTCTCTTGGCATGCTATCTTCTTCATGGAACCTAAAGAGATAATCATATTTGCTTCAAAACTCTTCTATCCCTCGAGTTTGTGTTATTTCTCACTAGTGATCCTGTTTCAGGTTTTTGTACTATTTAAGAATTTTCCAGACAATATGCAGAAATCCTTTTATTCCTTATATTGTTGACCACTAACCATTATTTCAAATGCAAAGATGCTTGAATCAAGGTTACGGATGAATTCGAATTTGATTGAAAACAAAGGTCGTATAAATGAAAAGATCGTTTGGTTCATTAATCGTTATCTCGATGCGAAATTTGCTTTAGCATGGTCGCAAAGCGAATGAAATTTTATTGGAGGCAAAGCTCGTATGAATGAAAAGATTGAAATTGAATTTGATTGAAGGCTAAAGCTTGCATGAATGAAAAGGTCATTGATTCATTGATCATTGTTTTGATGCCGAAATGCTTGGACATGATCTCAAGGCGAATGAATTTCATGGAGGCAAAGCTCACAAAAGGATTAAAAATGACATGTATTGGTCGAAAGTTGCAAAACCTAAGGTGAACAAAGAATGGAGTTAGGTGCCCCAGATATCAAAGTATGAGCTTCAATGAGCAAACTTGATGAGGACTTATTCTAAGCTTGACATGTGTTCATGAAACTTAGAGTACTTTGTCGATGCCTCAAGGTGTAAAGTTTCTCCACCTTGCTATTTTTAAGAGAGAGGACCACTTCATGCCCCTTTTCTCTTATTCGAATTTGAGCCGCCTTTTCAGGTTTTCAACTCAAATCTCCTTAGGTTTCAAGATGCTCTTTACGAGTTTTCACCTCGACCTCTCTTTTTCTTTTTTCTTTTTTCTCTTTTTTGTTTTTTGTTTTTTATTTTTCTTTATTTTTCTTTTCTTTTCTTTTCTTTTCATTTTGATCAAAATCAAAACTTATCCGAAAAGTCTTTCTTCATCTCATGGGGCCTTTCCCAATTTGACATCCATTTTCCTTGGAAGTCTTTGGTAATAAGATCATTTTCAAAACTAGAGCTCTCTCGTGGAGTTCTATAGATTGGATCCTTCTTTTTCATAAACTCTTGTTATCTGATTATGACTTTTAGCATCTTTTCTTCAATCAAGTTTAGTTGACTGCGTCTGGGTTAAATCTATTCTGCTTTAGCTCTAACAATTTTGGAGGGAAGGAATCTTGACTTCAATGGGTAGGACGACTTTCATTCTAGTGAGAAAAATGCTACCCCGGTGGATGTTCTGATAGAGGCCTGATAAGTCTCGAAGATAAAATGGTGATTTCTCATGTCGAGTCTTTGTAGGTCTCTGCTATGAATCCAATCAGTCCTTCGTGGTCTTTATCGGTTCCCCGCCAATGCCTCATTTTTGGGGATCTGGTGTTGACTCTTGATATTTGTTCTTGAATTGGCTGTAGACTTTACTCTCGTGCTGCTGCTCAGATTCAAGTCATCATCGAGTTTGTTCCTTTCTTGGCATTCCATACCGGCTTATAATCTCTCAATTTTAATAATCTGCTTGACCGCCAATTGGCCTGGGAAGTAGTAATCAATGATCATGAGGATGAATTTATGTACATTAGAAACTCTTTTGCAACGTTGGCTCGATGGTGTTCGTGCTTCACATAGAAAGAGGTCACGACGTGGAAAGATGATGGGGAATAAATTTTCAAGATGCCCTTTACGGGTTTTCATCTCGACTTCTTCTTCTTCTTCTTTTTTATATATCACATCGAACCTCCATTTTTCAAGTTTCTTCTTTTATGAGAGTCTATACGTCATGACATCGGTTCGTTGAATCTGGCATGCCTTGATAGGATCATGCAAAAACCTTTGAATTCTCGAGGTAGCTTGCCTTATTTTTACAAAGACTCATGTCTCGATCCTCACTTAAAATCATGACTTCTCAAGGTGATGTCTGTTTCGTGTCTTGCTCAAACATCCGTAGCAGATCGGGAGACAAGTTACATTCTTGGTCATTTTCAAAGCCTCAAAGTTTTTCTAGACACATGTTTTACTCAAAAGGGTTTAAGTCAACAGTAGTGTTGCTCGTATCTTTGATATCAAGGGACCCAGCATAAAAAAAAAGGGATCCAAAGAATAATTGAACTAAAGAATGATTAATTATGGTATGAACGAATGGAAAAAATGATAAAGTGTTTGCCAAATAGGACAAAACAATGCATCCTTTTTATTAAAATAAAAGATAGTGGTCATTTACCCTCTATAAAAGGATCCCTATTACTCTTGAGCTTAGAATGATAAGTGTATTCTGAATATTTTCCTGGAAAATTCCTAAAAACTACAAGAAGCTCCTCCACAGTCTAGTTATCCAAAACACTTCCGAGGGTATAGGGACGAACTCTCAATAGGTTCCATTCTTCACATGACTTTTCTCAATTTTTTTAATCAACCCCCATCTTAATTTATCATGTTTCCTCTCGGCTTTCATTTAGGGTAAATGACTCCCTCTCACACGAGTGCTTCAAATATGTGGAATCTTATTAAAAAATTAATGCATGAAATGCAAATGCCCATGAAATGATGCATGCAACAAGGAGTTGATTCTTGGTTCCATTCCGTTAGACAACTTTTCTAGAAAGCAAATTCTTTTACATAAGGTTGAAGCATGTATGGTCATGCTTTAATACTCAAAGTCCTAATTTTTGCTCTGGTTTGCCCCCTGATTTCAAGTTCAAAACATGGGTCTTGAATGGTTAAAGTCTACAAGCAGTTAGTTATTTCTCTCATTTGGGTCAAATCTTTGCTTGCAACATGGCCCCTATCTCAGACTTGCCCCTAAGCGTGTTAAAATCATTTCTTGTTTATTCCCATTATCTTTGGCAATGTCGTCTTGTCATTGAACGGTCACAAATCCCATCAACAGAGAGTAATCTTCAGAGAATTCTCGATAAGACTTTTTCAACTTTTCAAACGGCCATGGGACTATACTAACAAAAGTCATGAACCAATACACCTCCTTTTGCCCTTTCTTCGACAGGTGCTTAGTGGCTAAGATTGCTAGAATATGAGTGATTCTTTTGTCAAGCCGATAAAATGAATCTGCAATCATGTCCTATACGTGCCCCGACACTTTAAGGAAAACAACTAACTCAATCGTGTTTGAGATGATGACGCCATCATTCTTTCTTGCATCTGAGTGTACTAAGCCTTGCAAATTTTCCAAAGCAATGCACTTGTTCTCTTCTCTTTCCTTAATCAGGATTGCAACCCAATGCTCGCTCGTCTAGAGTAGACCTTATCAACTTGAGTTCTCAGGCAATGAAGCAATGTAATGTATTCTTCTACAGTATATCCATGTTCCTGAAGATGAAGCGACTAAGTTAAATTCCAATACCGTGTTAGGACTCATAAAAGGTGAATCTCTATTTTAACCTTAAGTAGGTAAGGACGATTGCCACGTTCAAAGTAAACTTTATTGTTTTGAACCCTTGGGCCAAAAGGTAATGCGATTTACTCTTCTATCATGGGCATCATGTCCTCCTTTCCAAATGTGAAACTATTAGAAGTTAGACTCCAATACTAAATGAGAGCTCGGGACCTATGCCTATTCTTTTTTTATCATTAAGTAAGTCAACATATTCATGATTGGATATCTGCCTCATTTTATCTTCCATACTTCATTCAACTCTTGAAAACTATTATGGCTTTCATGTACTTGGGTGCAATCTTGAATCCCTGATATGCATCCCTTTGACAGGTCATCACCTTTATCTTTGACCATATATGCACGACCACGTTAACTTCTTCCTCATCAAAGAATCTATTTTCTTATGACCAGTTCTCTATTTGATAATAGAACATGAATCAACACCTTTTGAATGAGAATGCAATGCAAACAGATTCAAAAAAGAAAAAATATAATCGTGTCTCTTACCTTGCTCGAGTAACCACTGAAGGTTTGGAACAATCTCACTCAAGATAGGCTTGTATAGAATTACGCAAGTTAATGAAATGTGTTGCATGAATGCATGTATGCATAAGAAAAGGCATTGATTTTGAATTCAATCTCATTAAAGCAACTTCTCTAGAAGACAAAATTATCCACATAAAATGGATTACATACAGCTTTGCCTTATGGCCTAGAGCTTTAGTCTTTCAATTTCATCCCCGCTCTGGTCTTGGCTCATGTCAACTTCGATGACTAATGCTCGCTTGTGATCAGCCGCTTTTTCATCGTCTGCATAATCTCTATCTCGAACATGTCTCTGAGCTTGTCGAAAGTGCCCCTAACTTGTTTCTTGATTCCTTTCAAGGATTTTGATCTGAATTTGCATAATCTTCCTTCAAGTCTTCTAAATCTTCTTTGACTTTGTGCTTTCCTTCAACCATAAGCGTAAAGCTATGTTATCTTCCACTTTCTTAAGAAATCCATCCCCCATGATGAAACTGCCTATTTGGTAACCGATTTTAAATCAACACCTTTTCTTATATGATGATGCAAATGCAAGCAGAAAGAAAAGAGACAAAACAGAACACGGTTAGCAGAATGTAATAATAAAATCAACATACAAGTATATAACACAAAACCTAAGAAATTATCTCGGGTAAATGCTAAAAGGCTCGGCATAAATCCGTCTAGGACGAGTACTTACGACTTACTATATGTGGTTTTAGGTTCTAAAGTAAAGGGTACCCAAGCCAACAAATTCCTCGATCCTCACCCATTACAGGCTCATACGGATGAGTTCAGTTTAAGGGGACACATTTCCCACATGTTTGAACGAAAGTGAAAACTTCATGAAAACAAGGGTACTTTGTAACCCGAAAGCGATTCACTATCTTGCACGAAGGTGAAGACCTCACGAAGGAGTAGTTTCCCGCTTTCACTTAAAAGGGTAATAACACAATGCATATGGACGCAAAATTATACTAGGAATATCACATAGTATAATGTCACACAAAAGATGCCGAGGATCACATATTAAACAAAAATCGAAGTTTAAAAAATTTCAAAAAGGATCTGAAAATAATCAATTTTGGCTTGACTCTCGTTTATTTTAAAAAGTCCCCAACAGAGTCACCAGCTGTCAAAACCATTTTAAAAAACGACGAAGTTTCAAAAAATATTTTAAGTTTTGGAAAATAATGAGTCGCCACCAATCTTTTATTTGGGTGTGATTGGATCACCAAAAAACGTTTAAAATACGTTTTGAAGAATGTTGGTCTTCGAAATCCAGAAAACAGGTTCGGGAGTCGGTTATGCATAAGGAAGGATTAGCACCCTCATACGCCCAAAATTGGTACGACATTGATTACTTTCGGGTCTTATTTTGTGAAAACGTTGAAAACTCGAGTAAAATTTAAAATACGATCTTTGTCTTTAGAAGAACTTTGCAAGATTTCAAGGGAAGCCTTTTTAAGAAAACTCGTCCTCGTGTTTCGAATCTCTATGAGACTTGGAAATCGTGTCCAACACATTAAGACACTATATTCTCAGAGTTTCAAAATTGAAGGACGTTTTGAAAAAATTTGAAAAGGATATTCTATTGTGTGAATTATACAAAAATCACATCCAGCACGTTAGGGCATGATTTTTCGAAGTCTTCACACGAAAGGAAATTACCTCATTTTGTTTTAAGATCATTTATATATAGATATAAATTTTGAGAACTTAAAAACTTCGCATTGAATTTAAAGTGCAATCCTCGAGCACATAACTTGGAAAATTTGCATATGGAATGCCCGTTTACTTCGATTTTCGCAAAGAATTAAAGTCGTGACCTACACATCAGGACACGACGTTCTCGGAATCTCGAAGTTAACAAGCATAAAAACTTGAAAAAGGATATTCGATTCGTATGAGTTGTACGAAAAATCACACCCAACACGTTGGGGCATGATTTCTCCAAAATTTTCACACGAAAAGAAAATTACCTCAATTTTAAAATAACTTTGAAGATGAAGGTATAATTTTAAACACGAATGAGCAATTAATAAAGGAGATTAAGTAACACGAAGTAAGATAATAAGCAAATAAATAGTATGAAAAAATGTAAAATGCATGTGCATAATAAATGCAAATATTGATGAGGAAGAAAAATGATGCAATCGGAGTTGAAAATGAGACCTTTTGGATACTCGGGGGCAAAATGGTAATTTTGGACTCTTTGGGGAAAAAATGGTAATTTGGAAAAATTTGGGGCTAAAAATGACATTTTAAATATTCGAGGGTAAAACGGTAATTTTCAAAAAAATCGAGATCAAAAATGGGATTTTCGAACCTCCGGGGGTAAAAATGGTAATCTTGAAAATGTCAGGGTCAAAAATGGAATTTTTGGAATTTTGGGGGTAAAAACATAATTTTGGGAAATTTAAGGGTCAAAAATGGAATTTTTGGAAGTTTGAGGGCAAAAATGGAATTTTTGGAAATTTTGGGGTCAAAAATGTAATTTTCAAAAGTTTGAGGGTCAAAATATAATTTTTAGACAATTTAGGAACCTCCAGGGCAATAAAACCATGAATGAGTGACACGTGGCAGCTCCACAGGCATCCTGAAGTCAAAGGACTAATTTGAAAATCATGAAAAAAAATTTAGCCAATTTTGTAATTAAACAGAAGTTGATTTAAGGATTAAATTAAAACAAATTAAAAATAAAAGGGATCATTTGCATAAATAAGCCAAAATAGTGACACGTGGCAGCTTCTGGTGCTTTCAAAAAGTCAAGGAATTAAATTAAAAAGGAATGTAAATTATCGGGCCAAATTAAAATTAATTAGAAGTACAAAAAGGACTAAATTGAAATAATCAAAAATACGAAAGGACTAAATGGACAAATATCCCATTTTTCAAAAACACGAGGATCCTCCAAGCGAGTCGAGTCGGATTCGGGTCAGCCATGGGTACCTTGATCAAAATGGCGTCGTTTTGATCCTCTATAGAAGCCAATTTAGTTCCTTCTTTTCATTTTTCCTTTCTTTTTAAAAAAAAAAACCAAAATCTCTCAAGCTTCCTCTCATCTCTACCCATGGCTGGCCGAGAGACCCAAGTTCAGTCCGGCCACCGTCGGGCCACGCGCTACACACGCCAACGCCAACAGTTGCCCACGCCATCGCCTCCGGTTCTCGTCGTCCACGCGCCAATCGTCGCAGGTAAAGTTTCTTGTTCTTCCCTTTCTTTTTTCTTAAAAATAGTTTTTAAAACTCATCTCTTTTCCTTTTTATTTTCATTCAAAACCAGATCTGGTTTCAAAACATATCTGAAAATTTTAGAACCCTTTTGTTATTTAAAGATTTGATTTTCTTCTTTTAAAACTCCTTTGTTTCATTTATTTTGGTTCTGTCGATTCCCTCTTGAAGGACTTGAAGTCCACTTCTTTGTTTCTTTGCGGATTCCGACCTCGGGGGTGCGACGGTGACGGTGGAACTCCGACGACGGCAGTGCGAGTCAGGGGAGTTTAATGGTCCTTTCAAATTCTTTTTTATTCAATATTAAATATTATTATTAATATTAATGTTGAATTTATTATAATTACTAAAATAGTTATTAATATTGAAAACAGTTATTAATATTATTGGTATTACTTAATGTGATAATGAATATTATGAATAATATTAATATTAATGATGTTCATTAATACAGTAAAAGAAAATAAATATTATCAGAGATATTAAAACATGTGTTAATGAATTTAGAAACCGATGGGTTTTGAAATTTGAAACTTAAATGTCAATAAACATATATTGAATGATACTTGTATTGCTTAAATGCTTGAGTGTTGGCTCTGGTTTTCGTTTCTGCCTTTGTGTTTGTTCGGGTATATCTATTTGCTATTCTACTCCTATTAGATTTGCAAACACTGGTTGTCTCTATTGACCAAGAGTAACTGCCTTTTTATCGATTTTTTTTTAGAAAAAAGGTTGTAACTGTATATAGATTTCTCCAGAAGGGTTCCTCCCCTTTTACAATGGTCTGAATCTGGCTTTATAGCCATTTGTACAATGATTCAATTCTGTTTGACATCACTAAATGCTTGTTTATTCCTTCTTTTTTGCAGGTCAGCTATGGTAGTGGCGGTTGAAGCAACTGGTTGAAGTCGGTGGTGGCAGGGGCAAGTTGCCTGCCCATGCTGACGTGGCAAAATGAGATTGGCTAAAGGTGGAGGTGAATGGTGCAAGTGGGCAAATTAGACTTCTGTTTTTGGTTATTTGAATCAATGTAATTTCGACCTCAATTTGGGCTTGTAATTGGGTTTGTTTAGGTTACTTTGTAATTGGGCCCCAATTTGGGCTTTTGTAATTGGACACTGGGTTTGCATTTTTGGATTTTTAATATTAAATAATTTTTAATTCAAAATAAATTTAAATCCAAAATAAATTCAAATTTAAAATAAATTAAAATTTAAAATTAAAAGTTCGATTTGATGTTGGATCCGGTCAAAACTGGGCTTCAACAGATGGCTCCCACAAAGCGCACACATTATTCCACAGAGTGTTGTAGCCAATTTTCTGACCTAGTAATTTCAGCACCAACGTTTTAGACATACTATCATCAATGAGATTGTAAATCCTTCACGAGAAGTCAATGGTAGGCACCCCATCCACCACGGTCTTTGTCTCGACATCCTTTTGCAAGTCGAAATCATCCGATTCCCATGCACTCTCCATATTAGGAATTTCCAGTTCTATATTTAAAACCGCATCCCTAAAAGAGAACGCTTGAGCCCGCCCTCCTTCCTGCATCTCATCGTCACCTCCTTCATCAGGAGGTTCCTCTTCCCTTCTCTTAACCTTCTTGGAAGCCCTTCTAGCCACCACCGCCGGGAAAGCAAACCCGCAGCCATTACTGTTGCTATTCATATTTTTTACTGAAATTGTAAAGTTTTTGATAATTCTTTCAAAACTGAAAAATCAAATCTTGTTAATTTGTTTTCTGTCATTGACTTTATACAACCTTAAAAAAGAAATATTATATTTGAACATATATTGTTATTCAACTTTTTTTAAGAAAGTTATTCAACATAGGTATAATGATTCTTTTTACCCTCCAACTTTATAAAAAAATTATTTTAATCATTCATTTAATTTTTTATATTTTTTAGTCTTTAAATTTATATTTTTTTGTCAAATCACTCTAAAATGGATGGAAAATTAATATTCATTAATTTTGCTAACGTGGTATACTCGTTAATTTCCATATGAATGACATGTTAGCATTTAATTAATTTTTTAAATTTAAAAAATATTATTTTTTTTTACAAATTTTAATGATTTTTAATTTTAAATCTATCTTCCTTTCTACAATTAGGTACAGAGCATCCTACAAAAACTAGCATATTCCATGGTCGCTGTATGAAGTGATAGCAATTTTAAGGGCGTGATGTGTGATTTTGTGTATTTTGCTATCAGATCTAATGCTATTATTAACTTTGCTACCCTCCACCTTGGTCCTGCCCATAATCAATTTAATACATCCAGTTTTTCCATAAAAACGTGAACCAAACCAAATGAACCAAGTTCAACCCAAACCAAGTCAAACCATTGACCGACGTTGATTGGTGTTGACCAAAATTGACCGACCGTTGACCGGTGTTGATTGATCGTTGACTTTGATCGTTGACCGTTGACTGTTGACCGTTGACTTTTTCGAAAAACCCTACCCTGCCATTTTTCGACGTCCTGAGTCCGTTTTCGCTGTTCGTTTTGCCAAATTTTGACCCGAAAGTCTTGTTTTTGATGTCTTAATTTAAATTGTGTACTTTAAATTATTTTAGAGTTTTAATTTGAGTGGTATTGATATTAAGTATTCGTATTTAGGTGATCACGAGTCCGAGGCAGACGATTTACCTCCTCCTACTGTTCAACCCGTTCCTGCATCGGTTCCGAAAGCTACTCGTAAGTTATTTTAGTTTAATTTTGTGTTTAAGTGGTGGCTAGGTTGTAGTAATTTTTAGTTGTATTCGTAGGATCTAATTCTGTTAGACC
This sequence comes from Gossypioides kirkii, assembly GCA_005610355.1. Lineage (NCBI taxonomy): Eukaryota > Viridiplantae > Streptophyta > Magnoliopsida > Malvales > Malvaceae > Gossypioides > Gossypioides kirkii. The sequence continues at coordinate 8,235,682 of CP032252.1, read as the reverse complement.
GGGAACTCGTACTGTGCGTGGTGGACGACCTCCTCGTCGCTAGAGTTTTAATTGCTTGAGGTGTGTTTCTAATTGTAATTTACTCTAATGTTTGTGATGATACTGAAGTTATGTGATTTTATGCTGATTGAGATGATTGTGCTGTGATAAAAATAATTAATGGTATGATTAATTAAGTTGTGCAAGTGTATGATGCTAATGTCATGCATACATTTATAATTTTACATTGAGCATGTGACAGATAATTAATGTACTATGCTTACAGGGGTTGTGATATGTGCAATATTAATTGAGCTTGAGATTGGGAAAAATATGAATATTTGATAAGCATGTGATCATACCATTATGTGTTCATGGGGTGGGATTGTAAGGTGGAAGAAGTGGTTATCATTCCTTTTAAGGTTGATACTAAAACCACACTACGATTGGTGACGTTGGCTGGGAAAGGGTTCTGGGGAACCTTTTCATTGTGTTGGTGTGATGGAGTATGGGTACATTGCATTGTGCTTGTGTGTGCAGTATGATTTGTGGTTACTCTTTCGTGTTTAAAATTGATATGTTGATGTATTCTAGCATTAAGTTGTATTTATTTTAGAGACACACTGGGCTTCATAGCTCATACCTCCACAGTTTCATTTCAGGTTTTCGAATATTAGGTGACTTGGTACCCGGAGGCTTAATTACAAAATTTAGAATATTCTATTCTATTTTATTATTATTATTATTATTATTTTGGGATGTAAATATAATTTGTTTTGGGAATTTTGGGTATGTTGTTCTTTGAGGTTTAATTAATTTATTTTATTATTAATCATAGATTTAAAGTTTTGTTTATGAATATTTATATGTATTTCTGAGGATGAGTTTGAGTTGTCAAGTCAGAGTGTGGGTAAATTACTTAAATAATCCTCTAGATCCGATCGTATCTTTTGGGCCGGGTTTAAGGGGTTACATAAATTATTAAAAATATAAAATTGAAACATATGTTTTATTTAAAAATGTTAATAAAAATAAAGATATACTATTGCAATAAGACTATCTTAATAATTTTATTGAGAATATTATCTTTATAAGTTTAAAAATTATTTATCATCTTACTTTAATTAAAATAAAATTTTAATAAAAATAAAATGCAAAAGAGAAAAAATCTATTTTGAGCCATCATAAAATGCTTTGAAATATATCACGCTTTGTACTGTGATTTTCAGATTGTGTGTTATGCTTCTAGGGAAGGGTTAGCTTGTCGTGGGAAAGTTACCATAATCGCGGGTGTATGTTACGAGATAAGGTGCATGTTGTTTGTGACCTTGAATCATGGTATTTATGAATTGTTTGATGAGTTGATATCTAAATTGTTGGTCAATTACCTTGCATATCTGTGGTTTTGGTGAGATTTCTGCTGTAATATCGATGCATGTTAAGTAGGTATACAAATGCATGCCCGGTTGTAGTATTGGTAAGTTGTTACTGGGTAAAATACTATTGATTATGTTATATTGTTAAATGCTTGATATGTGTTATTTTGGTGAAAACGAATGATATGCGAAGGTTTGGTTGGAGGGCACGGAAAATGAATAGGCAAGTTATTTGCCTTGACGGAGGTTTGGTTGGACTGTATGGGGATATATGCACACAAATATGTGATGACTCTACGAGGGCTCTTCTCAAGAATAAGACTCTACGGAGCCTACGACTCTAAATCTCGTGTGTGCATTGACTATCATTCAAGCAAGAGTCCGCATAGGCTATATTTCAAGAGTTCACATAGAATATCTTTCAATGCAAGAGTCTGCAAAAACTAACCGATGCGCATGGACTATCTTTCAAGCAAAAGTCCGCAGGAACTAACCGATGAGTATGAATCCTCTAAGTTTAAGTTTAGATTATGGAGCGTATGGGGTTTCACAAATGCTGGGTTGATTAGATGATGTTTTATGTTTCCATGGTTAAATATTTTGTTTCTTTTAATGATAAGCTTGATCCTATTTCTCCTCACTGGGGTCTTTGTCAACGTCATTTGCCTTTTCCCTATTTCTTATTTTGTTCACAGACGACCTTAGCTTTTTGTTGTGAAAAGCGGAGAGTAGAGGCGATATGCCAAAAGCTTTTTATTCATTCTTGGAATGTATTTTTTTTAATTTCACAAATAATCTCAAAAAATTGGCATGTGATTTTTTTTTAAATACTTTTTTTTAATATTTTATTATACCTATATAAACCTGTTACGCATTTATGATCATCAACTAAAAATCCAGGTGTGGTCTGAATCGCCTACCATGGACCCGGCTGAAATCTACCAATGGGATGCGTTCAAGTCTCGTAGCGGGGGTTTGTCAGAAGAGTTCGCAAAGACAGTTCGCATATACTAAGAAGTTAGCGTATGGGGGCTACAAAGTATAGCAAGCAGATCAGAAAAATACATGTGTCCAGTATGCATAAAATTTACCAAGAACGTCAATTTCATAAACAGTAACCATGTGTATAAATATTATATTGTCCCTTCAATGAGACACAACAGAAAAACACTCAACAATTGGTATGGTGAGCGTGAACATACTTTCGACCGGTTGAGTTCTTTCAGTTTAAGAAAATTACGAAAATTACATGGCTCACCCAAATTAAAATTTCCCTTTTGATCTTCCTTACGAACAGACTGGAGCCTCGAGTCTTTACGATCTTGAAAATAAATGGAATAAAGTGGGATAACAAATTAAAAATTGTTTATCGTAAGCTTGTTTACCAAAAAAAAATCTGAAAAAATATAAATATGAATTGTAGATATCAAACTTATTACCATCTTTATTTTAATCAAAAGTAATGATTACGAATATTAAATCGAATAATTTAACTCAAACTAGCTAAACTAATCAAACTTGACTTAACTAATAAACAAGATTACACATATTTTTTACGAAATGAGATTCAAAAACTAAACTCTCAAAATTTCGTCACTTCAACTTTTACTATACAATCAAAGCTGCATTAACTAAATAATTTAAGATCAACTGCGTAAGAGAGCAATGGATAAGACTTTTTAATAATTGAACTTCAAATTCAATTCATATATTTTACTACTCTAAATATGGTTTAAGTTCGAATCTCGTTAATCATATTTATTATTTGAGTTTTGTCAATCGTAAAAGAAGAATTATTTAAGGATGGTAATGAATAGTGGTGCAGGGAGTTTTGTTTAAATTTTACTATATAATAGTCTCGTATTATGCATAAAATTATAAATTTAGTTTATATTTTCAAATTGGATCATTTTTAATTTTTATATTTTTTGAATTTAGAAATTTCAATATTAAAACAAATGACAATAGTTAAATTCATTAGCTGGTTTTTTTTAACAATCTGATATACACATAGTGATAAGTTTGACACGTCATATTTTAGAAACACCAAAACTTAATTAATTTAACAACTACATTTAATAATGATTAAAATTTTAAAATTCAAAATTTAATGAATTTAATAGCTACATTTGATTAGGATTAAAAATTTTAAATTAAAAAATCATAAAAATTAAAAACAATCAAACTAAAAATGCAGAAAATCAATCCCATGTATTGACCTGATGGTCAAGGGTGTTCATCACTCCAAGTGTGACCTGAGTTTGAGTCGCGCTAGTCGCTACTTGTAATCCAAAAAAAATGTGTCGCAAATTTCGACTAAAATAGCAAACTATTCAAATCATATCAAATTATTTGCTTGATTTATATTCGATTGAAATTGAACAAAAATATTTTCTCAATTGAAACTTTTAATTCAATTTAAAATTAAATAAAATAATACCAAAAACTATCTCATCCCATCTATGAACATGTATGTGGTGAATTCATGGCAGCATCATATCAATAATTATGAATTTTCAATCTGCTAACACATTGCAATCAATCATTTATCATAGATGGGAAAACATTCTTTTATTTCCTTATTAAATTTCCATCCCTTTTTCTTAATTTTAACCATTTGTAGATGTTTGAGGTTGATGCAGAACTCTTTAAAGGGAGATCATCATTGGATCTCAAAAAAAAATTAAAAAAAAATTATAAACATTCAAGTGTCTAGTTTACTTGCTTGGATCATCTATAATTTTAAATATGATTGCATAGTAAAAAGTTTATCGATTAAATGTTGGTAAAAGTATTATGGAGGATCTAATAATAGGATTCAAATTGCATTTCGTTCCTTTTACTCAAAAAATAAGTAAACTAATTCTTGTACTTTAGATTAAAGATAATTGACATCCTCGGTTGGGTTATTAATGTAATGGAAGAGTGGTTTATCCCCTCCATATGTAGACGGTGCACCATTTGTGGATTCGATACGGTTAAGCCTGACCACTAGCAGTTGATATTTGTCGTCCTCTTGAATAGCTTTAACCGCAAATGGTTTTTGGCCATAAGTAAATCGTTCCGTTGACCATTGACAGGAGTTCATTGCCATATTTTCTATTAAATCGTACCCATTTTCGTATGTTCTATTCATTATTGCTCCTCCTGCTACTCCATCCAGTCCTGATCTCACGTGTGTTTCCAACCCGTTATAGAACATTTGCAACCGCAATCACTCAGGTAAATCGTGATGCAGACACTTCTAGATTAGCGTCTTGAAACGTTCTCACACCTCATGAAAACTTTCTCCTTCCAATTGTCAAAAGGTCGTGATCTCTCTTCTCAGTTGAATTGTCTTGCTTATAGGGAAAATTTTCTGCAGGAATTTTCTCGTTAATTCATCCCATGTTGTGAAGGATCCTAGTGCTTGTGAGTGTAGCCAAGAAAAAGCATTAACTATTAGTGAAAAGGGGAACAGCCGAAGACGTATAGCGTTATCAATGACCCCATTGTATTTTAAAGTATCACAAAGCTGGAGAAACTGTTTCAGATGTTGGTTTGGGTCTTCTGTCATATGCCTCTAAATTGCAAAATTTTTTGGATCATTTGAATCATTTTCGGTTTGATTTCGAAATTATATGTTGTTGTCACCAAAGTTATACTACCTTGAACCATATCAAGTTTGGGCATTGCATATTCCCTCAAAGTTTGCTCGTTGTGCTCCATTGGTAGATTTGCGGGTAGTTAATGTGGTGGTGAATCTTCAAAATTATTGTTAGCTTTGTTGAATGGTGGGTTGTCTTGTAGTAAGTTTCTAGCAATCTGTGCTTGATTTTGCATCTGTTGCTGTAGTTGTTACTGTCGACGATTTCAACGGATTAATTTGTCGAGATCTGTGGTGGTGCGAGAGTCATACACTAACACCAAGAAAATAAAGTTAATTAATAAAATAATAATAATAACTTGTATCTAAAACCTAAAAGTTTTCTAATTATTCCTATTTGAATGCAAAAATTAAAATCTACTAGAGATGTTACCTCCTCGGTAATGGCCCCAACAAATTGATCGCCTCTGGACGTATTAATGTTCAGAGTGTGAATACTACTTCCAAAATATATAGATTTGAGGCGGTGTCTGCAAGTATACGGGTCAGGTTGTAATATAGTTTACAATGAAGTAGGTAAGTACTCCGAGGATTGTACCCAAGGGAGGCAAGGCACTAGAACAATTTTAATCTATGCAAAAATAAGATCTAATTAAAACTTTAATTAAGTTATGTTACGAGAATATAAATAAAAGGTTTTTGGGTTTTGATAATGAAATAATAAAATAATAAATTTAAATAAACAATTAAAAGACTGGAAAACACAATTTGAGATTTGTTCAGATCTGGTTATGGGGAAATCAGCTCACTTCAGCATGCTTTGTCAACTGTTGCTTTAGGCTTTTCTTCAACCAACTAGTCATTACCCAAGCAGGATCTTCTAATACGTCCATTAAGATAATGAGTTAATAGAGATTACTTATCTTCCGACCTCACAATCCAAACTAGATCAAGGTTAAGGTTTTCACGAATGGGTCATATCAATTTTGGGTTAATTCACATCTTGGTGCTTCCCAAGGTTGTTAGGCCTGGGGTTTGTTTCACGTTCTTCCTTTCCCGAGTAGTTGATCCGTTGAGAAACCCTACACAACAGTTAAATTATCATGCCTTCACTCGCAAATCACTCATAGAGGGATTAGTTCCTCATGGTTTTCCTAAGCATTATAAGATCGATATAAAGAGTAAACATATAGATCGAATCGAGAATAAATAAAGATTAAGAAAATTCTTGATTTGTATTAAGATCAAAAAATAATTCCACAACGTCTGTGCGCGTCTATAAATTGAGTCTTCGAATAATGAAAGAACAAAAACTGAAATAAACTAAAACCTAAATTGAAGAAAGAAAATCTAAACTAAGGGAAAGGTGTGTAAAATGAGTGCTCAAGGGACCTATTTATAGAATTCTAGTGGTTGTTGTCGTCAACCGTAGGTCAGCTAACGTTTCCAAGCTTAAAGTTGCATTATAAAGACCAAAAAGGCCCTTACTTGATTTTATTCTGTGTCCAAAGTCGATGTCGCAACACTCAAGACCCATGCCACGACATAGCAGTCAATAAACTTTCTGTTGGACGTCTTCAGGGTTATGTCGTGACACCCACGTTTTGTGTCGCGACATTGAAGGTAGCTTCAAGATTTCTCCGTTCTGGACTTATGTTGTGACATACAATATCCGTGTCATGACATAGTGATCGATCTTGATATGATACGACCTTTAATGGTCTCATGCACACTTAAGAAATGTGTTAGCTCACCTTTAGGCCTCATTCGGCCCTGAGGTCAATAAAAATTATTAAAGCTTGAGGCCTCATTTTGCACTTTTTATACATTTTATTGACACTAATGAAAATTATTAAAGCCTAAGTAAAATCTAACAATAATACTTAATTTCAAGCTCACAAAGTGTGAAAACAAGTTTAATATGCTACATCAAATTACGACAGATCAACATTATAAGGCTCACTAGTTTATGATCGTTGTAACACCCAAATCTCGAAAACCACCATCTGTTAGGGTTCCGGTGTCTTACTATTCATTTATCATTGTCCATCTTTACATAATATTATTCAGACTTTATTTCTATTAAAGGATTGCATTACACACGTTATAAATCGTTATTTGATTATAAGCACCAATCAATAAGGGCAAAAAGGTCATGTCTAACATTTCTGGAGACTTCTACTGATACCTATTGGACAAGTATCGATAGTTTTCAAGTCAGTAAATAGTTCAAGAATAGTGCAGATTTATATCGATACAAGTGATAGTTCTACTGATGCAAGTGACTCTTCTACCGATACAAGTCTTACCTCTACAAATACTAAAAACTCCAGAGAGCTAAAAATCTTACCTTGCTACTTCTACCGATACAAGTATGCAAGCTACCGATACTTCTAAATACATGACTACCTATACTTGTTATTCATCTACCGATACAACCCAAGTCAGTGAGCAACCTCTCTCCTACCTTGTACTTCTACCGATACATGCGTGGGTTCTACAAAAACAAGTATGCAGAATCACATGAATCATGCCAAAATACAAGTTTATCAACTCAAAACATTCATGTCATCGATATGCATTAAGTTAACACGAAATACGTAGATTTCAAATCACAACATAGTACTATTAAGTCTATATTCCAACTTACACAACATGCATTTGCTACATTCATCAACATAACAAGATTGTCACAATCTCAAATACATAAAACAAAGAAAACATCATCCTAGTACATGTCATAAGATCGAGTGATGCAAAAACTACCAACGAGCTTCGTGATTATGTGACTTCGAAGAGATGATGATGATAATCTGATCTTCAATCAGCAAAACGATCTACAAAACAACAACAACAACATCTTTGGTAAGCTTCATAGCTTAGTAAGTTCGATAGTTTAAGGAGTTCCCAAACATTTGTAATAAGCAACTATAGCTCAACTGAGCCAGGATAATCCCATTGTTTCTTGAGTTAAATACAACTTTCATTTTCTTTGTCTATAACTTTCTATTACCAGTACTCGATGCTGCTCACACGAGCTGTCGAGGACTCATAACATATGCGGTGCCCCAACCATCGGTATGATGTTTGTCTGTAAACTATCCCCTAACGATGATGCTCACACGATTGTCAAGAGTATGCGTAAAGCATCAGTCCCAACCATAGGCCCTTATGCGTAAAGCATCAATCCCAACCATTGAAGGGCCTATAATCCATTTAGGATTCATATCTCTTTTCTGAATCACGATGCTGTCCACACGAGCTGTCGAGGACTCGCAACATATGGGGTACCTCAGCCATCAAGTCAGTACTTTTTTTAATGGCATAAAGCTTATTATCTCTTTCGTTACATTTCCTCAATCTCTTCATGTCAAGTGCTTCTGATTCACTGAACATTGTCAACATACACACAAGAATTATTAAGTAAAATTTACATTACGAACTTATTGGACTAACTTGCAATTCCGATTAGACTTAAGGGACTACTCTGCTAATTTCCCTTTTTCGCAATCTAAAGCACGATCGTAGTCTACATCCACAAATCATCCAATTCTCACATTAAATCACCTAATTGAGTCATTCAACACAAATTAATCCTTTTTGGAAAAATTACAATTTTACCCCTAATATTTTCCTTTTATTCAGTCTAGTCCTTTCAACACAAAACATGCAAAATACCCATTCTCTTACACAACCAACCTTAACCAAATTCTTTAGGGTGTTTACCCAACCCTTTCACACATTCATTTGCATAACAATACATGTATTTTCATCATTTTCATATTTTAGTCCCTAAACCCTAGTTTCATCAAAGATCTCTTTACAAAAAGATCTAACCCAAGTATTAAACATTTAAATCTATCAAAAGCTCCCAAGAACAAGAAATTAGTCCTTAGATTAGCTAGATTAAGCTAACACGGACTCAAAAACATAAATATTACTAAAAACGATCAAGGTTTTCTTACCCAAATCAAAGCTCAAAGTTTCAACAATGGAAACCCTAATTTCCTTAGCTTTTCCATGGAGAAGATGAAGAAAATGGGTGAAAAATATTATTTTTCTTTTTTAATTTCATATATGTAGTCAATGACAATTTTATAAATATTTAGACTTTTATCATTAAGGTTTAATTAATCCCTTTTTAATCTTAATAAAACCTATTTACTCTTAATACAAATCATGGTAATTCATTCACTAATAGTTCTTTGGTTAATTTATTCATTTGGTCCTTCTAATCAACTATCTCTACTTTTACACATATTACAATTTAATCCTTCATACTCAATTAACTATTTAAACATTAAAATTTCCTTACCAACTTTTAATACGATGCTAGCGAAGTTATAAATATTCAAATAAATAAATTAACTACTCGACTAATTGGAATTGTGATCCCAAAATCACTGCTTTCGACACCACTGAAAATCGAACTGTTACAATCGTAGCCTCTAACACGACTAGCGGACCTACACTCCCACCTGATGTCATAAAGGTTTGACGGTTTAAGATCACAACCTTTAAAACAGCTAGCGAACCTACGTTTCCAACTAACATTATAAAAGCTTGTAGAGTTAAGCTCATAGCTTTAACACAACTAGCGGACCTACGCTTCTAGTTGATGTCATAAAGGTTTTCGATTTAAGATCACAACCTCCAAAATAGTTAGCAGACCTACGTTCCTAACTAACATTATAAGAGCTCGTAGAGTTAAACTCCCAGCTCCAACAAAGCTAGTGAAACTATGTTCCCGGTTGATGCTTAAGGCTTAATCAATTTGAGGTTGCAACTTAATTTCCTTTAAGTTTGCTGATTTAAATTCACAAATCAAAATGTTTAAGAACATTTGGATCAAAATTGTTGATAGGTCACCTAAAACAGAGTCATTAAATTGCCTTAAGTCAATTAAATGTTTTTGAGAGTATATTTGAAAACTTATTTAAGTTCAAACTTTTGATACGAGCAATGTTGTTATGCGAAAAGATGAAATAAGTTCACAAAAAGATATGATGTCATAACAGTAACAAGTAAACTTGAAGTTTTTCAAAGTCTAATTTTTCATTCCATAATGGGAAAATTAATACAAAGTTACAATTAATTAGGGCAAATTATTATCCCATTAAAGATCGCAGGGGATCTCATATTCTCCTTCTCTTCTTTCAACAACTTCAATGTTGTCGCTACCATCAACAAGAGCAATGTTAGCCTCAGTTGGGTCCTCATTAGCTTCGATGTTATCGTTGTTATCAGAAGGTGTAATGTTGGTCTCATCTAAGTCTTCATCTAGGTAAAAGTCTTTCGAGTTCCTCCACTTGGATGCGAACTTATCCCAAGCAGCTCTTAAGAGGAAGTGGACATTGAAACCAAGTTGATTGATATCCACATCGTAGAGGGCATCGAAGTCAACTTGGCGAGCATTAAAAAGGCCACCCACAATTTGGGTATACAAAACTATGTTCGACTTGAGCTCATGAACGAGGTTGCTCAAGTTTTCTAAAGTCTCCTTTTTGAATTTTTCTAAGGCCTCGGTTTGTTTCTACTTTTAGCTCGCCATTATGGCCTTGTGTTCTTTAACAATTCGATTTACAGTAGCCATGTGCTCTTCAGTCGTTTTCTTCAACTCAACATCAAGGCCTCTTTCCTTTCTTTTTCAGCTGTGACCTTAACAGATAACTCATCAATTTTTACCTCAGCAGCCCAAATGCCCGGCGAGCTTGGCATTCTTCTCATAAAGCTCTTCATTCTCCTCCCTTATCTTGGGGTATAGCTCGAGAGTTCTCTCCAGCACTTCTTTAGTTTCCTCGAACTCCGTCTGATTGGCCTCAACTCCACCAATGTTTTCACTAAGACTTAAGCTAACCATGGAGCCCGAACTAGAAAAACTTCCAAATATGAGGTACGCTTTGATAACGGAGGCTTCTTCGCGCCACTTGATGATTCAGCGATACACATCTGCCTTTTTGCAGTTTTTGGTAAAGAAGTCTTCCACTTGTCCACCACTTGACTAGGATTATAAGGGTACTCTCGCGTTCTCAAATGCCTGTGCCACAGGAATAACTTACCATCCTCTTAAGCTAATGGTTCCTCAATAAGGGATAAAGAAGAAGGAGGAATACAAGTAGGAGCAAAAGAAAGATAGCCACCATGAGCAGTAACCGAAGAACTTACATGAGCTATTGATGGTTAGCTCGTCGAGGGAGAAGTTGGAGTAGCAACTATCATAGTAAAAGGCCCAACATGATCTACTCTCCTTTTATAATGGTATTTTAGCCTTCTACTATCTGCCTCTTCTTCACTATTGATAACCACATTCACAGGTCCCACATCAATTCTTCGCTTCTTGCGCATATCCCTTAAGGAAGCTTGCATATCCATGAATTTGTCAATTTCGTGGGACGGACTAGTAGTTTCCTTCGAGTCGTTTCTAAAATTGCGAGCTATGCTCGCACCACCAATAATTCTAGGGTTAACAGGATTAGTTATCAAATTAATATTCGCACCACTTTTTTAATGCAATGAGACCACTAAGATCCAAGGGCGAAGTTTCATTCCGTAGAAACTGTAGAAGAAGTTCATTTATTCATCTTAATATCCTGTCAACATCGGACCCATGTCATCTTTGGCCTCATGGGGTTATGTATGTCTTTTGGACCGCGCACCAACTACTTTGACCACTTCTCTACTATCACCTTGGCTCCACCCATTGGGGCTAAGGCCCTCTAAATAATACTAAAACACATTCCTCGTAGTTATAAGATCCTCTAAAACCAGAGGACGACTAATGCAAAGCCTTCGATATTAGGCTAAACCATTCTCTGTGGTAATGCTTCACTTAAACAAGCACATGTCCCTACTTGGTAAGGTCCACTCGGTTAGAAAACCAAACCCATCGATGAGCTTACACTTCACCCTAATGTATTTTCCTCGATTCAGTCGAAGATTAGAACATCGATTAGAGATAATGATCTCGACCTTTTTGCAATGGGTGAAATAGTAAAAGCCTAACAAATTCCCTCGATTTTAGGCCTTTAAGAGGTACAAGTGTTGAAAGACTGCGAGTAATGGTACTTCGCTACGTTGGTAGCAGTTGATGAAGTAAGCCACCACGAGCCACCAAGAGAACCTGAAAACTTTTTCGAGAGCGATTTCGTAGTCTAGAGAATATGAAAGAAGAATGGGTTCAGAGGCAAATGAAATCTAGCTTCTAGAATGTAGAGGGGGAGTAGGAAGCTACCATAACTAGTGTCGCTCAGCCTATGTAGCCCCTCAGGAATGGAGAAGTCATAAGAAAAGTTGAAGATTTCAATTCCTTACATGGCCAAAGTCCGAGACATTTCTTCCTTTTTGGTGGTGCAGACATAGAAATTGGCTTCTAAGGGGACCTTTGATGCATGCTTTAATGGTGGATAGTTGGAAATTATCCGGCCGTTGATTTCTCTCATTCTTAACATATTTTCAATAAAAGAAGAAAGTTAAAATCTGAGACGTAGAAGTTTACAAAATTTACCTTGAAGAAAAGCCTCAATTGAGTCTAGTTGCAGAAAATGCTAAGTTGTGAGTTTTAGGGTTTTCAAATTTCCCCTTTTTAGAGAGTTCTTCCCCGCATTTTGACGATTCAAATAATCAAGCAGCACCAACGGTCAGATGCAGACATACGTGATCCATTCGTACATGTGGCAAGACTAACGTCATGCATCGGTGGTCGCAGCTAGACTTGTTCATGGGCCAGACTACCCGCCCAAGCCCGAAGGCCCACCCAAAATTTGAGAGGGTTTGAGCAAAAATATTAGGTCCTAAAAATGGTCTTGGAAAAAAATTAGGTCCCATTTAAAATATGGGTCGGGCTCGGGCTTGAACATTTAAGGCCCGAACCCCGGCTGACATGTTTTAAGTATATAATACTTTTTTATATATTATTTTTATATATTATGTAATTTAAAACACATTAAAAAATAAACTTATACTTAATATATAATATTACTCTAATGTAAACATTAAAAAAAATATTACGATGACTGTATAAAAATTTTTAATAAATAAAAATATATAAAATTATTAAATATTAAAATAATTTAATATAAATATTTTAAAAAAATAAAAACTAATATGCGCGGGCCTAAAATAGGCTTGGGTTTGGACAAAATTTTAGGCCCAGTTTTCGAGCCAAGATGGGCTTGAGCAAGCATAAAATATGTTAATATCATGTTTAGACCCAATCCGAACCCGACCCGGCCTGGCCCATAAACACCTATAGTCGCAGCGTATTTAATAAACTGCATAAATGCGAAGTAATGGCTCTAAGAAGCGTCACTTTGTAACCCTTCTTAGACCCAATAGGGGGACTAGATTGTTACATATTTATGATCACTAACCAGAAACACGGGTGTGGTCCAGATCGCTTACCTGCGACTCGATTGGGCTCTATTAGTGGGATGCATACAGGTCTCGTAGCGAGGGTTCGCTAGAAGAGCTCACAAGGATATTTCGCAGTCCCAATTTGCATATACTAAGGAGTTCGCGTGTGGGGGCTACAATGTATAGCAAGTAGACTAGAACAATACACTTGTTCAGCATGCATAGAGCCTACAAAGAACGTCAATTCCATGAACAATAACCATGTGTATAAATACTCAATTGTCCCCTTTAATATGACACAACGGAAAAATACTCAACAAAGTCACTTGTCAATCCCGTAACTCTACTTGTGAGTCTAAAATTTCGTTAGTAGTGTACCAAATATTATACCATATCTACCTATCTATATATTTGTAGTCGCGTAAGCTCTTTATCTATTTTTATCTATATCTATATTGTTGGAGCCCAATTTTGACCGGGCCCAACATTAAACCCAACTTTTAATTTTTAAACCTTAGTTTATTTTAAATTTAAATTTATTTTAAATTTAAATTCATTTAGAATTTAAATTTATGTTAAATTTGAATTTATTTTGAATTTAAATGTTTAAATATTAAAAGTCCAAACAAATTAAATAAAGTCCAATTACATGTCAAAATTACAAGCCCAATTGAGCCTAATCTGATTAACCCAATTGACCCAACTAAATGACCAAAAGACCCAAATTCCTAAACCTCAATTACATTGGCCCATTGCACTCATGTGACCCAAATCTGCTACTGCTCCTGTTGTTGCCTCCACTTCGACCAACCACAGACTGCCACGTCAGCCCAAATTGCACCAGCCAGCCACTTGCTCTGCCACCGTCACTACAGGACCTCCATTGATGCAACCTGCAAAGACAAGACATACATTTAGTAGCATAAGACAAATTAAAATCATTTCTGGTTATAAAACCAGATTCAACCCATGTAATGGGGGGTTACAAACCCGATTGTTGAAATCCAAAATCCAAAACCCTATTCTGGAAAGAAACAGCCCCTTTCCATTACAAAATAATACTTAACCAAATATCAACTGACAGCAAGGAGAAGACTCAAATCAATACCAAGCTGTTCAAGCATTAACAGCCAGGTACACATGCATTCATAACTGAGGTTTTTTGATGTTCTGGAATTAATAAAATACATGAACATGCATTGATTACTATATTACCAGCATTCATTAGTCCTTTCAATTCCCAAAGCAATGAATGAAAACAATTAATGGAAGTTAATATGGAATTACAGTCTCTTAATTGCTACTAATAATATAATTATTAATAATTATAATAATAAATAATACCAATAAATGTTAGTCATAATAATGATTAATAATGATAATAATAATGGCAGCCTTAATAATAAAATTATTAATAATAAATATAAAAAAAAGGAAAATGAACGGTTCCACCCCTTTTCGAATGTTACCACCATCGGACCTCTGAGTGTCGCCACCGTCGACCGCGCGCCTCCGGCCTCACCACCGTCGTTCGAGCATCAGCACAAGCAACAAAGATAGAACGGATTTAATCATGAGAATATTTTTAGGCTAAAAAAAATGAAGGAAAATACTTGGAAATGAGTTTAAAATTAAAAATAAAAGAAAAAGCTCTGAAATTTTTTTTAGATCTAGATCCTTTTTAGATCTGAGTTTTGTTTTAAAAAAGAAAACAAAGAAAAGGAGTTTGAAAATAAAAAAAAAGGGGAAAAGGACAGTGACCTTTCATCTCCGGTGGTGCGTGGTGGCAACGGAAGCGCGTGGAAGACCTTCGGCGACGGAGGAGTGTACGGCGTTGAAGCACGTGGCAGGGAGCGTCAGTGACGCGCCCTAACGCGCGGGTACGGTGACCGGAGCACCGGTCGGAGTTTAGCCGGCCAAGGGAGAGGGGATGAGTGAGTTGAGAGAAAAATTGAGAGGGGAGGGGGTGATTTTGAATGATGAAGGAAAATAAAAAAAAAATCTGAAATGAAATTTATAGTACCCATTGGGCCGATCCGACCCGACCCGAACCCGCTCTGGATCCGCGTGTTTTTACTTAAAGGAATATTTGCGCGTTTGGTCCTTCCGCATTTTTTATTGTTTTAATTTAGTCCTTTTCATACTTTTAATTATTTTTAATTTGGCCCAGTAACTTTATTCACTTTTCAATTTAGTCCTTTGACAGTTTGACTGCACCAGAGGCTGCCATGTGTCACTTTTTGGCTTACTTATGTATTTAGCCCCTATCATTTTTAATTTGTTTTAATTTAATCCTTAAATCAACTTTTATTTAATTACAAAATTGGCCCAAGAAGTTTTTAAGATTTATAAATTAGTCCTTTGACTGTTTGATTGCACCAGAGGCTGCCACGTGTCACTTTTTGGCTTATTTATGTATCTAGTCCCTGTCATTTTTAATTTATTTTAATTTAATCCTTAAATCAACTTTTATTTAATTACAAAATTGGCCCGAGAATTTTTCAAGATTTATAAATTAGTCCTTTGACTTCTAGGTACCTGTGGGGCTACCACGTGTCACCCTTTCTTGGTTTTATTATTTTATAGGTCCCTAGACTGTCCAAAAATTACCATTTTACCCTTAAACTTTCTAAAATTCCGTTTTTAACCCCGGTTTTGTCAAAAATTACCATTTTACCCCCGAACTTTTCGAAATCCTATCTTTAACCCCGATTTCACCAAAAATCACCATTTTACCCCCCCGAACTTTCCAAAATTCCATTTTTAGCCCCGATTTCGCCAAAGTTTCCAAAATTCCATTTTTAACCCCAGTTTAACCAAAAATTACCATTTTGCCCCCGTACGTCCAAAATTACCATTTTGCCCCCGGGTATCTAAAAGTCCCGTTTTCGACCCCGATTTCGTCGTTTCTTCTTCCTTACCAATGTTTGCATTTATTTGCACCCGTATTTTATGTTTTCGCATATTATTTATCTGCTTATTATATTGCTTCGTATTTAACTTCTCTTATTAATCGCTATCGTGTTTTAAATTTACGCATCCATTTACAAGTTATTTTAAAATTCGAGGCAATATTCGGTCCGAGCGTAAACTTCAAAAAATCACACCCTAACGTGTCGGGTGTGATTTCTTCGTATAACTCGCGCGAACCGGATATCCTTTTCAAGTTTTTTACGCCTATTCACTTCGAGGCTTCGAGAATGTCGTATCCTAACCTGTTGGTCGCGACCTTAATTCTTCGTGAAAATCGAAGTAAACGGGTAAATTTTTTCATATGTTCGAGGATTGCATTTTAAATCTAATACGAATTTTTTTAAATTCTTAAAGTATATCTATATGCATATGTCACAAATAATTTTAAAACGAGGCAATGTCCTTTGTGTGAAAACTTCGAAAAATCGTGCTTTAACGTGTTAAGTGTGATTTTCGTAGTTCACGCAAATCGGATATCCCTTTCAAAAGTTTTCCAAACTATTCTTCAATCTTATATATTTACAAAGGATTTTAAGACCAAAAAAGAAACAATGTTCTTTCGTGTGAAAACCTCGAAACACCATGCCCTAACGTGCTGAGTGTGAATTTCGTATAATCCACGCGATAGAATACTCTCTTTAAAATTCCCCTAAATGCCCTTCAATTTCGAAGCTCCGAGAATATGGTGCCCTAATGTGTTGGACACGACTTTAGTTCTCATAGAGGCTCGGAACACAAGGACAAATGTTCTTAAAAAGATTTCTTTAAAAAATGCACGAAACCTTTCAAAATAAACACCGCATTTTAAACTTTACTCGAGTTTTCACTGTTTTCATAAAACAAGACCCAAAAATAATCATGTGGTACCAATTTTGGGCGTATGAGGGTGCTAATCCTTCCTCATGCGTAACCGACTCCCGAACCCATTTTTTTTGGATTTCGTAGACCGACATTTTTAAACGTTTCAAACGTTTTGTGGTGATCCAATCACACCCGAAATAAAAGATTGGTGGCGAATCCCCTTTTTATTCCTTTTTCAAATATTAAAATGATTCTTCGAAGCCCCGTTCTCGAGGTGGTTTCGACAGCTTGGCGACTCCGTTGGGGATGTTTTTAAACAAACGAGAGTCAAGCCAATATTGATAATTTTCGGATCTTTTTGAGAACGTCTAAACTTCGATTTTATTTAACATGCGATCCTCGACATTTTTGTGAAATATTATGCTCTGTGATATTTCTAGTATAGCTTGGCATCATGTGCATCGCGTTATTACCCTTAAAAGTGAAAGTGAGAAACTACTCCTTCGTGAGGTCTTCACCTCCGTGCAGGATAGTGGATTGCTTTCGGGACTACAAAGTACCCTTGTTTTCGTGAAGTTTTCACTTCCGTGCAAACATGCGAAAAATGCATCCTCCTAAACCGAACTCATCCGTATGAGCCTGTAATGGGTGAGGACCGAGGAATCTGCTGGTTTGGGTACCCTTCACCTTTAGAACCTAAACTACATATAGTGAACCATAAGTACTCGCCTTAGATGGAGTTGGGCCGAACCTTTTAGCATTCACCCAAGATTAATTCTTAGGTACTGTGTTATATGTTTGTATGCTGATTTTGATTATTACATGTTACTAACCGTGTTTTGTTTTGTCTCTTTTTACTTGCATTTGCATCATTATGAACGAAAAGGTTTGATTTAAGTCCATTTACAAATTAGGCAGTTTCATCATGGAAGAAGGATTTTTAGATAAAGTAGAAGACAATATGGTGGCACGCCTATGGTCCGAAGAACAACAACGCGAGAAGGGTGACAGCCTGAAAGACGAGCATTTGTCAGAATTCTGGGATTACACTCGTATTAATGTAACTCAGAACAACTTGCAAGGGTTAAAAGAAATTTGGGGACATTAGGATGATGAAATGAGGCAGATGTTTTACCGAGATTATGGAGATCTATCTTACCTACTCGAAGTAAAGATCGACAAGCATCTGTTTCGAGCTCTTTCCCAACATTGGAATCCTGCCTATAGCTGCTTCACCTTCGGGCATCTAGACTTGGTACCAACAATAGAAGAATACACTGCTTTAATTCGTTGGCCTAGAGTCCAAGCCGATAAAGCATATTCAAAAGACGCAAGTGTTCCTACATTTCTGAAAAGGTTGATGAGTGTCACAGGGATGAGTGAGCAATTGGTTGCTTCCCGAATTAAGACAAAAGGAGATAACAAATGTATTAATTGGAAGAGTCTGCAAGAACTGATTGCAACACATCCAGATATGAGAAAACGTGTTGATGCCTTCGCCCTCGGCATATACGGGCTGGTCTTGTTCCCAAAAGCGTTGGGACACGTCAAGGATGCGGTAGTAGTATTGTTTGATCGACTTAGTAGGGGAATCACCCCAGTCTCTACTATCTTGGCAGAAACTTTTCGCTCGTTAAGTGCATGCCGGAGAGAAAGAGAAGGAAGATTCATTGGTTGTGCTCAGCTTTTAATGGTCTGGTTTCACAGTCACCTCTGGAAAGTGGAAAAATTCTCTTGTAAGGTATTTTCAACAGATTTCTAGCCTTTAAAAGGCTTTGTGGCCACGCAACGTGAACAAAATATATCCGAAGAAAAATGGGCAGTCGTTCTCCAGAATCTTCGAGATGAAAATATTGAATGGTGTGCACCTTGGTTCCTCCCAGATGAGATTCTTTACCGATGTGGTGATTTCGATTAGGTCCCGTTACTCGGAGTCTAGGGTGCTACTGGATATGCTTTGCTGCTTGTTTTGAGACAATATAAGACAAGACAGTTTATCCCTGCTACACATGGCCTGGCACATTGCGAATTTTCTTATAAAGGGAACGACTATAAGAAGAAAGATCGGGAAATAGCGAATTCATGGAAAAGGGTGCAAAGAATGAAGAAGTTCAGTGCCAATCCATTGACAACCTCGAATTATGACTGGTGGAGGAATAGGAGAGTGAATGACAACATCCCTGCACCGAATCCAGAAAATGTTCGCCCTTTGGAGGAATATTTGCAAGAGGTCCCGACGGAGATAGACATCCTTAAGCATGACTTTGAAAGGAAAAGCTTAGAGTTCGGAAAGAGGATAGAAGTACTGGAGGAAGATAAGATGCAGTTAGGGCTAGATGTGGATTTTCACAGGTTAGAGGCCGAGAAATTGAGAAAAGGGAAAATTAAGGCTAAAGAAGACCTTGAAGATTTGAAGAAACACTATAAAAAGCTTCGTCAATCCATGAGGACTGCGGGGTTAGGGAAAACTTCTGAGCAATGGCGTCAGGAAATTCAGGAACAAAAGGACCAAACGGAGCATTGGCAAAGAAAGTTCCAAGATGGTCAAGCCCAAGAGAACGCCTTGAAGGGAGAGCTACTAGAAAAACGAGTCGAGGAGACCGAGTAGAAAGCTCAGATGGCCAGTCTAGAAGCGAGGATAAAGGAATTAGAGGAGTCATTATGGAGGCACCGAAATCGAAACACAGTATCGGAGCTAAAAATGTGCATGGTCGAAAGACAAGAACTAAGAGAAAGAGTGCAAGAACCCGAGGCCACACTCCATAATAATGAAATCTGACTCGAGATCATGGAAAGAAATTTAGAAACTAGTAAATGGCACACCCGTCAAGCCCAAAGAGAGGTCGGGGAACGAGATCATATCATGAGCAGGGCACTAACTCAAATGAGAGAAGCGGTCGACATGCACGAGCTGGCCGCTGAAGCTGACGTTTTGAGCCTTCAGTACGAGTCAAGGTTGGAACGAGGAAAGAAGTTAGCAGGATTGCTAGGAAAGATTAAGGATCTGGGCCGAAAGGCCAAACCATTTGTATAAACTTTATTTTATGTAAAGAAGTTTTTCTTCTCGAGAAGTTGCTCTAAATGAAAATGGACTTTAGAATCAATGCCTTTTCTCGCATTTGCATACATGCATTTTGCATCATATCTTGCATATTATTGGCATGACATCTCCTAACTAAATAAAGTTAATCTAGCTAGTTAACAATAGTAAACATAGAAAATCCACATCGTTATTATACGCATAAGAAGGCCAAAGCTATGGATCAGAGAATAGAGAGGCTAGAGCAAATGCAAAAAGAAATACAAGAGCAGATGCAAGCTCAGTTACAAGATCAACTAGAGAGAGTACAAAGGGATATGAGAGACCAAATAATCGAATCTCAAAGCAATATAATTAATCAGTTAAGCCAGCTGTTGCGAGATTCAGATAAAGGAAAAGGTCCCGCTGAAGGCCCGAGAGAGGAAAATGAGGATCCTCCATATCCTCCCGGCTTTACACCCATACACCATCAGGCCTCGCCAAAAACAAACCCGCGAGAAACACCCATCTTCATTCGGGCGCAACCACAGCCCATTGGCGCATCAGGCCAAACTAATTACCTGGTCGGATCAGGATCAAACCCGGGTGAAATCGCTGCGAATCCCATCAACCCCGACCTCGGTGATACGATGGAGGCAGAAAGAACGAAAATAGAAGTATCTAAACAAATAGAAGAAAGGTACAAATGGTTGGAAGACAAGGTTAGAGAAATAGAGGGGATTGACGCCTATAGTGGAGTCGATGCCAAAGAACTAAGTCTGGTTCCAGACCTAGTGCTACCTCCGAAGTTCAAGATGCCCAAATTTGAAAAATACAACGGGACAAGCTGCCCAGAAGCACACATTATGATGTTCTGTCGGAAGATGACAGGGTATGTCCACCATTTTCGAAATGGTACGACGCCAACGTCTAATGTGAATTTCATGGAGGAGTGATTGGGCATTCCATCGAAAATTGCTTCACTTTCAAGAAATTGGTAGAAAAATTAATTAAGATGAAGAAAATAAGATTTGATGAGCCATCGAGACCTAATGTAGCCGGGAACCCTTTACCCGTTCATTCTGATCAAGGAGTAAATACGATTACGAGTGCAGAAGGGAAAAAGGTTAAGGCTCACATTGAAAAGGTCAGATCTCCTATGAAATGGTTATGGCGTCAGCTGGTGGCTAGAGGAATAATTGCACAGAACGGCGAAAAGATAGTAATAGCGAAGAACTATTGCGACTTCCACAATACTGAAGGTCATGAGATTCAGCATTGTACGGAGTTCAAGGTTCTAATACAAGATTTGATGGACCGCAAGGAATTGGAGTTCTTCGAAGAAGGAGAAGAAATGAGAGATATTTGCTCCTCCGAAGAAAAGAGGTCACATGAGCCTGATCGCCCGATAATAATTATCTCCACATCCAAGGGAGCTAAGACGAGAAGACAAGAGACACCATGTGTTATCATACGGAAACCTGCACCGTTTCCTTATGAAGATAACAAAAGAGTTCCCTGGAATTATGGATGTAACATCGCGGCACCCAAGAAGGAGCAGCTACAAAATGTGAACCTGGTCACACGTAGCGGTAAAACTTACAACTTGGAAGAGAAAGCAACTGCCAAAGGAAAAGCTGTAGTGGTTGAACCCAAAAAAGTGACTGGCAAGTTGGAACCGATAAATGAGCCAGTGGTAGAAAGAGAAGCACAAGAGTTCCTGAAATTCTTGAAACACAGCGAATATAGCGTAGTTGAGCAGTTACATAAGCAACCCGCACGCATATCTATCTTGGCGTTACTGCTAAGTTCAGAGGCACACCATAACGCATTAATGAGGGCGCTCAACGAGACTTATGTGACCCAAGATATATCGGTATGCAAGCTGGATCGACTGATTAACAACATTAGCGCTGATAATTTTATTTTCTTCAATGACGATGAAATCTCATCTGGAGGTATGGGATCGACCAAGGCATTGCATATTACCACTCGCTGTAAAGGGTACACTCTACCCGAAGTGCTTATCGACAACGGCTCAGCTTTAAACGTTCTACCGTTGGCCACTCTCGAAAGACTACCCATCGATAGCTCCTATATGAGGACGTGCCACAACATAGTCAGAGCTTTTGATGGAATTGAAAGAAAAGTGATGGGCAGGATTGAAGTACCATTACAAATAGGCCCAAATACTTACGAGGTTGATTTCTTGGTGATGGATATCAAGCCTTCATACAATTGCTTATTAGGAAGACCTTGGATTCACGCAGCAGGGGCAGTACCATCCTCACTTCACCAGAAGCTCAAGTTGGTAACCGACGGAAGGTTGGTTACAATCAATGCCGAGGAGGATATTATTGCGTCTGTAACAAATGATGCTCCGTATATAGACAAAGATGAAGAGGCAATAGAATGCTCTTTCCGTTCGTTAGAATTTGTCAATGCCACATTTATTGGAGAGGGAAGTAAAATTCCTGAACCTAAATTGTCACAAACAACGAAGATGGGGTTGCGCTTGACGATTGGAAAAGGAGCATTGACGGGAAAAGGGCTCGGGAAATATCTCTAATGAATAGTTAGCGCACCGTCACCATTTGGAAAGTGGGACCATTTCGGGCTAGGGTACAAGCCAGACGTGAAAGAAAAGAAGAAAGAGATAGAGCGAAAACGAGAGACAAAAAGAGCACGACAAGTCGGGGAAGAAATCAGTTGGAGACCGATGACCTTCCCTCATATTTCGAAAACTTTCATTTCTGGTGGGCCAAGGCTTGAGGAGGAAAAAGTTGCAAAACTTGTGATGGAACTGAACATAAATGCTGTTTCCGAAGAAGTTGAAGAAAGGAGTTCGCTTCAAATCTGTCCGTATGCACCTAGGAGTAATTTGGACAACTGGGTATAAGAAGAGCTCCCCGTAGCTTTTAGGAACATTTCAAAGTAATACTCGTTGCACCTCTATCATTCTATGCCAGGGAATGATAGAAGTCTTTTGTAAAAGGGCATTTGAGTTTTTATCCATTATCTTAAATGAAGATACATTTTGACAACTATCTCTTTATTCTTTTCCTCTCAATTCTAAATAAATTATTTGCCTGTAACACACAAAATAAATCATTCTTGAACACATACACCCATAAATCATACCATACAAACATTCTTTAAATTATTTTGTTCATTAGGCCATTCTCATTCTTTACAGATCTTGGGATATCAGTAATATGAGTGACGCTGACTCCGAACCTCATTTCGAACAAGATATGTGTCTAGAAAAATCTCAGAACTCCAAAGATGACCCGGATAGTAATATATCTCCTGAATTGCTACAAATGATGGAGCAAGAGGAAAAATAGATTTTGCCTCACAAAGAAGCGATTGAAACTGTAAGCATAGGAGATGGAGAGGAAAATAAGGAAGTGAAAATCGGAACCAGCATCTCAGTGAAAACACGAAGAGATCTTATTGAGCTGCTAAGAGAATTCAAAGACGTATTCACCTGGTCCTACCAAGACATGCCGGGGCTAAACACCGACATTGTGGTTCACAAGCTCCCAATAAAGGAAGAATGCAATCCCGTCCAACAAAAGCTTCACAAAATGCGACCCGATGTGTTGCTTAAAATAAAAGAAGAGGTCCGAAAACAGTTCGACGCGGGTTTCCTCCGAGTGGTTGAATATTCGGAATGGGTTGCCAATATAATTCCTGTCCCCAAGAAAGATGGTAAAGTACGAATGTCCGTAGATTATCGAGATTTAAATAAGGCCATCCTAAAAGATAACTTTTCGCTGCCTCACATCGACACCCTAGTAGATAATACGGCGGGGCATGCCTTTTTTTCCTTCATGGATGGTTTCTCCGGATATAACCAAATAAAAATGGACCCTACAGACATGGCGAAAACTACCTTTGTCACAATGTGGGGAACATTCTGTTATAAGGTGATGCCATTCAGACTTAAAAATACAGGGGCAACATATCAAAAAGCCATGGTAACATTGTTTCATGATATGATGCACAAAGAAGTTGAGGTCTACGTCGACGACATGATTGCAAAGTCCCGAACAGAGGAAGAACATGTGAAGGTCTTGAGGAAATTATTCATAAGATTGAGAAAGTTCCAGCTAAAATTGAACCCTGCCAAGTGCACTTTTGGAGCTACATCGAGAAAATTGTTGGGTTTTGTGGTCAGCCAAAAGGGAATTGAGATCGACCCAGACCAGGTTAAGGCCATACAAGAGCTACCCCCGTCTCATATACAAAAGGAGGTTCTAGGTTTTCTTGGGAGGTTGAATTATATTGTTCGGTTTATCTCGCAGTTAACGGAGAAATGCGACCCCATATTTCGCCTTCTTAGAAAGCATAATCCAGGCGTTTGGGATGACCATTGCCAAAGAACTGTTGATAAAATTAAGCAGTATTTGTCTGATGCTCCGGTACTAGTACCACCAAATCCCAACAAACCATTAATCTTGTACTTAACGGTTTTCGAGAATTCTATGGGATGTGTCTTGGGCCAACATGACGAGACGGGAAGGAAAGAAAGAGCCATATACTATCTCAGTAAGAAATTTACTGACTGTGAAACAAGATACTCTCCAATAGAAAAACTATGTTGTGCTCTGGTCTGGACTACCCGAAGATTGTGACAATACATGCTATACCACACTACATGGTTGATCTCGAAACTAGATCCTCTAAATTACATGATGGAATCAATCGTGCTAAATGGGAGAATGGCTAGATGGCAGATCCTATTGTCGGAATTTGATATCGTCTATGTAAGCTAAAAGGCAATTAAAGGAAGTGCAATCGCAGACTTCCTGGCCAGTAGGGCTTTAGAGGACTATGAGCCGATAAATTTTGACTTTCCAAATGAGGATCTGATGTATGTAGCAAATACCGAAGAGGAGACAATGACCGAGCATTCATGGCGATTGAACTTCGATGGCGCTTCAAACGCTATGGGTAATGGGATCGGTGCAGTTTTAGTGTTGCCAGAAGGAGACCATTATCCCTTCACCAGTAAGCTCGACTTTGATTGCACAAATAACATGGCAGAATATGAAGCATGTATCATGGGCATCCAAGCAGCCATAGATCGAGGGATCAAGATCTTAGAAATCTATGGAGATTCAGCATTGGTAATCTACCAGCTCAAAGGAGAATGGGAGACAAGGGACTCCAAATTAATTGAATATCGAAATATGGTCCTCGAACTGATCAAAGAATTTGACGAGGTCACGTTCAGATACCTCCCACGCGAGGAAAACCAAATGGCTGATGCTTTGGCCACTCTAGCTTCGATGATAAAAGTGAATAGGCCAGAGGATATGAAGCCCATTCGAATGAGCATTTACGAAACTCCAGCCCATTGCTGTGACATCAAAGAAGAAGGAAAAGAGGGGCATCCTTGGTACCAGGACATTCTCCAATATGTGAAAGACTGAAAATACCCCGAATGAGCTACTGAAAGTGACAAAAGGACATTGAGAAGGCTCGCAAATGAGTACGTCCTGGATGGAGAAATCCTGTATAAGAGAAGGAAGGATCAGGTGTTGTTGAGATGTGAGGATTCAATCGAGGCTAAAAATATCTTAGAAGAAGTCCATGAAGGGATTTATGGAACACCCGCGAATGGATTCAAAATGGCTAGGCAGATCATGAGATTTGGGTACTATTGGTCGACTATGGAGACTGATTGTATCAATTATGCCAAGAAATGCCACAAATGCCAGATCTATGGGGACAAGATCCATGTGCCTCCCTTACCTCTGCACGTCATGACATCCCCGTGGCCTTTTTCTATGTGGGGCATGGATGTTATTGGACCAATTTCACCAAAGGCCTCTAATGGACATAGATTCATTTTTGTGGTTATCGACTACTTCACCAAGTGGGTAGAAGCTGCCTCTTATGCTAATGTTACAAAGTCTGCGGTCAGCAAGTTCCTGAAAAAGGAAATCATATGTCGATATGGAATGCTAGAAAAGATCATATCAGACAATGCACTAAACTTGAACAACAGCACAATGTCGGAGGTCTGTGAGCAATTCAAGATCAGACATCATAATTCGTCCCCATATCGCCCAAAGATGAATGGAGCAGTAGAAGCGGCAAACAAAAACATTAAGAAGATTATCGCAAAAATGACCGAAACCTATAGGGATTGGCATGAGAAATTACCATTTGCTCTCCTTGCTTATAGAACTTCTGTCAGAACGTCTACTGGGGCAACGCCGTTCTCACTTGTATACGGAATGGAGGCTGTTTTACCCATCGAAGTAGAGATTCCTTCTCTCCGAGTCTTGTCAGAGTTGAATTTGGATGAAGCAGAATGGGTCCAAACCAGATATGATCAGTTAAATTTGATTGAAGAGAAGAGATTAAGGGCTATCCGCCATGGTCAAATGTACCAAAAACGGATGATGCGGGCTTAAAACAAGAAAGTTCGCCCAAGAGAATTCCATGAGGGAGACCTAATCTTGAAACAGATACTTCCGATACACAAAGACTCTCGAGGAAAATGGATGCCCAATTGGGAGGGGCCGTACGTGGTAAAGAAGGCCTTCTCTCGAGGAGCCTTAATTTTGACTGAAATGGATGGCAAAGAGCTATACAACCCGGTGAATGCAGATTCGGTGAAAAAATATTATGCATAAAAAAAATGGAGAGGTCAGGATGAAAACCCGTAGATAGGGCATCCTGAAAACTAAAAGGGTTTTGAGTTGAAAACTCGAAAAGGGCGGCTCAAATGCAAAAATAGGGGCAACCAATTGTTCCTTCAAAAAAGGGCGAAAGGGAAATATTTTACATCTTGAGGCATCGACGAAGTAATTCCAGGACCTCTAGAAACATATCAAGCGAAAGATGATCTTTGGATCAGGGAAACTCATATCTGATATCTAAAGTCTAATACTGTTCTTTTGTCATTGTTTGTTCTTTGTAAATGTTTGATATCATAGCCAATAAATTCCAAATTTAATACAATTCCATTCTTCCCCATATTGTCCAAGTATTTTCATATTAAGATGATGGATAAAAGCTCATGAAAGAAAACAATGATTCACGAGAATTATTTTAGGAAATTTCTAAAAGACACGAGAATCCTAAACAACTGCCAGTTGAAAGAATTAAAATTTGGAAGAAGCGATTCAAATGATGAATCTGCCGAGTTGAATTCAAGGAAACGTCAGGAGATAGCTTCAAAACAGAAAAGACTAATCTTTGGAAAATTAAAACATTAAATCATGTACATTCATTCTAAGAATAGGAGCATCTTTACTCATTCCAAGCATGACATCCTAAACATATCTGGCCTACCTAGAGGCCCATTTGAGCATATCCTACAGGTCAGCATCATGACACACGATGAGAAAAGATCTAAGATCGCAACGGTGGGTCCAGTACCATGAAGATTCGAAAAGAAAAAGTTTAGGTCGTTGCAACGAACCCGATACCTTAGAAGCATGAAATATCGAATCACCAACAATGAATCCTCTACCTTGAGATCACGGCGGATCACATCAATCCAACATCATTTCCTACCCTCTTGAAATTGAAGTAGAGTTGGATAACAAGTCTTTATCTCTGAAATTGAAGTAAGAGCAACGTCATTTCCTATCCTCTTGAAATTTAAGTAGAGTTGGATAACAAGTCTTTATCTCTGAACAAGTCTTTATCTTTGAAATTGAAGTAAGAGCAACATCATCTCCTATCCTCTTGAAATTGAAGTAGAGTTGGATAACAAGTCTTTATCTCTGAAATTGAAGTAAGAGCAACGTCATCTCCTATCCTCTTGAAATTGAAGTAGAGTTGGATAACAAGTCTTTATCTCTGAAATTGAAGTAAGAGCAACGTCATTTCCTATCCTCTTGAAATTGAAGTAGAGTTGGATAACAAGTCTTTATCTCTGAAATTGAAGTAAGAGCAACGTCATTTCCTATCCTCTTGAAATTTAAGTAGAGTTGGATAACAAGTCTTTATCTCTGAACAAGTCTTTATCTTTGAAATTGAAGTAAGAGCAACATCATCTCCTATCCTCTTGAAATTGAAGTAGAGTTGGATAACAAGTCTTTATCTCTGAAATTGAAGTAAGAGCAACGTCATCTCCTATCCTCTTGAAATTGAAGTAGAGTTGGATAACAAGTCTTTATCTCTGAAATTGAAGTAAGAGCAACGTCATTTCCTATCCTCTTGAAATTGAAGTAGAGTTGGATAACAAGTCTTTATCTCTGAAATTGAAGTAAGAGCAACGTCATCTCCTATCCTCTTGAAATTGAAGTAGAGTTGGATAACAAGTCTTTATCTCTGAAATTGAAGTAAGAGCAACATCATTTCCTATCCTCTTGAAATTGAAGTAGAGTTGGATAACAAGTCTTTATCTCTGAAATTGAAGTAAGAGCAACGTCATCTCCTATCCTCTTGAAATTGAAGTAGAGTTGGATAACAAGTCTTTATCTCTGAAATTGAAGTAAGAGCAACGTCATTTCCTATCCTCTTGAAATTGAAGTAGAGTTGGATAACAAGTCTTTATCTCTGAAATTGAAGTAAGAGCAACGTCATCTCCTATCCTCTTGAAATTGAAGTAGAGTTGGATAACAAGTCTTTATCTCTGAAATTGAAGTAAGAGCAACATCATTTCCTATCCTCTTGAAATTGAAGTAGAGTTGGATAACAAGTCTTTATCTCTGAAATTGAAGTAAGAGCAACATCATTTCCTATCCTCTTGAAATTGAAGTAGAGTTGGATAACAAGTCTTTATCTCTGAAATTGAAGTAAGAGCAACGTCATCTCCTATCCTCTTGAAATTGAAGTAGAGTTGGATAACAAGTCTTTATCTCTGAAATTGAAGTAAGAGCAACGTCATTTCCTATCCTCTTGAAATTGAAGTAGAGTTGGATAACAAGTCTTTATCTCTGAAATTGAAGTAAGAGCAACGTCATCTCCTATCCTCTTGAAATTGAAGTAGAGTTGGATAACAAGTCTTTATCTCTGAAATTGAAGTAAGAGCAACATCATTTCCTATCCTCTTGAAATTGAAGTAGAGTTGGATAACAAGTCTTTATCTCTGAAATTGAAGTAAGAGCAACGTCATCTCCTATCCTCTTGAAATTGAAGTAGAGTTGGATAACAAGTCTTTATCTCTGAAATTGAAGTAGAGTTGGATAACAAGTCTTTATCTCTGAAATTGAAGTAAGAGCAACGTCATTTCCTATCCTCTTGAAACTGAAGTAGAGTTGGATAACAAGTCTTTATCTCTGAAATTGAAGTAAGAGCAACGTCATTTCCTATCCTCTTGAAATTGAAGTAGAGTTGGATAACAAGTCTTTATCTCTGAAATTGAAGTAAGAGCAACATCATCTCCTATCCTCTTGAAATTGAAGTAGAGTTGGATAACAAGTCTTTATCTCTGAAATTGAAGTAAGAGCAAGATCATTTCCTATCGAAATTGAAGTAAAGTTGGATAGCAAGTCTTTATCTCTCTGAAATTGAAGTGAGAGCAAGATGAAGCCTCGACATCAAACCCTACTTCTGAGAATGCAGTAAGTCAGATAGCAGATCCCATTCTCCCCGCAGTCACAGTGGATTGAAATAGAGTTACAAGTCAAGTTATCAATATGAAGTAGTCAACGAGGGAGCCGAAATTCAGTAAAACTTGATAAAATTGGGCCCTTTTTTTTAAATCTTTGCTCCGTTCCTGTTACACAGCAACGAGCAAAGAGGGGTAGCTGTTGGAGCCCAATTTTGACCGGGCCCAACATTAAACCCAGCTTTTAATTTTTAAACCTTAGTTTATTTTAAATTTAAATTTATTTTAAATTTAAATTCATTTAGAATTTAAATTTATGTTAAATTTGAATTTATTTTGAATTTAAATGTTTAAATATTAAAAGTCTAAACAAATTAAATAAAGTTCAATTACATGTCAAAATTACAAGCCCAATTGGGCCTAATCTGATTAACCCAATTGACCCAACTAAATGACCAAAAGACCCAAATTCCTAAACCCCAATTACATTGGCCCATTGCACTCAAGTGACCCAAATCTGCTACTGCTCCTGTTGTTGCCTCCACTTCGACCAACCACAGACTGCCACGTCAGCCCAGATTGCACCAGCCAGCCACTTGCTCTGCCACCGTCACTCCAGGACCTCCATTGATGCAACCTGCAAAGACAAGACATACATTTAGTAGCATAAGACAAATTAAAATCATTGTAATTTCTGGTTATAAAACCAGATTCAACCCATGTAATAGGGGTTACAAACCCGATTGTTGAAATCCAAAATACAAAACCCTATTCTGGAAAGAAACAGCCCCTTTCCATTACAAAATAATACTCAACCAAATATCAACTGACAACAAGGAGAAGGCTCAAATCAATACCAAGCTGTTCAAGCATTAACATCCAAGTACACATGCATTCATAACTGAGGTTTTTTGATGTTCTGGAATTAATAAAATACATGAACATGCATTGATTACTATATTACCAGCATTCATTAGTACTTTCAATTCCCAAAGCAATGAATGAAAACAATTAATGGAAGTTAATATGGAGTTACAGTCTCTTAATTGCTACTAATAATATAATTATTAATAATTATAATAATAAACAATACCAATAAATGTTAGTCATAATAATGATTAATAATGATAATAATAATGGCAGCTTTAATAATAAAATTATTAATAATAAATATAAAAAAGGAAAATGAACGGTTCCACCCCTTTTCGAATGCTACCACCACCGGATCTTTGAGTGTCGCCACCGTCGACCGCGCGCTTCCGACCTCACCACCGTCGTTCGAGCATCAGCACAAGCAACAAAGATAGAACGGATTTAATCATGAGAATATTTTTAGGCTAAAAAAATGAAGGAAAATACTTGGAAATGGGTTTAAAATTAAAAATAAAAGAAAAAGCTCCGAAAATTTTTTTTAGATCTGGATCCTTTTTAGATCTGAGTTTTGTTTTAAAAAAAAAACAAAGAAAAGGAGTTTGAAAATAAAAAAAAAAAGGGAAAAGGACAGTAACCTTTCATCTCCGGCGACGCGTGGTGGCAACGGAAGCGCGTGGAAGACCTTCGGCGACTGAGGAGTGGACGGCGTTGAAGCACGTGGCAGGGAGCGTCAGTGACGCGCCCTCACGCGCGAGTACGGTGATCTGAGCACCGGCCGGAGTTTGGCCGGCCAAGGGAGAGGGGATGAGTGAGTTGAGAGAAAAATTGAGAAGGGAGGGGCGTGATTTTGAAAACTGAAGGAAAATAATAATAAAAAAATCTGAAATGAAATTTATAGTACCTATTGGGCCGATCCGACCCGACCCGAACCTGCTCTAGGATCCGCGTGTTTTTACTTAATGGTATATTTGGCGTTTGGTCCTTCCGCATTTTTTATTATTTTAATTTAGTCCTTTTCATACTTTTAATTATTTTTAATTTGGCCCAGTAATTTTATTCACTTTTCAATTTAGTCCTTTGACTGTTTGACTACACCAGAGGCTGCCACGTGTCACTTTTTGTCTTATTTATGTATCTAGTCCCTGTCATTTTTAATTTGTTTTAATTTAATCCTTAAATCAACTTTTATTTAATTACAAAATTGGCCCAAGAAGTTTTTAAGATTTATAAATTAGTCCTTTGACTGTTTGATTGCACCAGAGGCTGCCACGTGTCACTTTTTGGCTTATTTATGTATCTAGTCCCTGTCATTTTTAATTTATTTTAATTTAATCCTTAAATCAACTTTTATTTAATTACAAAATTGGCCCGAGAATTTTTCAAGATTTATAAATTAGTCCTTTGACTTCTAGGTACCTGTGGGGCTACCACGTGTCACCCTTTCTTGGTTTTATTATTTTATAGGTCCCTAGACTGTCCAAAAATTACCATTTTACCCTTAAACTTTCTAAAATTCCGTTTTTAACCCCGGTTTTGTCAAAAATTACCATTTTACCCCCGAACTTTTCGAAATCCTATCTTTAACCCCGATTTCACCAAAAATCACCATTTTACCCCCCCGAACTTTCCAAAATTCCATTTTTAGCCCCGATTTCGCCAAAGTTTCCAAAATTCCATTTTTAACCCCAGTTTAACCAAAAATTACCATTTTGCCCCCGTACGTCCAAAATTACCATTTTGCCCCCGTACGTCCAAAATTACCATTTTGCCCTTGGGTATCCAAAAGTCCCGTTTTCGACCCCGATTTCATCGTTTCTTCTTCCTTACCAATGTTGGCATTTATTTGCACCCACATTTTATGTTTTCGCATATTATTTATCTGCTTATTATATTGCTTCGTATTTAACTTCTCTTATTAATCGCTATTCGTGTTTTAAATTTACGCATCCATTTACAAGTTATTTTAAAAATCGAGGCAATATTCGGTCCGAGCGTAAACTTCGAAAAATCACACCCTAACGTGTCGGGTGTGATTTTTTCGTATAACTCACGCGAACCGGATATCCTTTTCAAGTTTTTTACACCCATTCACTTCGAGGCTCCGAGAATGTCGTATCCTAACGTGTTGGTCGCGACTTTAATTCTTCGTGAAAATCGAAGTAAACGGGTAAATTTTTTCATATGTTCGAGGATTGCATTTTAAATCTAATACGAATTTTTTTAAATTCTTAAAGTATATCTATATGCATATGTCACAAATAATTTTAAAACGAGGCAATATCCTTTGTGTGAAAACTTCAAAAAATCGTGCTTTAACGTGTTAAGTGTGATTTTCGTAGTTCACGCAAATTGGATATCCCTTTCAAAAGTTTTCCAAACTATTCTTCAATCTTATATATTTACAAAGGATTTTAAGACCAAAAAAGAAACAATGTTCTTTCGTGTGAAAACCTCGAAACACCATGCCCTAACATGCTGGGTGTGAATTTCGTATAATCCACGCGATAGAATACTCTCTTTAAAATTCCCCTAAATGCCCTTCAATTTTGAAGCTCCGAGAATATGGTGCCCTAATGTGTTGGACACGACTTTAGTTCTCATAGAGGCTCGGAACACAGGGACAAATGTTCTTAAAAAGATTTCTTTAAAAAATGCACGAAACCTTTCAAAATAAACATTGCATTTTAAACTTTACTCGAGTTTTCACTGTTTTCATAAAACAAGACCCGAAAATAATCATGTGGTACCAATTTTGGGCGTATGAGGGTGCTAATCCTTCCTCATGCGTAACCGACTCCCGAACCCATTTTTCTGGATTTCGTAGACCGACATTTTTAAACGTTTCAAACGTTTTGTGGTGATCCAATCACACCCGAAATAAAAGATTGGTGGCGACTCCCCTTTTTATTCCTTTTCCAAATATTAAAATGATTCTTCGAAGCCCCGTTCTCGAGGTGGTTTCGACATATATATTTAAGTGTTTTACTGAGTTGGTGTCCATTAAATTTATTATTAGACCAATAAAAAGTCCACGTTAGATTTTTGTTATTAAGTTAAAAATAAGAATAACTAAATTATTTAATTTCGAAATTTTTTTTAAATATACTGGTGTGATTACATGGTAGTATCTGTTCATACTTTCTTAACCCTTTGACAACGCACACAGACCTTGCACACACAGGCGCTCGAACCCGAGACCTCGAGGATGAACAACATCCTCTTTTCCACTGGAGCACTTGTTGGGTTCTAATTTTGAAAAATTAAATGAATAAATAAAAGAATTTAATAGTTAAATGGCTATTTTTATATTTTACCATTTTAACATTTAGACTTCATCATTAAACCAAACTCTCATTTATTTTATATATATATAATATAACGTCTTTAATAGACATATTAGTTACATAATTCTCTCTTTTACCCGCATCAGGTGCCAATTAATAACTATTTCCCTTTATTCTATTCTCCCTGGATAATTTTGTTTAAGTTAAAAGTCTATATGGTATTTGAAATTTTAAAATTTAATTTTTATATTTTTATTTTTATTTTTAAAATTTTAATATTTTCATTTTTTAAATTTGAAAATTTATATCAAATTATTTAATTTCATTAAATTTCTAAAAATAAAAAGTACAAAAATTAAATGCGTATTTTAACATTTTGTTTAAACATTGTGGCCTATATAAACCACGTCCAAATGGCGTAAAACATAAGGCACGCATCCTTACATTGTCCACTATAGTTTTATATTTCTGTCATTCAAACTTCGATTATAGCGGGAATGGGCAGCTTGGATTCCCACTATGAAGAACAAAACATCTTTTCCAACACTGCTAACCTTCTAAATCCAGAAGAATTTAGGAGGCAAGGTCATATGATCATCGATTTCATAGCTGATTATTACCAAAACATGGAAAAATACCCTGTTCTAAGCCAAGTCCAACCTGGTTACCTTGCCAAACTTCTACCAAAGTCCGCGCCTAATATTCCAGAGCCCATTGAAACAATCCTCCAGGATATCCAACAGTACATCATTCCCGGCATAACTCACTGGCAAAGCCCTAACTACTTTGCCTACTTCCCTTCAAGTGGCAGCATTGCTGGCTTTCTTGGAGAGGTGCTTAGCTCCGGCTTCAATGTGGTGGGGTTCAATTGGATGTCATCACCAGCCGCGACTGAGCTTGAATTCGTAACCATGGATTGGCTTGGCCAGATGCTTGGGCTTCCTCAAAGTTTCCTTTTCTCTGGAACTGGCGGTGGTGTTATACAAGGGACTACATGCGAGGCCATCTTATGCACACTAGTAGCCGCCAGAGATCAAATGTTAGCCAAAGTGGGGAGAGAGAACATAGGGAAGTTAGTTTTTTATGGGTCAGACCAAACGCACTGTGCACTTTTAAAGGCAGCTAAAGTCGCTGGTTTAGAGTGTAAGAACTTTAGGAAGATTAAAACAATGAAATCCACAGCCTTTCAACTATCCCCAGAATCATTGCGAACAACAATTAGATTGGACGTTGAAGCCGGACTTATCCCAGTTTTTCTTTGTGCCACCATAGGGACAACATCAACGACTGCCGTTGATCCAATACGGTCGTTAAGTGAAGTAACCAAAGACTATGGAATATGGATCCACGTTGATGCTGCTTATGCAGGAAGTGCCTGTATATGCCCTGAGTATCGTCATTTCATTGATGGGATAGAGAATGTAAACTCATTTAGTTTCAATGCCCATAAATGGTTCTTCACTACTTTGGATTGTTGTTGTCTTTGGGTTAAAGATCCTGATGCACTAACAAAGTCACTCTCAACAAATGCTGAGTACCTAAAAAACAATGCAAGTGATTCCAAACAAGTTGTGGATTACAAAGACTGGCAAATAACCCTTAGCAGAAGGTTTCGCTCCATGAAATTATGGCTTGTATTGAGAAGCTATGGTGTGGAGAATCTTAGGAACTTCCTAAGGAGCCATGTCAAAATGGCAAAACATTTCCAACAACTGGTTGAAAGTGACAATAGGTTTGAAGTGGTGGTGCCAAGGAACTTTGCGATGGTATGTTTCAGGGTTTTGCCAACAACACTTATAAAGGAGCCGAATGGGTGCAAGATTGAAGCAAAACTTGTCAACCAGGAAGATGCAAATGACTTCAACCGGAAGGTGTTAGAGAGGGTGAATGCGTCTGGCAAAGCTTTTATGACTCACACTGTCGTTGAGGGTATTTATGTGATACGGTTTGCTGTTGGTGCCACTCTGACGGAGGATAGACATGTCATCAAGGCTTGGAAAGTGGTGCAAGAGACGGTTGACGGCATGTTGGCTACTTTCTCATATGATTAAAGCAATATAATATCTGTATTCAGTCCATCAGAAATACAGTCAGATAAGTGTGTGCCTATATTTGACTACGTATTTGTATTTTTATGCCATCATTTAGAGTGAGCAAATGCATGTTGTGTACCCCATTTATATGTATGGAGTTCGATTACATTGATGTATCTATAATTATTAAATCCAAGTGGATATTATTGGGCTGAAATGTTTTGCACACTGTAAAAAGAAAATTTGAGTTAACACCCTTCTCAAATTTATCTTTCCAAACATAGCGTAACGATTTTGCTGAACAATTAAAAACTAAAGTTTTAATAAATGTTTGCATCTGCCAATCAATGAAACCAGCAAAACAAAAGTCCCGATTCAAACCAATCCAGTCACCAGGGAAAGACAGAGGTGAGCTACTGTTCCAAATGACTGACAAAATCATATCAGCCACTCTTTTGAGCATCTAGTGAGAGGTTGGTGACGCTGATGCAACATTCTTCATTAGTTTTAAATCAACGTAACTAAATTTATTATGAGCCGTGGCTGATAAAAATGGCAACTCAATTCCATCATAGTTTTAGATGCCTTTGATGCAGGTCTATCAAGTAACCTCGCTCATATTCAATTATGGTTCACTGGGAGATGTTAATTTTTTTTTCCCAATTTAAGTTATATATTCTTACAATAGTAAAAATATATATATACATATTTCACTATTTTAATAGTTTATATCTTAATAAATTTAAATAATTAAATCAAAATTTTATCATATTTAAGGGTTAAAGTGCAATTTAATCGTTATGAATTTAAATTTTTATAAATTATAAAGGGACCAAAATTTTTTTTTCTATTAAATCAAAATATTAAAGGTTTGGCATAAATGAAATTCTGATTACTTAATTAGAATTTTTTTTATTTAAGTGGATTCTAGTGTAATTATGTGAATCTTACGAATTGATTGAGCAAATAATTAGATTTTAAATTTAGTTCCGTCAAAATAAAATTAATACTTTTGTTAGTGAGAAACATTATGATAAATGGTATTAAAAATACTGACTGATTTGGGGTTAAAGAAAGCGGTGGTGGAAAGATTATATATAGGAAGAATCCTCATGCTAATATTCATTTTTCTCTCATTCTTCTTCTCTAGTTCATTATGTAAGGAAGGAAGACTAAAATGCGGGTTGCATGAAAGGAAGAATATAAGGTGTTAGCATAAATACTTGAGAACTTAACAATTTGGTAATCTTTCAATTTAAGAAAAAAGAAGGAAAGTCAAGGGGTTTCAATATAATTTATTTTGAACTGTGATGTTTAAGTAGTAGATATCATCTATAACTTTTTTCACTACAGGAAAACAGTTTTTTAGCGGCGCTTTTTTAGGTTTATAGCGGCGCTTCCTAAAGCGCCGTAAAAATGCCGCTAAAGATAACGCCGCTAAAGACCATGCTCTTTAGCGGCGCTTTTGGGAAAAGCGCCGCTAAATTAACAGGAAAAAGCGCCGCTAAATTAACAGATTTTGACACCCCTTTTTAATTCACATAGAACCCGAATTTCAGCATTTTTCCTGTAAATTCAAATCCAACCAATTCAAATCCTAAATATAAATGATAAATGAAAGAAATATACATATGATTTAAATTAATAAATAAATGAAAAATAAATTTCAAAAGTAGTATTGTGTATATTATTCTCAAATAAAAAAAACAAAATTCTAAGATGGCGGATTCTGCTGAAACATTTTCATCATATTTTGAAGCTGTAGCTGTAATTTGTCATACTTTCTTGTAGCCTCTGCTTCCTTCGCTTGCCTCGCTGCTGCCTCCACTTTAAGTTGTAGGTGGAGTTCACCATATTTTTTTTGAGCCTCTGCTGTTCACTATTTGTTCCTTCTGAATTTGGAGAATTTTGGATAATACTTAGATCTCGAAATTTTCTTCTAGGCATATTATCTGCAATACACATAAAATAGTTAGAATATTAGTAACTAATTACAACAATAATAGTAATGGATATATTTAACAAGATCAAGATTTAAATTATAATATACATATTATTAAAAAAACGTAAAATCTTACTACATTATGATTCGTAAATATCTTCATCCACATCCTGGCGAACCCATTGAAATTGTGTACTATACTAGGAATAGTTTCATTTAAGTTTTGTTCTGGAAAAGGCAAAGTTTCTGATCTTTCGTCCATGTCATCTCTACTCCCACTGCCCATGTCAAACAAGTCTCTAGGGGTGTTACGAAGTACAACGTACCAACCCTCATCAGTTGGATCGCTTGAGTAAAAAACTTATTTGACTTGAGAAGAAAATACATACGGCTCGTCCATCAATTGTTGCCCAGTGTGAATCAATCGAGAGAAGTTCACCATTGTAAAACCAAATTGATCTTTTCTAATTCCTCGAGCAGTATTAACATCAGCCCAATCACATCGAAATAAAATAACCTTCCATTTTCCATAGTAATCCAACTCAATAATGTCCGTAAGAAGTCCGTAATACTCCACATTTCCTTCAATAGGATTACTGTCCTTAGCACTAGCATAGCTTGTAATTGAAGAATTAACAACTATTCCAGAATTTTGAGTCCTCCTTAATCTTTCGCGAGATTTTGTATGAATCCATTAATCAAGAAGACATTATATTTTTTTACTACTCTATTGGGACCTTAGGAAAGCCATTTAACTTCTTCACTGACGTCCTTTCCACTCCAAACCTATCGAATTGAAAGTAAATTGATTAATTATAATTTTATACGAAAATATTATTATTTATCATTGAAAGCTTCAATTGCATACCATCTGCCCTAACCATTCATGAAAAGATTCTGTGAATAACTTATGAATCTCTCGATTTTGTAATCTTGGGGGAAAGCGCCGCTAATGCTTTACCTTTTGCGGCGCTTTGTTTCCAAACGCTGCTAAAAGTGCCGCTAATGACCTGTTTTGCTGTAATGTCTACATGCATGTGGATTAAGGTTTCTTACATATGTATATCTTCATTTTTGTCTTTATATGATTGTTATATTTAGTCCATCAAAACAAAAGAGGTCCAAGTGATAAAAGGGAAGGCTGTGCAGGTGCAAGTTGGGTCAACCTAGGTTTTTTTTACCGAGTTTCTAAACTCAAACTTTCTATGGTTGTTATATCATGTTGTTGTTGACTTCATGTTCTGCTGAAGATGAGTTGCATTATCGTGGATAGTTTATCTAAAGTACTGTTTTACATTTGCATGTTTGATTATACTCTCTAGTTCATTGTTTGATAAACTTTCACTAGGAAAAATAATTATTGATGAAGTTATTCTTGCCATGTTCCGCTAGATGTTACATTTGGTATGAAATATTGTATTATCAATAAAATGATAAGTTGAATGCTTGCTACATGTCTTTCATAATTATGAATGATATGTGGAGTATGAAGGGTTGTTTTGGCGGATGAAAGATGAAGAAATGTCACAATATTGTGCACTCTATGTCATGTATTATTTAGCTTTACGGAGATTCGGGCGGCTAGTACAAAGAATGTATATGCATGATTTTCGACATTACGAAGGTTCGATTGGATTGTACGAAGATACATGCGTAAATGAATATGATAACCCAATGTGAGATTTAATCTCTCGCAATTCATTGAAATAGATTGAACTATTTTTCGTACTTAATGAGCTTGTAGGAAAGCACTTTGGTTATGTTTTTTTAGTTTTTTACTTTTAGCTTGTAGATAATAAAAAGTAGCAAAGTTGAATGAAGAGAATGAAAGATTAAAGAAAGAGAAATTTGCTATGGAAGCTCAGATCAAAGAGTTGACTGAAAAACATGTTGTAGAGGTTGGTTCCAAAAACAAGGAATATGATGGCGAAAGTGCTCGGACAAAACATACTTATATCGAGATTGTAGCCATCAAGGAAGAAACTAGGGAAAACTTAGCTAAACGAGATGAGGAGATACAACCACTGCAGGTGTCTTTACAGTCAACTATCAAGAAAAAAGATGAGGAAGTTGCCAAAGCCAAAGAAAAAACCAAAGATAAAAGAGTTGCTGAAGCCCATGCATATTTTGTAAGCGAGGTTAGAGAGACTTTTTAGTGGACTCAAAGAGGTGCCATTTTAGGCATCCAAGTGGCTCACAGTCCAATTGATATCTCTAATGTTCTCTTCTCTTGGATAAATTATGTGATGCGAAGGTGGACTTCCACATCCTCAATCCTTTTGCTCCTAATTGGGAGGCTTTTAAGGTGGAAAAATGAGCAATAGTTTTATTGCCAACAAGTACTCTTGCAACTATGGCTTGTTAATTTTCATGAGAAACCCTTCTCTCTGCATCAAATCAATGTATTTGTTTCTTTCCTTAGAGTGTGTGGTGCCATCAGCAACAGTTATTGTGGGTCAAGTCCACCCATCTCCGATAGTTTCCCAAGCTACTTCGTTGACAAATATAATAAAAGCCCTCATACGAGCCTTTCAATAAGCATAGTTTTCTAAACTAAGTAGCAATGGGATCAAGTAATCG
Source organism: Gossypioides kirkii (assembly GCA_005610355.1). Lineage (NCBI taxonomy): Eukaryota > Viridiplantae > Streptophyta > Magnoliopsida > Malvales > Malvaceae > Gossypioides > Gossypioides kirkii. The sequence goes on along the minus strand of CP032252.1, from coordinate 8,195,361 downwards.
AACTAACTTCCTTCATGAATTTCATGGTCTCAAGATCATCAAAGGATCACCTTCAAATAACTTTTGAAACCTATTCTAATATTGATTGACAAAAATCTTCGGTTTGCACTTGAAAAATAGTTTCGATCTAATTGGTGTTAGAATAGAAACAAATAGAAAGGTTAAATGAAAAGTAATGCAGTGAGAAAAATAAAGAGAATTAACACACGATATTTGTTAACGCAGTTCAGACACAACGATCTTACACTAGCGGAACCTTGTTCAATGAATGATTTTATTCAACAATCATTTAGATCACCTATTGGGTTAAGCCCAATCTACCCTTACACAAAAAAAGTAATTGTGTCCCCAATGCCGATCCTTATTGTCACAAATCATGCACTCAATTACCTCACAATACAATCAATTAACTCTCTAAAAATTACATAAAAGTATGTCACAAAATAACCATAAGAAAACACGCTAACAACAAAGATACTCCAAAACTTCTATCTAAGTGACGACACAAGCAACTTATTTATAAGTTGATAAAGTCCATCAAACAGAATTTTGATAAGCTTTAAACTCTTATTTAAAAGCTAAAATGATCTCATTAATTATTTTGAATATTTATCAAATAAAAGTGTTCATAAATCAATTTTCCAAGTGCTCCAAAACTCTCTTATGAGATAATGGTAAGGATAAACATTGTCCTCACTAATTAAAGACCTGAAGAGTCCTAGCTGAACTGCAACTGTTGTTTTGTCAAACAAGTCATTTCTTAGTAGGCCAAAAAGACGTCAAACACACATGGGGTCGAAACAGTCCACGACCCAAGAATAAAATTCGTTCTTGTTCTAATAGAACATGGAACGAGTAGGTCAAAACCCCCGATAAAAATTACAATTAAATTAATTATTAAATAAGAATAAACTCTAAAACTTGCTTAATTTACTATTGTATTGGATATTTTCTTTGCCAATGTAAGAATTTACTTGACTGGTATTTTATAGAGTTTAAGAATATCAAATATGCTAGCTTATGGAAATTGAGTAAAGTAGTGTAAATTGAAACTAGAAAAATTAGGGTAAAATATATTTGTGGTTACCTAATTATTTTTTTTATTACCAATCGTAAAAAGGTTAACAGAAAGATGGCGTATCAATTTTTGAAATTGGAAAATAAGAGCAATTTTAACCCTTAAAGACTTATACATAATGTCAATATAGTATTCATTCTAAAAAAAAATTAACTCTCAACGTTTACAAATTGTGTAATTTAGTTTCTTTGTTTTAGTACTTTATTTTGTGACATTCTTACCTAAAAAACTAAAAAGGAAAAAGAAATTTATCAACTAAAATTAATTAAAAAATTAACAATATGAAAACACCAAAAAAGCCAAGATCATAATTTTCACCTTGTTTCTCTTTTTTTTTCTTTTGATAATCTGATTCTCCAATGTTGGATTGAACATTGATGACTAAGATAATTCAATTTTTGCCAATTCACCCTTCTCTGATCTCATAAGATTCGCACTTGAATCATTCAACGTCGGTTTAGTCAAGTTACTTTTATTACTGACCTCTCTATTGAGCACAGAAAACCTCGTCACTCGCTTAATTAACTCACTACTAAAAGAAAAATGGAAGTGCATTTGAAATCATCAACTTCCAAAGTCAAAGCCATAATAACCTTAGTCAAGTCTAGATAGTGGATAAGCTGAATGGCTTGGGGACATAGAAGTTTAAACAGTCATGAATGAACTTGCATTACTAGTTGCCAAAGTTTATATTAAACAACGAATTTCATTGGTAAATAGGAGTTATTAGAGTACTACCACTTCATTTTTTTGTGACATCGTCCCTACATTTGACTCAATAAAAAAAATCAAGAACGAGAGAAAAAGCAAAATGACCCAAAATTTGAAAAACAACCAAACAATTCCTTGAAAATAAAAAGTACATACTTCGTCAATTAACCCATTAACAACTTCACTAAGCTTTGATTTGCTTCATCAATTACAGACAACTCAAGCTAACAAAGAATGAGTTACTTGCCATTGAGAGATAACAAGTTGTCGGGCATTTAAAGTATAAGATGAGCAATGTATTTTGGAATTATCGAGTTTATGCAACAATTAGAAATATAGAAAAATGTATAGTGAATAAGTGTGCAGATTGGAAACACCTTTGGCATCTCATGATCCTTCCTCTTCTTGACCATCTACTCTCACAACTACTTCCACGAGGCTCCCTCACTCTACATCTGCGAGCTCTACCTACCATTTTCCTTAGTAATGGTGGATCAATTTGATTCCATATTTATATTTTTCCCACACTTCTCCTCGAAAATAGTAGGATTACATACCTACTCAAGACATAATCATTCTTCCACAAAATAACAGTAATTGCCTGTGGACATGGGATTCAAATCAAATCCTAAGACCTACAACTCTATTGTAGTTTGTGAAGTTGAATTAATGCAATGCCAGTACCCTCTACTTTTAGTATTGCACAAAGTCTCGTAATTTATTATATTAAAACAAAATAAAATTTGGAGTTGTAATTCCTGATAATACTTTGGATGTGTTAGTCATTTTTCAAGATCGGTTCATTTGAAGCAATTTATCTTGAAGACTAGATTAAATCAGATCAGTTTAAGTAATTGGATACCCTAAAATAAGAAAATTGAATCTGAACTGTATTGAAGACTTATCTCTAATATCTGTATTGAAATATGAGAGATCGATTGTAATTGATTCAACATGGTACTTTTACCTTTCCATATAAGTATTGCGGGTTTTTATATATATTATATTTAAGATTTTTTATTAAATTAGTTTCATCTATCAATCGAATCTCAATTCAGTTAATAACTCTATTTTTACAAAGTAATATATTATTTTAGGAGTGATTTTACCTTTCCATATAACATTTACAAAAAATACTAGCACATGAGATTTGAACATAAAACATTACGATGTTTAACATTTCATATCAATTTTTTTTAAATATTGTATAAAATTTATAATCACATCGTAATCTAATTTACTGCATGTGAATATATTTCCTCCCTCCCATCAGAATTTGGCATTGGAGAAACCTTTTATCAGAATCATTGTTATAAAAAGTACATTTTAGCATAGAAATTGTGAAGACTTTTAGCCATTTTTTCTTCATGTCATTGAGCACCTAAATCTGTATTTTTGCTCCCAAATGTTGGGTCATTATTCTCTTTATCCATCTTTGACAAATAAGCCATTTAGAAACAAAGCTTTTGTTTATTTTTTTTTCTTAAAAGTCCTCAAACCCAAGTACTATTGGGAACTTTTTAAAAAAAATTAAATACACCATAAATTTTTATATTATTTATAAATTTAGAATTTAATCTTTATATTTAATAAAACAAGTTCAATAAAGGCAAGGAATAGATATAAAAAAGAAAAAGCATGGGTAATGTTTGTCTCTATTAAACAAAGGAAACAAGATTTTAAAGAAAGAGAAGCTTGAAAAGTTGGAAACTTTTTCAACATAAGTAAAGAACTATGGTTCAAATTTTAAGATACTTAAAGCCTCTTCAATTAAACTACACCTTCAAAACGGCTACAGACACAACGTTTCATAGGCCACTTCACACTCAACACGTGCCACCTGAAAAGACCTTTTATCATTAGCACCATTTCCCAACGAACGCACATTTCTGAAATGTTCAGTGTGTGATACCTTCTCCTCCCAGTGTTACTTTCACATGCGAAAAGCTACCTTTTCAGTCCAACAAATCATTGGAGCACCAAAGCCCTTGGAACCCCTTTGCAAGCCCTTGCGAATGTAAGTTCAACTATGCTACCTACCACATCCTTTAACCCTCGGGAAGGTCTCGGGGTAGGCGATTTTATAACCTTCCCTTCAACCAGAGGAGCAATTGTTATACCCTACCACTTGTGATTGTAAGTTGAAACTTTGTCATCTCACACATCCTTTAACCTTTAGAAAATTCTCAAGGTAAGTCACTTTATAACCTCGATCGAGGGAAATTGTTATACCCCGCTAATAGGAGACACATGGTAGATCACGCATGCCATGCATATAGAACCCCTTAAAACGACTCCTTATAATGACCCCTCACAACTCACTTGAGCCTACTTACTTAAAATTCGTCGCCTAAATACGAACCAGCTCACATGTCACCTGGTGCATTAATGATGATGGTGTCAAAACAAGGCAACCTACGACATAGGTAGAACCACACAACACCTACCATAAAACAACCAACCTACAACAGCAGTGCTCATTTGGCAGCTAACCTCTGAGCACTAACTTATCCGAACAACCATACAGCTCGCCATGTGGCACTATGAGACAATAAATAAACCTCCATATAAGCCTAAGTGCATGAGAGAGCAAGGGGTTTCTTTTTCATTAAGTCACCTTCACCTTCCTCCTTCCTTCCCACCGTTGGCTCTTCTCGCTGTAGCGAACCAGACCTCATCTTTTCCTCCTTCTCCTCCTTTTTAATACTTAGTATCAACAAACTTGTTTTCCAATTTTGAAGATTCGAAACACTCAATCAACAAAAGGGAAGCTATATTAATGCATGGCCATAAACATGAGATTAAAGTTGTAATACCCATATCTCGTATTTCGTCGCTAGAATAAGGTTACGAAGAGTTACTGCATACATCGGAGCATTTTCATAACATACAGTATTTAAATATCAATTTAATTTCTTTTAATGTAGATATAATTCGAAATAATATTAAACATACATTTACGGGCTTTAAATCGGGTCCTCGAGGCCTTAAAAATAGCTTACGAACAATCAAGGACTAAATTAGAACATTTTAGGAAAAACTAAAAATTTTGCCTCACAGGGGTCACACGGCTGTGTGACTCCTCCCCACGTCCATGTCTCAGCCCGTGTGTCAGATCGTGTAACTCATTAACTTGGACCATACACCAGTGTCTCAACCCGTGTGAACCCTACACCTAACACACTTAGGGCACACACCCGTCTGGGTTGCCCGTGTTCACCACATGCTCGTGTGGGTTGCCTGTGTGCAGGCCGTGTGTGTCCAAAAGTGACCATACTTAATCTTCACCTATTTGTTTAAGGACCTAAACCAATCCATACAACAACTTTACCATAACTTTAAACACGCTTAAAAACATCCAAAACATGACACATTCAACCATTTAAGTCCTCATTCAAACAATTATGCAATGGCATTTTAATATGATCATTCCAAACATCAACTAACCTAATAAGTGACAATTCCAACTTGAACATTTTGATCCACTTCAACCTTAAACCACAATTCAATATAACACAAACCATTTTCATGAACACACACATGACTAGCTTACTTCTATACATCATACCAACTCAAGGTCACATTCAACATCATCCACAATAACATGTCAACAAATATCATTTAACTACCCAGTACCCATCAAGCATATATAACAAAGAATATAACATAACAACCTTTTTTCCTATTACATGTCATATAAACCAAGTGTTTACAAAATCTACCAAAAGAGTGTTCTCGAGATAGTGTGATTCTTTAAGTTGATCCGATCTCTCGTCTACAAAATGCAATCTACAAAACAAAGGACAGATCACAAGTAAGCTTACAAAAGCTTAGTAAGTTCGTATATTAAATAGAAATCTTACCAAACAACTCAACAATTCAATTACAAGAATTAACAAGAAATCTTACCAAACAAAGGACAGATAAGAGGGACACGAGTCATATCTCAACCTTACACTGATTCTGGTAAAGCATGTTCTCATTTTCGAATTAACAGAATATCGCTAGTTCAAGCCAGTTACAGAATTTTGACCATTTATAGTGCTGCTCACACAAGCTGATGAGAAGTTGCAACATATGCAGGACCTCAGTCACCGCTACGATCTATGTCACCCGCTCACAATGCTGCTCATACAAGTTGATGAGAATATGTAACATATGCGGAATCTCAGCCATCGCAGGGGTTCAAATCATCAGAATACAATATTTGTTCAGAATTCATCGACTCACGATGTTGCTCACACAAGCTGATGAGAATCTGCAATATAGAAATAACTCGTTATTTCTTTCGTTGTTCAAACTTCACAATTTGTAGCCATGCTTTAATTTTATGAAGTAGTAATAAACGTAACAAAAGAGTTATTGAAATATAGAAATAACAGTACGAATTTACTAGACTGATTTACAAAAATATTGAAGTACAAAGACTACTCCGCTACTTTCTCCTTCTTGAGTTTGTCAACAATTTCTTGACTAATCAAAGACCAAAAGTTTGAAGCCAAACCCTAATTTCCCCTTAGCTTTCGTGAGAAGAAGAAGATGAACTAGGTAAAAATAAAAATGTCTTTAACTTTGGTTTCTTATTTTAACTATTATACATTATAATAATATTAAACTTATAAAATTTCACACTTTTAACTTAAATGAAACTCACTTACCGATTAGCTCATTATAAAATGGTCTATTTAGCATTTAGATCCTCTACTCTACCCTTCTATTACCATTTGACACGTTTAATTATAGAAACTAACTTTTACAATATTTACAATTTAGTCCTTTTTATTTAATTAACTATCTAAATGATAAAATTTCATAACCAAATTTTAACACGACATTTAAGGACCTTTTAAATGTTAAATAATTAATATTTACAGATCGATTTTTTGAAGTTGTGGCTCTGAAATCACTATTTCTGACTCCACTAAAAACGAGCTGTTACAAAAGCCAAAGAAAAAAAAACTATAGGTTTGAACAAATATCTCCACCAAGAACCTCCATTGATATGGATTCACTAACTTTGCCCCCGAAATCCACCTTTGAAAACGCCTTATATGATGCACTTAATCTTCTTCCCCAACTTGCCATGGTAATTCAAACCTTTTTTTTCTATTATTATTATTTGAAGTTTCTAAGCTCAAATTCTGGGCAAATATTAAAAACAATGTTGCTAAGAAAAATAGATAATCACTGTTGAAGAAAAAGAAAATAAGATAATGAGAAATTAGGGAAAGTGAAATTTATGTCCACCAAAAAGGATAGTAGGGTAGAAAACTTTTATGGCCTGTCCATTAGGGCTTGCAATGAGCATATTAATTTTTAAAGTTTATGCAATTTTATTTATTTATTTATTTATTTATTTATTTATTTTTTGAATTTTGTATAATTTTATGTGTTTTTAATTTATTAACTTTTTTTATTTTTTAAAAAGATTATTGAATATTTTTATGTATATATTTTTAGTTTTTTTTTTCAAAATCAAGATCAACTTGACACAATAAGTAAATGATGAGAGCTAAGTTTTTTTAGAATTAGAGCCACATTAACATAATTTATAAATGTTAATGGTTAAATTTATTATTATACCAATTAAGGTAATGCGTGTTTTGGCATGTGTCTCCTGTTGGTGGAGTATAAGACTTACCTTAAGACCTTTCTAAAGGTTAAATTAGGATGTGCGAGGTAACAGAGTTACAACTTACAATCACAAATGACGGGTATAACAATTGCTCTTCGAATAGTTGAATGACTCAATTGTTACGTTTTAAAATTAAGTAATCAAAATAAAAACTTACACATAATTAAGTGACTAACGGTATTATTTATCCTAATATATTATAATATTTTAATTTAAAATTTTAGAAAAAAAATAGATATACATAATCATCACATTTTGGCTCACAAATAGAGTTATTATGGAAAGAGTTAACCCTAGTAAGCTACATCACGATACATATTTAAATAATCCAAAAGAAGAAAAAAATGTCTTTGATTTCAGAAATCTAAATTAATTACGTCATTAAAAAATAATGTTTAAAAATAGGCCCCCATGGCTTCAAATTTCCACAATTAACTACATAGATGCAATTATTTAGAGAGTGATGTGAAAGGGTATTGCCTTGTACTCATGAAGGAATATCATAACCAATGATTTCATTTTTAAGGTTACCTAAAGTGTTAGTGCATGACTTTTAAGCAAAAGCATAAGCATTGTTTCTAATTGGCTTAATTCTCAAATATGGATCAAGAGAATAATTAACCCATCATTTGGGAACAAAAATACAAATTTAGGTGCTCAATGACATTAAGGCTTTTACTTTTTGGCCCATACAATATGATAAATGATTTTTTTTTATATTATGCTTATCCGTTTTACTATTTATGTTGGGGTTTGGGGTTTTCCTCTCAATAGGAGTGAAATTAGAAAAATTTTTTAGAGGGTCGAAATTAAATTATAATTTGTAATAGTCTATATCTTTATCATTTTTAAAAGATTAAATAAAATTTTATCATTTTTAGGGGATTAAAGTATAGTTTTACTTTTAATTTAAAATTTGAAAATTTTTAAAAAGCTTAAATAGATATTTTTCAATTTCAAGGGGATCGAAGCTCCTGCCAGCCCCTTAGATACGCCACTACCTCTCAATGTTCTCTCCAAAAGATGATAATGCTTTTGCTTGGTTTAGTTAGAGGTTAAGGTGTACTATAATAACTTAATTCTAATCCAATCAATTTGCCAATAAATCCAACTAAATTTCATAAATAACAAACTTAGAAAAAATCAAGCCGGGTTGAGGTCGAGCTCAAGCCTTTATTATCCAAGCTCAAGCCTAGTTTATATCTTAAACAGGTTTAATGTTTTTTTGCCAAGTCCTTTTTTCAAGTTTAATATTATTGCTTAAACTCTTCTAAATTTCGAGCAGACCTTTAAGTTTGGGCAAGTAATCTAGCCCATTAATAGGTCTACTTATATGCTTTGAAAGGTATATGATTTTCTTCTTTACATTATAGAAAAATGTTAAATTTCAATTTTAGTCTTTCTGTTATACTTGAATTTGATAACTAATCTTTATACTCTAATTTCTAACATAATGTGGTATCTATATTTATATAATGTTATTAGTTAGTTTAAATAGTTAATATCATTAACTTTTCAATTAAAATGTTGCGTGGTTATATATAATTTGAATGTCCTAAGGGTATTAAAAACGAACACATTTTTTGGGTTTGCCTTTTTTTTAAATTATAAAATAATTATCAAATTTCAATTTGGCCCATAAAATAGATTAAAGTTTAGATTTAATCCATATGCTTTAATTTTTTACATAATTTGGTTTCGCTACTTTTATAATGTCATTAGTTAATCTAAATAGTAATATTATTAATTATTTCAATTACAATGTTAACATCATTTTTTTACGAATACTATTTCAACAAAAAAAAAACTATTCTATCATTACGAGATCGAATGGGTGATTTTAAGAAAAAAAATCCACATTAGCATTTTCAACATTATTTTTTTAATTTAAAAAGATCGCACTAGTAATAACTGAATCTAAATTTTTAAATTTGAAAAATAAAAAAACTAAATTCTTAAAAATAAAAGTAGGGAGACTAAATTTTTAATGTACGAAATGTATAAAGACTTAAAGTAAACTTTACCCTTCAAATTTTTACTTTATAATTTAATACAAACAAATAATTAACCAAAAGCAAAGCATGGAACCGCAATCCATAGACCCTAGTCATTTTATCTAGTATTCTAATTTTTTTCCTTAAATTTAAAAATATATTTTATACCACAACAATTAAGTATTAATCAAAAAAAATTATATATATTTTACTTCCATTCAATTCTAAATATGGCAATTTTTAAGGTACAAACCGAAAATCAAACCAAATATATTCAATTACCCAAGCTAAATCCTACAAAACCCCAATCATGTAATAATAAATTTAATACTTAATGTTTATATTTTTTGTCATTTTTATTTTTATTTTTTAATTAAATTTGATTTTTAACATTTTAGAAAAAGTTGAATTTGACTATCAACTTTTCAAAAATAGTTGAATTATTTTTTTTTAAGGAACATATTAATTAAAAAATTAATTTTTTAAATATGGTAGCCCAATTGGGTTATCACGTATACTTCATGCTTTTTTTTTATTTATAAACTTTTTTAATTTTAATTTTTTAGATTTTTTTGAACATTTTATAATTTTAAAATTATTTATTGATGTGGTATATAAAACAAATAATATCATGTCAGCATGAAGTACAAATAGGTTGCCACGTATGTTGCCATGCCGATATTGTTAAAAAATTAATATTTTAATCAGTATTTCTGTTAAAAAATTGACTCTTTTATAACTAAATTTAACTAAAAAATAAAAAACAGTTAAAAAAATACAAATATTGAAGATTAAATTTGTCATTATGACAAACCAAATTCAACAATATAGAATGAATCATATTTTGATTTTCTAGATTTCTTTGCTTAGTTGATATATTTAATAAATTGAAATTTTAAGTGCTGAAAAATTAAGGAATAAATTTTTCGATTGTAAAAGATTATTTATTTTTAAATTTTAATATTATTAATATGATATTTTATATTAGTTTTTAAATTTTCAATATTGATTAAACACACCATTAATTTTGGACTAATATATCCAATTTGGATTTAGTAATTCATGTATACATGTCACCCTTTATTCATTTCTTAAGTCAAACCTTGTAATATATCATAATATTAAACATAAAAATAAAATATACATTAAAATATATCATGTTAGGCCGATTGAGTATTACTTTGATTGACATAGATATTATTGACAATGCATGAGAATATGGGTTAGAATATGTTGTAGTGCATCATTTTTCTATTTATGAATTTAAGAGATACTATTGTTAATTTTAAAAGAGTGTCGTAACTACAGTTATTAAATCTAAATGGATTTTGTAGGATTGAAAAGCTGTTTTGCATAATGTAAACATGAAATTAATTTGTAGAAATATAAAGCTATAAACATAAACTTCAAGTAACAAAGTGCCATTACTTTTTAAGGATTAACACTAACTGAAATTATTAGTGTTAAGACATTAACCACCATCGTGTATGAAAGTACGTATAACTCTTTTCCCCCTTTTCTGTCAAATACCCAATCACCAAGTATATGAAGAAATTGAGCTATATTAACCATTTTGTTTCTTTGAGATTTCACAAGAATTCATTCCATGGCTAAAGCTTGGTCCTTGTTACTTCTTCTTATCATTGTTGTCTTTGGTGCATTTGTTGAAGGCAGCCATGGAAGCCAACTCTCTCAAAATTACTACAAATCGACTTGTCCCCAGCTATTGTCCATTGTCAAAGCTAAAGTAGAATCCACTTTAAAGAAGAAACCAAGGATGGGGGCTTCTTTGCTGCGGTTGCATTTCCATGACTGCTTTGTTAACGTGAGCATTGTTTCATGAACTTTTATTTTTTTATATGTCTTAGCTTCAGTCTTCTGGCTGTTTGGTTTATGAAAACACCTGCAGGGGTGTGATGGTTCGATATTGTTGGACGATGACTCGACGTTTATTGGTGAGAAAACTGCACTTGCTAACAATAACTCGGCTAGGGGATTCGATCTTGTCGACGACATTAAAGCTAAAGTGGAGAAAACTTGCCCTGGAGTAGTTTCCTGTGCCGATATTCTTGCCATTGCAGCTCGTGACTCGACAGTCGTAGTAAGTCTGCTTTTAAGTAGCAGCTGCAACGCGATGTTATGGTCCTTATTTTACGGTTCTGTTTTCTTTAACGTTGATTTTATTGTAATTGACCGCAATGTGACTGTGAAAATGTCGGACCACCGCAGTTAATGGCCTTTTTATCATTTCCAGCTAGGGGGTCCGTCATGGAAAGTTAAATTGGGGAGGAGGGATTCCATCACTGCTAGCAGGGCTGATGCAAACAAGTTCATTCCTGCACCCCAATTCACCTTAAGTGCTCTCAAATCAAACTTCCATGCTCAAGGACTCTCATTGAAAGATTTGGTGGCACTTTCAGGTAATCAGACTCTTAACTAGGCAAATTCTACACTCTTTCGAGTTATGTTACTCTGATTCGGGTATTCCCATATCTAAAAATGTGTCGATAAAGGTGTTTGATATGAGTACTTTAAGAGTGATGAAGAATCCAAGTCAAATAGAGAAAAAACCGGAAGGCGTATCCTTTTGTTTTGATTAACTACTGGTTTGATTTTGGAATGGTATGTAGGTGCACACACTATTGGCCTGGCAAGGTGCACAACATTTCGAGCACACATCTACAATGACTCTAACATTGATCCGTCATTTGCCAAGTCCCTGCAACACAAATGCCCCAGAACCGGAAAAGATAGCATTCATCAAGGCCTTGACTTACGGACACCGATTACTTTCGATAATTTCTACTTCAGAAACTTGTTGAAAAAGAAGGGTCTCCTCCGGTCCGATCAAGAGCTCTTTAACGGCAAAACGGCCGATTCTCTGGTTAAAAAGTATGCTGCAGATTCTTCCAAGTTTTTCAAACAGTTCACCAAATCTATGATCAAGATGAGCAACATCAAGCCTCTCACAGGAAGTTCTGGGCAAATTAGGATCAATTGCAGAAAAGCCAACTGAAAAAATATGGTGTTTGTAAAAGGATTATAGCTACTATTTCTGTCTTATTTCTGAACTTTATCTATAGCTGCTGTAGAACATCTGGTAAACTTATCAGAAACAGTGAAAATTTACTTTTTACTTTCATGATTTGCTTAAAGATGCCTTCATTCGAGTTGTTTATAATACAGTCGTGATAAATCAGAAAAGAAAGCTTACTCAAAGGCAGCATTGGAGGCTGAAGGAACCTTAAGCTTTCAATAGAAGATCTTGAAAAGAAAAAAACATCACAACAAACTAAAGCCAATCAACAGAAGGAACTTGGCAACCTACGTTACCTTATTTAAACCTTCCACGTTTTTCCAAATCCTTTTGTGACAATTAACCCAATCTTTACGCGTTTACACACTATAAAAAGGGCCTCATTTGGTTTCCAATATGATTGGCAACCAGTTTGCATTAACCAGCATGGCTTTGTTTCTTTCACTGTTACTGATTATATTGATTGTTGCTGTTTCTTCGTGTCAGACCAATGGCAAACTCTCTCCTAATTACTATTCATCCACTTGCCCGCAAGCTTTATCTATTGTGAAGGCCGAAGTTGGCGCTGCTATAAAGAACGAAACTCGCATGGGAGCTTCGTTGCTGAGATTACATTTCCACGACTGCTTCGTTAACGTGAGTACTCTTCATTTTTCTTGAAATACCCGTGTTTTACAATCCGACACTGAGCCTTCATGGTGAACAGGGTTGTGACGGGTCGGTACTTTTGGACGATAACTCGACGTTTATAGGTGAGAAAACCGCAGTTCCAAACAATAACTCGGCGAGAGGGTTCAACGTCGTTGACAACATCAAAGCTCGACTGGAGAAAGCGTGTCCTAGAGTTGTATCCTGCGCTGATATTCTCGCCATTGCTGCTCGGGATTCGGTTGTTCAGGTAAGTACACTTAGTACCTTATTGCAGTCGACAATGTTATGAATTGATCATTTTCGTGGTGTATGCAGTTAGGGGGTCCGTCATGGAAGGTAAGGTTGGGAAGAAGGGATTCAACAAGCGCTAGCAGAAGTGCCGCAAATGCCTCTATTCCACCACCAACCTCTAATCTAAGCGCTCTTATTTCAAGCTTCTCTGCTCAAGGCCTCTCAATAAAAAACCTTGTAGCACTTTCTGGTAATCCAAATGTCATTTTCGGATAACTACATTTTAGCACAGACACATCATGGGTCATTTTTGGATTCGCAGGTTCACACACCATTGGCCTCGCCCGCTGCACATCATTTCGGACTCACATCTACAACGACTCCAATATAGACCCCTCCTTTGCCAACTCGTTGCGACGGATTTGCCCAAGAAGCGGCAACGATAGTGTGCTCGCCCCTCTCGACCGTCAAACACCAACTTGTTTCGATAACTCATACTACAAGAATTTGTTGGATAAGAAGGGTTTGCTTCATTCAGATCAAGAGATCTTCAACGGAAGTTCTTTAACTGATGGGTTGGTTAAAATGTATGCAGCCGATACTTCATTATTTTTCAAGGAATTTGTCAAGTCTATTATCAAGATGGGAAACATTAAACCTCTCACAGGAAATGCTGGGGAAATCAGAATCAACTGTCGGAAAGCAAATTGAAACACGTTTCCATACTTGCAAGAAATTTTATAAAAATAAAGTTGTCTGTCTGTTGCTCTTTACATTCATGTGATTTAAAATGCTTGGAGTGAGTGATTGAGATGTTCATATAATTTAAACTTGTACTACCTCTTTTTTCTTTAATAAAATGTTTATGCAATAAAATAGCTCTTCTACTTGTAAGATATTGGATTTCAAATAAAAAAATTACAATTCTTTAATTCGAGTTCATAGCTTTGAGCTATCGAGTAAGTCAAATTTGAATATCCCAATAATTGATTATAGAATTAATGAGTGTAAAAAGTATACTGATTTTTGTAAAGCCCAAATTAACTCATCTTTGAAACAATTGAGCGAATTGAATGTTGGAATTTCTCTATCAAAAAAAAGTAAAAGAATGATTAACTTTTACAGGATCCAATTGAATAAGAAGATTAGATGAGCAAAGTAAGTCTACCTTTTCCTTTTTTTTTGATGGAAACTGATGAAGAAAGCAGAAATATAAAAAAACAACTAATGTTTTGCTTAAAATGAGCTCCAGTAACAATCTTGGGTCCTTTACTACTATTATTATAATAGAAAGAAAGGTATAACCCAGAGCTTATTTAGCCTCTGTATAGGGTAAAATGTTTCTTTCAGTAGGCTCCACCACTCAAATCCAAGCAAACCACAAATCTACATATACTACGAATTATGAATATTAAAATTTATATAAATGTAATGACTGATTCGCACTTAACAGAATAACCAGACAATGATACATGACGTGCCGCATGTACATTATGCTTACATATAAAAACCAGTGTTTAACAGTGACTAATTTAATACGCAGGGACTAATTTGCTTATTTTTTTTAGTAAAATGGGTCAAATGTGATTTAACTCTTACTACAGGACTCCATGATACTTTTACCGGTGCTCTTATAAAAATCCGAGAAAAGATTGAACACCTATGCCCGACAACAATCAAATCCGATTAACAGAGGCCTAACCTGCATTATTGGTAGTACAAGAGAAAACTTGGACAACACAGAGAGAAGACAAAAGCTTCCTAACAGCATGATACCAATAATTCACAATTGAAAAAGGGAATCAAGTCCATGCTTTAATGCCAGTGTCGGCAGAGTATGCTTTTTTATGAACTACAGATTTGCTAAACGTGGAAAATCTGTCAATCAAACACATTAAAAGCTACTCTAAAAGAGTAGAAAGTGTGGTCTAAACTATCATGGTGGCTAATTATAACTGGATGCACATTCGCTATGGGGAAGACTTTCAACCATTATATTACACCCAAAATTGTCGGCGACTATATCCTTATGTTGTTCCGACTCTTTATTTTCCTACAAGTTCCAATGCATCAACACTAGTATCCAACACATTAAAACAAGGGTATGGATATATGAGTCTCTAAGGACTCTCCAAATACCCGAAAAGCTTGAAAAAAATTGAACCTACATACTCATTTCCAACACTCACATTCGAATCAGAGTATCATAGCTCAACTTGTCAATGAAATCGTGGGGTAAGTTGTGCTTGGAAGCATATACCTCAGCGGCTCAGCCTTCTCTAAGTGTTGCTATCGTGGTGACATAACCAAACCACTAAGCTCAGCTTAAAACATATTTAATCAAAGAGACCAAAGAAAGATATGACTTAATGCAAAAGCAAACATCAACATCAATGTGTAATAACTAATACTAATAACGTAACTAAAGCAAAAAAAAAAAAAAGCAATTGTAGATTAAAGAAAAGGCATGATATCATTGTTTTGCTTCCTGAAACATGCTTCATCCGATTTTTATGTTTAACACTTGAATTCCACTCCATGTGTGAAAAAAGCAAGACTGATCTAAATGCCATAGCACAGCCTATAAACAAGCATTCATGGCATGTTAATGATTCAATAACAGGCAGAATGTAATCATTTTGGAGTTAAATTCATTCCATGAAGTGAAAAGATAAATTGTCCATTGACACAGCATTTTGTTTGTCATTTCTTCTTTTTCACCCCTAGTGGAGTAAAATGCTGGAATGGGAAAAGGGAAAGAACAATCTTACCGTTACCTGCCATTATGCGTATCAAAAAATTGTCGTGCTGAAACCAAGGGAAGCAATCATGATGGGATGAAACACTGTACATATATGCATCATTTACTCAAACTTGGATGTGAGTGTTAAATAAGGGTATGTCAGACACGGTATGTTCATTTCCAAGTTTTGGTTTATGAAATTTGGAGAATCCTTGGAGTCATATCGTTATACCTATATCCATAGATGCGTCAAACACAAATACATAAAAAAAGATGAAGAGTCGGAGCAACATAAGTTTTATATATAAGGCTGATAGAGAACTTCTAAATAAATTGTTTTAATGAAAGGCCAAAATCTCCCAAAGATTAATAGCATAACTATCCATTCAATACAAATTAAGAAACTAGGGGAGTTTTTAAGCAAACCTTTCAAAATAGCATTAGCCATGATTTGGAGATATCAATATCACCATCTCCATCCATCTTTTTCCTATATTAAAGACAAGGTGAAAAGACTTTGGTAAATAAGGTAAGTGAGGGAAAATATTTAAATGAAGATAATCATAATCTAAGCAAACATTAAGTAATAGCGATTATTCTAAATTACTGAAACAGAGAAAAGAATAGCGGTGAACCTTGATAACAAAAAGTATGAAAAAAAGAGTAAAGAAGATTAAATATCTAAATAAATAAGACCATATTTTCAATACCTAAATATAACATGCTATCACAAGATACAATAGTTCAAATATCTTAAACTTTCATGTTCCAAAAGTCATTTTCTGAGTCCTCAGAGGAACTTGGCTTAGAAATGTAGACAAGAGGAAAACTTGGGCATCTAAAGCAAAACCGATTTAAAAGGGAACGACAGTCTTTCACTCTCATCACCTACCATCTCCTTCGAGACTCGATTATGTTAGGAAACAGAAGATATATGAATGAAAATTGATACAAAACAAATATGAGGAAAACCAGGGCATCTAAAACAAAACCATTTTAAAAGGGAACAACAGTCTATCATTCTCATCACCTACCATCTCCCCCAAGACTCAATTATTATATGGAACAGAAGATATATGAATGAAAACTGATAATAGGAATAAGGATTTGTTAACCAAGTTAGCAATTGTTTCACAGCCTTTTTTTTCTTTCTATTTTCTAATATCCAAACATATGGTCAAGCACAAGGTACCAAAAGACTAAACATTTGGAACATTTCATCGATAAAAGTTTTGGAGTTCTCGTCTTATAATTGTGGCCTAAACACCTAACAACCTATCAAGTTGAGAGTGAATGCTGAAAAAAACTTCCATCTTCTATGTAGTTGTAAATATCTACTTACAACATTGAAATACCATTTGATTGCCTCAAGGACTAACATACCATAATATTGATAATCATCCAACTATGCTTTTAAGTTTGCTAACAATTTTTAAGTATCCTTTTCCTTCTAGAGTAATCAAAGACTACAAAGTATCAAACCAACAAGAAATGCAGAGTGTTCAAAGAAACCCACCTTAAATCCAGCCTCGTTGTTTCGCGTGATCAACAACTCATATATCGAAACCACAAAGTACAGTTTACATGCAAAACCCTGAAAACTAGAGAGGAAAAGTGGCTGAGAAAAAACATAGATAACCAACATCACATAATTTTCAGACCATAGAGTATATCCCAATTACTGCTTCTAAAAAATAAGTAGTTCCACAGATCAAAAACACTAATCAATTCACACAATTACTGTCTAGAATCTAAATAACTATATTCAAACAAATAATGTAGCTTGCATTGAAAATGAAAAAAAAGAAACAAAAAAAAACTACTAAAAACTAAATTAATAAAATCAACATCAATTAAAATTCATAGACTTATTGTAGATGCAATTCTATTAGCTTAACTGGGCATAAAATCAAAACCCACTAAGCTCTAATGCAGAAAGAATGTTAATTAATTCATTAAAAAATAAAATTCAACAAAAAATGTTACTTAAAACCCAAAAAGCTTAATTGTTACAAGATGTTCATTAATACATTTTTATCATTAATACATTTTTATTAAAACAACAAAAGTAACATTCTCTCATGGACAAAAAAACCCAAATTCAAGAACTAAAAACCCTAGACCACCCAGACTCGAAAATCAAAACCCTCTTAAAACATACAAATGTAAACCACAGGAAGAAAAAACCGAGAACCAATCAAAATTACATGAAAAAAAGGCGTTTTTAGCGATGTAGACGGCGTGGAGCTAGCGTTTGCCTTTTGTTACTCTGACTTCTTCCCCTGTCCTTGTTCTTGTCATTTTTATTGTTGATGATGGATTCAGTGGCAGTGAACTTGGAATTAGAACTAAGATAACTAATGGGGTATTTGAGAAGGTTCCTTTTGCTGGTTTTACTTCGTTTTGTTAATGATGATTCAGTTTCTTTCATCTTTCTCTTCTTTCCAGAGAAATCTGAACGTGGGTTTCTTTTGTAGAGTGCATTGATGCAGCTGGTTTCGAGTTGGCGGGAAAATTCAGTTAATATAGCCATGAAAGTGGAGGGATTCTAGGAAAGGATGGAATTATTGAGAAACCATTGAAAGCTCTGGACGCTGCTCTAATCCAACAAGTTATTGGATTCCTAAGACTCAACCGCCGACATTTTCAATATCCAATGCTTTTGGGCCAATTTGGTTATCGTATATTTGGCAAATGCCAAAGCAAAGCTAAATTCTTAACCATTCAGTCGCCATGGATGAAGCCCAATGTGCTTCAGTTTGTAATATTTGTTGGTTTCTCTCAGTGTTCTTAGCCCACATCTATAATAAAGAGGGTTAATATAACTTTTAGTCCCTGAACTTGGTGATTAGGTCCACTTTGATACTTGTACTTCTTTTTGGGTTAACTTTATTATTTGAATTTGATAACTAGGGTCATTTTGGTCTTTTAACTTAAATTCATCAAGATTTGAGGACGTGGCACTTTAAGACTGTACCACGTCATAATTTAAATATTTAAAAAATAATTTTTTTCAAGTAATTATGTGATACAATCTTAAGGTACTAATTTGAAAAAAAAGAAACACATATACCAAATTAGACTTAATTTCTAAATTCAAGTTATATGAACAGTAAGATTATTTTTAATTACCTAAGATTAAATATATATTTGTCTTAAAATCAAAGTGAATTTAAGTAATGATTATTTTTTCTTCATATTCCTATGCACTATGAATAAAAAATTAAAACATAAAATTAATATTCAAATATGTAATATTTATAAAGCCATAAAAAAAACAATAGATTAGAAAGTGTTAGAAATATTTAATTTTTTATAAAAATTCACACCAATATTTTTATCTAAATTGTTAATAATATTTAATTATTTAGACTAAATGGTGACATAATAAAAGTATAAAAATCAAATTATATTAAAAATCAAAGCAAAAGAATTAAATCTTAATTTTAAATATAGTAAAGAGATCAAAATTAAAATATCACCATTTTCTTATAACACGAAAAAGCCACGTGGCCTTCTTTTATAGATGATCGAAGTTTGGGTCATATTATCTAAAAAAAATGCTAAACTATGGACAGAATTGAATGATTTTACAATTGAAAATCAACAATAGAAAGTGGGTCTGAAAACCAAGATTTCAGTTAAGTGAATAGCTCTTAAAACCTTTGCTAAAATATTGGGAAAAAATTTGTGGAGCACGAAGCTCAGAAATCAAAGCCTATGTGCTGATGTTTGTATACTTAACTCTATTGATATAGATATAATAGGATGTGAGTTCGTATGTGATAAAATGCAGTATTTTTTTATTTATTAATTAAAAAAGGACTATGAAAATTACAAACAATGGAGTTTGGTGAGCTAATAAAAGAAAATAGTAATTCCCACTACTGCTAACACCACCACCTGCTCAAAGTGAGAAATATCTCAGCTCCTAGTTTTTCAGTTCAGGTTCAAATGCTAATGGCCCACAGGATCAACGCACATGTCAAAAAGTAGAGTCAGGAACAAAAACCAGCCAAGAGGTGAGAAAGCCTCTGGTTTAACCTTATCCAATGTTCCAAGAGATAGTGAAAACCTCAAATCCAGGGGCCACATGCACCGCATTCCCAACAAAAGCACACGTTTCAACATCATCTCACTTTCTCTATAAATTACTTTCCCTCTTCCCTTTCAATCTCAGCTTCACATATAACTAGCAAAAACAGATATTAACCAGAAAAACATGGAGGCATTTCAGTCTTGGGTTTCAGAACACAAGCTCACTAGCATTGGTCAGTTCAAGATTTAATTCCTTTTGTTTCATTATTTTTTCTGGATGTTCATTTTTTTTTGTTGATATGGTGCAATATTGGGTCTTGCAGGTGCAGTTTGGGCATCTGCAATTGGGGCATCGTTGGCTTACAACAGCCGTGGAAAAAGCCCCCTTAAGCCAAGTCTGCGGCTTATTCATGCAAGGTTTCTTTCTGAAACCTGATTAAACTTAGCTTAAAATGCATACTTCTATCAGTATTTTATGGTAGATGCTGGTGATGATGATGATTATGATGAAAACGTGTTTGATTTTATGTAGGATGCACTCACAAGCCTTAACACTGGCGGTGCTATCTGGTGCAGCAGCTTACCATTACTATGAAAAAAGCACCAGTAACCAAGAGAAGGTCACCAATGCCTAGACCAGATTCATAGCTCATAATAGCTATATTATGTAACATTGAAATCTTGGTTATCTGTGGTTTGATGATGATGAAAATATTGAAATTAATGATGTATCCTTCATTTTTTTTCTGAGTGTTACCTTTGATTGATCTTTTATCTTTCTACTTTCGAGTTTCTTTTCATAATATCACCAAGTTGAATGAAAGGAAATAAACAGAAGGGGACGAATTAAGTAACCAGAAGCAGCTGTATCATTTGTTCCCAAAGATGCCATTTCTACAAACAAACCGACAAGAAATGCAGGCAGCAATTGAAAAGAAATAAACAGAAGGGAACGAATGAATCGATAGAAACCGAAAAAGCAGTGATATCAATCTTTAACTATAAAAGAAAAAACAACCCACAACTTTCTTCTCAATCCTCATCTTCATTTCTTGGTGAAATAAAGAATAGCTTACAGCAAATATCCATGGTGATCAAAGTTCATGGAATTCCCCTCTCTACATGCACTGCACGCGTCTTGCTTTGCCTATGCGAGAAAGGCCTCCAATACGAGCTTGTCCCGGTCGACGTCCAAAATTCTGCCCACAAAAAACAACCTTATTTATCTCTAAATGTAAGGCTATTGACCATTGGGGTTGATGGGTGAGGTTGGGTTCAGCTTCATATCTTATATACTATATATAGTTTTTTAAATTCGACCTAAATATAAACATAATCCAATTTTTTTTAATGATAGCCCTTTGGCCAGATACCGGCATTAGAAGATGGAGATGTCAAGATCTTTGGTAAGATTCATTAATTCTTTAAAAAAATTTGTTTTTGTTGATAATTTGTATGAATTCCATTGAAAACCAGAATCAAGGGCAATATGCAAGTACTTGGCACACAAATATAACGAAACTAGAATCACCATCGATCTTTTGGGTTCAAGTAGTTTAATGGACTCCACCGTTGTGGATACATGGATGGAAGTTGAGTCTCACCAATTCAATCCTCCAATGCAAGCACTCATTCGCCAAATGATCGTCAATCCAGTATACGGGATCGCCCCTGACGAGAAGATTATCGAGATCGAATTGCAGAAGCTAGCGAAAGTTCTCGATGTCTACGAGGAAAGGTTGTCGGAATATAAATATCTGGGAGGAGATTTCTATAGCATGGCTGATTTGCACCATATACCTTACCTTGTTTATTTCATGAGAAGCTCTAAATCGTCAATTGTAAGTAGTCGGCCTTGTGTGAATGCTTGGTGGAATGATATTTCATCAAGACCTGCATCTGTTCAAGTTGCGGAACTCATGAAATTTTAGATCTTATTTTCTTTTGATGAGACTTAATCAGGAAAAAGATGTATGAATAATCCCTTTAAAAAGATGTATGAATAATATACTCGTGTATTGGCATGATTGTTAAGGTGTTCACTGTTTTAAATGTAGTTTGATTTAAATCAGGCTAGTTGCGTTGTTATTAAGATTTTACTCTCCTCTTATAATTCATTAAAAAAAAATCATAATACGACAGAGATGAGTGTGTTAAGAAACAAGAACACTTACAAAGCAAATTAATATAATAATAAATTTAGTATTCCATTTTTACAAATTATATCAATTCGGTTGTAATTTTAAAAATTTAAACCCTAAAAGTATCATTTCCCAAAATTAGTTCTGCTTGGCCGTCCTAAACATAGATTACAATTGCTTTGAGAAACCCATGTGGTTTGGTAGCAATTGCAGAGGCTGAAGGGTAAAAATGAGAGAAAATTGTTTAAGTACCAAAATGGTAAAAGAGATATAGTTTAGGGGGCAATTTTTATATTAAAATAAAAAGTAGAATGATTACAGTAGTTTAACCTTTTATATCACGTGTAGCTGTAGATTATAAAAAGTTGAAGATGGATTGATTTAATCAGCAATTCATACAGAAAACATACGACACTGGCAACTCCAACAACAGGTTGAAAATGACAAATAACTCGAAATTCCTAGCCTTGCAACTTCAAACAACACGTTGAAATGCAGCCCTGCAATTTCAACAAGTAGAGAAAGCAATGCTCGAAAATTGCAGCCATTGTTGAAGCAGCAAGCTCAGATTTATTCAAACCCTAAATAGTGCAAAATAAGAAACTAGTAAGTGGAGCAGGTTTTAGACATAGTGGTTTACCCTGACCCACTTAGCTTTTATTCCATGATGTTGTCCAGTTTCTCTCCCATCTCAGGGTTGAGATAGTTCTTCCAGTCCGCGATCTGCCCTTTTCGGAAGTAAACATTGTTGTTAATTCCCCTTTCAGCATCTCCATATTTCCCATGAAGAACTGTTACCGCTTTATCCATAAATACCGAACTAAGGCTTTGTTTAACATTACTTCTCAAAAGCATTTTTGGAACAAAAAGTATTTTTGAAATAAAAAACATTACTAAAATAAAGTGCTTTTGAATTTTTCAAAAAGTGTTTTTGACATCAAAAATATTTTGAAAAAGTATTTTTTTTTTTACTAAAAAGAAATGAAGAAAATTTTAACTTTTCTCAAAAATACTTTTTGACTTAAAAACATTTTTAAAATACATTATTAAACTAGCCCTAAATAAATTATGAATTCTAAAACAAGAACCCAATATTTGACCCATTTCGTCTCAGATAATGATACCTGATACTGCTTTTTTTGTTTGAAATCAAGTAATCTGCATCAACATTCACATTTAAATTCAATACATAAATAAAAAATTTAGATATGATCCCTAATTTTTTTTTCAAAGAAGAATTCTAACATAGCACATATTTATCTTTGTTCAACACTCACATTTTAATCCATTTATAAAAGTAGCAATCAATATTTATCAAGAAAATTTTATTCAAAGTCAGTAAATTATTAGTAAGTTAATATTTTTGTAATTTAACTTCAAAAAATTACAAAATTATTATTGAATTATTTGAAATTTTAATTTTAAATCATTAAACTATTTAAAAGTTTTTATTCAAGTCACTGAGTTATTTATGATTTGACTAATAGTATGAGGAATTAGTATCCATTAACGAGTAAAACATACATTAGATCTAAGTTGATCTAATGGTCAGTGTTGGAAAACTGAGCACAAGCTATTTGGGTTATGTTTCGCTGGTTCGTGATGTTTAAAATTGTTTCATAAAAAAACTAAATTGAAGAAGAGAATAGAAAGAAAAGCTTTCAATTAGTGCAAGCGCATTACTTGATGACTTAAATGAAAACTTTAAAATAATTCAGTAATAATTTTATAACTTTTAAAATAAAATTACAAAAATATAAATTTACGAATCTAGAAATAATTTATCCTATTTAATTTTTGTCCAGCACTCACTCTCAATCTCAAATCCACTTATGAAAGTGACAAATGGCTCCTAGTTTTCCCCTCAGCTTGTTGAAATGCAAATGGCCCACATTGGGGAGAGTTTAAAATAACCGATACCAAGAAAACCAGCCGAATGAAAGGCCTCTGGTTTAGCGGAATGTCAAGCAGGGGCAGGCCACTGACACTACCACTGCCACTGCCGCAGTCACTGCAAACACACATGTCAACATCATCTCACTTAACTATAAATCACCTGCCCTCACTTGCCTCTCTATCTCATCCAATTTTATCTGCTTTTCTAACCAGTACTTCACATAACAAGCAAAAGTGGTTACCAAGAAGATGGATACAGTTGAGTCGATTCGGTCCTGGGTCTCAACTCACAAGCTCACCAGCATTGGTCAGTTTTAATTCTTTGCTTTTTAACCAGTACCTCTCTTATTTTATTGTCTTGACGGGCCTGGTATTGATTATTGAAAGGAGCAATCTGGGCATCAGCAATTGGGGCATCAATGGCTTATACTGGTACGAGAACTGCCCTTAAGCCGAGTCTTAGGCTTATTCATGCTAGGTACATACGCATCACCTCTTTTTCAAGCATTAACTAAGCTGAAATTTAATAGTTCCAATATGTGTTGTAGAGTCTGAGTTACATACTTAGTTTTTTTGTGTATGAAAGGATGCACTCCCAAGCCTTAACACTGGCAGTGCTATCGGGTGCAGCAGCTTATCATTATTACGTCAAGAGTTGCAGAAAGCAAGAGGAGGCAGCCAGTGCCTAGTAGAAGAGATTATATATATATGTTATATATAGCAATCAATCTTCCCTTTTATGTGAAACTGCAAGGCCTATCTCTCCCTTTGAGAGAGAGTAGCATATTAATTATGATTCTAGAATTATCAATTATAACAATGATCCAACATTTAAGACTACGAGCTTCATATAAATCCACCTTAGCAATGAAAAAAATGGAAGGCCCAAAGATGACAAACCTGTAGCAGGATGTCTGCCTGGTTTGAAATGCCAATTTTATTAATCACTGACCTGAAAATGTAAGAAAAGTGGTTCTAATTAAAACATTAACTGAGTATTGTTCAATTCATATCACATACAAACAAGGACTCGTCTGGAGTTGTTTGCGAGGCTTTACCTCGTCAAGGTGGATGGAAGGAATATGAGTTATCTTGAGCCACTCCTTTCCTTTCCTATTTCAAATCTTCGGATTCAACAGAGAATAATCTGTTTATACTCAATGAAGAGGAGGAGGAAGGCAGCCTATGTTCCGACATAGAATCAAGCTTGTTACATGAATTTATTTCAATTGTTTGCCTGAAGAAATATGCTATTTAGGGGAAAATGTTATAGAAAACGTATTGCTAACCTACGCTGAAAAATTGTAACATAAACTGAAAGGTCAAGAAAGTGTCACTGTCTCTCTCCTGTCCTTGAAGGATATGTGCTTTAGTATCTATCCTTTAGGTAGAAGGTTCGAGGGTTGGTATTTCAAAGAAATTAAGAAAAAAAAATATGAAATCTTAATTAAGGTATTATTAAATACCTTTTAATATTATTTTTAATGGGAATAAAATATAGAAGTGTTCATGGGTCGGGTCTAAATATCATATAAATATATTTTATTTTTGTCCAAACTCGGCTCGGCTCAAAATCCGAATCTAAAATTTTATCCAAATCCGTCTATATTTCCAAAAGACTAACCTAAACTCATTTTAGGCCAACCCATATTATTTTTTAATTTTTTCTAAAAAAATATTTATTTTCTTTTCTTTTCTTTTAATATTTAATAATTTTATACATTTTTTATTTATTAAAATTTTTTATATACTCATCTTAATATTATTTTAATGTTTACATTAGAATAGTATATTATATATTTAGTATATGTTTATTTTTTAAAAAGTGTTATATATTACATAATATAAAGTATTATAAACTTAAAACGGGTCGGATTGGGTTAGACTTGGGCTCAAATGTTCAAGCCCAAATTTGACTCATATTTTAAACGGACCTAATATTTTTGTCCAAACCCTCACAAATTTTGAATGGGCCTTCGAACATGGGTAAGTGACACGACCCATGAACAGGCCTAATAAAATATAACTATTATATATATAAAATTTATTTTTTATTATGATTTTTATAAATTTTAATTTAATTACACACTTAGATAAATATAAAATATATAAAATATAATTTAATTCAAATATAAATATACTAGAATTAACTTTTATCAA
Source organism: Gossypioides kirkii (assembly GCA_005610355.1). Classification (NCBI taxonomy): domain Eukaryota; kingdom Viridiplantae; phylum Streptophyta; class Magnoliopsida; order Malvales; family Malvaceae; genus Gossypioides; species Gossypioides kirkii. The sequence continues at coordinate 8,169,046 of CP032252.1, read as the reverse complement.
ATCAACCTTAAAATCTGAATTAAATACTAAAAAAGTAATACAATTACCTTTAACTATCAAAATATATAACTTTTGTCAAATACAGATATCACATTAGACAAAAAAAAGTGTCAAACTCAGATACCAAATAATATATTAAGCCAATCGAAAATAACATTATTTATAAAAAATAATTTTATATTATATATTACTTAAAAATGATACTATCTTGATATTTAAAAAAAAAAAAGAAATTATAGTATGATATATGGGCCCAAATAATTACCTCAAATGTGAATATTAAGATCCAAATCCAACCTTCAAAATTCAACTCACCACCCTAATCCCATATCTCAAGGGGCATAAACATAGTCTAAATACAAATATTAAGATCCCAATCCTTACCTCAAACCTAAACCTGAATTAAACTCTAAAAATTTTCATTCATGAATACTTCTAATCAGATTTATTCATGGATCAGTTTCAAGGTCAACTCGAAAAATAGAAGGGTTTGGACAAAAATATAGGCTCGAAAATGAGGCTTGGACAAAAAAATAAGGCTCATTTTTTAAATGAATCAAGCATCGGGTAAGCTTTTTTAGCAAGGGCCTGACCCAACTTGGTTCGAATTTGCCAAAAAAAATATTGTTGTTTTTACTATTTTGCCACTATTTTCATTATTTCGCTATTATATTGATATTATTCTGTTGTTATTGTTTGAATATTGTATAACTTTTTTATTATTATTAATTTTACTATTATTTTAGAGATATTTACCTGTTAAATTACATTTATTTTAGTTAAGTATTTTTTAAATTTTTTTCATTTGTTGGGAAACATTTATTTTAATATTTTTATTGTATTTGATGTATTATATTTTTAAATTTATTTTTATATAAAAATAATAATATAAAGTATTTTAATATAGATGGACCAAGCTTAAATTTTATCATTTTTATCCGAGTCGGGCTTAGACAAAAATTTACGCTCAAACCGAATCGAGGTCGGACCTAAAAACAGGTCTAATTTTTTTAATTAATCCGACCCGACCCATGAACAACTCTACTTATAACTCCATTCATGAAAGCTGACCTCACTTGTGTGACGTTAATATTGCTGATTTAGCAACTTACAATAATAATGAAAAAGCAAAGGGTTTTGAACATAAACGAACCACATTCGTACGTGTTTCATATTTGCTTACTTTTATTCTTTTAACTTTCCCTTGTTGAAAAATTCTTCTAAAAGTCCGAATATATGCCCTTTTGTTTCCATTTAACGAATTTTTTTAAATATTTATTAAAAAGTTTTTAATATATTTATTTTGCTCATTAATGAGGCCTTTAATACACTCTCAAGTATTAAATATAATTCCTTAATTAATTAGACTAAAATATAAAAATGTTGTTATTCATGTGTTTCTAGAAGAATATCGAATATGGTTTGGAGATGACAATCTAAAAATGAACCTAACAAGCGGCTCCAGTGGAAAAGAGGATATTGTTCATATTAAAGGTTTTGGGTTTGAGCACCTGTGTGTGCAAGGTGTATGTGCGTTGTCAAAAAGTTAAGAAAATATGAGTAGATACTATCATCCTGGTTCCTTCTAAAATGGGAAAATTTTTTATTTACATCCTTTAAAATTTTTAAAATTTAAATTAGTAAAAGTAAAGTTACACTTCAACCCTTAAAATGATAAAATTTGATTTAATCATTTGAAAATTATAAAAATATTAATTATTAAAATAATGAAATTACATTTTTTTGAATATACTGATGTGATTACATGGTAGTATCTGTTCATACTTTCTTAACTCTTTGACAAGGCACACACACCTTACACACACAGACGCTTGAACCCGAGACCCCTAGGATGAACAACATCCTCTTTTCCACTGAAGCGACTTGTTGGGTTCAATGAAATTACATTTTTACTATCATAAACAATTACAGTTTATTTTCGACCCCCTAAAAAAAATTCTAACTTCGACCTTGTGTTTAATAACATCATGATTGTGGGTTCAGAACGTATGCCTAGTTTGTTTTTGATAAAGGGTTTTTATCAATTAATTAAATGAAATCGAGGGAAATAATTGTGAAATTAGGTCTAATTAATTGAATATAATAATATTGTAATCCAAACATTTTTTTGGTGAATTACAATAACAGGGCAATGCTCGAATAACAAACGCAACTAGCGCGACTCGAACCCGAGTCACATATGGGACGATAAACACTCTTAACCATCAAACCATTACATGGGTTCATAATCCAAACTTTTTTAATAACACATAGCTCTAGTGGTAATATAGTTATTCACAAATATTTTATATGTTGTAGGGCACGAACTCAGGCCATACCAAAAGAAAATGTTCACATTTCTTTGATAATTAGTTATGCACTACACATGATTCGTTTGAACAGATTACTTTCATTCGATTAAACTCATTGCTTCATGCTTTCCACATAATCAAAAGACAAAATTTTAATTGAAGATAATATTAACATGTTAAAAAATCCACCCGACCCCTCAACAAACCTAAAATATAAATAATTTTGTTTTTTTTTTCGAATCTAACCTTATTTTATAAAAATATTACTTAAACAAGCACAAATCCAACCAAATAATATATATATATATATAATAGATCCCTCTTAAAGAGAATCATCAACCCTTAAAAAATAAGTTGGCTCCTTCTCAAAATATATGCTTTGTCTGTGATCTGGCTTAATTTATAAACAACCTCCAAATTATCTTTTTGGACTATTCAATTATGTTGATTTTTTAAATATAAATAAATACGAATATTTTTATATTTTCTTTTAATACTTTATAAAAACTTTTCATTTATAACAGTACATGAAAGAAAAAGATCTTGATAATATTAATGATACAAATTAAAATTCAAATGATGATGAACTCGATGACTAACATTTGATGAAAATTAGCTTATGTTAATGTTATTGTGGATGTATGCGCTTAAAATCATATTTACAATTCACTATAATATGATAATTATGATGAATACGATTTTTTTTATACAAATTTAATGTTTATTCTATTAAAATTTATGTTTTATCTCATTGGGATAAAAATTTTAGTTTTGATAGAAGTTAAATTTTATTCATTCATTCGATTACTTGATGGATGTACCAGATTAAAAGTTGATCATTATAAATTGATCCTCCTCTACCTATTAGGGTTACACACATAAAACTCATTTAGTAAAAATGAATTTGGGAATTAATGACACAATTGAAAACTCATTTAGTAAAAATGAATTTGGGTATAATTATTTATACACATCTCAGACATGTTTAGACATTCACAATAATAAATGAATCCCATTGAATCGAGTGTAATTCAAGTTTTTCAATTATACTCTATCAATCAAACACTTGTAAAAGGAATAATTACATTTTTAATCCAATTACTTTATGATAAGATGGGATAGTTTGCATTTAAAGTAGGCCCTATCTTATTATAAGTTATAGATTCCTTCATCCCCATTTCTCTGCTTTATAAATACCACTTTAACCCTTCTGTTAAATACAAAGACCAATGTTGCCAAAGAAAAATACCACAAGCAAGTCTCATCTCCACCATAACCCACCACCAGGTTTGCCTTTTCTTCATTCTTCCATCCATTTTCTATTTTCAGTTCAACCACCTAAAATATATATATCCTAAGTGCAGGTGAAGATGATGCAACATGTTGTCCAGCTACAACAAAGAAAGGGGGAGGAGGCTTCATGAATATGCTGTAATCTATTTCTCTGCTTTTTATTTTTATTTTTTCAGTTGTTTTAAATCACAAATATCTAATTCATCCAAAATATTTCAGATTTGATTTTTGTTTTCGTTCTAATAGGATTTTTCTTTCATTTAATTAAAGTTTAATTTGATTTCTTTGAGTTGTTTGTAATATAAATTAAAATTTTTATTTCTCAACAGCTTAAATCAATTTAATAAAACTGAAATTATTTTTCAAAATCGATTAAATTGGAATGATCAAGGAAAATAAAATTTAGAATAAATAAATATCATTAACAATAAAAATATCAAAATTTTAAATTAAATAAATGCTATTAGCAATAAAAAAACATTGACAATAACAATTTAAAAATAAACTATAATGATTATTAGTTTCTTCAATTGTTTATGATTTTATATATTATAGGTTAATAACTTTAAATTTTTAATTATTTATTACTTTTTATTTCAAAAGTTATTTTGATAATTATTAATTTTATAATAAATTTAAACTGATTAAATAACTTGTTCAGCTTTCATCTAATTTTATTTTAAAATTAAGAATTTGAAGCATATTAAATTTAATGGCCAAACCTAATAAGTCGAAGCAAAAAAAAAAAAAAACAAAACAAATAATTTGAATTTAACATGTTGTAATTCAAAATAATTTCGTATGATAAAACTTAAAATCGAATAATTGAATGTGAAATTATATAACCTGATATGATTTAAACTCAAAATTAATTTGAAAGTTTTAAAACTCAAAATTAATCAAATTCAAATTCGAAATTTTAAAAATGAAAAAGAATATAATTAAACCTATCCAAATTAGAATTCAGAGTAGGGATGTTCAAATTTTGATTAAAATCGAATTAATCGATCGAATTGATCTAATTTGGTTAATCGATCGGTTAATCAATTTAATTCGATCGGAGATCGATTAATTTTTTGGAAGTTCGGTTATCAGTTAATTCGATTCGAAATCAAGTAATTAATCGAATTAACTAAACTTAATAATTAGTAATTCAAATTATATGTAGTTTAATTTCAGTTAATTCGGTCAAATGAACATTATTAATTTTTTTATATGTTTTATACTTGTTTTAACCAAAAAAACAAAAACATATAAATTTCGGTTAATCGACCAAATTAACCGAAATATTTCAATTTGATTAATGGTTAAAAGATTAAATTTTTTTTGTTAATACTAATTCGATTCGATTAACCGTTTGAACAACCTAATTCAGAGCATAGTACAAAATGATTTGCACAAATTGCCCTCCCTTTTAATTTTCAGTATCTATCACTGTTTCCTAAAGCCGTTTCAATTGAATTTTCAGGTGCAAAATTTTGGGCTGCTGTGGACTGCTTTCAGCTTGCTATGACCCTCGAACTCCGCAATAATAGAATATTGAAATGGTATAGTTTGTTGGTAGTAGTATAATAAAGTTTTAGCTTTAGTGATTATAAAAATTGATACATATATGATATGAATGTTATTTATGGAAAGTCAATTTCTTTGAACAATGTTTGCTCGCTCGCTGCTGCTTAGCTTCATAAGATCAATTTCTGCAAATTTGGATAGCATTCAAATATCATAAATAAATTCCATAATTTCCTTCACAATGTGCTCTCTTTATGTACAAAATTTACAGAAAAAAAATGCATGAATCTAGCGACCCTTTTATTATACATTATTATTTCTGAGACAAATTTTAAGTACAGTGTATGATAGATTTCAGTTCTGGCTGAGCTGGGTTTGCCTCATTGTTCTTTCCAAATACGGCCAGCCACTTTCAGCTTCAGTTCCTGTCTATCACCACCTGAGAAGTAGAGTGCCAGGTTCCGTTGAATGATAAGTCCATCTTGACTATCTCGAACTTTCCGATGACTATCACGAATGCTTCTAGGCACCCCTTGCCACATAAACTTCCTGCCGCTGCCCCCAACTTCCAGACTATAACTGAATTGTCTTGCCTCGTCTTCGTCACCCATGAACCGCAGAAAGGCCATGTAAACCGGTGCCATTCCTATGTGAAATGCCTCGAAGTGCAAGCAAAACTGTCGTCCGAAACAATTGAAAACCTGAACCAAATTGGACATCAATTGGTCAGTACATACTATACCACCCATTTCGAAAACATAAAAGGATTCTAGCATTTTCGAGCGTCCGAGGAATTCATTCAATTAAACAGCAGACCATAATAAGGAATGCAATCAATAAAGTTGGTTAGAATTCCAGTCCTAAACATTTATCACTGTGTAATCAGTTTTCAAATGTGATTTGGATCGGACAAGAGACCTATTTGAGATGATGTAGGAAAGTCTGTGAACTGGTTGCAAATTTGTGTAATGTAACAGAGAGGACGAGAGAGCTTACAGTTAACATCCACGTGGCATTTTCCACTTCATGGGGATTGGATTTGACATATCGGTGGTTGAAAGTGCACCCATCATGCATGTCTACCTTGTGATCATTCTTGAGATGCATGACAAGAAATGGAATATCACCAGTGACAGAGCATTCAGCTCCAGCATACGGGCAACTATACGGGCGATACCTGCAGTTTTTTTCGTGCTTGAGCTTGCTGTAGTATGGAAAAATATCATGACAACCCAGAATCTGGTAACTGCAAGGAAGTTCCAGCGACTCAGCTACCTTCTCTAAAGCCAAACATCTTATATTACCGAGTTCATTGCGACAAGTCGGGCAACAGTTGTGAACTCTAGTCTTGCAAGTTGAACACACAGTATGGCCATTGGGACACTAACATAGAAGATAAGAAAGCTGTCAGCCTGTCACTAGAAGATTGTTGAAGTAAAAAGTTCATGTTATGATTTTGATGCATTAATGTAACCAAAGAGACAGAAATGTAATACTTATAAACACGCCTTCATTCTTGCATACTAAGTATTATGGCACTGTCTATATACCTCTATCAACAGCCCAATTTTCAGGCCTATGTTACTCAGACTCAAGTGCAAGTGTTCAATATGAGTATGTATCCAGCACAGGTATGTTCAACTTTTTTAAAGTTTTTCCATATATTTTGAGGGTCTTGGAGGGTTATCTCCTTGTACTCACATTCAAGTATGCATTGAGCATAAGTGTCAGGAAGGGTCGGTAGAACATAGCATTAAGCATCCAAATAGTTCAGTAAAGAAGTAGCATAATCACAATATACGCAACAAAACAGCAGTTAAAATATTAGCATTTTATCAATTACTTCAATTGATGTGAGATGATAACCCGTCTCAAGCTTTGTAGTTTACAAATATATGTGATGTCAATTACTTCAATCTTGATTGATTTACTAATGTTATCGTTCGTTTCATATTGCATAAAATACGATATCAAATATGAATGCATACCAATTCTGACTCTGAAAGAACCATAAATCTCAAAGAGAATGCATCATGAAATACTTTAACTTTAGGTTAATCTACCTGGTAAATTGGAGGATACATCAAATTTACGCAAACGGGACACTCAAGTAGTTCGTGGACATCGTTCATCGATGTCGATCCCAGATTTCCACCTAAAGCAGTTGCTGTTTTTCTTAAAGGGGAACCTCTTAAATCCGCACTCGAAGTTGCCATATCATAATCTGCAAATGTAACACGGGACTCGATCACCTCTTTGCAGCTACCACCACCAGGCGCCATAATTCTACCTTTGAAAGTTAATTGTCAGCGAATGCTCAGTTTGCTAGATCTCGTATAGCAGCAACTGTGCAGGGGAGGAAGCGGGACGAATCCGATGTCTTCTCTTAAATCCTCAACTGCAAAAGTTTCATAAGATTTGCAGCAATTCTCTCACTTTCTGGTATTATAAACTAATACATTTCAGTGCCAATAAAATAATACAAGACATTAAAAGTTCAATCTATATACTTTAGAATTCATCTTAAAGGATCCAGCCACAATATAATATATATAGGATGCAAGCACTAGTTTCAAAAAAGATTTTTTTTATTTGAAAAAGTAACTTAAAACTAGCAAAATAAAACTGAATTATTTGGTTTTTGTTTTTTATAGAAAAAGGTCTTTAGAGGCTTACTTAACCAGAAGACCCCAATAATGGCAAATTTACTAGCAAATCAAACCATTGACATACATGGAAGAATTTCCCCCTTTGTTTACAGGTCATTTTATACTCATAAAGCTACCCAGAAAAGGAAAAAGGAAATTAAACTCCAATCCTCTCTAACCCAACTTTAAATAACCCAAAAGAAACAGAACCCAGATCAAATATGCAACCAAAAATCAAAGTCAACCAATAAAAACTGAAAATAATCGATGATCAACAGTTCAAATCCATCAACAAATACTTACCAAGATGGAAGGCTTTATCAGTTCATCAAGTCTTAACTGACAAAACCCAAATTGCAATTGCATTGGAAATTTGGAATATTCAATTAAAACCCACTTTTTGGAAGTCCCCACTGAAATAATTGGATCGATTTCAGACAAGAGATAAAGAAAAGTGAGGAATGGGGGTAAACGTTAAGGAAAAGGCCTAAAAACCTTTAACGAAAGAGTCAAAAAGATTGGGGATTTGGGATTTCACACAATACAGGGATATATCTAACTATACAACTTGCTGTTAGACAAGATTATAATAAGTTGTCCCAATTATGAGTTGGCTTACTGTTTCAAAAGAAAAAAAATTTATTAGTTTAATCCTCGTGTATTAGCTTGATTAAGAGTGTTCATTATCTTATACATGTGATTTAGATTCAAGTCGCGTTAATTACGTAGTTGTTAAGTTTTTTCTCTTTTCTTGTAATTTACCAAAAAAGTATTAGTTATTACGGTTAACTTTTCATTTTGGTCCCTAATTAAAATGTTACAATTTGATCACTGAATTATTCAAAAGTTTTTACCTAACTCACTTGGCTGTTAACTTTTTTAGAAAAAATTATGTCAATGAGTTCCAAGCAATGATTCAGCGATTAGTATGGTGGATCAATACTCTTTGACAAATAGAAGAACATACTTTAGATCTAAGTCGATTTGTTGGACAGTGTCAAAGATTGAAGAAAAAAATTATTTGAATTTTGATACGCAAATTTGTGATGTCCAAAGTTGTTTCATGGAAAAAAGTTGAATTGTAGAAGAGAAGGAAAAATAGAGCTTTCGATTAGTGTAGGGAATGCGAACAGAGAAAGCCATATAACATTGATTTTAACGGCTTAGTGCCTTAAATGAAAATTTTTGAATTATTCAATAACCAAATTACAACTTTTTTAGTTAAATGACCAAGACGAAAATTTACCCATAATTGATAGGCATAGCCAGGGCCCCACCCCCCTAAAATGAAAAATTTTTCATTAAGGTCCTTTAAATTTTTTTGAAATTTTAAATTAATAAAAGTAAAATTAAACTTTGTTCCCCTAAAAATGGTAAAAATTTGATTTAGACAAAATAATATTTGTTCATACTTTCTTAAGCCTTTAACAAAGGCACACATACGTTACACACATAGGTGCTCGAACCCAGGTCTCCTAGGATGAACAATATCCTCTTTTTCATTGGAGCCACTTGTTGGGCTCAACAAGATAATGAGTGTTAATTAAATATACAATTGAGCAATTTTGAGGTCAATTAATGTCTAAGATTTTATGACTTTTTTTGGTGAATTAAAAAAAGGTAAAACTCTAACAGCAACGCGACTAGCGTGACTTAAACCTAAGCTACACTTAGGGCAATAAATGCCCTGATCATCAAGCCAATAATAAGGATCAAATTTTATGAATTTTAATAATGTACTCAATGTTTAAAATTTAAAAAATTTACCGTTCCTAAGCAACTCCACGTTGCTGACTGCAAGCCCATTATTGAGAAAATTTCTGATAAACTTCATCAATGGTCTATTCGACATTTAAGTTTTGCAAGTAGACTTCAGTTGATTAAGGTTGTTTTATTTGGAATTCAGACATTTTGGAGTAGACAATTTCTATTGGCCCAGTCTGTGTTGAAGCAGGTTAATCAATTGTGTGCTAGGTTCCTTTGAAAAGGTAGCAACATCAAAGCTACTGGTGTAAGGATTAGTTGGAGGATTATCTGCTTACCCAAGGTTGAAGGTGGTCTGAGATTGAAATGTCTCGAGGAATAAAATCAAGCTTGCATATTGCAGTTAGTTTGTTCCTTGCTTGGTGGTCTGAGATTGAAATGTCTCGAGGAATAAAATCAAGCTTGCATATTGTAGTTAGTTTGTTCCTTGCTTGCTTTCGAAAGGTCTCTTTGGGTTGCTTGAGTTTAGAATTATGTTTTAAGGAGGAGTTTTCTTATGTCATATATTTTGAAGTTAGCTTGGAATGCTTATGTGCATACTATCTAGTGTGAAAGTAATGGTAGATTATTTGGTAAATCTTCAACTTCTGTGGATCATCTATTGGTAAGAATTTAAGAAGTGATTCGATGCCGTCTTTTTAGAAGGCTTATTAATTATTTGGATCCTTATAATAGACAGCTTTATTTGAATAGGAATTTACTGAATTAATTTTTATTTTTTTATTCTTTGATTTATTGTACATAACACTATTGTTTTTTATTCTTTGTAGCAGGTTTATTACTTATCCAAATTTTTTTTAAATTTAATGTTGATTAAGCTTTTATATCAACTCTCATTGTTCCTATTATAACAATTAGGATAATCTAAACTTAAACGCTATATAATTTCCTCTTTTTTAAAGATTTGATTGTATTAAAAATATTACAAAATAATAATTTTAGAAAATATATTATCGAACGCAACGAATGGCTCCAATGGTTAAAAGGATGTTATTCATTCTAGGAGACTCAGGTTTGAGTACCAGTGTGTGCAAGGTGTGTGTACGTTGTCAAAAGATTAAGAAAATATGAATAGATAATACCATATAATCACATCAGTATATTTAAAAAAAATTTATCTATTGTACTACTATAAAAATTTGACAATTTTAAGCAATTTTTTAAAAATAAATATGAATGTCAATCATGGAATCAATCTTTAAAAAGTCTTAAAACACCTTTAAAAATTAAATAATTAAAATGAAAATAATAATTTTATTATATTAAAAAAATAAATAAAATCACATGTAAAAAAATTACTATTTCTCCTTCTTAACTAATTTTTTTTTTTAAATCACAAACAGCAACTAACGTGACTCAAACCTAAGTCGCACTGGGACGGTAAACACTTTAACCATCAGGCCAATACATGATGTCTTTTTGAACTAATTTTTTAATTCAAAATCAATATAAATAATTAATTATTCACTTAAAATTTACTTTTATATTTTAAAATTAATTTTTTTAAAAATATAAAATATAAAACCCCGTGTATTAACCTGATGATCAAGAGTATTCATCGTCCTAGGTGTAACTTGAATTCGAGTCGTACTAATTGATGTTTGTAATTTACTAAAAATATATAAAATATAAAATTGTTTAAAAAGTAACTACTCTATAAGGTGATGTTTGGTCTATTTCCATGAATATGTTTAGGACAGTAGCTTTTAGAAATAATAGAATTTCGCTTAATAAAATTAATAATTATTGTTTAGGGAATATTAAAATATTAAAATTTGAAAAGCACATAAAAATTAAAATATAAGGATTAAATTTATAAGACAGGTAAAGTATAGGGGCAAACAGCAAATTCTAACCATTAGATTTGAGACAGCATGGATGAAGGCAACTAGGCTAGCAAAGCAAACGAGCTTTATCTTCTCGACATCTTCACAGACAGCGCAGGTCACATGACATGAATTTTGAATATCTTCAAATTTATACAATTTTAAATATATACAGATATATGATATTATTAGGGTTTATTGTTTAATAAATTTAAAAAATTAAGTATAGAAATTCTAATATATAATTTTATAAATGTTGAATTTTCATTATAAAATTGTTAATAATATTAATAAAAATTAAGTATTGAATATAATTATAATGTTTGATAATAATAAATTTTACTTATTTTATAATTTTAATCTTATTAATATAATATTTTATATTATTTTATATAGGTTTGATAAAAAATTAAATATAATAATTTGAATATTTTAATTTTTAATGAAAATAAAGTGATAGCTTATTTTGAATATAATTTTTTTAAGAAATCTTTTCTGATAAAGAAAAAATTATTATAATTATCAAACGCACTTCAATTTTCTCGATTATGATATTATTAGGGACAAATTAACATTATTTAATATGATCATTCTCTCTCGTTTATTATTATTATTTTGTTTGAAATAATTTTTAAAATTTCAAAATACTCTAAGTCGAATTAAAAGAGATAAGAATAAACTGACAAAAAGTACAGATATATCTGGAATATTAATTAAATCTTGAGTAGATATACCTATTAAGCATCAACCAAGACCATTTAATGAACCAAAAAAGAAAATCAACCAGGTTGGTCCAACCCTGTATGTTATTTTTAATTTTAAATCAAACATACACAAAATCCTCATCCTCAGATTTTTTTTATGTTTCTAAAATATTTGCACCTAAGTTATTCAATTAATGTTGGAATTAATAAATATCTATATTGAATATCAAGTTTCTTGTTTACCTGGATTTATATTTAAAATTGATCAGCGCCTTGGCGGCGTCACCGCCGTCTATATGTCTTTTTTCTTACGACAAATAATAATTGTATCTGCGTGAGCGAAGTCTACAGCTATATAAACCAGCTTTGGCAAACCATTGATTTCCTCATATTTTCGTGGAATTCAATCTCTCAATTATCAAAATATTGAAGACAAATATGGAATTCATAGAGGTTGCTCTCACAGATTCTTTAATGAAGATGTTGATGTTCTTGATTGTTCAAGCACTAGTATATCTCATCTTGTCTAAATCATCCCACGTTTTCTCCGACAACAAGATGATGACATCTTCGTTATGCTTTTCCCGGATTCTAGCTTCCATGTCGGACTTTCCCCAAGTTTTCGAGCAGCCGTCGCCATCGTCCAAGAGTTTAACATCAGCATGCAGTTAAAGAATATAAAACCTACTAAATTCTAATGTTATGCTAAGAAATCGGATCAAATGTTTAAGATATTTGTAGTTTATGTGAAGCTATTTGTTGATTCTTTGGATACTGTTGACTTGTAGTTTGAAAGAACTTTGTAATTCTTTGTTCTGATTTTGAAGATTTAATGCAACAATTACTTCGATTCTCTACTAGAAATGATTTGATTGTGTATAACTGTGTTGTTTTTTCTTTTCATTGAAGTTTTGATATGTGTCATAATGTAGATCAGAAGATATATATGAATATTCAGAAATCTTTCATAAATAACAAAAATTTTTGTTTTGATAACTTAATTAAAAATATATATATATATATTTTTATTTAACCATAAATTCAAAAGCTTTTATTTAAATTATTAGACTGTTAAATTTCTTTTAAAAAAAGTTCCGTCAATGAGCTTCAAGCGATGATTCAACGTCAGGTACAGTGGATCAGTACTCGCCGACGAGTAGAAGAACATACTTTAGATCCAAGTCGATCTGAAGGTCAAAGTCGGAGATCAGAGAAAACGTCTGTTTGGATTTTGGTTTGTAAATTCGTGACGTCCAAAGCTATTTAAAAAAAAGTATTAAACTATAGAAGAGAAGGAAAAAGAGAGCTTTAATTGATGTAGACACTACAAACAAAAAAAGGCATATAGCATTGATTTTAATAACTACTAAATGATTTACATGAAAACTTTGAATAGTTTAAAGACCAAAACGAAAACTTACCCATAATATAGTGATTAATGGTGTAATTTACCCTCATTTTTTTAAATTTTTTTTCGAAATATTTAAAGAGCTATATCTATACTAATATTTAAATGCTAGTATATTTTGATACCATATAAAGAATTATTGAAGAGAAATAGGACTGTTGTGTTTATTATTGATGCATTTGTTATTTATACACACAAGTAAATAAGCAAGTGGACGGAAAGATCTTAGAAGTACTCTTTACATATTAAAAGACTTCTTCAGTAACAAACTACCCTAAATGATTACAAGAAATAAAAACAATAACTTTTTATGGTGAAATATAAAACATAATATTAAATGAACTTATTGATAGATAGAATTCCTTTAGCATTGTCTTATTGTTTTAAGTCTGAGTCTTATGTCCAGGTTTGAATCTTATTATGTGCAATTATAATGTGTGAGTCTCTAATTTCATCATGTGTGAATTTTAATTAAAATTATTTCAAATTTTAATTTATTTGTACTTTGCATTGGTTTAAATTTTATAGCTGCTCGGACGTTGTTTGATTGTAATATGATTATATTGTAAATTAAGAAAAGAAAAATGAGGGAGGGAGGATTAGATACATTAATAGATTGTGTGTTACTTTTTGTGGAAAGGGAAGAATGAGGCAGCAAAGGGTGGTAAAGCAGAATGGAGCTCAGCGTGCACGCCAAAGTCAGCTATCCTCAATCAGCACCTATGGATTGCTTGACTACAAGCTTATGTGTTAAGGAGCCGGACTTTGGTGCACCTCTCAATCTCTTCAAGCAGTAACTATTTAAATTGGATCCGTTGATTGAATTGAAAATTGGTTATATTACTTTAAAGAGAGATTAAATTACTTGAACTGACAACCATTTTGAATGGTAGTTGAATCGCAATTTGAGAACCAATTAAAACTTGTGGAGCTAACTTTTTATTGTTTAGGCCCAAATTTTATGGCCCAAAATGAAAAAAGCCCGACTAACCGGCCCAAATCCAAAAATGAATAAAATTAATGGAAAAAACCCAACTTACCCCAAATATTTTAATGTTTTAATTAGTTAACTTTGAATGTTTGGATTATGGATCGTAACGTTTTAATGTTTTATAATTAGTTAACTTTGGATTAAGTGCCTTAATATTTTACTTAATTTTGGTTGGATGAATATTGGATTTTGGGTCATGATTTAAAACGAGTTTCTTTTTAAGGAATAGAAAATATAAAATTTGAAGATTAAAATTATAATTATATCAATTAAAAACATATAAATATTTTTTTAAAAAAATATTATTGAGAAACAATTATAAATTTTGAATATAAATCATAATATAAATGATAGAAAGGAAAGTTAATGAAACGTATACCGTTATTTTTAATAATAAAGATTCGATCGAGATGAATCATATTGAAAGAAAGTTTGTAAAGATGGGTTCGAACAAGAGTCCTACATCTGAGTCCACCCTTGCTCAGTATTTAACTATTTATAGAGTTCTCATGTGCACAATGGGATGCTGAATTCAATAAAATTCTTACAAGTAAACCAGATTTCCCGATTTCCACTCACTATCATTAGATTTTTCAAAAATAGAAGAAACTGCTCTTCGTTTCAAAGCCGAAAGCTCTTCTTCTGGTCTTGCAATGGCTGATCCAAATTACCCTTCACCGATACTGACAGGAACACTAAAGACGAGCCAATTCTCAGTCGTGACAACAAGAAACAGAGTGGCTCTTGCTTTTAGTTTCACTTCCGTTTTTGTCATTGGTTTCACAACTTTAGTATTTCTAAATCCATCTTCTCACTCTTCAACTCGCCTTCAAAGCTTGCTTCGAAGTTCCTTTTACAGATCCCATTTCTCTCACTTTCTCCCCAACTCTTCTCAATCCAATCACTACCCACTCCCCGTTTCTCCATTCCAGGGAAACCCTTTTCAGATTTCTTGGGAATCTGAAAGATTTCATGGGAAAAATGATTCTTCTTTGTCAAGTGAAGGTACCAATGGAACCCTTTCTGAGATTCCTGCAGAAAGTGGGAAAGAGTTAGCGGGAAAGGGATTAAATGCTAATGGAAGCAGCATTCATGGAAGCCCTTCTCGGCCTTTGGATTTTAAAGAAAGTGGGAAAGAGTTGGTGGATGGAAGCATTGATGAATTACTTGAGAAGCAAAGGAAGGGTGATTTTGTGGAAATTATAAATCAATGCAGAATATTTGATGGGAAATGGGTGAGAGATGATTCTTACCCTCTTTATGCACCCGGGACTTGTCCATATATTGGTGAGTCTTTCAATTGCTTTGTTAATGGTAGGCCTGATAGGGGGTATGAGAAATACAGATGGCAACCCAATGGATGCATCTTACCAAGGTAAATTCACCAAAGTTCTCATATTTAAATCTAAATTTTGTTGGTTCATTTATATATCATCGAATTCTGCTAATTTTGCATATATCATGGTGGTTCTAATTCATCTTCATGTGTATTTATAATATTTGTTGATAATGCATCTTTATATATTTTTATATACATATATGTGTGTGCGCTTGTGTATTAGTTCATTTTTGTCATTTTCTTGGTTAGATTGGCTTAGGGTAGAGTTTATATGAGAATGAATTGTGATAATTTGCATCTATTAGTGGTGGTTCTAATTTTTTCATGTTCATTAGTTTTTCATGATATTTGTTGGAAATGATCTTTATATATTTATATATGTATTGCTTATATATTGTTGGTTTTTTACTTAGATTGGTTTTGGGTGGAGTTGTCATGCAGGTTGAATGGCAAGCATATGCTGGAATTATTGAGAGGGAAGCGATTAGTTTTTGTTGGCGATTCACTTGGTCGGAATATGTGGGAATCTCTGGTTTGTATCCTTAGAAACTCCGTTGAGGAGAAAACCAGTGTTTTCGAGGTCTCCGGCAAGCAGGA
Source organism: Gossypioides kirkii (assembly GCA_005610355.1). Lineage (NCBI taxonomy): Eukaryota > Viridiplantae > Streptophyta > Magnoliopsida > Malvales > Malvaceae > Gossypioides > Gossypioides kirkii. Next base: position 8,152,652 of record CP032252.1, on the reverse strand, counting down.
ATTAGGAAAAAGGGGTTCTTACTCTATTATATTCAAAGTATGTTTATCTTTTATCCTTTCCTTCCGATATAGACAAATTGTAGTTTTGCAGTACTTGAAGTCGTTTCCTTGATTTTTATACACTAATTTCGGATGAATGAATGAGCAGGGTTATAATTGCTCAATTGAGTACTTCCGTTCGGCATTTTTAGTTCAAGAATGGGAAATGGTCTGGAGAAATGGATCAAAGAAGGAAACACTTAGACTTGATATGATCGATAAATCAGCTGATAAATACAAAGATGCTGATGTTCTCATTTTCAATACCGGACATTGGTGGACTCATGATAAAACTTCGAAAGGGTACTGTTGATACTACCTATTTGTTCATATGATAAGATAAATAATCTTAAAGTAGGAGCTCTTAACGGTTTTAAGCGATTTGCAGGAATGGTTACTATCAAGAGGGGAACACTATCTATAACCGGTTACATGTTAAAGTAGCCTTTCGAAAAGCTTTGACCACATGGGCAAAATGGATAGATACTAATATAGATTCTACGAAGACCCTTGTTTTTTTCAGGGGGTTTTCTGCATCACATTTCAGGTAAATTGAACATCAAAAGAGTTTGTTAGGTTGAACCCTGAAATTCAGAACTTGCTGGCTTTAATCCTTGTTGCGTGTTCCCAGGGGTGGAAGGTGGAACTCTGGAGGGCAATGCCATGGTGAAACCGAACCTATTACAAATGGGAAGTACTTGAAGAAATATCCATCAAAAATGCGAATTTTCGAGTCAGTAATAAATGGCATGACTAATCCGGTCTTGTATCTTAATGTTTCAAGAATGACTGGTTTCCGGAAGGATGCTCATCCGTCGGTTTACAGGAAGCAGAACTTAACTGAGGAAGAGAAAACTTCACCTACTAGAATCCAGGATTGCAGCCACTGGTGTCTCCCCGGTGTTCCTGATACTTGGAACGAGCTAGTATACACTCAACTCATCAAACACGAACGTTATCAGCAACAACTTCTGAAACCAAAACAAGAACAGAGAAAATCATAGGTAAAATGAAAGCAGTCGAACTTTTTAAATTATTAATTAGTCCCTAGTTTTGTCACGATCGATTAGCGTACGTACATGCCCTATACATCTTTGAAAAGTTACGTTCATAGAGAGAAGTTTAAAATAATGTAATTCTCTGTAAAAGCTGTTAATTATAATTGTTCATAAGCTTTCCACTAAACCAGTTTCACTTGTTTAGAGTCTAATTGCCAGTGTCCTATAGTCTTTCATGTTAATGATCTGAATCTGAATATCTTGATCATGTTATTTGATTTTGATCTATATGCTTTTGGGTTCATGTTAGTAATCTTTTAATCGATGTGGAACTGCTAGAAACGGATATCGGTTGAGATTAGGATCATTATTTTCGGGATTAAATCCGGAGTCTGAGTTTGTACATTGTTTAAACTAGAATGAGGTACATGTGACACACCACGTGTAATTGTTTTGATTATTCCGTTAACCACTCCAATTTCTAATAGTAGAAATAGATGAAAATTTTAATAGAAATGATTAATTTGCTCTTTGATTTGACGTACATGGATCAATTTTCTATTTTTTTTAGTAAATGAGACAAAATGCAATTTGATTCCTAGTACAAAAGCTTCCGTAATACTTTTACCTATGAATTTTAAAGAACCCTTTAGATACATCCTTAAATATATGTATTTAACCCATTCTCTCATATTTTCTCACCACTCATCTTTTCAATTTGGAAAGATTGATTTTTTTGCATTAAGATGGAAAATGATCATCCAACCTTTTCTCTTTCTTTTTACTTTTCTTCCCAATCAAGTACACTAAACATTTATTTTCCTTCAACTTTTTCACTCCTTCCTCTCATCCCTCACCAAGCACACTCTTAGGTTTTTTTTTGTAGAATGGAAAGAAAATTGAAAGGAGGGAAAATTGGAGAGGTGGAAAGGAGGGAAAATTGGAGAGGTGGAAAATTAGAAGGATGGAAAATATAATTTTTTTTTTCTATAGCGTGCTTGGTAGGAAGAATTGAAAAATGGAAAGAAAAAGTAATTTTCTTTTAACCAGTTGCTTGGTAAAGTTGAAAAATGAAATAAAAAAAAAACATTTACAAAATGTGTAATTTTGAATTAACATATACTTCTTTCTCTTTTTTTTTTCTCCTTTCATCGTTCTAATTTGAAAGATTTGATTTTATGCATTATGATGAAAAATGATTATTTTTATTATTTTTTGTCCTATCACTCTTATTTTAAATTCTCAATTCTTGATTCTTTTATTTTAAATTCCCAATTTTATTTTTTTTAAAAAAGATTGTCCAAATCTTTTGATTTTATTTTATTCAATTTTCGATAGCATATCAACTTATTTATTTGGGTGACAAGTATATTTTCAATGTTCAATTACAAATGGTAAAAAAATATTGTTTAATTATTTAATTTTAATCCATTAATTATTATGATGTTAAGAAAATATTGTTAAATTATTTAATTTTAAATTGTTAGTTATTATGCTATTTATATTATTAATTTTTTTATGTTTATATACTCGGGCTGAAGATCGAATTTTGGAGACGTACATAAACAACTTAAGCGAAGTGCACCGGAGGTCATTCATGGACACTTAAGCGAAGATGCAAGCTTTTTATACGTGGCTCACACATTTAGGGGATTAAATTTGATCCCCCCACTCATCAATGCTTTGGTCGAGAGATAACCGAAGGCACCCTTTATTACTTCCATCAATTATATATCTACACTTATTATTATTTAAGCTCTTGATTGAGTTGTTATTACCCTCAACTGGGTCACTGATCGGCCTGTAACGTCATAGCAGTTATGCAAGCGGACACACGTCGATGCAAGTATAGTTGATAGATTAATTCTATCGAATGTTGATCTCACAGGGAATGAGTTCTTGATGTCAATATGTCGAAAAAATTAAAATTAAGATTAGAGATAATGTGAGTAAAGATGCCAGCGCAATTAAATCTGATCTGCACACTAAGATAGTCAAAATTGTCAATGTACTTATAAAAGTTAAATGTCAGAGCAACTGAAAGTAAATCAAATTGTTGTTGAAGTTTTGAGAATTTAAATGCAGAAAAGTAAAAGTATGACCAAGTGCAAAGGGTTGGAATGGATCATTGATATCACTAAGTCGTAACGCTGGATGCGTCGACAAGGTATTGTGTAGACGAATTGTCACAGCAATAAGGCTCTAATGAAATCTTACCAATAACAACTCTCTGTTTAATCGAGACTCAAGTACCTACAATTACCCATCTCTTGATGTTGGCAACTCTATACACTTAAGAACAAGTGGTAAAATCTCTTCTAATCCCAAGCAGCTCTTGCTGACTTGCTTGTTAACTTAACCTGTCACCGTATCTCTCGATGTTGGTAGACTGCAATTCCACTATCGTGTTTAATGTAATTAAATCCAAAAATAAACATATGAGAATAATTAAATAAGAATCAAAGTAATCTAACATTGAAAGATATTCTCATATTCATTCAAGTGTCAAGAATAATTCATCAGCATAAAAGAGGGGTTAACAAATACATCGAAGCTTACTATCTCTAGACTACTAGGACAAATCTTTAACCGCTCCTCTTGTGTTAGCACTTCTCGTCAGAAGTGGTTGCTCCTCTGGCTCACCGTTCTCCAGCTTAAATCTCCAAAAACACACAGTATTTACAGAATTCAATTCCTCTACTTCTTGATATCTTTCTTCATCTTTTCTCCTCTATTTATAGGTTTCAATAATGGTAGACCTTCTCTCTTCTCAGATTCAGATCCAATTGCAGCTGTAAAAGTTTGTTACAGTCTAGTTGTGCACTCACGCAGATCTGGTGTGAACTTCATGGATCTGCAGGTTGTCGCGACATCGCTAGGCGTAATCTGAAACCTTCAATTGCGGCGAAAATGTGCTCTTCCCTTACGCTGGTGTTTCCAGTTGTGATTGCAGCTTGAATTCTCTCATTTCAAGTAAAGATTCCTATGCGACGATATCGCTAGACGCAATTTCAAGTTGAATTTGTGGCTGCATTTTTGGATTCTTTTTAGCTTTGGTCTTCTGAGATGGATCCTTGTACTAACAATTTTAAGACGCAATATATATGCTGTATGTGACAATATTAGTGCACAAAAAGAGATAAAATAATAAGAATTTAAACCAAGCATAAATGAGTTAGAAAACATAAATACTAAGTATGAAATGCCCAACATTAATGCTAAATATGGTACAAAAGAGACAAATAATACACAAATTTAGGGAGAAAATAGGTATCATTTATGCTATCACACTCTAAAACTTGATTGTTTACTTGTCCTCAAGTAAATAAAAATCAGCAAAATCACAGACAAACATGTCACTGCAATTATTATTCTCACAACTTAAATTTTCTGGGATCTTAATGTACAAATTGCATTCACATGATAGAATAATGCGTCGACAATTTAGAGGTATGAACAATTAAAACTTCAACATCACTCATGTTAGTAACATGCTTTGAATCTTATCATTTCTTAAACCAATACAGCATTTATAGCAATATTTCTTTTTTTTCTTTTCTCTTTCTCTTTTTCTTTTCTTTTTCTCATTCAACATTTTTTTTATATGTGATTGAGAGATGTCATTGCATTACTCTACTTTGGTTCTTAGGCAGTAACGATGGGGGGTAACAAACCTCCAGGAGGTATGTAATTGCGCCAACACACACTCTTGCAATGACAGCCTTTGGCTAGATAATATTTCTAACACATGCAGCAGAGTGTTCTCCCTTGATAAGTCACAATGCACTCACATTGGAGTGTTCTTTATTAATACAATGTCACTGCAATTGGCAAATTAGTGCAATATTCAAAGATTGCTACTATCCATTCATTACTGAAGCAATTCAATTATTCATTCAAAAATAGAAGAGCTCAATATTCATTCACATTCATCCAATTCATATGTCAGCATCCCAATCAATTCAAGATTTACGCATCAACTAAAGAAACAAGTAAAATTCAAATATGTGGGCGCAATCACATTTCCATTTCACACAATATTCCCTCCAAATTTAATGTCTGCATTGTCCCCAATGCACTGACAATACTATACAAACAAGAATGGAAATGCAACTATAATACAGTTAAACTAATATTAAAAATGCAACGACAAATAACAATGCAATGACAATGAAATGCATGCAACTACCTACAGAAAAGTAAACTAACTCATTTATTCAGCAGCCGATGTCGTGGCTGCTTTGGTTTTCTTTTTCTTCTTCCTTGGGCGCTCTCCTTACTCTTTGTGCTTCTTTTTTTTGTCTTTTTGCTTCCTCTTCTTATCCTTCGAACCAACTGGAGCAGCGGATTGTTCCCCCATAGCTGGTTGGGTGGCGACCTCATCGACAGTTACATCTGATAGGTGGATCTCAGTTAGCGGTACCATATATGGCACAATGACAAGAGGATTGAACTCTTCTACGCAACTGGTAACTGCCTCAGCCGGACTCGCATCAGTGGAGTCATGTCGTCACTAGATGCCCCTACACTTATGGGTGCTTCGATAATATCCTCAGCGATATCTGTCAAGGCATCGTCTTGCTTTTTCTCTTGCTCCTCTATATGGTCCTTCGTCTTAATTTTTCCTCTCTTTCCTTCTCTTTCTCTTGGCCTTCTTCTTGTTCTGCTTCTTTTTCCTCAGACTGTTTCTACTCAGTGGGATATTTGTCGAAGCCTTTTTTTGCGTTCACACCTATAGATACAATCGGGGTATGCACCTCAACCATAGTCGCTCGCTCTGTCATATTAGCCCCAAGGCTGTTCGAGAACTCTTCTTCGAACAATCTGGTTATAATTTTATAGTAATCCTCTATAACATTAGAATGCCCTTCATGTTCTTCGTCATCTGAAATGTGGATTCTTGTTGGAGAGGAAACATGTTGAGGCCTACCATCAAGAGTAGGCTGTTCGGAGGATGAGGGAGCTTCCCTAATAATGGGTGGAAAGACAGGGAACTCAGGCAAGGGATTTGAGCTCAACCTTCTCAATACGTTGACAATTGACTTGTTCCACACTCTTGTGTATGCATAAAATAAATTTTATCTATAGTCCATCCCCTCTAATGCACTGACAATACAAATATTTCGCAAGTCGATGCAATCAATACTTACTTTCATGGCAGCCAACCTCTTTTCCAACTGAAGGTCTGTGAGCGCATCAGCCTGTTTTTCCTTCTTCTTCCTTTTTTCTTGTCATTCTTCTTTGGTGCTTCTCTCACCAGTGGCGTCTCTTGATCCCTCTTCATCCTTTCTACGGAGATATCGTTGATGTGACTTTTGATCTCCAATACCTTCTCCCATCTCTCGGTACAATCCCCCTTTGTTTACATAGTAGCATGATTAAGGAAGGAAATAGTAATATACATGTCTGTTTAGATGCCGCTTCAGTAATCTAGTTGTGGAAGATTGCATCGACATCGATGTGATGGCCCTTTAAGATTGAATGCAAAATGCACATGCGATCTAGTGTGGCTATTGTGCTGTGTGTAGAGGGTAGGATGCAACTATTCACGAAGTGGAACCATACCTTGCTGTAGGTCGTCAGATATCGATGGTGCATGGTAAAGTTATTCGGACTAATGCTAGTCCAGACGGCACCATCAACATAAAGATCTTTTAATATCTGGTCGGCACCTTCATCGGTTAGTTCTTCCAAAAGCACACTGTGGGTGTCTTCTTTTTCAGCAAACTGAAACAGAGTATTGATGTGGGTAGCACTCTATGGTATTAAGCCCTCCCGCACAAAGATGAACTCCTGCTCAGTGTCAACAAGATTGGCATAAAATTCCCTCACCATTGTAAGGGAATATCCGGCTAGACGCTCGCAGAAGAATTTTCAGCTCAGTCAACTGATTGTTCGTGCGATTTACTTCCCCAAAGTTTAGTGTGGGGATAGTTGTAAACCCTGTTCTGGGTGACAGTTTCATCTTAGCATCACATCATGATAGCGGTTCTTGGCCGCTTTAGACAGAAATAAGACCAACTCTTTTGATGGAGGTTGGCCAGTGGAACGAACCACGGTGACGGAAGTTTTAAGGGTTTTAAACGGAGTTTTTGCACCTCTTGTTCTGGCTATAATTACTCAGTAAAAAGGTGAAGAGAAACTTGCAGAGAAAGAAATAAACTCGTGAGAAAGTAATAGCGAAAATAACACAGAAAAAGAGTTGTAGCAACAATATCGAATATGAGTGAAAAAGAAAGTTAGTAGAGAAGGGTTTTATAAACTTGAAAATTAAGGAGACATGATGATTGTAAAAGTTATGGGAAAACATTATGTCTGCAGCCAATAAATACCAAGCTGCAGATCGTACCACTTATTTTGATCCAATGGTTTGGGAGAGAAGAAAATCAATCGGCACGATCCTTACTGAAAAAGTGTTACTGAGTCATTAAGAATGAGCCGACAAGTTGTGCTTGTGATGCGTCGATGAAAAGATAATTTTTATTCCTGCATAAATTGAAAAGGAAACAAGTAAAAGTGAAAAGATAAAAGGAAATGTAAAATGCGTTGACATTATTTAAATATAACCAGATCGATGGTCTCGTTTGGTTCTTTGACTTCTGGGCTCACATAATGCTTCAGATGTTGGCCATTTACCTTGAATTGTTGCTCATCCTTCAGATTCTCAATTATCACTGTACCATTTTGGAATGCTTTGACAATCTTAAAAGGGCCCGGCCATTTTGAACGCAATTTACCTGGATGCAGTTTTAAACGTGAATTAAACAAAAGTACTAACTGACCAGGGCTAGATTGTCGATGCAAGATGATATTGTCGTGCCATATCCTGGTCTTTTCTTTGTATATTGCGGCATTCTCATAGGCATTGCAGCGAATTTTTTCTAATTCAGCAATGTCCAACAATATTTTCCTTTTAGCTGCATCATAGTCCATATTTACCTGCTTGATTACCCACATAGCTTTATGCTAAAGGTCAACTGGCAGGTGACATGACTTTCCAAACAGTAGTTGATAAGGCGACATCCCCAACGAGGTTTTATATGCGGTACGAAGCACCCACAATGCATCATATAACCGTAAAATCCCTCTTAAATGGATTAACCACCTTCTCAAGGATGCTCTTAATCTGTCGATTGGACACCTCCGCTTGACCATTTTTTTTGGATGGTACGTTGTGGCCATACGATGCTTCACACAATATCTTTCCAATGCTGTCGCAACTTGATTGTTATGAAAGTGAGTACCTTGATCACTTATTAATGCTTTAAGTGTTCCAAATTTCGTGAGGATATAAGTGTGGAAAAACTTCAACACCGTTCGAGCATCATCTTTTGGCACCGTGATTGCTTCGATCAATTTCGAGACATAGTCAACAGCAACTAAAATGTACACATTCCCAAAAGAGTTAGGGAATGGCCCCATAAAGTCTATATCCCAAATGTCAAATAACTCCACCTCCATAATAGATTGTTGGAGCATCTCGTTGCGTTGAGATATTAAGCCAGTGCGTTGATATTGATCACATTGTTGTGCAAAATTATGAGCGTCTCGAAACAGTGTGGGCCAATAGAATCCTGATTAGTGGACCTTTGCAGTAGTCCTTACACCACCAAAATGGCCTCCATAGGGAGCATCATGGCAATGTCTCAGGATGGAAGTCATCTCCTCTTCAGGAATACAACGACGGATAATATTGTTGGTGCATACCTTGAACAGATATGACTCATTTCAATGGTACTTTGCAGCGTCGCGTAAAAATCTGATTTTTTTGTAACCAACAGCACTAAAAGGTAGCTTTTCACACACAAGATAGTTGACAACATCAGCATACCAGGGTGATGCGTCGACAAAGAATAACTGCTCGTCTGGAAATGCATTAATAATTTGAATTTTATTCCCATCTTTACTTTCAACTTCCAGTCGAGACAAGTGGTTAGCTACTTGATTTTCAGATCCCTTTCTATCTTTGATTTCAACATCAAACTCTTGTAAGAATAGGATCCATCTAATCAACCTCGATTTGGCGTCTTTCTTCGCAAAAAGGTACCTCAATGCAGAGTGGTCTGTGTACACTATAATTTTTGCACCGACAAGGTATGAACGAAACTTGTCGAATGCAAAAACTACTGCTAGCAATTCCTTCTCAGTAGTTGTATAATTGACCTGCGCTTCAGTCAAAGTTTTACTAGCATAATAAATAGAATGAAATACCTTTTCTTTGCGTTGTCCCAGTACAACTCCTATAGTAAAGTCACTTGCGTCACACATTAATTCAAATGGTTGCGTATAGTCCAGTGCGACGATAATTAGAGCTTGTACCAGCTGCTTCTTTATTGTGATGAATGCATCCAAACAGGTGCCATCAAACACAAACTTTTTATTCTGCTCTAGCAATTAGCATAATGGTTTAGCAATCTTGAAAAAATCTCGAATAAATCTCCTATAGAAACCAGCATGTTCAAGAAAGCTTCTTATTCCCTTAACATTTGTTGGCGGTGACAATTTCTTGATAATTTCGACCTTCACTTTATCTACCTCAATGCCCTGACATGATATGCGATGACCGAGGACAATGCCTTTAGTTTTCATGAAGTGGCATTTCTCCCAATTCAGAACTAGATTTGTGTCCTCGCATCTCTTCAGAACTTTTGCCAAGTTGTCAGCATATTTGTCAAAAGTTCGCCTATAAACCGAGAAATCGCCTATGAATACCTCTAAATAATCCTCGATCATGTTCGAAAAGATAACCATCATACACATCTGGAATGTGACTGGTGCATTGCACGAACTAAAATGCAAACGTCGGAAGGCAAAGATTCCAAATGGGCATGTGAACGTGGTCTTCGCTTGATCTTCCAGCGTAATGGTAATTTGGTTGTATCCAGATTAGCTATCTAGGAAGCAATAATAGGCTTTACTAGCTAGCCTATCCAGCATTTGATCAATAAACGGTAGTGCAAAATGGTCCTTCTTTGTGGTCGCTTCGAGTCGTCGATAATCCATGCATACTCGCTATCCAATCACAATGCGAGTAGGGATCAACTTATTCTTGTCATTGCTCACCACTGTGAAGCCACTCTTCTTGGGCATACATTGGATAGGGCTCACCCACTTGCTATCAGAAATAGGGTAGATGATGCCCGCGTCTAGCCACTTGATAATTTCTTTCTTCAGTACTTCTTTTATTTTCTCATTAAGCCTTTTTTGTTGCTCAATGAAATGCTTTCCTTAATCTTTCAGCCTGATCTTGTGTATGCAAAAAGAGGGATTGATGCCTCTGATATCTGCAATGCTCCAAGAAATGGCTCTTTTATGCTCTTTTAAAATTGCAATAAGCTTTTCTTCTTGTATTGCGTCGAGGGTTGCGCTGACAATTACTGGTAATGTTTCATTGTCACCCAAAAGGACATATTTCAAATGTGTCAGCAATGGATTCAACTGCAAGGTAGGAGCTTATTCAATCGATGGTTTAAACACAGGGATCGTCCTATTAGACAAATTCAAAGATTCCAATTACCAATTCTATCTTAGCTCACAACTACTAACCTCAACATTGTAGTCATATTCAGCTAGGACTTCACCGATAGATGTCACTGCATCTTCATCTAGGACTACTGAACTCCGTTCATTAAACTCTTCCATAATTATTTCATCCAACACGTCAATTTGGTGACACTGCTCTTTACTCTTGGATGGAGATGCCTCGAATAGATTGAAGGTCACATGCTTATCGTTATGACGCATGATAAGCTCACCCTTGAAAACGTCAATAAGAGTGCGTCCCGTTGCCAAGAATGGTCGTCTCAATATGATGGACACTTCCTTGTCTGCTTCGTAGTCAAGGATTATGAAATCGACAGGGAACACGAGCTTATCAACTTGTACAAGGACATCTTTGATCTGGCCTTCAGGTTGCGCTAGAGATCTGTCCGCAAGTTGCAATGTCACCGCAGTGGGCTTCATTGATCTTATTCCTAACTTTCTGAATATGGACAAAGGCATGAGATTAATAATAGCTCCCAAATCACATAAAGCTTTACTTAGATAATGATTCCCAATAGAGCAAGGGATTGTGAAGCTGCTAGGGTCTTTCATCTTTGGTGGCAACTTGTTAGTTAGCATAACGTGCACCCCTCTGTGAGCGCAATCGTCTCAATTTCAGATAATTTCTTCTTCTTTAATAACAGTTCCTTCATAAATTTCCCATAATTGGGGATCTGCACAAGAGCATCTATAAGAGGCATGTTAATATGTAATTGTTTCAAAGTATAAACAAACTTTTGATAGTCCTTATCATGGTCTTTTTCTTTAAATCTTTACGGAAATGACAAAGGTATATTGTTAGTGGGTTGTTGAGGAATAACCGGTTGCATCGACATAGGCAATTGCGTCGATGTCTTTGTTGGGTGAATAGTAGACATAAATGTCACTACAATTGGTTCCTCCTCATTTATTTCTATAGAGTTTCTTTCAGCTGCAACTTCCCCTTGTTGCGTTGGTTCGGATACATCGACATGTTCTTAGTCGGAATGTCTACTTGGCTCGGTAGTTTGCTTCCCACTTCACAGCTTGATAGCCTTATAATACTCTTTCCCTCTTTACGTTGGATTCTCAGTATCACTAGGTAGAGCACTTGGTGACCTTACACTCAGATTAGAAGCCAACTGTCTTAGTTAGGCTTCCAATACTCTGATAGAAGAAGAATTGCCTTGCACTATTGCTTCAGTCCATGTGATATGCTCTCGCATCAGCGCCTCAAGAGCAGCCATAGGGTTTGACCTTGGTTGAGAAAATTACTGTTGTGATTGTTGATGTTGTCCTTGCATATGCGGCATTGCATTCTATTGTGGCTACAATTGCGTCTGTGGTTGCATCTGGCTATGTGCCAGCAATTAATCAGGATGTGAATATACTTGCAAATTCTGATTAAAATTCTACTGTTGATTGTTGTTGTAACTCCCTTATCTATAACTCCCTTGGGTTGAGGAATTTTCATATCTATATGTGGAAGCATTTTGATTCCCTTAAGGTTGTTGAACTCTGTTACTGTATGAGTTACCATAGGAATTTCCTCGAATGTTGTTGACATAGAATGCATTTTTAGCATGTTGTGGACAGCCCTCATAACTGTGATTGTCGCCGTAAATTTCACAAGAAAATGTCAGCATATCCATCTGTTGGGCCACTTGGATAGGGGCAACATCACTTGTCCCATTCATATTCTTTATAATATTGTCCAAAGAGGATACTTGTGCACTCAAAGAAGAAATAACATCTAATTCAAAAACACCAAGATTAGTTTTTACCTAAGTAAATCGAGAGATTGGATTCTAATAATCATTCTATACAATTCTCTATAGAATTCGTACAGCTTCATTTTAGGTGTAATCCAACAAAGGACCGTTAGCAGATGCGTCAACAAGATTCCTTGTCTAAGCATTCAATCCATTATAAAAGATCTCTATCTGGGTCTCTTGTTGAATTCCATGCATTGGGCAGCGTCTAAGTAGAGTCTTATAACGCTCTCATGTTATATTTAAGTTCTCATCATCTAGTTGATGATATGCCCAAACTTGATCGGCCTGTAACGTCATAGCAGTTGTGTAAGCGAACACACGTCGATGCAAGTATAGTTGATAGATTAATTCTATCGGGTATCGATCCCGCTGGGAATGGGTTCTTGATGTCTATATGTCGAAAAAATTAAAATTAAGATTAGAGATAATGTGAGTAAAGATGTCAACGCAATTAAATCTGATCTGCACACTAAGATAGTCAAAATTGTCAATGTAATTATAAAAGTTAAATGTCAGAGCAACTGAAAGTAAATCAAATTGTTGTTGAAGTTTTGAGAATTTAAATGCAGAAAAGTAAAAGTGTGATCAAGTGCAAAGGGTTGGAATGGATCACTGATATCACTAAGTCGCAACGCTGGATGCGTCGATAAGGTATTATGTAGACGAGTTGTCGCAGTAATAAGGCTCCAATGAAATCTTACCCATAACAGCTCTCTATTTAATCAAGACTCAAGTACCCACAATAACAGCTCTCTATTTAATCAAGACTCAAGTACCCACAATAACAGCTCTCTATTTAATCAAGACTCAAGTACCCACAATTACCTTATCTCTTGATGTTGGCAACTCTATGCACTTAAGAACAAGTGATAGAATCTCTTCTAATCCCAAGCAACTCTGACTGACTTGCTTATTAACCTAACTTGTCACCATATCTCTCGATGTTGATAGACTACAATTCCTCTCTCGTGTTTAATGTAATTAAATCCAAGAATAAACAGTTGAGAAGAATTAAATAAGAATCAAAGTAATCTAACATTGAAACATATTCTCATATTTATTCAAGTGTCAAGAATAATTCATCAGCATAAAAGAGGGGTTAACAAATACATCGAAGCTTACTATTTTTAGACTACTAGGACAAATTTTTAACCGCTTCTCTTATGTTACATCGAGCATTTCTCGTCAGAAGTGGTTGCTCCTCTGCTCAATCAGCTCACCGTTCTCTAGCTTAAATCTCCAAAAACACACAGTATTTGCAGAATTCAATTCCTCTACATCTTGATATCTTTCTTCATCTTTCCTCATCTATTTATAGGCTTTAAGAATGGTAGACCTTCTCTCTTCTCAGATTCAGATCCAATTGCAGCTGTAAAAGTTTGTTACAGTCTAGCTGTGCACTCACGCAGATCTGGTGTGAACTTTATGGATCTGCAGGTTGTCGTGAAATCGCTAGGCGCAATTTGAAGTCTTTAATTACGACGACAATGTGCTCTTCCCCTACGGTGGTGCTTCCAGTTGTGATTGCAGCTTGAATTCTCTTATTTCAAGTAAAATTTCCTATGCGACGACATCGCTAGTCGCAATTTCAAGCTAAATTTGTGGCTGCATTTTCGGATTCTTTTTAGCTTTGATCTTTTGAGATGGATCCTTGCATTGACAATTTTAAGATGCAATATATATGCTGCATGTGACAACATTAGTGCACAAAAAGAGATAAACTAACAAGAATTTAAACCAAACATAAATGAGTTAGAAAACATAAATACTAAGTATGAAATGCCTAACATGCATGCTAAATATGGTACAAAAGAGACAAATAATACATAAATTTAGGGAGAAAATAGGTGTCATTTCTAATGCTATTAGTCACCAACTCGGTTAGATAAATTATGAAACGCCCTTTCATAATTAAAATTATTAGGATAAGGAAAATCCAAACCGAGGAAAGTTCGAGCAAGCACCGATGGGAGTTAAGGTCTCTTATAATCGAGATGTTGAGTGCATTATGTGATTCAACGAAAGTATTATAAGTTAAGGCATGAGTACTTAGCTTGATGGAAGGGACTTCCTGACAATGAGGCAAGTTGGGAACCTACTGAAGCTTTATAGTAGTTCTAAGATAAGATAGACTAGTTCCATTTTGAAGACGCGACGAGGACGTCACTAGAACTGGTGGGGGAGAATGTCACAGGCCGTGTAAAGGAGCTCGTGGTTGATGCTCACATTATAAACCTTTCCTACTCACTTGGGATTATTTGGCTTAATCAGATTGACCCATTGCTTGGAAGAGACTCAAAGCCCATCTACTTGGATTTTGGTTAAAATTTAAACACTTTAGTAAGTTGTATTTTTACTTGGATAGTGTAACACCCTAAACTCGGCCTAAAAGTTATGACCAAATCTAGCGGAGTTACATTAACACATTGAACATTGATTCAATAAATATTCAGAAAACCCTCAAACGTTGTTTGACTTGTAATGACAAGAACTTTCGGAGTTTTAATTTGAAAATCGAAACCACTTCATTGACTTGAGTGATTTTGTAGTTTCGTGTTGTAAAAATTGTAGGTTATTGACAATTTAGCAAAAACCAGAACGAGTGCAAAAATAGATTTCAAACTCGAAAGATCTAATTAGAGTTAAATCAATGCAAAAACAACCTGAGCTCTCGTACACTGTTCGGTTCTAAATAAGATGTTTATCTGAAGAGATAAAAAAATAAGACAAAGGGTGAGTTGCCAAATACAATGTATAACAAAAAATCAAACACAATATAAATCGTGATAACACAGGTAAACTTAATGGAATTTAGATAACCGATACAGAACAGATCTAGAGTATCGTAGATATGTCAACTTACGATCCAAAGTAATTCTATGTGAAGTTGGACTCATTGCCACTTTCAGATCTCAGTTACTCACATTTCATAATTGACAACAGTTAAGTTCAGACACATAGCAAAAGATCAGACATAATATGAATATAATTCCAAATACAAATATAATACGAATATAGCTACAGATGCAAATATACTACAGATACTCAAATGTTACTCTTGAGCACTTCGTCTGACAAAGGCTTACACAAATCAGAATTTCATTCCAACGAAGAGAATGAAACTTGGACTATTATCAAACTCAAGTAAATAAAATTGAACTTGGATCACTTACAGCTTGATTTAAGATTAAAGGCGCGAAAGGACTTGGTGTAACGGATACAAAAAGATTCAATGTCACAATATCGCGACGAAAGAAAAGAAAATGTAGTAGAACTGAAGATGAGCAAAAAAAAAAGGATAAAAGTAGAAGGAAGGTCTGTAGGAGGAAGTTAAATAACTTGGTTTCGTTTAAAAACAAAACAAAATTAGTTTACGGAATAACATAAAATATTTCCTCATTGATTATGCAAAGACGCAAACACATGACCAGAAGGTATTCAGAAGTTTAACCATTAAACCACTAGGCTCATTATTGACATTAGTTGACCGAAATATCTTATAACCCACATGTTCAAATATAGATGTTTGATAAAAGAACGAAAACAAAAACAAAAAGCAAGATTCGAACCCAAAACCTCACACACATAACCTGAACACTTAACCATTGAACAAAATAAAAACAGTTGTCATAATTTTTCCAATATCTAGTCCCAAAGTCGAGAGACAAACACTCTTGATTTTACAACTCAAATTCTTCTAGCCCGGTTTTTGGGATGTTACAGATAAATATTGTAAATCCTAAAGAATAATAATGTATAGAGTTTAAATATTTTAAGACTGTCATAATGTAAATAGGCACTATCTAAATCATTGATGTACTTCAATTTGTATCGTTAGATTTGAGACCGCTCAACTATAAATAGAGACCTCCTACCTCATTTGTATTCATTTCATTCAAAGTTACTGAATATATTTGAGAGCATTAATTCAAATATTTTGTGTGCATTGTTTTCTTGTGGCTTTTCGATTCTTTCATTGATTCCGTTTTATTTTGGATCCTTAGAAAATTTCCTTTGTGAAAGTTAAGTTTCTATCTAAGGTCGTGCAATTTATGAGATATAAGTTATAGCCTTATAACAATTGCACCTTTCTAAGATCCCTAACTATGCTACCATTAGAATGACTTGGCATAAGTAATCAACTTTAACTTGCATTTGCTCATCTTAGCATATGAGCTTATTACTCATCAATACCTTAAAAAAGAATTCTCTTATACATGAACCAAACGTCTCTTGATACCAACATAAACTTTTTAAGACAGGTTGTATGTTGAGGAAACTCTCGGTCCGAATCAAGTGTTGAAAATCTTACAAAAGTTGCCGCAAGGTTTTATGCGCATCCTTTTTGACATTTCAAGCAGTAATACTTGATATTCCTTGTGTAGGTGCAAATCTTCGAAAAGGCTTTTATATTTTTACCATAATCTTGAAATTGGAAAACCATCTCTACTCTGTCGTTTAAATGTTTCAATATATAATGTGAGCAGCTATTGTTTTGTCTTCCATGATCATGACGGCTGCCATCTGTTTTTTATTTAGATATGCATCCCCTTTCACCACAAATAAAGTTGATTGCAAATCTGAATTTTAAATTTATAATTATATGTTTTTTTTTAATATTTTCTATCTTCATTTTACTGTTTTTGTTCAGGGTTTTTTTTTCAATAATGTCGTTTTTAATGTTTAAACTCACGATTTTTTTGTTTGAAAATGTAATGTGACTTATTATTACAAGCAATTAGAAAATAATGGGAAGGCATCAGCCGAAAATGCTTAAAGAATGGAAAAGTGTGGAATTTGCTGGCAATGGCTATCAGTTTGCTGAAGTGATTCATTTATTCCTTTCAGATTTCTGTTTTTTATGCACACAGTATAAATTAATCTGAAAGCACAAATAGATTGAGACCAGTAAAAAGGTGTAGAAAAGATCTTTGTGCATATGTCATTAGACATAAGAAAAAATTATGAATATTCATTTGTAGAAAGATTTACAGTAACAAATAAAATATTATTTTTATTTTTATAACGATGATTATCAAAAATTAAATTATTCTTAGAGTAAACGAACACATGATCGGTAGATCGAGATTCGATAAATAAAATATTATGATTGTATTATTTCGTTTTATAGATTAATTTGATTGCTGATATTGCTTTGTGCTTCAATTTTTTATATCAATAAAATTTCACATTCTATTTAAAAAATAATAACAATTAATACATTCGTAAGCTTCAAATGAATAATAAAACAATACATTATCATTAAGTAAAATAAAATAAAATTATGAAAGACTTATAATAAATAAATACAAATAACAAAAATATTATAAGTCTTCTACTATTTTACATTTAAATAATAATTAAATGTTATGTTATTATTTATTAATAATGTATGTAAAATATTCACTGATTTTAAGATAAGCTAATTTCCATCTCCATGAAAACTCATTACATCAACAATATTCGACTATGTTTCACTTAATTTTTATTAATAAGTAGTATGATTTCTTATTAGTAAAAAGTTGAAGGTTAAAATATGCTTCAAATCCTTATAATCTTCATATATTTGTAATTTAATCCATTTAAAAGTTCAACTTTAGTTTTTAACGTCATCGAAATTTTTCTGTTGAATTTTTTGCTGTTACATATTATAATAAAAAAACACACTTATTTAGTAATCATGTAATAAAAAAACAACATTTTAACATAAAATTTTAACAATATTAACAATTTTTAAAAATTCATGTCAACATTTTAATTAAAATAAAGTGTTTAGATTAATTAGTGACATTATAATAATTAAATTATATGAAATTCTGTAAAAAAAAAAAAAATTTCAAATTTTAACATAGCATAAGAATCAAACCGATTTGCTTTATCTAGTTTTACTTTAAAAATTAGAATGTATTTGCCTACGAATTCGTAGGTTTTCAAATTTTTTTATATGATTTTAATTATATTATAATGATTTATTAGATGTTTATTAAAATTTTATAATTATAATAATTGAAACGATTTCTTTACTAATTAAGAAATTGAATTAAATAGTTTTTAAATATCAATTTTTTATTAAATCAAATGAGATAGTTTTGTTCAAGTATAGATTGCTTTTGGGTCAAATTAGGGTTATGATCCCTCTAATATATTTAAATTTAAGATTTAGTATCCATATTTTAATTTGATATAGTTTGAATCTTATACTTTTGTAATATTATTAGTTAGTCCAAATAGTTGACACCTTTAATTATTCCAATTAAGGTCGATTTTTTTTCTTAAAAAATATACATTTCAACGTATCATAAAGATATGGATTTTTTGAGATGAAATAAAGGCATTGTAATGCCTCTTTTATTATAAAAAAAAATATGGATTTTTTGAGATGAAATAAAGGCATTATAATGCCTCTTTTATTACAAAAAATATATATGGATTTTGTGTGTGTTTTAAAGGTATTTTTAAGAAAAGAAATTCACATAATCATTCTAATAAGAATAGTTAAGGATGTTAATCATTTGGATTAATTAATGTTATTGTAAAAATAGAAATCCAAATAACACCAAAATAAATTATAAAGACTAAATCCTTAAAATGAGCATAGTATAAAAATTTTTACTAAAATTTGATCCTTAAAATTTTAAAAAGAGTTGAATTTGACTATCAACCTTTCAAATAGAGTAGAATTATTTTTAACAGAAATTTAGATACTGAGTAAATTTAGATACTGAGTAAAACGTTAAATTTTGAAACACAACAACTCATATGACAATCAACGAGTACTTTATGCTAGTTTTTTTTTTTTAATTTTATGAACATTTTATATATGTTCTAAAATTTTGATTTTTTAATTTTTTATAAATTTTAAGTTATTTTTTACATGACATATAAGATAAATAACATTATATTGGTATGAAAAATATATGGATTACCACGTGAGTTGCCGAATATTGCTATAAAAATAATGTTTTAGTTAATATTTTCTTACTTGCTTCTTTTTAAAAAATTAATATCAAATTTAACTAAAAATAATAATAATTAAATTAACAAAAAAATTTAAACATTAAGAACTAAATTTAAAATTATGAAAAAGATTAAAAGCTTCTTTAGATAGGAGAGAATATTGGCGTGTAAAGTAGTGTGATTTAAGTGATTCTCCTCGATTAGCATCTGCCCACATTAACCGTACAGTTCATAGTAGAATCCGATTCTACGGACAAGTTTAGACCCGCCAAAAGTGTCGACAATCACCAACTATAAAACAATACAATCACAACACTTTCCTTTCCATCCTTAAGACGATAATAACTATAAACATCCTACGTTCTTACACAGTTTTGTTGATTTCTCCCATGGCAGACCACAAAGCCCAACAGCCAACTATCGACGACAACAAATCAGCAGGTCATCTTCAATGTCACTTTCTTTTTCTTTTTATTTTTTTTCTTGGGGTTTCGACGGTATCTTTGTTCATTTTATTACTTGTTTTTAATGTGATACACAATTTGTCGGGTTTATTTCTTAAAACATGTTTGTCCTCTTCCAGCGTGTTGTCAGGCGGTGACAAGAAACAAAGGAAACAGCAGGAACAGAAGCTTCCTTGAAGGATGGTAAGTCTTCAATTCTTTTCTCTCTTTTATATTTTTTGCATTTTCTATGATTATTTTTTTGTCTATAGTTAAAACAATAAATAAATAAAAGGCACATAGAAATTATTTAATCCAATAAACAAAGATGTATTTCCATCTAAAGAATATATTTTGTGCTTGAATTTTATTTGCAGTCTCTTTGCTTTGTGTTGCTGCTGGCTTTGGGATGCCTGCTTCGATCTGTAGAATAAGGAGCAGTCAAATGGCAATGTGGAATTACATCTAAATTATTAATCGTAATGTGTGTGTTTTCAAATACTTCTTTTTTATACTTTTATTACAAAACAAATAGTAATACAGTTCTGTAATGAACATTTAAGCTACAATTTTGTGCTTTCTGTGTAATGCTTGTATTGCGACCAATATCTACATTAGTTAAATAAAGAATTTTTATAATAGAATTCCATTTTTTTTAAAAAGAAAATGTCTTACCCATGTTTGTTGGTAATGCAATGAAAATCATCCATGTTTGATTGTTGAGGATGTAGTGGAGATATTGTCCTTCAACTAATAGTATAAATAGGGGAATTGATCCTACTGTGATTTCCTGAAAAAAGCAACACCAATCCAGTTCCATTTGATGGCACTATCTAAACAGGAAGACCATTGCTTCAGCCTTCATAGAACCAGCTATTCATTTATAATTTATATAAAATCGTGAAAGGATTCAGACTTTGCTATCCATTTGAAAGGGTATAAAAACAGACTAAAAAATAAACAGAAGAAAAGCTTACAAAAATTTGTTCGTTGGTCCAAATTGGATTCATTTACAGAACTGTAACGATACGTTGAGGAATTGTAGTCTCAAAAGTAACTAGACTGAAATTGTAAGAGTTCAAGCTGAGCCAACAATTTTGCGGTCGTTGATTTTAGCCTGGGATCACCATTTTGAGCTAGATCAATTAGCACCACTTCCGCTGATTCCCCATACTTCACTCTAAGCTCCTCTACTCCGAATACCCTTTCCAATATCCAAAGCGCTTTTTCCTGAGCCTTCACACTTACGGTTCCCATGATTTTGATAATCGCTTCCACTCCTGCGTTTTTAGCAATGTAATCGCTTCCGTTTTCCCAGATTTCATCTTGCAATAGCGTCGCCATTGCATTCAGAACCGCTTCATCAGCTTCCCTTTCCTTCCCTTCCAGGATTTGTATCAATGGTGGGATCGCACCCGCTTTCACCAAACAAAACGTGTTGTTAACAGTGCAGTACCCGTTGTGGACTTCACAGAATGCTGTTGCCGATGGAAGGATGCAGAACCAGCTATTTTTTTTCGATTTCCGAAGTGATACCGAGTTCTGTGATAGCTGCGCGAGTGCGATCGCGGCTCGGCATTTTGCAACTAATGATCCGCAAGATAGAAGCTTGACGAGCAACGGGATTGCCTCGTTTTGTGCTGCGAGAAGCTGTAGTTTTTTATCTGAAGGAACCGTGAACCGAATAAGTACGCCCGCAACACCTTCTGCTAGCGAATTCGATATCATTGAAGGGCTTGAATTCATCATGGATATCAAAATTGGTAGAAGATTTGATTTCTTAAGAACTTCAGTCGCTTTCTTATTGCTGATTGGTATGTTGCTCAGTATGCCAACTGCAGCAGCCTTATCAGTCTCCAATGGTGATGATGAGATAATGTTAACAATGGTGTTCAAATGGCTTTCACTGAGCTGTTCGGTCAATTCTTCCGGTAAATGTTGCGAGAGAGTGTAAAGCAAATCCAACGCACCGGTCCTGATTTTCATGTTGCTTTCTGTTAGAAACGGTAGAAGAAGATGAATCACACCGTTTTCCTTCATTTTACTTCGAACTTTCGATGCATTATGATGGCCTGCAATGCTATTCAGTGCTTGCAGAAGGTGAAATTGAATTATAGGACTTGAAAGGTTTAAAAGGGAGAGCATTTGCTGTGCTACATCTTGATTAACAAGAATTGATTCGGACTGTGCAATTCGTGCAAGAATTGCCGAAGCTGGCTCCCGAAGAGTCATGAGCACGGATGTTACAGAGAAAAGGAGCTGAAGCAGAGATACCGCTATACCCGAATTGATCAACCGTTGTACATTTTCCGACAAATTCGACAAATTTTGCAATGCATTCAGTGCAGATAACTTCGCTTCAAGCTTTCCAGCATTGAACATCTTTACGAGAGGCTCGACTGCTCCATCTTCTCCAAGGGAAGCTCTACTTTGATCTGTTAGCTCCATTCTCGACAACGCAGTTGCCATGAGGATCTTACCCATGTCGGAGCCTGGCAAGACATTAGAATTTACTATACATTCTAATATCAACAATCAAATGCAGCAAAAAAAGGGCATTTTTGTGTTACCTTCCTTCAAGTAGTGCACTAATGGTTTGAAATAACCGGCTTCGGCCATATGAAGCGCATTCTGCGTATTGCTCGACAACGCATTTAACAACTTCCCTGCATTGCTTGAAGCAATTGGATCATCGCCATTAAGCATTGTAACTAACATAACAATGCATCCCTGAATTCGACCAAGCCGTCTCCAAACTGCTTGAAGGTCTGATAGATCAAGCAACAGCCCTACAGCTTCCCTCCTCTCTTCTGTATCTCGTGTCAACGATTTCACCAATGCTGATAATGATGCTGCATCTGCCATCTTCTCCTGTTAACTAGCATACAGTGTAAGACACTAACAAGAAAATATTCAACTGAAAATATCAAGGCAAAATAAAAAAAATTAGTTCACCTTGTTTTCGGAATTTTCGGAAGCAAGTTTTTGCAATATCCGAAGAATGATCAACCGGTTGTTCGGCTTACATGAACTCAACCTATTCACTAGAATGAGAACAATGCCTCCTTCATTTATCCATTCATTCGTAATCAATCCTTGCCTAATCGACTCGTTAAACCACAAAAGCGCGAAATTGAACTCTTCATCATCGCCATACTTGAGTTGCAAGACGACATCGTCCATAGTAAGATTTGATCTTTCCTCTTTGATTTCAGTTCTTTCTTCCTCAATTTCTGTTTCTGATGCATTGGGAGTGACAAACTCATATCCATGGCTCGGACTAGGAGGCCGACTCGGGCTTGGACTCGGTCCCAGACTTGGACTAGAACTCGGAGTTAAGCTTCCATTGAACCTGACATTCATGAATTCCTTATGCAATGCACTGATCTTTTCTTTCATTTCCAGATGAAGATCAATGCTAGCAAACAACACAAGGCCTAAGGATCTCCCGAGATCTTGTGTCACATTTTCAATCCATGTATTCGGTTGCTTTGAATCAGGGCTTTTGATCAAAGTCTTCACACGCTGAAGCTCTTTCTCAATCGATTCGATCGCTTTTCGGATCGTTCTCGTGTCCATAACATCTTTGTTATCCTTTATATCACTCAAAATTAAACCAAGTTTATTTAGAAGACATGAGAATTCAATGAATAATCCCTTCTCCGAGTCTTTAGCAATTAAGGACAACTCTTCTACTGAGGCTACTAGCTCGGATATAAGTTCAGTGAAGGTCCTGGAATCAGTTTTTTTCATTTTCAAGGACTGGGTTTTTTTTTCTAAAAAAAACAAAGATATCAATGAATTTCCAGAGAAAAAGAAAAGGTTTTCCAGGAAAAACAGAGGATTTTCCGACAAAGAAAACAGAGGATATTCCAGGGTCTAAAAAGAGGTCAAACAAGAGCAGGGTTTTGCAAACTCAGAATCAAAAAGAAACTTCACAAACTTCAAATATCTTACATCACTAAAAAAAAATTAACAAATTGCCAGATAGAATAATTCAATGAAAGAAAAAATGGAACAAAGGGAAGAAAAAAAAGGAAAACAGAGGATTTTCCCAGAGTTCTAAACAGAGGTCAAACAGGAGCAGTGTTTGCAAATTCAGAAATAACAAGAAATTTTACATGCTTCAAAGATCTTATACATGGAAATTTACAAACTAATTTAGATTTATATACACAAAAAAGTGTAAATAATTAAAAAGAAAAGATAAAAAATTGAGGGTGAAGAAAAGAGAAGGAACTTAACCTGAAGATTGGAAGAAAAAAAGAGTGAGAAAAAAGACTAAGAAATTCAATCTTAATTCCAGTGTTAGAAATAGAGGAGTAAGCAGGACGATATTAAAAGATGAAAATGTCGGGGATGGAAGGTTGTAATATGGAGTTATGTGGAGAAGAGTATCTTCCTTGGCAATGTCAATGTCAGCTGGCTATTGACCTTTTTATCTGCCTTATTTATTACTAAATCTTGTTCTTCAATTTTATTTTTAGAAGACCAAGTCAAAATACATAATTAATTAATTAATTAATTTTTTAAAAATTTATTTCATATGTATTTTTCTTTTTCTTCATTTCCTTGTTTTATTACACTATGATTTAAAATAAATTATAGTTGCTTTTATTTTATTAAATGAGTCAATAGGAAAGTCATTATAAATCTTTCTTTAAAAACATTGATTATTTGAAGTTTTAAGAAAATTTAATTATTTTATTTTTTGAATTTAAAAATATAAGTCCAATTGTTAAATAATTAAAATTATTTTTTCAAATTCAAGTTTATTACAATGTTATTTTTTAATTAACAACTGAACTTGAATTTTAAAATTTAAAAAGTAAAAAAATTTATATAATATTTTAACCTTATAAATATTGTGTTCGAATTTCAACATGTCAATATTACTTTTTTTTATGTAAAACCAAATTCATATAAACGGGTAAAACGAGCACAGCAAAGCAAAGTGAAAACAAGAAGTACATAACAAACCCAATCCAACAAGCTTACTCAATACACTTTTTCTTAAGTTTTTTCGTTGTCACCCGATTGAACCAATTTATTAGCATTGACAATATCAATGATAAAAGGACAACAAATACAATCAAAGTAGTTTACTTTCAATAAAGCCCCTTTAGCCAAAGCATAAGTTGCTTTATTAGCATCCCTAAATTTCTAATAGACGGATAAAGATTGAAACCTAGAAATAATGTGTTAACAATCCAATAATAATTTCCTCGAGTTAGAAACATCCAACGTATTAGAAGAGAAAGCTTCCCAAAATCGTTGGACTATCAATTTTAAGAATGGTATGATCCATATGAAGAGACCGAAACCATGAAAGAGCTTCATGATCAGATAGGATTTCTGCCATTGTCACCTCATCCCCTCTTCTAAGTACCAATTGAGAAGCATGTACCATTCACTCTCCCACCCATCCTTGCAAGAATTGATCCACATTAAAAGAAAGTCACCTTACTTATAGAAATTTACAGAGAAATGTTAAGAAAACGAAATCTGAAATTTATTGATTAATTCCCTCTTTCCCTTTACTGCCTTAGCTATTTATACAGATATACTACTAATAACAAAGTACCAATATTCAGTTGAAAATAGTTATTACTCACTAACTGCTAAACAGACTATAGCTAATAACTAACACAAAGCCAACTGACTCAAACTTCATTCTCTAATATTCACCAATTTATCCTATCGGCACCACCCGTAGTAATTGTCGAAACCGACTAAATTGTGCAACCGACAACGGCTTGGTGAGAACATCAGCCACTTGGTTACACGCTAGAACCTCACCAACAACCAACAACCCACAATCTACCTTCTCACGAACAAAAAATAGATCAAGTTCAACATGCTTGAATTTCGAATGCAACACTGGGTTAGCTGCTACAGTAACAGCACTCGAATTATCACACCAAACAACAGGTGTGTTAACAGAGTGAAGCCCAAGTTCGCTTAAAAGAGACACCATCCATATAACATCTGCTGTTGCTACGGTAAGTCCTCGATACTCAGCCTCAGCTGTGGAACGTGAAACAACCTGTTGTTTCTTAGAACTCCAGAACACTGGATTTTCCCCAAAATAAACATAGTATCCAGTAGTCAAACATCGATCATCAAAATCCAAACCCCAATTGGCATCAGCATAACCAACCAACGACAATCGATCGGATGGCTTAAGTACTAGACCATAGTCTGGTGTACTACTTAAATAACGTAAAATCCTTTGAGAGCAACAACATGTACATCAGTAGGTGAATGCATAAATTGACAAATTCTATTTACTGCATACGCAATATCTGGACAAGTAAGAATCACATACTGTAAAGCACAAGCAATGCTTCGATATTCACTAGGATCCTCAACAGGAGACCCTAGAGACTTAGACAAATATGCTGAACTGACCATAGGCGTAGTAACCGCCTTAGCATTAGTCAACTGACAACGATCAAGCAAGTCTAACACATACTTACGTTGACAAAGATGCATCGACCCATCAAGCAATCGCACAACTTCAAACCCCAAAAAATAATGAAGACTACCCATATCCTTTAACGAAAATTATTTGTGTAATTGTACCACAAACTCATCAATCTCCTTAGAAGCACTTCCTGTAACAATGATATCATCAACATAAACCAATACAAACAAACTAGTAGTAGGTGTATTACGCAAAAACAAAGATGCATCAGACTTAGACCCCACAAAGCCAACAAACAGAAGAAACGTTTTTAGCTTGTCAAACCATGCCTGTGGTGCTTGTCGAAGACCATACAGAGCTTTTATTAGCCTACACACAAGTGGCTTGCCATCCTTATCATACTGAACATATCCTGGAGGTTGCTGCATGTAAACTTCCTCAGTGAGA
This sequence comes from Gossypioides kirkii, assembly GCA_005610355.1. Classification (NCBI taxonomy): domain Eukaryota; kingdom Viridiplantae; phylum Streptophyta; class Magnoliopsida; order Malvales; family Malvaceae; genus Gossypioides; species Gossypioides kirkii. Next base: position 8,126,044 of record CP032252.1, on the reverse strand, counting down.
TCATCATTCAAAAATGCGTTATTAACATCCACTTGACGTACCTACCATCCTTTAGACACAGCAATTGTTAGAATAGTACGAATAGTAACAGGTTTAACAACCGGACTAAACGTCTCTCGAAAATCACAATCAGGCACTTGTGAACACCCCTTAGCCACCAACCTACCTTTCCGTCGAGCAATAGTGCCATCAGGATTTCTTTTGATTTTAAACAACCATTTGCAACCAATAACTTTACGTCGGGGTGGAAGCGAAACTAATTCCCATGTTTGATTATGAATCAAGGCATCAATCTCATCTTGTGCCGCCTTTGTCCATTCTTGAGACTCAAAAGCCTCACGAATATTCCTTGGCTCACGATCTTGAACCTCCATATTAAAAACCTTAGGTTTAAACACCCCCGCCTTAGCACAAGTAACTATCGGATGAGTATTGTGCACAGGAGATGCAGGATCTGCTACCACAACTGGCAACACCGGTGTTGGAGATGTGTTATTACCCCCAGATGACTCGACTAAAACAGACTCACTAGAGCTCACCTACTCCAAACGACTATCTAACGGCTGAGACCCAACTTGTGTCGTCTGAACAGCGTCCTGATTATCCACACCTGCAATCACACTAGACATAGGACGAACAACCGGGACACGCGTGGTAACCATGTCTGACCTAACCTCCTTCGAAATAACATGATCCTTCAAGAACAGAAATCTAGACTCGACGAACACAACATGTCTAGATACTATAATTTTTTCACTTGGTAACAAACAGTGATATCCCTTATGATGAGAACTATAACCAAGAAACGTACATGCACCAGATCGAAACTCCAATTTATAACTATTAAACGGTCTTAGATAGGGATAGCAATAACACTCAAACACCCTGAAATAATCATATACTGGCTCCTTAGCATATAACACAGAGTACGGAGACTTACATTTTAACACAGGTGTAGGCAAACGATTAATTAAATGAACAGCACATGTAAAGGCATACCCCCAAAACCGCATAGGTAGACGAGCTTGTGCAAGAAGAGCAAGACCAACCTCCACTATATGCCTATGTTTACGCTCCAACTCCATTTTGCTCCTAGGTGTGTGGACACGTGAGACGATGAAGTATTCCTTGCTTAGTTAACATCGAAGTGAACGGCCTATACTCACCACTCCAGTCACTCTGAACTTGTTTTATGTCACCACCAAACTGAGTTCTTACCATCTGTTGAAATTGCAAAAAACACTCAAGCGCTTGCGACTTCTGCCTAATCAAATAAACCCACGTGAAACGACTGTACATATCAATAAACGCTACATAATACCAATTTGAACCACAAGCAACTGCTGCAGGACCCCACAGATCAGTGACAACCAATTCAAATGGAACCTTATATTCAATTATTGAAGTAGAAAATGACAGTTTATGAGCTTTGCCTTGTTGGCAAGCAGAACAGACAGATTCAACCTTATGATTATTAATAGAAACATTACATGATTTAAGAACAGAATTCAAAATAGTATTAGAAGGATGTCCCAAGCGTCGATGCCACAAATCAAACACCGAGACAGTAGAACAACTAGAATCCAATTTCGCACTCAAAGTAGAACCACCTTCAACATTAGTTCGTATGGCATCAACCGAAAAGAACCTGTAGAGCCCTTTATGAGTGTGGCCCGTCAAAAGCACCTCCTGCGTCTTCTCGTCCTTAACAACACAATGGAAAGGATGAAATTCAAAATATACATCGTTATCCCAAGCAAACTGAGACACAGACAGTAAATTTTTACAAATTGTCGGGACATGCAAAACATTTTTCAATTGTAACACACTACTTTTTGTATCTAAAATAGACTTACCAACACCAACAATTCGAGCACTAGTACCGTCACCCATTAATAGAGGAGCTTTACCTGAATAATGCTTTTCAGCAGTCAATCTCACCGCACCCTTACACACATGATGCGTTGCACCAGAATCAGGATACCATGCAGTATCATTCTGAACCGGCTCAGGTACATATAACTCATCTGACTCTACTACATTGGCACAAAATTCTTGAGCCGGTGATGTTGCATCAGATGTACTCCCAGTCGAGTATTCTGAACCAGTAACATCAGCCACCCATAGACCCGGAATAAATCTACCGATATCTGGATTTGGCCCGGTGACCACCCTAGCTCTCGGCTTAGTCATCTAAGTACGAGGTTGCATGCTTCGTGGCATATACCCCTGAACTGGCCCAAAATCAATCGGCATATCCGGCCATTCAACTGTTACTCCTTCAAAGTCCACATGATTTTCATGTGGATAAAAACCACCTCTGCCACTTGGAGCATTTTGACCAAAATAATTTGGCCCATAAGGAACTAGAGCCTACCTAGCACTTGGACCAGCCATATCGTTAGTCCACATTAAAGAATTATTACTATAGACATACCTGCCACTATTACCCCCATTCTGACCATTTGGGCGAAAAGGAGTAGCACCCTCACCATACTACCGACGCACCCCTGCCGAAACTCCATCGTTCGATCGCGAATAACGGTAGAAACACCGTTGAGCAACATGACCCACTCGACTGCAGGTCTGACACTGAGCGCGCCCTCTCGGACTATGGCTCCGACCACGTACCTCTCGATCTCCTTGAGTCGGCAGTTGAGACTCAACCGAATCTGTCACCACCATCGGTTTTTGAACAAGATTAGCATGCAACGAAGTTTCAGTTACAAACTTGCACTGCCGTGACTCACACTCAAGCAGTGCCTCAACCACCTGCTCCATTGTTAACGGCACCGGCGACAAAGACACCGTAGTAACGATCGACTCAAACTCCGCTGGTAAGCCTGCCAAAACCACATGAACTTAAGTTCTTTCTGAAACACCATGTCCAAAGGCTTCAAGAACATCAGCCAGCCTCTTTACACGAGCAACATATTCCTCCATCGTTAGATCTCCTTTCTTAACTGAATGAAAATCATGTTGTAACCTCGCAACCTTCGCATCGGACGCTGCCGCAAACAAACGAGCAGCTTTATTCCAGATCTGACTCGCCGTCTTGGAACCTGTAAACACTGGCAATAGATCTCCACTGATCGTGGAGATCAACCACGTCGCAAGCAACTTTTGTTGTTTAACAAAGCTAGTATAAGCTGAGTTAGTAACCAACCTGCCATCAGAACCTTCCACTGTCTGCGACGGCACAACTAGCGTTCCATCCACATACCCTGCAAGATCATAAGCCTCTAGAAGCAACTGAAGTTGATATTGCCATTGCACAAAATTATCAGCACCACGAAGTCTAACAGCATCGTGTTTAGGAAAAGACTATAGCATCTTATAAAACGCCTCATCACTCGGAAGAGACACCACAGGATTAGCATCACCGGAAGCATTAGTTGCCATAGATCCCACACTCCCAAGTATGAGGAACTGATACCATAAAAGAAAGTCACCTTACTTATAGAAATTTACAGAGAAATGTTAAGAAAACGAAATCTGAAATTTATTGATTAATTCCCTCTTTCCCTTTACTGACTTAGCTATTTATACAGATATACTACTGATAACAAAGTACCAATATTCAATTGAAAATAGTTATTACTCACTAACTGCTAAACAGACTATAGCTACTAACTAACACAAAGCCAACTGACTCAAACTTCATTCTTTAATGGCATGCCCAAAATCTGCCTCCTTTTTTCAACTTGTTGCTCAAGTAACACACGAGAGAAAAGTTCCCCCACCAAACTCAAAGCTGGCACAATACCCACCTCCTGCCAAACCAGGTCAAAGCTGGCACTAAATCCTCTTTGGCTTGTCAGCGTCTATAACAAACCAGGTCAATAACTACACCATGGGATAGAAGTTTTCTTTGAAATGGAACAGAACCCTGTAATAAGCGCCAAAGAAATTCTTTAATCTTTGGGGGGCAGAACTTCATTGCAAAGAGCTTGCCAAGGTCCTTCAACATGAAAATCGATCACATTGCAATAAATAACTTAAGTCAACAGGTATGGTGAAATCGGATTTCTTTATTTGTGAACCCCATGCGTTCCATAGTAAACCTTAAAAAGTTCAATCAACTTTTTCTTAAGCTTTAGCCTGACTTCACCAATAGAGCTATGGTTTTTATTTTTCATATTACCTTTTCTTTGGAAAGGAAAAGTCATTAATTTAGTCCATGAATGGGACCAATTCAACTAAACCGTAAGAATGATAACAATTGGATGCAATTTTGAAAATCAAAATAATACACCGATGATAATTAAACTGAACAAAATTCAATGAAAATTGAACCATAACAAACAGGATTAGAGATCGACATGTGTTCTAAAAGGACCTAATAAAATATTAAAAAGTAAAGATACATGACAATTTTTTAAAATTACTTGTAAAATAAAAAAAAAACACTCATCAATATATCAAATATTAACCCTATTATGATTTAAATTTATTTTTATTTTCTCAATTTTTCTCTCAGCCCTACTCCAAATTGAATAGTTGCCTTTTACGTTCTCTCAACAAGTGAAAACTATTTCAGGATAGTTATACTCAATAAGTAGTAGCTATAAATAAATAATATTATGAATATTTTATTATCCCTATTTGATTAATAAAATCTAGTATTTCTTTTGCTCTCTCAGTTATTTCTCTTTACCTTATAACAAATTCAATATTATTTTAATATTCTCATATCAATTATGTATTTTTGGTGTTAAAATTTATGGAAATTTCAACATCATAAAGCAGCCATCCCAAATTGACAAATGGAAAAAATTGGGATGACACTTAGCCCACGTGTAAGTGTAAAAGCCAAAACTTGAAATGAATTTCCATGTTCCTTCTTGGATTTTGACCACCACCTTCTTTTCTCATGACTTCCTTTTTACTTTCAACAATCTCTTTTAGAATTTTAGTAAAATGTCATTCTTTTTCCTTTTGGTGGTTTCTCCCATATTTTCATCTTGACTTTTCATCTTGTATATTTAAAAATAAAGCTTTTCATATTTGATGGGAATTCTAAAATTTTATTTAAATTTAATCTCTCAAATTATTTGACAAAGAATTTTAATAAACTTAATTCGTCTAACTTAAATTTAAGATGATTAAAATTTATCGATTAAATTTTAGCTCAATTGGCATAGACGTTGTTACCAATGTAAGAGAATGTGAATTCGAGCGTGTTAAAACGCATTATCTTCCTATTTATGAATTATGAATTGGGGAGAAGCTATACCTAATTTTAAATATTATGTCAAAAAAATAAATATGATCAAAACTTATAATGAAATTATTAAAAAATATATCAAAACCTACATTAATTAATTTTGAAAATAATTTAAATTCAACCGGCTAAAAGTCTAATTTAAAATAATATGAAAATAAATTATTTAATTTAATATTTATTAATTTAAATTCGGAAGGATATGATGATCTATGTATTAAATTCAAAAGAGTTGAACCTAAAATTATTCTAACTCAAGATGATCCAATACAAACGTCTAATAATTAAAAAAAAAAAAAAAAAAAAACTGACCCAACACACTATATTTCTTCTAAAAAAATATGTATATTTGCATTAAGTAGTTGCTAAGAAAAAAAACTAAAAAAAAAATATTAACTTCCACCATTGGCATATAATGTTACTATTTAGGAAATTATAAGTTTTCTTTAAAGGAAATTAAAGTAATATATAATTATAATATGTTTTTATAATTGCCTAAAGTAATATATTTTAACCTCATTCTTAATGCATTTTTGAATGATTATTCGATGTTAATGGTAAATTTTATGCTCTCAATCCTTTAAATCCATGTTTTGATGCTTAAGAGAGCATTTGAGAGCCAAAAGAACAAAAACTGAAACAAGCTACGAGAGCCATACTGGCTAACCCATTCCACACGGTCATTATGAGTTTCTAGTAATGCCGTTTGGGTTAACTAACGCTCCGGCAGCATTCATGGATTTGACAAATCGGGTTTTCAAACCCCAGCTGAACAGATTCGTAGTGATATTTATTGATGATATATTGATTTATTTCAAGTTAGAGACGGAGCATGTTCAACATTTGAGGGAAGTTTTGCAAATTATGCGGGAAAAGTAGTTGTATGCAAAGTTTAGGAAGTGCGAGTTCTGGCTCTGAGAAGTAAGATTTCTAGGCCATGTGGTATCATCGAAGGGAATTTGGGTTGACCCTAGTAAAGTGTCTGCTATTCTCGATTGGAAGGTACCTAAGAATGTTTCTGAGGTACATAGTTTCCTGGGATTAGCGGGCTATTATCGTCAATTCGTGAGAAATTTCTCTATTGTAGCCTTGCAGATGATGAAATTACTACAGAAGAATATCCAGTTTGTGTGGTCAAAAAGGTGTTAGTAGAGTTTTGATCAACTGAAGAAATTGTTGACAAAAGCTCCGATATTGACACAACCTGAAACAGGTAAAGAGTTTATCGTATATAGTGATGCATCTCTGAATGGCTTGGGTTGTGTGTTAATGTAAGTAGGGCAGATAATAAATTATGCTTCTCGACAATTAAAACCACATGAATGGAACTATTCGACCCACGACTTAGAGTTAACTGCCATTGTGTTTGCTTTAAATATTTGACGGCATTATTTATAAGGGTGAAGTGTCACATATTCACGGATCATAAAAGTTTAACGTATCTAATGACTCAGAAAGAATTGAATTTGAGGCAACGTTGGTGGTTGGAATTATTGAAAGACTATGATTTGGTAATTGAATATCATCCGAGAAAAGTAAATGTTGTCACTGATGCTTTGAGCCAAAAATCGTTATTTGTCTTGAGAGCGATAAATGCTCATTTGTCACTTGAGAGTGATGGTTCTGTTACAGCGAAACTTCGGACGAAGCCGGTATTCTTACAGCGGATACGAAAGCTACAGGAGGATGACCTAAAGCTTAAGGCTAGGAAAGAACAGATGCGGAATGACGCAACCACTGAGTTTACGGTTGATGAGGATGGTATGTTGTATTATCGGGATAGAGTGTGCATTCTCGCTAGTTCTAACTTGAGACGAGACATTTTGTCAGAGGCTCACAGCAATACTTACTCCATTTATCCGGGCAACGTGAAAATGTATAACGACCTGAAGAAGATGTGTTGGTGGCTAGGTATGAAACGAGAAATCTCAGAGTTCATAACTAGATGTTTGGTGTGTCAGCAAGTAAAAGTTGAACACTATGTACCATCTGGACTGTTGCAACCTATTACTATTCCCGAGTGGAAATGAGAATGGGTCACTATGGATTTTGTTACAGGATTACCTGTGAAGCCGAGGAAGAAAGACTCGATTTGGGTTATAGTTGACAGATTGACGAAATCAGCTCACTTTATTCCTATACGAGTGGACTTCCCACTAGAGAGGTTAGCTGAATTATATATGTCTGAGATAGTACGACTACATAGAGTACCAGCATTTATCATCTTTGACAGAGATTCACGTTTTACCTCGAGGTTTTGGGGTAAGTTGCATGAAGCTCTAGGAACCAGACTGAATTTTAGCACTGCATATCATCCACAAACAAATGGCCAGTCAGAACGGGTGATACAGATTCTTAAAGACATGCTACGGTGTTGTATACTTGAGTTTGAGAGTAGTTGGGAAAGATATCTACCATTGGTGGAGTTTACATATAACAAAAGTTATCAGACTAGTATTAAAATGGCCCCATTTGAAGCATTATACGGTAGGAAATGCAGAACACCTTTATATTGGTCAGAGTTGAGTGGAAACAAGTTAGTTGGAGCCGACTTGATTCATGAGACTGAAGACAAGGTACGGGTGATCCGCGACTGTTTGAAAGCAGCATCTGACCAGCAGAAATCTTATGTAGATCTTAAAAGGAAAGATATAGAATTTACAGTGGGAGATCGAGTCTTCTTGAGAGTTTCACCTTGGAAGAAAGTGGAAAGGTTTGCCACAAAGGTAAAGTTGAGTCCACGGTTTATAGGCCGTATGAGATCATTGAACGGGTTGGTCCTGTGGCATATAAACTGGTTTTACCATCAGAATTAGAAAAGATTCATAATGTGTTCCACGTTTTGATGCTGAGACGGTATAGGTCAGATCCTTCCCATGTGATTACACCTTGTGAGGTTGAGATACAGCCGGATTTTTCGTATTCAAAAGAATCGGTTAAGATTCTACTCGCAAGGTAAAATAGTTGCGAAACTAGAAAGTACCATTGGTAAAGGTATTATGGAACCGACATGGGCTTGAAGAAGCTACATGGGAGATAGAAGTTTCGATGAAATCACAGTATCCTAACTTGGTCATTGGTAAGAAATTTCGGGACGAAATTTCCCTAAGGGGGGAGAGTTGTAACAACCCAATTTTCAGTAGTGTCGAAAATAGTGATTTTGAGATCCCAAATTCGATAAGTCGAGTCGAAAATTTATTTACTTAAATAATTACGACTTCGTTAGCATCATATTAAAATTTGGTTATGAAGTTTTAATGTTTAAATAGTTAATTAAGTGAAAAAGACTGAATCGTAAAAGTCACAAAATATAGGAATCATTCACTAAACATGCTAAATTGTAGAGGGATGACTTAGGAAGGGTCTTTAATGAGTAAATATACCTTAACAAGGTATAATAGAAAGTTGTGGATTATTGTTTGGTGAAAATCATGTTAAATCATTAAGGGTATTTTGGTAAAAATGTAAATAAATAAGTAATGATTAAATAAAAGATAATTTGGATGATTTTATTCATCTTCTTCAACCTTGAAACAAAAAGAAAACCTTAGAAGAGAAAGAAGAATATTCGGTCAAGCTTAGCCTTTGATTTGGTGAGTGAAATCTCACTCGTTTTTAGTAAATTCTATGTTTTTGAGTCCGTATTAGCTTAATCTAGCTAACTTAGGGACTAAATTATGAATCTGTTAAATGTTATAAATGTTATAAATCTGTTAAGTGTCGTTGAGAGTATATGAATTCTTTACGGATTATGAGGTCCGATAACGAAGTGTCATCGTGAGTATATGAATCCTTTACGGATTATGAGGTCCGATGACGAAGTGTCATCGTGAGTATATGAATACTTTACGGATTATGAGGGCCAATGACTAAGTGTTATCGTGAGTATATGAATTCTTTTACGGAACAAAAGGTCCTATGATTATATGTCATCGTGAGTATTAAATGAAATGAGTTCCATTGCGGATTAAGGGTCCGATGACTTTGTGTCATCGTGAGTATCAAACGCGAGTTGAAACTTACCTTGAATGCACACAGTATTCCATTCGGTTAATTAGATTTTTACAACTCTTGAAGTTTGATAAATCAATTTAACTTTATAAACCTACTAAGCTTTAAAGTGCTTACCTGTGGATTTGCGTTTGTTTTGTATATTCAATTTTACTATTCGGAGATCGGATCATCTTGAAGAATCACACTATCCCGGAGTTGTTCGGTAGACTTTTACATCATTTGGTTAATATGGCATGTACTAGGATGATGTTACCTTTTGCTTATGAACAATGAGTTATGAAAAACCTTGTTATGTTTGATGAAATGTTGAAAGTAGACTTTAAGTACCTTGTATTAATGTGAAAACCATGTATTTGAGTTGACTTAAATGCATACTTAAAGTTATGTATGAATGAAGTTAATGAACTTGTGTTTTGTATAAATCTTGAGATTCTGCATACTTGTTTCGGTAGAACTCATGTACGTTTCGATAAAAGCACAGGATAGGAGAGAGGTTGTTCACTGATTTGAGATGTATTGGTAGTTGAATTGTGAATATCGGTAATTCTACACTTAGAAGTATCGGTAGTTTGTGTACTTGTATCAGTAGAAGTTGCAGGGTAAGACTTCTTAGCTCTCTGGAGTTTTTAGTATCAGTAGTTGCATGACAAGTATCAGTAGAAATTATACTTGTACTGGTAAAACTAGCACAAGTATCGATAGAAATCTGCACCATTTTAGAATTGCTTATTGACAGGGATACTACCAATACTTGACCATTAGGTACCGGTAGAAGTCTCCCAAAAAAAATATTAAAAATATCATTTTTAACCTTGTTGATTGGTGTTTATGTACAAACGACGATGTGTAACATGTGAAGTGAAATATTTAATAAATGAAGTTATATAATATAACGATAAGATGAACAGTGACAAATAAACACTAAAACACCGAAAATCTTAACCGACGACAGTGTTCGGATTTTGGGTGTTACAAACGGTCATCGTCTTAAACTTTATTTTTGTGGTGATACTGACAACGAGAGAAATGAGCTTTGGCTCCAAAATTTGACTTAACCGTGAGTTTAAAAAGGGAAGTTGAGCTTAGACTTTAAATAAGCACTCTTCGGGAGGCAATCCAAGTGTGTTTTTATTTTATTTTAATTATATTACGTGCTTAGTACACTTATTTTTTATTATTACTTAAATAAATTCAAAAAATATTAAAAAAGAAAAAATTATTAAAAAGGTAATCCACATGGTCTAGGGTAGACCACATGATCGTGCGGGACACACAACCTAAACACATGGGCGTCTAATGGACCGTGTGACTACTAGAGCCCATTTAAAAAAAAAGAATTTTGAAACACACGGCTTGGCGACACGGTCATGTGACCCACATGCCCATGTACACGGTCGTGGGAGAAGCGAACGACAACAGCACACGATCTAGGTGATGACATGCGGTTTGGCGACACGGTCGTGTGGAACACACGGGTATGTCTCAAGCCATGTGAACATTAGAGCAAATTTTTAAAATTTTCTAATAAACCACATGGCTTGACCACACAGTCGTGTGTCTCACATGGTTTGTCCATACGTCCGTGTCGCTCACATGACCTGACACATGGTCTTGTACCCTCTTTTAATGTTTGAGGTTTTTCATTATTTTCCTTTGCATGATGAGAACAACCAGAATCAACAATCCATTTCTTGTTGTAGTTAATAAAAGTATTAACATCAGTAGACACATATTCCTAGTGCACAACAAAAGACAAATTTGTTGGCTGATCAAGAACCTCAATGGATAGCCATTGCTCCTAAGTTGGTTTTTGAAATTCCATGCTTTCATGAGCAATATTTGCTTCTTTTTCTTGCATTTTGACTCGACTATTTGCCTTAATATGCTTGCCTTCTGGCATCGATCACACACCTTCACCCGACAATCTCGTTTGAGGTGTACAAGTTTTTCACACTTGAAACTAGCTTTGAAAGATCTCTTTGACTGCTCCTCAACTTCAAATTGTTTTCTTTCACCCGTTGAAAGCTTCAAGTGGGAATTCTTTCTCTTTTGATCTTTGACATAGAGCACATCCTCTGATTTGGGAGAAAGCGTGTTGTTCCTGTTCATTTGCTTTAGCAAAGTTTCCTGATTGGAAAGCAAATTTTCTAATTCAATAATGGAAGATTGATTCACCCATCATTGAATGGAAGAAACAAAGGGCATAAGATCTTTTCGCAGTCCACGAATAAGATAGCGATGCAAGCATGCATTACTCACTGGCTCCTCTGTATCTAATTCTGAAAATTCAGAACACAAATTTTTTCGTTCAAGAAATATTCTTCAACAAAAAAATTACTTTGATTTACCACCGCTAGTTCATTCTCAAGATATTGTAATTGAGCTGTATTCTTTTTAGTAAACAACTTTTGAAGAGTCTCCCGCACTTGCTTTGGAGACTTCAGATCACAAACATGTTCAAAGTATTCTCTGTTGATCGATGCCTGCAAAGCAAATAGAGCTTTGCCACACTTGACCTTCCATTTTCGTCGTAACTCCACATTCTGAGTATCATCTGGGATTGATGTTTCATCACCTTCAATAAGATCCCACAAATCTCGCCCCTTTAGAAAAGCTTCCATGCATAGTTTCAAATAATTATAATTATTACCAACAAGCTTATCTACAGCTATTCCAGAAGAAGCACTTCCACTATTCATCTTGGTTGAGTAATGATATCAAAACACACGGTGACCAGAAAGCGTTGATACTAGTTGACACAATTACAAAAAAAAAACACTAAATAAAAATAAAGTTGAATATTAGTATTACTCAATCAAGATAATACAAAGAAACAAAAATGAAAAAGATACACTTTAGATTAACTCAGTGTAAGACATCTATTTATACAAAAAAAACTTCCTAAAATAACTCAACTACTTTGGCTACAAGAAGCTACTGTGCTCCTGTTTTATTTACACAAATAAAGGACCAAATGTGTTAACTCACTCCTAACAAGCAGGAGGTTCTGACACATTTGATGCCTTTTGCATTAAAACTATCTGCTCTAACTCTATACTAACTTCTTTCATCGTTGGTCGATTTTTGCCACTCAAGCTCAAGCATTGGTACGCAAGTTTAGCAACCATCATTACCTCTTCATGTTTCACTTCCTCCGCAATTCGACTGTCAACAATGTCCATCACTTGGTTCTTTTCCATCAAATTGGTGAAATGCGAGGCTAAACTCCTACTATTTTCTTCCCTTTCGAAAGAAACCGGTTTTTCCCCTGTTAGTAACTCGACCAACACGACTCCGAAGCTATACACATCGCTTTTATCCGTGAACTGGCTCGATTGGAAATACTCAGGGTCTAAGTATCCGAATGTGCCTTGCACATGAGTGGTCAAGTGAGTTTGATCTATAGAAACTGATCTCGATATCCCGAAATCCGAAACTTTCGCCTTGAACTTCTCGTCTAATAAGATGTTTGTGGACTTGATGTCTCGATGATAAATCGGAATGGAGGCCGAAGAGTGCAAGTACGCAAGAGCTTCAGCACTTTCTTTGGCAATTCTTAATCGTGTTTCCCATGATAATACGAATTCCTGACTTGGGTCATGCAGATATTGATAAATCGTTCCATTTGAGATGAACTCATAAACTAGTAACGGAACTTCGGTCTCTAGGCAACACCCTATAAGTTTAACCACGTTTCGATGATTAATTTGGGAAAGGATGACGACTTCATTAATGAACTCTTCGACTTTGTCTGCAACCATTCCTTTGGACTTTTTAACGGCAACAATTCTTTCATCGGCAAGCATTCCTTTGTAAATAGTTCCTTGGCCACCTTGGCCGAGCACTCGGTCCTTGTTGAAATTATCTGTTGCTTTATCCAACTCCTTGGAAGTAAAGACCCTGGTGCTCTCTAAACTTCCTTGCTTTGCAAACATTTGTTGTTGTAATAATAACCCACCATTGCGTTTAAAATTTTTTTTCTTCAACTTGCTTTTCCTTCTTTTCTTTAAATATTTGTATGACCGCCGTCCGCCCATTACTAAGAAGATTACTAAGCACAATGCTGCAAAGCCAAGACCTATTCCTGAAAGAGATGCTCATCAATTCAGAAGGCTTAAAAGGTTAATGGCGATAGAAAATATGAACTGTGCATTGAAAGATCAGAGGGAGTTACTTTACCTAAAGGAACAATCCAAGTTTTTCTTCGTGTGCATTCGTAATGCCCCGGCTTATTCACACAAGTCTTATCCCTACACTTCAACTCGTCCAGGCATTCGTCGATATCTAAACAATTCCATTAGCTTTTGAAAGAGTAAAAGAAGAAGCATCAAACAAGGGATATGATGTGAAGAGATTTTGGATTTTACCTTGGCATCCATCAGGAAGATATGCATTCCCTTGATAACCACTCTTACAATAACATCGAATTGATTTGTCACTATGAGGGTCCGACAACTCTAAACCATACCGCCTACAAGTATATTCTCTTCCATCTTGGCTCAACTCAAAATCCTCTTTGGGTATCGCCCAATCAAGCACAGCACCCACAGCCTCCATAATCTGCAAACCAGACTTGTTTGCTACATTCGATGCCCAGCTTTTCTCCACCACGTAGGCTAACTTGCACCCATCAGATTGGCTATCAAAGGTAGCATTAAATGTTTTGAGAGCCCATGGTAAATCCGTCTCGCAGCATGTATCGTAGCAGATGTTATAAGGATTAGAACCAAAGAGTGCGTCCGCATTACAAGCTGATCTACACGAAGTGTTGCTGGTGTCAGCTTCCGCCAGGAAAGCCGTGCTATTACAACCAGCGGCTAGGAAATTGTTCCTGTACTCTGAAAAGAAGAAAGGGCTGCCTGTTAGATCCACCCCAAGGCCGGTTTCCCTACCTGAACAGTTCATTGAAACTACTGGACTCTTCACACGATGGTACTCAAGCTCCGGATCATAATCAGCAGCTCTCAAAGAAAAATTCAAAACCTCCATGTTTGTTCTTTTGAGTAAAATTGTAGGAGGGGTTGAAGTTTCATTGCAAGAGACCTCAAACCATGAATTCAAGGAACAGTTGGGTCCAATTCCAAAAGGGTAGGGAACTCTAACATCTCCACAGCTGCCTTTGCACCCAGGTTTTGCTGTGGAATTAGCTGCTGATGCTAGATTGGTAATTAGCAAAAGCAGCAAACTGAAACTTAATGCAAATCTCACAATCATTTTTTCTTCTTCTTTTTGGATCATTTAGCCGAGATATATATAGACAAAATTATAGGTTCTTTCAAAATTTACTATTGGTTGAAGTATTATTTTCTCTATATGTTTTATTCAGTAATATTTAACCGCTCACTTTATATCTTTTTAAATTAAGATATTTAATTTTATTAAAATATTTTAAAGTTTTGATACATATGAGTAGATATTTTTTTATTAAAATTTAAATTTAATTTTTTTAAATTATAATAATAAAATAAAATTCGAACAAGTAATTCGAATCCAAATTACATACCACACATAAGGTTGAAATTTAAATTCTTTAACTACTCCACTCTTATTCAACTATCCACATTGCCCTTCTTTCAAGCGTGTTGACTAAATCAAAACGTAGATTTTTTTTCCATTTCTTTTTCCACGAAGAATTGTCAATGTGGGTGGCCATACATTATGAACCTCCTGATAATTTCCTCCATGGAATCCAAACTTTACTTGAAGTCTCCCCTCTCTCCTTTTCTATGCAAAAAATTAATGTATTTTGAATATATGTTATATATATTTTTTCTTGCAAATGTGGTGTGGTGATTGCTTATATCATTTTTTAATCATGACGTTAAACATTTGATTTTTACTTATGGAAATGGAGCGCATTTCATAATCAGTCATTTACTTTTTTGAAACGCACTCTCAACGAGAGGATTAATCATTACTAATGACAATACCCTAGATTCGGCTAAAAAAATGTCTAATGTTTCATCTTATCTATCATTTCGTGTATGGATTATCATTTGATACATTGACGGTAGAGGTTTTTTAACTCCACAAACAAATTTAAAAGATTACCAATTATCAGTGAAATTTTTAGACTTCACAAGTAGAGTTAAAAAATTAACAAGTATCCTATAAGAATATAGTACAATATTAAAAAATGAAATTTAAAAAATATATATACATATCAATTTTTAAAATTGCTTACCATATACACAATATTTACTAAATAAATAAAACACAACGATTTTTTAAACCCTAAAAAACTTCACCACCAATATAACACATAATAACCCTTCATAATATCATCCAACTTAGTCATTTCGCAATATGACTTTCTTTTACAACGTTTCAATTACGTTTGCAATCCTACATTTATTGATGGCATTTGGACAATAGCAAGTATGACATAGTTATGGGAAAAAATATTATTAAAGTGATTGACCAAAATATCATTTTAAATTAAAGTATTTTATTTTTTAGATATATAGAAAGTTCTCTATTAAAATATTTATTTTTTATTTAATTATAAAGTATTAAGTTTAATTTAAAGTTTTGCAATTAGATAGGAGTTTTTCTTTTTCTTTTTCTTTAATGCTATTAGGTAAGAGTTGAATTTTAAATTGATTTGGATAAGTTGAAAAAATAGATTAAATTAACTAATTGATAATAAATAAATGCATGAAAGAGAATAAAAGTTGTTGATGCATCAGTTGTAAAAAGAGATGGGGTTGAGTGATTAAATTCTTTGGAAGCAGAAAGGTAAAAGAAGCTTCTCTTTTGGGATGTCTGTTAACTTTTATTAAATCAAGTCGAATCTCGAGTCGGATTATAATTATATAATAATTTTAAATATTTTAGTTTTAAGGTTTTTAAAATTTTTACAAAAATTTTATTGTTCACTCTATTTTTATTTTCAAAATTTCACTTTTTTTTAGTTTTATTTTATTTTAGTTTTTACTTTTAAAAGTGATGTGACAATACTTTATTTTTATAAAAAAAATTAAATTTGGTTACATAAAATTTAACGTGTTAGTTAATGGTTAAAATTAATGATTTTAATAATAAAATGACCTAATTGATATAAAATTATAATTTAAGATGTAATTAGAATGTTCTGAAATTTAAAAACCAGAATAAAATGAAAGTCATAGTTTGAGATGTTTAACACAATTAATCAACATAAAAATAATTATGTTTACTTTAATTTTTGTTTTGTTTTCAATTTTGATTTTATCTAATTTTTAGTTTGTTTTAAAATTTGAGGGTTGAAATTTAGTTCAAGAATTAAGACTTCAAGTACAATTGAGTTTCATTTTAAAGTTGAAGTTTGACTCGAGATATAAATTGAATTATTAGAGTTGGTTGGATTAAATTCATTTAATCTCATTTGCTTAATGAAATTGAATTTTATTTTTATATTTGATTTTGTATTCTAATTATATATTTTAGAATTTGAAAAGAGATTCTGTAATGTTTAAAAAATTTTAAAAAAATTTATACATAAAATTGGACAAAATTAACAGTTCATTTGCAATTTTGATATTTATCCAAAAATTTTAATATATAAAGAGAGAAAAATAGAACGTAAATGCTGAAATTGAAACTCAAAATTTATTAAATGTCATTATTTTTAAGAAATTATGGTATTTATTTTTAAACAATATCTTTATCAATTCCGATCATATTTGTTATTTTTGACACAAGATCAAGAATTACTTATAAACCCTCCCCAAACAATAATAGGAGGATATTGCGTTTCAGCACAAAGAAACCCACAACCTCCTGCATTAGCAACAATGTCTATGCTAATCGAATTAAGATTCAATTAACAAATTTCATGAGTTTTATGATATTTTTAAACTCATGAAATTTAGATATGGATAATGAAAATTAACAAGCCATTAGAATATCGTTTAGGAACATTAAAACCAGACCAAATGAAAATATTGTCACACCAGATAGAACCTTAACAGAGATGAACATAATAGTGACTCAAATCAATGATAAAACCAACACCACTTATTTAAAGAAAAGCAAAAGCACCTGCAAATGGCCAAATAAAGATCATTTCAAACTTCATTCCCCAACAGAGTTAGAAGCATGTCCTTGTAATCCCCTGAGGTCTCTTTATCAACAGCTTTATCAAGAGGCACACTGTTTCTCTTATAATAAAGCTCTTTGATTTCTTTCAGGTCCTTTTCCGCCCTCGTAACGATCACTCTCGTTAGAGCGTCCTCATCAGTTCCAACCCCCTCGATCGATCTCCGCAAAACCTACGGCACACAAAGCCAATTTTGAGTTCATATATACGAATACCATTTGTTGTATTGGGATCACAAGACTTATTATACCTTTTCGAAGTACTTTTTCGGGTCCTTGAGGCATCGAACTGCCATACGTAGTGTAGCGATGTATTCGTCTTTCGAGTCCTTTGGCAAGTTCTGGAGAAACAAGGTAGGTTAATTAAAGAGTAGATAGCTTGTTGTTTTGAAGATAATGGTTGGAAGCTTTGGTACCTTGGTAATGGAAGTGCCTTCTCCTTCTCTGTAACAATTGAAAATGGCCTGGAGTTGGGCTATGCTCCTTGTACTAAGGATCCTAATAACATCCTCATCGCCGAATTTCTTTTCTTTGATAGCTTCATGGAGTTTTTTGGCTTCGGATTTTGCTAGAGTGGTATTGATTTCTTCCCCATGGTATCTAAATGCACTCACCAACGCAACTAAGAGCTGTAAACAACCACCAAAACTTTCAGTAATTAATATTGTTCATCTTTGCCCGAGCTAGGAGCTATTTCGATCGTTGATATTTACATATCAATTTTGAATCTGCTGTCCATAATAATTAAAATATCTGAATCCTTTATATCAAATCCATAAAAATGATCAAATGACCATAAATATCTGAATCTACGCTATCCATTATCATTCTTAACTCTCGAAATTTGTCCTATTCCCATCAGACATCAATGACTTGTTCCTAAAGTTTCATCAAATGGCAATAGAACGATCGCAAAGTAATAAGAAAATAAAAATAAAACACACAGATTTTATATAAAAAATCCTTTTGAAAAAAATCACGAAATTCACTAATGTTAAAAACCGAATGATACTACATCTATTTAAAGGTTGAAAAATTCTATTCTAATCAATGTTAAGTAAAATAAGTGTAGTTTTATACGACTTCTACTTGCGCGGTATGGTATTCGCCTCACAAATCCTCTTATTTTACCACTGTATTTTATTTTTTAACAAGTTTTGAGATTCGTGTCACACAATTCTAACCATTATAATAGATATCTAAAGCTTGATACATGATACTTAAAATATTTGATTTCCTAACATCACAAAATCTAAAAAAATGGACTAGAGTTGATAAATATCTGAATTTGCACCATCCATTATCATTTCCGACCAGTGTAATATGTCGGACCTCCGTCGGACATCAACAACTTGTTCCCTAAGGTTTCATCAAATCATAAAAAGAAGAAGAGAAAGAGATAACATAATGATTGATAAAAGAAGAAGATACCCTTCGGGTGTCTCCCTTGGTATGATAGGCAACTTCTTCCTCGAGGGAACGCTTGTATCGAGCGTGATAGGCTCTTCTTACAGCCAACAGCTCCTCGGGGTTTTTGGTGCACGAAATTTCAGCGATCACATGGTGTTCATCGCTTGATTTCTTTAACTCCACATTAGCTAACACTGCATCCCGATCTGGTGGATCCAATATCCAACGATACATTGCTTTCTGTATTTATTTCACAACAATCACATCAAACAATGAATACATACATATATATATAAAGATGGTAATGATGGTGCAATTGGTAACCTCAAAGTCACCAGAAAGCTCTGATTCGAGACGCTTGATGAGATCTTCCTGGTAAATCTCTTCATAAACTTGCCTGATTTGCCTTCTTTGAGCTGCGTTTCTACGACCCAACACTTCAATTATTGCCTTCTCATCTGTGCCCCATCCTATCAAATATAACAAGAATGATTCATTATATATAATCTGCCTTTGAATCATAACAAAAACCCAGATTTATTTATTGATTAAAGGACAATGATGTGTTAGAAAATCATCAATTGTATAAAGAACCTTGGCAAGCCTTCCGAAGAGCTTCTGCATCTTCCCTAACTGAAACATGTTTAGGAGCAGAAACGGTGGCCATTTTTTTCCCTTTTTAATCTTCAACCTCTCTAGGTTATCAATGATTTGCAAGAGACTTAACTGAGATTGTTATTTATAGTATTAAGTTTTCTAAGTTACTCTATCATGTGTATACCCGAACTCTAAAATTACATGTTGAATATAAATATATTCAATTTTTATTGTTTTACGATAATTCCTATTCTCATTATAGACGTTGATTATAACAAAATGAATATCTAGCAAAAACTTTTTTTTAAATATACTAGTGTGATTACATGATAGTATCTGTTCATATTTTCTTATCTCTTTGACAACGCACACACCTTGCATACAAAAGAACTTCTTCTTTTCCACTGGATCCACCCGTTAAATTCATATCTAACAAAAACTTTAATCAGCATCACTATCTAAGGAAATATGTTGGCCCGGGTATAGGGCTTTGTTATAAGGTAATGCATATCTCAATTTTAATGCATATTTATGATCTTTCCATCTGTGCCAATTTATATACCCTGGTAAAGCATATCAGAAGGGGTGTAAAATTATATTTTTTTAAATAATTTTATTATAGGTTTAGATCATATTTGTCTTTTTATATTATATTCAAAATTATTTATAATTTTTTCCCAATCTATAAATAAGAGGATAATACGTTTCAGCGCACTCGAACCCACGTCCTCTTGTATTGACAATAATATTCATACCAATCGAATTAAAACTCAATCGAGTGTAAAAAATATTATATTATAATATTTTTTTTGCCAAAAAATTGTAAGATTATTACAGGAAAAAAATAAAAGAGGGAATTCACGAATGTGTGGCGTTTCCTTTGTCTTATTTGGTGCTATAAAATATACGTTATAATCTAACTTTTCAGATAATGGTTCATTAGTATAATAAATAAATTCTTAAGAAAATGAATTTAAAGTTAAAATTAGATTTTTTTATAAAGAAAAATATAACAAACAAAAAATAAATTAAAACACATAATATAAGAAATATGACTTCCGTGACAAAAAAAATAATATAAAAGTGACATCAATAATTCATTATGTTCTGCCTAAGTTAGAGTCATGAGTTTGGATCGAGTTTGAGTTGAATTGATATAGAATTTTAAGTCTATTTTTAGGTCTAAGACCGAAAAATGGACTTAAAATTTTATCCAAACTCAACCCATATTATTTTTATAAAAAATAAATATATAATATATAATATATCAAATACAATAAAAATATTAAAATAAATTTTCCTAACAAATTGAAAATATAAAAAAGATATAGGTATGTGATTGGGGTCGAGCTAAGCTCAGGTCAAAAAGAATTCTACTCAATACCCGACTCAATTAGAAAACATATCTTATTTTTTATCTAAACTCATTTTTTCAATTTATAGTTTCACTTAAACTCTTTCATTTTTTGAACGAATCTTCAAACCTAAACAAGTGAATTCGGGATCATCAGGTCTAACCCCAACTAAACATGCAGCATATAACTTTGCATCATATAGCTGTTCTTAATGTTTATGCTTTGCTTAATTTATGCCTTTTTTGATTTGTATCTAAAAATAATATCATTAATAATGTCTGAAAAAAAATTGGTGAATAAAACAAGAAACTACATCATATCATAGAAAATAAATCAAACATCTAAATTCTATTGGAAAACCCTCAACACTTCATAAGAAGAAAAAGCAAAAATTTGTAAGCTCGTTTTCTAAGAAAAGTCAAGTTTAACCAATCGATCCGTAACTGAATTTTCACTTCTAACTACATAGTGAACTTGCCAATGTCTTTCTGCTCGAATTAATCTTTGAACCCTCCTAAAAATAATAATTACTGAATTTTCCAAAACGTTCTCGTTCAAAACATTAACCACCTCTAAGAACAAACAAAATAACTTTATGAATATCAAGACGTCATGAATGCAAATAGACTAACCTCAAATTAATTTCAATAATGTATGTATAAATTAATTTCAAATGAAATTACATTTATTAAATAAAATTTAAATTCCATTAATAAACACATAATTTGTCAATAAGTGGTTATAAGAAATGAAAGTAAACTTTTTCTTTAAATATTTGGACCAAATTCAAATTTTGAAGTTAAAATTATTGAGAGGATTTTAAATGAATATCATCTTGTCGCGAATAAGATAGATTTGGATTGTAAAATATTTAAAAACACATTTAGTTATAAAAAAAACAGTAAACACATTTTACTCTTTTTTTTTCAAATAATATTTATTTTCAATAAAAAATAAAGTAGTACATTTATCTCAAATTTAGTATATTATTATATTTCAAATAAGTTTTAAATATTTATTGTGTATTTAAACTAAAATTTCATTCAATAAAACTTAAAATAAATTTAAAATTAAATAATTTTTTCATGAATTTTTAATTAGAATATATATTTATGGTATAAAATTATGAAAAATATAATATATTAAATTTTCAATTACATGAAAAAAACTATTTTTCAACCTTTTGATTCACATCCCTATATTTGAGTAAAAATAATTCTGAAAAGAAATTAATATTAAAAATCACTTTCCACTAATTAAAAATTCTCAAATCACCATTACTCATTTTTAACAAAATTTTCTAAACAAAGGATTTTGTATGCATGCATTCTCATGAAATAAATACCTAAAACACTATATCAGCAATTTTGAAAGAAAAATACATAAACTTATAGCTTGGATTCTATCAAATAATAAATAGAAAAAAATTGACATATGAAGACACTTGTCAGTATGGACAAGAAAAAAAATGTACCTTACAAGAAGAAATTAGAGGTGTAAGTGTTGGTGATTATAGTTGTGTTGAAGTCCATTTTTAGTCGGGTCCAAATCATTTTGAAATTAAATTTATTTTAATTTTAAATTTATTTTAAATTTAATTTAATTTGAATTTGAATTTAATTTAAATTTAAAAAGTTCAAACACAAATGTCTATTTACATAACCCAAATTAAGCCCAATTCTAAAACAAGCCCAAACCCTTGACCCATTATTCAATCCAAACTAGCCTAACTCTAACCTAAACTATTGCCTCACCACTTGCTCTTGCTGTCGTTCACCCATGGCCAACCAGTGCACGCCACGTCAGCACCAACGTCACCACCAGCCAGCCACTTGCTCTGCCACCGTCACTGTAGGACCTCCATTGATGCAACCTGCAAAGACAAGACATACATTTAGTAGCATAAGACAAATTAAAATCATTGTAATTTCTGGTTATAAAACCAGATTCAACCCATGTAATAGGGAGGTTACAAAAAAAACCCAACTCAAAAAATCAATACAATCCCGAGCTATATTCTGAAAACCGATACACAGAAACTCTGTTTTGACCTATAATCAAAGCAGAAGCAGCAGGAGAAGAAGGGCAATTGAATAGTCATACTAACAGTAGGAACAAAATCAGAATCAAAACTCTCAGGCTTTTAAGACACGCAAGTATATTAAATGCATATTTATTTGTCACTAATGAATTAAAACTTTAAAACCTATCAGTTACCTAATGTATATTAAAGCATGCATTAAATACTCATGTTATCATTTATTATATTTTGTTTGTTTTTCAAAAAATGTATATCATGGATACAGACATTAATTGATAATAAATTATAGTAATAAATATTTATAATTAATATTAATAAACAATAATAAAAGGGAGAATTTGAAGGGACGATTTTCTTACCTGGTTGCTGCCGTCGTCCAAGGCCGCGAAATCACCACCGCCACTGACGGAGTTCCACAAAACCGTCGTCGGTCTCCCAACTCCGGATGTCGTCGCCGTCCAATCATGTATTAAACTGAGAAGCAAGGAACATAAAGCAATTTTAGATCGGACTTTAAAACAATTTTCAAAAAACAAAGACCAATTTTAAAAGTAAAAAATCTATTTTTGAGAAAATATCAACAATAATAAAAGGAAATGGGTTTTAAAGAACCAAGATTTTTTTTTAAAAAAAAATAAAGAACAGAATAAAAAGGAAAAGAAGAAAAGGGACGTTTGAATCTCACCTGGTCGGACGGCGCGTGAGAGGGGATGACCGCGTGAGCGCCGGAGATCGAACGGCGACGGCGTGGGGGTACCGTTCACGGCGCGCGTGGCACGCGACGCGCGACCGATGGCCAAGGAAGGGACGGTCGGAATGTGACCGAAGATGGACGAACAGGACGAGGGGCGTTGACGACGCGCCCTCACGCGCGACTGGGTGACGGCCGAAGTTAGCCTGGAAGGTGGCCGACCGAAGGAAAAGAGGGGGAAAAGAGAGAGAAGAGAGAAAAAGAAAGGAAGGATTTTGAAGAAAATGGGAAGAAATGAAATTAAAAAACCAAAAAAATAATATTTATAGTAGCCATAGACCCGATCCGATCCGACCCGAACCCGCTTTGGGATCCGCGTGTTTTTGCTTAATAGTCTATTTGTGCGTTTGGTCCTTCCACATTTTTTATTTGTTTAAATTTAATCCTTTTTGCCTTTTTTTCAATTATTTGCAATTTTGCCTGGCGATTTTAATTGGTTTTTAAATTAGTCCTTTGACTGTTTAACTGCACCAGAGGCTGCCACGTGTCACTTTTTGGCTTATTTATGTATCTAGTCCCTATCATTTTTAATTTATTTTAATTTAATCAGTAAATCAACTTTTATTTAATTACAAAATTGGCCCGAGAATTTTTCAATACTTATAAATTAGTCCTTTAACTTCTGGGTACTTGTGGGGCCGCCACGTGTCACCCTTTCTTGGTTTTATTATTTTATAGGTCCCTGGACTGTCCAAAAATTACCATTTTACCCCCGAACTTTCCAAAATTCCATTTTTAACCCCGGTTTCACCAAAAATTACCATTTTACCCCTAAACTTTCCAAAATTCCATTTTTAACCCCGGTTTCATTAAAAATTATCATTTTACCCCCGAACTTTCCAAAATCCTATCTTTAACCCCGGTTTCACCAAAAATCACCATTTTACCCCCCGAACTTTCCAAAATTCCATTTTTAGCCCCGATTTCGCCAAAGTTTCCAAATTCCATTTTTAACCCCGATTTAACCAAAAATTACCATTTTACCCCCGAGTATCCAAAAGTCTCGTTTTCGACCCCGATTTCGTCGTTTCTTCTTCCTTACCAATGTTTGCATTTATTTGCACCCGCATTTTATGTTTTCGCATATTATTTATCTGCTTATTATAATGCTTCGTATTTAACTTCTCTTATTAATTGCTATTCGTGTTTTAAATTTACGCATCCATTTACAAGTTATTTTAAAAATCGAGGCAATATTCGGTCCGAGCGTAAACTTCGAAAAAAATCACACCCTAACGTGTCGGGTGTGATTTCTTCGTATAACTCGCGCGAACCGGATATCCTTTTCAAGTTTTACGCCCATTCACTTCGAGACTCCGAGAATGTCGTGTCCTAACATGTTGGTCACGACTTTCATTCTTCGTAAAAATCAAAGTAAACGGGTAATCCATTTTTAAATCCTTCAAATTATATGTTCGAGGATTGCATTTTAAATTTAATACGAATTCTTCAAATTCTCAAAATATATCTATATGCACACGTCAAATAATTTTAAAACGAGGCAATGTCCTTTGTGTGAAAACTTCGAAAAATCGTGCTTTAACGTGTTAAGTGTGATTTTCGTAATTCACGCAAATCGAATATCCTTTTCAAAAGTTTTCCAAACTGTTCTTCAATCTTATATATTTACAAAGGATTTTAAGACCAAAAAAGAAACAATGTTCTTTCGCGTGAAAACCTCGAAACACCATGCCCTAACGTGCTGGGTGTGAATTTCGTATTATTCACGCGATAGAATACTCTCTTTAAAATTCCCCGAAATGCCCTTCAATTTCGAAGCTCCGAGAATGTGGTGCCCTAATGTGTTGGACACAACTTTAGTTCTCATAGAGGCTCAGAATACGGGGACAAATGTTCTTAAAAAGATTTCTTTAAAAAAATGCAAGAAACCTTTCAAAATAAATACCGCATTTTAAACTTTACTCGAGTTTTCACTGTTTTCATAAAACAAGACCCGAAAATAATCATGTGGTACCAATTTTGGGCGTATGAGGGTGCTAATCCTTCCTCATGCGTAACCGACTCCCGAACCCATTTTTTTGGATTTCGTAGACCGACATTTTTAAACGTTTCAAACGTTTTGTGGTGATCCAATCACACCCGAAATAAAAGATTGGTGGCGACTCCCCCCTTTTTACTTCTTTTTCCAAATTTTAAAATGATTCTTCGAAGCCCGTTCTCGAGGTGGTTTCGACAAGTTGTTCCAGTTTTAACTGTGGGAAAATAATAGGACAACAATAGTAAAATTGTGGGAAAACAGTAGTAAAACAGTAATTTTTTTTTCAAATTTGAGTCTAATCGGATCGAATCAAAAAAATTTTACTTAAGACTTGATCTATTTTTTAAACAGATTTTTTTTGTCTAAGTCTATTTTTTGAGTTTATATTTTTTATTCAAATTCTTTAATTTTTCGAGCAGACCTTTTATCAATTAAATCTTTCCATTGTTAGTTTTTAATTTAAGTATTAAATGACAAATTAAATTTTATGTAGTTAAATTTAAAATGAAAATTTTAAAGAAAAATAAAAAATAATAATTTTTATTGAGAGAGACTAATTTGTTCATTTTCAAAATTGACAGGGAAAAAAAAGTATTTACACCAATTTATTATTTAAATTATTCGAGTTATTTAAATTGTAAAATTCAATTCGACTCGAACTCAAATTACTTATTCGAGTTGACTCGAAAAAATTGAATAACTCGAAATTTAAATTTTAGTTCAATTTTTTTGAATCAATTCGATTTTTACTCATCACTATTCACTTCTAAATCTAATATTTTATAGCTTAACATTCGAATCTCGTATTTTTCGAAAGCATGTTTTAGGAATAATTGCACAGACCAATTAAACTAAATTTGGAACATTTAAAGGAAGATGGGTTTGGAAAATAACAACTCCATTAAAACCAAACCAAATGTAAGCAAACATGGTCACACCACATATAAACTTAAAAACAAGGATGAAGATAACAGTGACTCATCCAATCTCAAACCAGAAGAACACTTAATTTAAAACCTGAAAATGGGCCAAATAAAGATGTTCAATCTTCTTTTCCCAACAGAGTCAGAAGCAATGCCTTGTAATCCCCTGTGGTGTCCTTAGCAACAGCTTGATCAAGAGGCACACTGTTTCTCTTGTAATAAAGCTCTTTGATATCTTTCAGGTCCTTTTCAGCTCTTGTAACAATCACTCTGGTAAGTGCATCCTCATCAGTTCCGACCCTCCGGATCGAATTGCGCAAAACCTAGGGCCGAAAACATGTAAAGAGGTTATATGGATGAATAAGAGCTTACAAAATTGGTATTAAGATCATAAGACATTAACCTTTTCGAAGTACTTTTTCGGGTCATTGAGGCATCGAATCGTCGTACGCAGTGTCGCGAGGAATTCGTCTCCTGAATCACCTTGCAAGCTCTGGAGAAACAGGAAAGCAAAAGTTGAGATAAACGAACATAAACGTAGAGCTTGCTTTTAAGTTAATTGAAGGTTTGATACCTTGGTAATGGAAGTGCCGTGATCATCTCTGTAACGATTGAAAGTCGCCATGAGTTGCATCTTGCTCCTTGTACTCAGGATCCTGATAACTTCTTCATGGTTGAATTCCTTGTCTTTGACAGCTTCATGGAGAATTTTGGCTTCAGAATTTGCTACCCTGGTATTTATTTCTTCCCCATCGTATCTAAATGCACTCACTAAGGCAACCAAGAGCTGTAAACAGCAATGAAAACTCTCAGTAATCACTTGTTTTGATGTCTGATGGAGCTTAGAGCTCAAGCTATTCTAATGGCCTAAGATCTTCAAGAGACAAGGAGGTCCTAGTGTGCCAAAGACCCGATCATCAGATAGCATTTCTGGGACCAAACTCTGACACCCTTTAACCTCTTTTATGTCTGTAGAGGGCCTCAGGCCACCAGAATCACTCTGACCTCCTCGATTACTTCTTGTGATATCTATGGAGGTTGGAGCAATTTCCGATGGCTTAAGGTCCTCTAGAGACAAGGAGATCCAAGCATCAGAGCGTGCTTTGGAGACCAAAACTGATACCCTTTAACCTCTTTCCTAGCCTCTACATGATCTTAGGCCACCGGAATAGCTCCGATCTCAGTTAAACATCAGTAACTTGTTCCCTAAGGTTTCGTCAACCATAAAAATGGAGACAGAGAGAGAACAAAAAAAGATTGATTAGGACATGCCTTTCGAGTATCTCCCTTGGTATGAGCAGCCACATCTTCTTCCAGGGAATGCTTGTATCGAGCCTGATAAGCTCTCCTCACAGCCAAGAGCTCTTCAGGGGATCTGGTGCATGAAATTTCAGCGATCACATGGAGATCAGGGCTTAATTTCTTTATGGCAACATTAGCTAACACAGCATCTCGATCTGCAGGATCCAATATCCAACGATACACTGCTTTCTGTATTCATTTCACAATAATTATATCAAACAATGAATATATACAAACATATATAACACACAAAGAAGATAATGATGGTGCCATTTGATAATTAACCTCGAAATCACCAGAAAGCTCTGATTCAAGACGCTTGATGAGATCTTCCTGGTAAAGATCTTCATAAGCAAGCCTGATTTGTGTCCTTTGAACTGCATTTCTATGACCCAACACTGAAATTATTGCCTTCTCATCTGTTCCCCATCCTGTCAAAGTTACAATAACAAAAACATGTAAATTTCATAATTGTCTTTCCATGGATGATTCACTATAAATATAAAAATCTGCCTTTGCACAGTAAAAAAAACCCATTTTTTTAAATATGAAGTTGGATTATAAAAAGCTAAGATTTTGATTATAAAAAATTCAATATATCATAACCTTTACAAGCCTTTCTAAGAGCTTCGGCATCTGCAAGAACTGAAACCTGCTCAGGAACATCAATGGTGGCCATTTTTCTTTTCTGAACCAATTTCCTCTCTTATCTATAGACACTAACACTGAGACTTTACAAGAGGCTCGTATTTATAGTCCTAAGTTCCTCCAACACTTTATTTTTTTCATTTTTAAAATTAATTTTAATTTTTTTTTTTACTATGCTATGGAGGTAAAGAAAGTCACTTACGTTACTAACCCTGTTCTAGAAAACAAACACCTATCACCTAAGCATTAATTAAATATAAATAGCCTGCTAATACGTGTAGGGTAAATATAATGCGATAAGTTCAATGCATAAGATAAGAAACCACATAATATTATTTAGGGATTACATGATTTTTTTTAAGTATCTATTAAATCGAGTTTAGTGTGTAGGTTTTCATATTCGATAAATTCATTAAGAGATAAATATTAATCATAAATTTTAAAATTGTATGTCATATTTAAGGTAAAAATTAAATTTTTAACTATTGATTAAGGTAAGAAAAATTTTTACCATCTTATTTAACACTCTTGATTAACCTAATAAATAGTTTTCTGGATTTCCTAATGCTTAAGTATTATAACTGTTATTTGTGTTAGGTGAACTAATATAACCTAAAATCTTTATTAGATTCCCCTTTTTTAAGCTATTGTTCTGAAAATTGATGGGCTTTTTCTGAATTTCTCTTTATTTATTTTTAGCAAAATTTTCTGAAATAATATATTGTTTTTATGCACTTTACAGCTTGAACTTTTAATGGTAATAAAAAAAAATTGACATATGAAGCTACTATAATGTAGGGCAATAAAAAATGTACTTACCAATTAGAAAATGGGGGTATAAGGAAACTTCCCAAAATATTTAAATTTGTGTTTAATAACAAAGAATTTTCATCACTTTATTTGGCATATAAGTCTAGGATTCACTATTTTGTTTCTGTATATAGTTCCCTATTTTGCTAAAAAATTGAATATAGGATTAGGATCCCTTGAATTACTATTTTATAGTTAAATTTTAGTCTATTTATTTAAAATTAATTTTGATTAATTTATTCAAATCATGATGTTGTTAAAATTTATTGTTAAGTCACAAATAATTAAAACAAAACATATCATATCCAACTGATTTATCTATGAATCGACCCATAAAAAATCTAATTTTTCTATAAAAAAAATCCGTGTATTTTTTTAACTATTGCGTTTGGCTTGAAAAAATACAAACTTACCGGATCTTTTTCAGCCACACGATAGTTCAAAATAAATATATCTTTTTGAGCGATGGTTGGGTTTTTTATGGGTTTGGTTGAGTCATTGGTAAATCAATTCGGTATGATATGAAATCATACAATTTTATTGAACATAAAATTCATTTTCAGGGACAAAATAAAAAAAAATTTGGGGATCGAAATTAAATTATATATTTTTATTATAGTAAAAATACAATTTTATCATTTTAATAGCTATATCTTATAATTTTTAAATGATTAAATCAAATTTTTAATCATTTTTAGGGGTCAAAATATAATTTTGTCTTTATTAATTTAAATTTTTATAAATTTTATAGGGACCTAAATGAAAATTTTCTATATTACGGGGAATCAAGGCTCTACCAACCCCCCTTAGCTAGCCCCTGTTCAACCTGTGAATGGTGATTAGATATGTATTTGATAATACTCAACGCAAAAGTAATGCAAAGGAGGCTAAACCATAAATAAACTAAAATAATTTTACACAATTTCGTATTATTTTATATGATTAACATTTTAACGATTTAACTTATTGTTACATCTCATAATTTATCCGGAAGTAAATAAAATATAAATCATCTCATAAATATTACCTTTGTTATGCATAAAGTATTGATTACAAATAAAAATGTATACTTTTAGCAACGATGATTGTAGGAATGAAAAGCAAAAACAAGAGTGAATAGCAGAAATGGAAAGATTTAAGTTACCTTTACAAGCTTTTTGAAGCTTTCAGCATCTTCAACAGCTGAAGTATGTTCAGGAGAAATGAGGGTAGCCATTAAAATTAAAAGCAAAAGCTTTTTAAAAAAGAAAATTAGGGTTTGTCAAGAAACAAGCTATATATGTGAAGAAAAACCTTCTTCATCCACCACCTTATTTATAGCAATCAAAATTTCGAATCATGATTAAAAACCCAACATCGAAGTTAACGCCAACTCACGTCTGTCATGCTTTCTCTTTTGTTTTTTTGTTTAAAAAACAGAAAGAAAGAAAGCAAAAGCAAAGGAGACGGTTTCATTGATTAATTTGATTCCATTCGTTGTCATGTTGTTTTGCATGGATGCAAAGTGTGAGAGAAATAATGGATTCTCCAGATTTTCCTTCACTTTCATGTCGTTTCTCTTTTATCTTCCTAGTTGGCAATGCATCAGTTTTTTGTTTTCTACCATAATATTTTTAAATTTTTGTTATGATATTTGTTATCACCTGCCCAAAATTCAAATGGGTTTGGGTCGGATTACATTGAGCTTGCAGGCTAAGTTCATCGATCAAGTTCACTAGCATGATAATGGGTGCTTGCAGGAGAGTACTTATATTCTCTTATGAAATCACATGTGAAATTACGCATAAGACTGCATAAATACGTGTTAAGTCTATAATAAGATGTGTTCTTATATGCATGAAACCTACTTAGTATGTCATATCAATGAACAATACTCATATTATATAAATAGATAAATACCACCCTTTAAAAAGGACAAAAAAAAAACACTCAACAATTTTCAATTACAGAAATCATGTTTAGATGCTTGACTAGTGGCGGAGCCACGTTAAGGCTCAGGGGGTAATGCCCCCAAGTTTAATTTTTTTCAATTTAATCTTTTATAAATTTACATTATAACCCTCTAAAAAATATAAGTAGCTTTCCAAAGTTTAAGATTTTTGCAATTATTCCCTTTGTATATATATTATAGCCCTTTAAAATGGTAAATTTTTAATTTAAGCCCTTTATAATTTATAAAATTTTAAAT
The DNA here is from genome assembly GCA_005610355.1 of Gossypioides kirkii. NCBI lineage: Eukaryota > Viridiplantae > Streptophyta > Magnoliopsida > Malvales > Malvaceae > Gossypioides > Gossypioides kirkii. The sequence continues at coordinate 8,094,703 of CP032252.1, read as the reverse complement.
TAGTAATGGTAAAATTACACTTTGACCCCCTAAAAATGATAAAAATTTAATTTAACCCCTTAAATATAATAAATATATAAATTATTAAAATAATGAAATTATATTTGTACCATCATAAAAATATACAATTTAATTCCACTTAAAAAAAAAATTTAGCTTCGCCATTATGCTTGACATGGTTTCATTACGTTATTTTTTACTTCTAGGAATATAATGTGGTAAATTTAATATATCAATAGGGTTAAATCATACTTTGGAATTTCTATTTCACAATTTTTATCTATATTGGGGATGTAACCTTTTTTTTTTATGTTATAAATTTGGTCTAAACTTTTTGTTGGTCCAAACTAAACTTTAAATTCTCTTGGGAACTTCAACTTTTTTTTTATTTAAATTAGCCATTGAAAACCTTAAGATTTAAGTTTTAATATAGGAACAATTATTAATATCAAGATCTAATTTAAATAAAAAAAATTGTAAGCTCGATGTGAGAAAAATTATCAAATTCAAACCCTAATGTGAGAACACTTATCAAGTTTAAGACTTAATTTGGACAAAAAAAGCCCACTCAAAAATGATAAAAAAAATCATGCTAAAGCTTCGTCCTTATCTTGTTCCTATCTCTGCTAGCAATCGTTTGATGGGGCTGGTTCATCATATGTTGTCATTCTTCTTGAATGAATGCTTGTCATTGTTGGGATTCTTCGATGGACATCCTGAACCCCTAAAATCCAAAAAAGAAAAAAGGAGACTATTCATTTTCAAACTCCCTTGATTCTTCGCTGCCAAAGCACCTTCCTCCAAATCCCAATAGTGGGGAGGTGGAGAAGGAGGAGAAAAGCAATCTAACTCGACTCCATATTGATAAAACAGTAGAACTTGCACATCGGAATCATTTTCTTTCGGGTTTTGAGTTGAAGTTTGTAAGTTTTAAAGAAGGTTTCAAAAAATCTAAACCGGTGAAGTGGTAGAGAACGATGAGATGGGTTCATCGATTTCTAGAGTGACCAAAGAAAATGTCGGAGAACGACGATTTCAACGATGACATGATATGGAGAAAGAAACCAAAAAGTTTTTTCTTTATATGAAGAAGTTGATGAAATGAAAAAAAAATGAAAAACAAATGTCATGTCAAAAAAAAATATTTTTGGCTTCCATGTCAAAATATTAAATGTCACATCATCAATGTGTTAAAAATTTAACACTGGAGTGACTAAAAAAATAAGTATAAAAAGTTTAATGGTTCAATTGAATTTTTTTAATAGTTGAATGATTAAAATAAAATACACACTGAAATTTGAGTGACTAATTAGGTAGTTTACCCCAAAAAATATAATATTTATATTATTAATAAAATTTTTGACTGAGTTCGTATCACGAGTTAATCGGGTGTCAACTTGGTTAAAAAAATTACGAAAATATCCTTTCATAAATAAAATAAGTCATATTATTCAAAAGTATTTTAATCTTCTTCTTTTTTAACAAAAACCAATAAAAATATATGATTAGATTTGAACCCACACCAATTGAATTAATAAAATGTTAAATTTACTACTCCACCAAAGCTTTATTTTAATATTTTTTTTGTACATTTTTTTAATATGTACAATTTATTATCTACACCAATTTATTAACTAGACATTAACTCACTGTTGATGACAAAATCATGATAAATAATTGTATTCCATTTAGTATTGTTTATCTTATGTATTTATGTGTTTAAATTTCTTTTTACTAATAATTTAATCTTTTTTTTAATATTGTACATATTTAATGTGTTATTATGATTAATTAATTTCAAACCATATGTTTAATTATTTATTGTATGTTATTTTTAAATATATATGTATTCTAAATCCTTAGTTTTCACACGCATGATAGGATTTCTAGTAATATATTATATTTTTAGTTTATTTTTAATTGCTAATTACCACAAAATAATTTTTCAAATTATATTATTTAAAATGTTTTTTATCACATTGGCATAATGACTCCATGGCCCAATGGATAAGGCGCTGGTCTACGGAACCAGAGATTCTGGGTTCGATCCCCAGTGGAGTCGCTCCATTTTGGTTTAGAATTCGTAAACCAAATTCTAGTTTTCCTTTTCCTTTTTGTATATTTGAATTATTTACTGTTTTGATGAATTAATAATATTGCAAAAGAAAAGATAAAATAATTTTAATAACTATATTTGTTTCATATATGAAATCAAAAGTACAATTGCATCCAACTTTTTGCTATTTTACTTACTAAATTAATCAACTGTAAATATCTCAAATTTATTATATATATCACATTGATAATGTGGATAAAATATATATAAATAATTTATTACTAATTTATATAATAATTAAATGAATTTTTCGTTAAAATATAGAGATAAATATCAAAATTATACATAAACTATAGTTTAATGTGCAATTGTATATATGAATTTTGATTTTGTGCAATTTTATACATGAAATTTTAATTTAATCCAATTCTTGTTAATTATTAATATAATTATTGATATAACATCATTTTATGTTTATATATTGCATACATAAATAAGTATATTTATCCAATATAAAAATAAATTGATGTATTTATTTCTTTAAATGTGTATGATTAAATCAAAATTAAAGTTTCAAGTATACATTTGAACCACAATTAGAGTTTTACGTGTATAATTGCACCAAATTAAAGTTCTTGTATAATTTTGAGATTTATTCCTAAAATAAAAAATTGTATGTTGAAAAATTACAGTTTTAGGTTCGAATTTCATTATGTGGATTTTTATTGATTGTATATCAAATATAAAATTTAAAAAAAATTCATAACAATATAACTTATTTTGTAAAAAGAGCTGTATTTTAATAATTTCTCAATTGAATTAGTGCTCAATTAACTCGTGACACAAATTTAATCAAAAGTTTTAAGTGTATTATAGATAAATTATAACAACAATGATTGGTTTAATAAACAAGAACCGGTGGATTGAACAACAAATGTAGTAGTGGCAAAAGATTTAAGGGTATATATTCATTAAAAATAACTTTCAAAAAATATTTTTGAAATATGAATTAATTTTTCTAAAAAAACAATTAATATTTTATGGTGTTTAAATGCTTCTACGTAAATTATTTTCATTGTTTGATAAATTTTCCTGAATTTAATTTTCAAGGCTCAAGCTTGGTCCAACCTATTTTTTAAGTTTGTAATTTTTATATTATGTAATTTATAACACATAAAAATTAAATCTATAGTGATATATAATACTAACATAATGTAAACATTAAAAAATTTAATATGACTACATATAAAACTATAGCAATATATATATAATTATTAAATATTATATTAAAATAAATATAAGCATATATTTTTAAAAAATAAAAATAATAATATGGGCGATCTAAAAATAAGCTTGGACTAGTCATCTACAAATATAGGTGGGCTTTAGCAAAATTTAAGGCTCATAATTTGGATCGGATTAGGTTTGGGCAACCACAAAGCGTGTTAATATCATGCTTAAGTCTCATTTAGACTCGACACATGAACACTTCTATGTTTGTGTATTATATATACACATTTAATATTTTTATATATTCTTTATAGAGATGCTCAGGGGCTGGGTCGGGCTTAAGTATGATATTAACATACTTTATATTTGTCCAAGCCCGACTTGACCCGAAATATGGACTTAAAATTTTGCCCAAACCTATCCATATTTGCAAGAGACTAACCCAAGTTCATTTTAAGCTCGCCTATATTATTTTTTAATTTTTAATAATATTTATATTATATTATTTTAATATTTAATAATTTTATACATTTTTTATTTATTGAAACTTTTATAATCATCTTAACATTATTTTAATGTTTACATTAAAATAATATTATATATTTAGTATAGGTTTGTTTTTTTAATGTGTTCTAAATTATATAATATAAAGTATTATAAACTTAAAAATGGGTCGGGATAGGCTTGGATCTTAAATGTTCAAGCCCGAATCCAACCCATATTTTAAATGGGTCTAATTTTTTATCCAAGCTCATTTTTCGGGTTAATATTTTTACACAAACCCTCCCAAATCTCGGGTAGCCTAGCCCGACCTGAAGGCCTGCCAAAAAATGAAAGGGTTTTGGCAAAAATATAGGCCCGAAAAATGGACTTGGAAAAAAAAGACCTATTTAGAAAACGAACCGAACCTCAAGTAAGATTTTTTGACCTGAACCAACCCAGCCTGAATTTTTAATAATAAAAAACCCTTGCTATTTTTGTTGCGGTTTTTTTCATGTTTTACTGGTGTTTTCTCACTTTTTGCCACTGTTTTACTACTATTTCACTAGTATGTTGGTACTATTTTGTTATTAATATTTGGATATTGTATAACACTTGTTTTATTGTTAATTTTACCACTATTTAAAAGCATTTGCTTGTTGAATTGTACTTATCTGAGTGTAATTTAAGTATAAAGAATTTTTTAAATTTATTTTTAATTTGTTGAGGAACCTTTATTTTAAAATTTTTAGTCTATTTGGTGTATTATATTTTTTAAAATTTTTATATAAAATTAAAATTAAAAAATCAATACAAGTCGAGCTTAGATTTTAGTATTTTTATCAGAATCAAACTTGGACAAAATTTTAAACTTATTTTTCAAATCGGTTTAAGCTTGAGCCTAAAATTTTGTTAGAGCCGGACACGACCATTGCCAACTCTAATCCGAAATGATTTCATTTCTAAACATTTTCGGGTCGGAAGATTGTTAGGGATTTAAGGAATGAAAGAGAGACATCATTGAGCTGGCAAAAGGAGAAGGAAAAGTTTGAGATTGAGGTTTCACATCAGAAGCAACTTTTGGCTAATATGGAGCAGATTGTTAGTGTGCTTGTCCAGATTGAGGAAGAGAACTCGTCTGGGGAATTGACCTTGGAGTACGCATGGGATCTGCTTGGATTTTTGGAATCATGGGAAAAATTGCTTCCGTCTCCTATTCTTCAGGTCATATTGGGTAGTGTGGTAATGCCGAAATTGTCAAGAGCAGTTGACTCATGGAATCCCCGTGAGGAAACTGTTCCAATCCATGTTTGGCTTCATCCATGGTTGCCAATGTTGGGGCCAAAGTTGGAGGGCTTGTATCAAACCATACGTATGAAGTTGAGTAATGTTCTTGATGCTTGGCACCCAAGTGATCCATCTGCTTATGCTATACTATCACCATGGAAGACTGTATTTGATTCAGTGAGTTGGGAACAACTTATGCGCCAGTATATAGTCCCCAAATTGCAGATTGCTCTGCAGGAGTTCCTAATAAACCCTGCAGATCAGAAGCTTGATCAGTTTTATTGGGTTATGTCTGGGGCCTCTGCAATTCCCATTCATCTCATGGTTGATTTGATGGAGAAATTTTTCTTTGTAAAGTGGCTGCAGGTTTTGTATCATTGGTTGTGCTCAAACCCCGACTTTGAGGAGATAAAAAATTGGTTCCTGGGTTGGAAGAGACTTCTGCCACAGGAGCTTTTGGCTAATGAAAGCATCCGCAATCAACTTAACTGTGCTCTTGAGATGATGGTTCAGGCTGCTGACCATGTACCAGTAGTGCAGCCTGGTTTAAGAGAGAATGTTACATATCTTAAGGTGCGTGAACAGAGGCAGTTTGAGGCTTAGCAGAGAGCAGCCGCACATGCACAACAGCCACCTGCAACCCCGATGGATGGTGTTGCTGAGATGAGTTTGAAGGAGGTTGTTGAGGCCTATGCACAGCAGCATGAGTTAGTATTCAGGCCCAAGCCTGGAAGGATGCAAAGTGGAAATATCGTGGTAGAAAATCTTCATACAAATATAAATTAATTCTTTAATTTGAAAATTTATTTATTTATTTCCTTTGTAAAGAATATTTGATTTTATTTTCGTCTTTGAAAAAAAGCAAGAAAATCATTGTTACATCTTACATGTGCAAATCACTTTTTTTTTCTATTTAAAATATTTAAATCGATTATTACAATTTTCAAAATCAAACAATGAATTTAACTTATATATAAATATGTTCAATAATAATTTTCTAGAGACCTAATACAATCATGAATCAATCAAAAATAATATTTAAAATAACAATGAAACAATATCAAGGCATTCAATAATTAGCGATAGCATTTCGATTCAACTTTTAAGTTCATTTAATTATTCTACTCAAGTAACACAAAGTGGAAAGACATTTGGACACATTAGTGTCCAACCGAACACCAAACGATTGATGATAATGGTGCAAGCACTAACAATGATAATACTCCGTTGCACGATAATGCGACTTAATCAAAAACCAACCATTACACCAAACGCGCAAAGTGCATCAATGGTAGTACTCTTAGATGCTCAAGGAAGTCCGCATCAAATGTTGACAGTTTTCTTAAGGAAAGTTATGAGTGGTTTCTGGCGATCTTTTTAAGATTTAAAAATTAAGGTTTTAAGGTTTAGGGGTTAAAATAACAATATTTAACGGTAGGCTGATAATATGTCTTAAGATAAATGTTAACCTGGTGATTAATGAAATTGTGAATAATGATTGTTCGAACAAAAAATTGCTTGTTATTTTCAAAATCTAAAATGTTCAAAATGGTTGTGAACAATATCTAATATATGGGTGATTTTTGGTGATTTTCTTTAGGATTTAAAGTTTAGAAGTTAATGTAACATATTTTATCGGTGGACTGATAATAAGTCATAGGTTACATGTTAACCTAATGATTAATGAAATTGTGAAAAGTGATTGTCCGAATAAGAAATCGCTTGTTATTTTCAAAATTTGAAAGGTTTGAATTTAGAATAAATTTGTGAAATGTTGCTAGTTTTCTTAATGAAATGTATAATTGATTTTGAGTGATTTTTTTAACATTTACAGCATGTTTGGTTGGCATGAATAGCCAAACGGTTCTGGGATGATTTGGCGCTAAGCAGCTATTCATTAGTTTGGTTCACCGAATCTTTCATTCAATGGAATTTCATTCCTCTCCTATTCCAAATTCTCTCGTAATAGGCATTCCTTTCCTGAAGTAAAGAATAGCATTACAGAGCCTCCACCGAATATGAAAAGAACGTAATCTCCCATGCTTGCCCTTTACCATTCTCCCTCAGTAAACACCTCAAGCCACCACCCCCAGCCTCGTCTTCTCGTTTCTGTTCAATTATTCTCATCCCATGACAATCATCTACAGACATCTCAACATTGTAAAAAGCTTCCCTAAAATTGAGACGAGTAAGGTTATCATTCCCCTCAATCTCATTCCATTGTGAGAATTTCATCTCTTTGCTTCTCTGCTTGTATTTCGCTAGTAGGGAGTTGTGAAAAAAATGAGTTTTCGAAAAAAAATTTGGTCGATTGGTTGATTCAAATGTTTTAGGGCAATTTGGGATTAGAAATCTAAGCTTTTTTATTTCAAATTGTTGGGTGTTTCTATTTATTGTAAGGGATTTTAGGTTACTTGTCTCAATAGAAGATGAAGGGATCGAGGATTATAGAAAAGGAGGATACCATGTAGTGCGAATTGGTGACACTTTTAGAAATGATTGCTATGTGGTTCAAAACAAGCTTGGTTGGGGTCACTTCTCCACCGTTTGGCTCGCTTGGGATACTCTAAGATCGGTATTCCCCTTCCCCCTCTTCTTTTTAATAGCCTGTTTTCTTCTCTCTCTTTTTTAACTTTGATTTCTCCTATGGGATAGAGAAAGAGTTAGGGAAAGTTTAGACACCTTGTGAGTTAGTTTTAACAAGTAATCATTAATAAGGTGAGCCAAAATTTTGGAATATTTTCATTTTCTGCTCCAATAAAAGGGGATGATTTTCTTTTTCTCATGTAATTTTATTTCTGGGTGTATTAACTATTAAGAACAATGGCCCTGAACCTGCTTAATTACTCAGTTCAGTGCTTGCAATTATTGATTCTGGGTGGACTTGTTATAAGTTGTAATTTAAAAAGAAAAAGAAAACAATGAAAACATTGTAAGGGATGCTGAAATGTGAATTGCTTTTGGTTAATTGAAGGGTTTTATTTTTGTAGCTAAAGTTATGAAGAGTCCAAGATTTGCACTATAGTTTGAGCTTCAAATGCCCTTCATTTGCCAATCAGAGATAATTTTCTCTGTTTTTCAGATACTTTTTTTTTGTCAGAGCATTGTTATAATGATTCTTGTCGATGTGCTTTTATGTTTTTATTCGATAGATTGTGTTTTCTTTTTTGGTGAAGAAGATCAGCTATTGCCATTCTTTTTTTTATGGTTCAACTCTTTAACAACTCAGGAATTTATTGTTTGTAACGTTATGTAGCTTTGAAGATTCAGAAGAGCGCTCATCACTGGTTAAATGTTTTTACCCCTCTGTTCTCTCCCTTTCTAATCTCCTTTTTGTTTGAACTTCGAATTAAAGAAAGTGAAAACCACATTAGGGTGTTTCCTTCTACTTTCTGATGGATAAGGAATTTCCTTTAGCATCCTTTGTGCATATGCATACCTAGTCACTTTGTAAATTGATATTAGCTCGAGTAAAGTTTTTAGAAATTAGTTTTAGGCTATAATTAAAAGCTCCTGAATTTTATCACTTCACCTAGATAAGCCTCTATGCTTTTATTGCACTCGAATAAGCAATGCAATTGAGTATATTAGCACCTAGCCTAGGAGTAAAAGATACAAAATGTTTGTGTCCTTTACTTCCATTTTCACCAGTATTCATGGATCTTGTTTTATGCAATGCCTATAATCATGAATATTTATGTACTTCTGTTGTTCTTGTACACGTATCAATTGTCTTCATCAGTTGTTCCCTTTTTTATTTTTGTGTGTGAGAGAGTCTTGGTGAGGAAGGGGTTAATCACTACTTATATTATCCTTTGAACATGAGTTTTGGAATTTCATTTTGCCTTTTAATGTATAGTATTCAGAATTAACTATGTTTTATTAGGGCTATAACTAGAATTTAAGTCTTTGTCCTTTTGTAGTACACTCCTGCAATTTATATATGGAGCATAGGATGCATATTTGCTGAGATGCTTATAGGAAAACCACTATTTCCCGGAAAAAATGTGGTGCACCAATTGGATCTCATGATCGATATGCTTAGCACACCTTCTGCTGAATCCATATCAAAGGTTGGTTATTTTATTTTTCGTATATTAAGTTGTATTTTGCATTTGACACTCATTTCTAGCTTTGTCATAGTCTTTGAGATTCTGGAGATTAAATACTAACTCGTCAATACTTAATTTAACATAACCTGGTAGATTCGGAATGAAAAGGCAAGGAGGTACCTTAGTAGCATGCATAAAAAGCAACCAGTTCCTGAATTATCCATAGATCTAAATTCTGTTTGACATTAGCCAATATCATCTTCTGTTGCTTGTTATAAAACCCTTTTAAAAGTTCACTCCTAAGGTACTGTAAAATAAGAAATATCTGAAACTATTTATTTAGAAATGTTCTGATATGTATAAAATGGTGGCCTGAGATTTTTTATGATTAACAGATAAAAAACACTATAGTTTGATTATTTATTGTTTCTTTAAACAAGAGTTTTTAATGGTATAGTAATCTGTAAACTATTTAATATCGATATCCAATACATCCAACAAAGCTACAGATTCAATTACAATGAATGGAGAAAACAGTCGAGCAAGTAAACTAAAATTTTATGACAAGTTTTCATGCCTAAATTGAGAACAAAGAAGAGGCTGCAGCACGTTATCATAATTTCCTCAGTCATCAGCCATGATTCGATAAGTTTCTATACAATTGCTTACTCTCATGGTAGTGGAAACATTTTTTTACCTAAAACAACAAATGTAATGGAACCGAAACCAAATCAAATTCATGCAGAAACTCGATAGACCATAAGTCACTAATAAAACTAATAATAATTATATTAAAACTAATGTTTTTCAAATGTCTTTTTTATTTCTTCTTGATCTTTGATTTTTTATATGCATTGTAGTTTAAAACTAATAAAATAGGTTATATATTATTTTTCTAATATTATATATTATAATTTTTATTAATTCATATTTTAATAATTTTTATATTAAAAATGTTATTAAATTATATTTATTTTATTAAATTATATTTAATAATAATTATGTTAAAATATAATTAAATTATTTATTATTTTTATTAAATTATATTTAATAATAATTTTATTAAAATTTAATAACAATAATCATTTGCTTAAAAAAATTCTGCTAAAGGTATTATAGCTTTATTCCATTACAACTCTATTCCATTATAGTTCTATTCCATTACAACGAACCAAACGTGTCCTTAGGGTTTAGGTTTTAAAAGTTAACATAACAAAACTTAACAATGGATTGATAATAGGTCATAAGTTAAATGTTAATATGATAATTAATGAAACTATGAACAATGTTCGTTCGAATAATAAATCGTTTGTTATTTTCAAAATCTAAAAAGTTCGGATTTAGAATAAAATTGTTAATTGTTAAGCGTTTTCTTAAGGAAACATATAAGTGATTTTTGGTGATCTTTTTAGGGTTTAAGATTTAGAAATTAACATAACGATATTTAATGACAGGTTGATACTAGGTCATATGTTAAATGTTAACTTGGTGATTAATGAATCTATGAACAATGGTTGTTCAAATAAGAAATCACTTGTTATTTTGAAAATTTGAAATGTTCGGATTTAGAATAAAATTATCAAATATTGACAATTTTCTTAAGGAAACGTATAAGTGATTTCTGGTGACATTTTTTAAGGTTTAAGAGTTAACATGATACTACTTAATCTTGGATTGATAATAGAATTTATGATTTATGGTTTACAACTTAACATAATAGTATTTAACAACATCTAATAATAGGTCATAGGTTAAATATTAACTTGGTGATTAATGAAATTGTGAAAAATAGTTGTTCAAATAAGAAATCATTTGTAATTTTTAAACTCTAAAATATTCAAATTTAGAATAAAATGTTCAAATATTGACAATTTCTAAAGGAAATCGTATAAGTGGTTTTTGGTGACTTTTTTTTAAGGTTTAATGTTTTAGGATTTATGAATTAAATAACAATATTTAACAGCAAACTAATAATATGTCATAGGTTAAATGTGAACCTGGTGATTAATGAAGCTATGGACAACAATTGTTTTAATAAAAAATCGCTTGTTATTTTCAAAATTTAAAATGCATAATTTTATAATAAAATTGTCAAACATCAATAGTTTTCTTAATAAAACGTAAAAGTGATTTTTGGTGACCTTATCTAGAGTTTAAGATTTAAGAATTGACATACATAATTTAATAGCAGAATTGATTATAGGTTACATGTTAAATATTAACTTGATGATTAATGAAACTGTAAACAATGATTATTTGAGTAAAACTCATTTGTTATTTTCAAATTTTGAAATGTTCAAAGTTAGAATAAAATTGTGAATTTGTTAATAGTTTTCTTAATGAAATGTATAAGTGGACGAATTTCACTTAAATTTGGTCTCAATCCACCTCCAATCGATCCTTTAAATCTTAATAAAAAAACTTATTCTATCATATTTCCAAACTCAGTTTTTTTAAAAAGAAAGATAATATTATCTGAATTGATATAAACTGATTGAATTAAGAATATATCAGAGTATCAATTTAATGAAAAATAAAAATTCAATTAATTTTTAAATAATTGAATTAATTAAAGAATAATTCAACTAAAAATTAAATTAATTATTATATTTTACTTTTTTAAATACTTTATTTACTTTGAATCGGTGGAAATTCATTCTTTTCTACCAAACCTAAACCCAAAGCTCGCCAACCATGTTTGAAGCATGGGTTATGTTCCACGCGCAGAAATGTTAGCTTTTCTCTCTGCCTAAGTACTTTCCATTTCATTTCAAAAAATAAATTAATATCTACTGTCTTAATAATGCCTACGTGTGCGTAGAAATTTCCCTCCTCACCGCATTATTTTTTTTTCAACCTTTAATAACAAATTAAAAAAAGACTCTCTTTTTTAACTTCAAACACTAGTCTTTTTCCTTTGTATTTTCTCGAGAAATTCCTCTCTCTTCCAACCCAATTCCCAAACCCAAACACACGCACCCTCTCTCTCTAATTTTAAATTCTCCGGTCCCATTTCTGTCCTATTATCCCATAAAAAATCTAAAAATGGAAAACAGAAAAAAGGAACGTTCGTCCATTTCTTTTTGAACTTTTACCATTTTCTTCCTCTTCTTGATTTCGGACCGTCTCCTCTTGTATTTGTTCTCTTCTTTATTCAAATGGGTTTTTGAGTTTAAATTCAAGGTAGGTTTTCTGAGTTTTCTTCTTCTTTTTTTCTCGGGTTTTTTATTTGGGATTTTCTTCGGTTGGTTATAAAGTTTCCTGTTTTAGAATATTCTAGATCCTTCTTGATTCCTTTTAGGAGTTTTATTTTTGGGAATTTTAGAATTTTCTTTTCTCTTTTTTAGGGTTTCTTTTGGTGTTCATTTTAGTAAACAAATTGTCCATTATTTCCACCTACATTGTCGTAATTTGTAACAGTTATGATTTATTTAGTTGGATATTCCGAAAACAAACGTTTTTAACTGAATATCTGTTCCCTTTTTGGATGATTAGGAGGAATTTGGAGCCAGTCGCTGAATTTAAGAGAGAAAAGGAGAAAGGATTGGGAGCTTAAAAGATTTGGGTGGTAAGAACATTTATCCCTTGTGATTATTATATTTTTCTGAGATATGGTCATTTTCTTTATGAGTATTTTTTTTCTTTTAATTGTATATTAATCTTGATGATATGCATTGAGGGATAAGTTGGTTTAATTCAAATAATCAATTTTTTTGTAATTACATTTATGTTGCTGATTCATTCATGACTTGTTAAAAAGTAAACGTAGCCATTGATCTTTGTGTTTTCGGGGATTGCATCAGACAGTTGCTATGGATGATCAAATATTTGTTCGATCATATGCTTTTTGAAGGAAGCACACTTGTTCTTAGTTGAATATTGTTTCATTAGGGTTTAGTCATAATGGATGGAAAATTAAGCTGAAGTATTAAAAGTATGTTTACTTGTTGGCATTTAAATGAAAGTATTACTTTCCAATTATCAATTCTGAGTAACCATTTAAGATAATAGAATCTCTTGAAATTCGATTCAGATGAAACATTTTTATAGCAAGCATAATTTTAACAGATTTTGTGCTGTTTTTGTTTGTCTTTTCAGTTTAAATCGTGCATAGATACTAGCATGGCATCTGGGAATTCTTTTTTTGATGACTTGCGGAACAAGCCTGAGGTTGTTGATCTTCCACAAAATGAAGACCGTTTGGATAGTGAGCCCGTGAATGAGCCTACTCAAACTGCAACAAAACCAAATTTGATTGTGTCTAGCAATGTTCGTGAACTGTTGGAATGTCCTGTTTGCTTAAATGCGATGTACCCACCAATTCATCAGGTTTGTTCATATGACTCCTTAATCCTTATAGTTGATGAAACCTTCAAGAAATCGTTTGACTTGTACATACTATTATTTGTGTCCGGGGGAGTTTCCTGCTACCCATGGAAACCTTACTTGATGCATTATTTGTGTGTCAGGTATGGGTATGCATCTGACATGGGTATGGTCAGATTTTTCTATGTTTCTCTATGTATTTGGACGATTCGTTGAGGTCATATACCGTTATCCGTTTGTGAAGAAAAATGAAGAGTCCAAGCATCATAGCACAGTTGTACTTATCATTGTAGATATCTTTAGTCAACCCTGTATGTGTACTAGATTAATCTATTTTGCACACACTTGCCATTGAGCATATTCACACCTTAACTGGTCACAAGGGCTGAATGTATTGTGTTTTGATTATCTTGTGTGCTTGATCTTTTTGTTGTTTTACTTCTAGTTATTGATTATTATTTTACCTTTAAGCTATTTGTAGTTATGAATCATGTAATTAATCTGTTTAGATAAACGTATAAAAACGTAGTTTCTGTTGATTTGATATGAAAAAGGGAAAGGTAAATTTCAATCAATGTCGATTCTAATACTCACTGAAAATCAAAGCTTCACACTGGGGCATGATGCTATATTGCATGCATGAAATTACTGGATTAGCATGCTCTTTTTGGTTGTAAATATGTATATATCATATTCGGTTGTTTTTTAGTAGTGAACATGAGCACTTGAAACTTACTGTTGGTTTTCTTGCTTGGTGCAGTGCCTAAATGGGCACACATTGTGTTCTGGTTGCAAGCCAAGGGTGCACAATCGGTGCCCCACATGCAGGCATGAGCTTGGGAATATTAGATGTCTTGCATTGGAGAAGGTCGCTGCATCTCTTGAGCTTCCCTGTAAATATCAAAGTTATGGGTGCGTAGGCATATATCCTTATTACAGCAAACTAAAACATGAGTCCCAGTGTTCGTATAGACCATACAGTTGCCCTTACGCTGGGTCAGAATGCACAGTCGTTGGTGATATTCCTTTTCTTGTGGCTCACCTGAAAGATGATCACAAAGTTGACATGCACAGTGGCAGCACCTTCAACCATCGTTATGTCAAATCAAATCCGCATGAGGTTGAAAATGCTACATGGATGTTGACGGTATTATTACCTTCTTGCTTCGTATTTCTTGTCATGTTTCATTTCTCTCAGAACCTTCTAGAAGAGGAATTTTTCTACCATTTTGCAAAGACAAGAACTGGAAATTTGTTCTCTGCATGTCCATCCAGTTCATAAAGGATGAAGGATTTTTGAAAGTTCATTACCAATGTGTTGTCATATTGTTCAACCATTGAAAACAGTTATAGAGGGGATCCGAAGCTACCAAAGCGGCTTCACTATACAAAATTGAAGATTGTTATGACATTGGTTTCCACTCTGAATGGCCATGATTTTTTCAATAGACTGAATATTGTTATTTAGAAGATTTTATTTAACGATTTTGTGAGAGGTAGGGGACTGATTTTTGTATATCTTTTCTCGATTTTCAGGTTTTCAGTTGCTTTGGTCAGTACTTTTGCCTCCATTTCGAAGCCTTTCAACTTGGGATGGCTCCTGTTTATATAGCATTCTTGCGGTTTATGGGTGATGATAACGAGGCAAAGAACTACAGCTACAGCCTTGAGGTGGGTGGGAACGGGAGGAAGTTGATTTGGCAAGGGGTTCCAAGGAGCATACGAGACAGTCATCGAAAGGTTCGTGACAGTTTCGATGGTCTCATCATCCAACGCAACATGGCATTGTTCTTCTCGGGAGGAGACAGAAAGGAGTTGAAGCTTAGAGTAACAGGAAGGATATGGAAAGAGCAGTGATTGGGGCTGTGTCCTTGATTCTATTTTGTCGTAATAGCCAGTAGATACGGGTCTTCTGGTCATGTATTTCTTGGTTTGATTGGGGGGCAAGCTCTCTTTGCTTATCCATGCATCCATACACGAATTGAAAGATGTTAACTTTAATGCCTGAAAACCTAGTTTCTACCTATATTCATTATAGATATTAGAAATTGCAGATTTACATCTTACAAAGTGCCTTCTTTATTCCCCTTGGTTGCTACTGAATGTGTCCCATAGTTATTATGGAACCTTAAACTACAATGTTACTTCTAAAAGCTGTTTACATTATCCGGTTGTTGACAACTAATCATTTTATATCACAATATGAAAACTTAACCCAAATCCCCAAAGCATGGGTAAAAATTAAAATATTAAAGGTTTATTCAAGTTTACAATAAATTTACTGATTGAGTTTTAATTCGATTGACGTGAGTCCGAATGTGTTGAAGTGCATTATCTTTCTATTTATGGATTAGAAAGGAATTATAGGAGTTTTAAGTATTATATCAGAAATAAAAAAAAACAGATCAGAATTTATAATGAATTTATTAAAAAAATAATATAATTTTTTATTATTGGTTAATTCAATAGTAGAAGAATCAATGAATTTTAAAAGCTTAACGCAAATCCCCAAAGGCCCAGCCCATGTTATATTGATTTTAATTTCCCTCTCTCGTAAATAAAGTTTTTCCCAAAAAACTGAAAATTCCCAATTTCAAACGCTTTACAAAATCCCCCTCTTCTCTGAAAATTAAAAATAAAATTGAAGTGCAGTTAAGTGACACACTTCCAATTCATCAAAGAAGAAGACAAGGAGAAAAAACGAAAGACACATGCTTTAAAATGGCAGCCTCATCGCCATCGGCGTCGAAAAGCACCTCCGACACAACCACCACGACGACAGCTATTCCTTCCGCAGCGACGACGCCACTGCCTCATCCTCCTCGGCCGTTTCAGCGTATGGATACACTGCCTAAGACACAACGTGGGCTTAATAAGCCTAAATGTATTCAATGTGGCAATGTTGCCCGTTCCAGGTAAAAAGAGAAAATATCTTTCGTTCTCCTTTTATTTCTTTGTTTAAAATTTATCTTCATGTGTATTGGGATTTCTTTTTCTTTTTTTTTCATTTCTTTTTGTGGCAAACTTCTCCCCTATAGAACAAATGTTATAATTATCCAATGAAATACAGGATACATTTAGTTCGAATTTAGACTCCAAATTTATTATAATTTGGATGTCAATTGTTGTTATCTGGTTTTTGTTTGGTCAAAAGTTGCCGGAGATATATGCTAGAAACCGTGGTAAATTTTGTAAACTCTGCAAATAAGTTTAGATATTTGATTTTATTTAATCCATTTGAGGTTCTATAAACTTCATTGCTGGTGTTTGAAAACAGTACTTTCTTTTAGTGGTTCATTGAGCTTGAAAAGTTTTCCCACCAAATCAATCTTATTATTTTGATTTCTTATGCAGGTGCCCCTATCGTTCGTGCAAGAGTTGTTGCTCAAAAGCGCAAAATCCGTGTCATATTCATGGTATGCCGAGGAAACTTGAAAGATGAGAGTTATTTTGGTTATTGTCAAATGTTAATCGTTTTGGTAATCAAATGATATCCCATTTTGTGGTTACTTATAAAGAAGTGGGAGTTTTAATGTGGGTGATATAAACTGAATTTCATGTTGGACATGGCTAGAATGGATTTTATGTTGAAAATGAGTTTGCTCTGGTTATTGTCTAAAATGTCAGTCATTTTAGTAATAGGGTGATATTTGATTTTGTGGTCAGTTAAAAAGAAATGAAAGTTTTAGTATTGGGTGATATAAAGTAAAAACGTAAAAATCATGTTTGACATGTTTAGAATGGAATTTATCTTGAAAATGAGCTTAATTTGGTTATTGTTAAATGTCGGTCATTTTTGTAACCGGATGATATCCATTCTTGTAATTACTTACAAAGAAGAAGCTAAAGTTTTAAGGTCAGTGGGTATTATGAAGTAAATTTCATGTTGTACATGGTTAGAATGGATATGATCTTGAAAATGGGCTTACTTTGGTAATTGTCAAATGTCAGTCATTTTAGTAACCAGATGATACCCGGATTTGTGGTTACTTATAAAGAAGAAGGGTTTTAAGGTCAGTGGGTGATATTATGTAGATTTCATGTTGGACATGTTTACTACGGATATGATCTTGAAAACGAGTCTACTTTGGTTATCGTCAAATGCCAGTTATTTTGGTAACCAGACGATATCCAATTTTGTGATTGCTTATAAAGTAGTGGAAGTTTTAAGGTCACTCGGTGATATAAAGTAAATTTTATGTTGGCCATGGTTAGAATGGATATCATCTTGAAACACATTATAAAGATAGAATGGATATCATCTTGAAACACATTATAAAGATCTCAGGATTGTCGGTAATCGTCTAGTTGATTCACTCCTTTTGAGAATGTTTCGATTCCAGATGGTGACTTTCAGCATTATGAGTTGCTTTTTTCACAAGATAAAATGTTCTAATTTTGTTGGAATGTTTATTTATTCTATTGAAAGGCTAACAATATGCTGAGCTTAGGTTTAAGTTTGTTCTAAAAGCATGCTTAGTTAAGGTGTTCAACAACTGGATTATCAAACCCGGTTCATAACTTGGAGGAAAATGGGATATTTTTATGTGGGAATTGTCACTGAAGGGGTTTAGTAGTTTCCTTTGATTGAGATGAAAACGCAGAGTTTGTTCTTAATACTTGAGAGTATATATTGTTAAGGAATGAAGCAATGAACAAAATAAATGACTCAATTCGTGATTTATTTTGTAATTGCAGTTTTAAAGTCAAATTCAGCCTTTCCAGAGAAGTCACCAACTTCAAGCACTCCTTCATCAGACCAGAAGTCAACACAGGCGTCTTCGCAAGTGTAAGATGCAAAAATCAGATGCTCAAAATGTGAATTTCCTTTTGTATTTGAAACCATGAACAAAAGCAGGAAACTATACCGATGAGCTAGACAACTTCAGTTTACATGCAAAACTGTCACTGCAAGGAAGCCTACAGTTCCTGAACTTTGGTATTGCATACATATAATGTTCCTTGCGGGAAAACGTGGCTGTGTCATGCTGGTCAAAATGAGCCTAGCTGGAGATATATTCTCATGTTTTATGTATTGCTATTCTACCAACCCAATACTGTTTTGAGAATTTTTAACTAGCATAAATTCTTAAAACCAACTGATAATTGATTATTTAAGGCCCCTTGAAAATCAAATTGGCTCTAGAATTCCTTTTGTTTCCTATCCATTCAAAACCTTTTCATTTTGTTTTCCTAAAATATTCAGGGTTCCCTTTTTGTTATTCAGTCCTATTTTTCTAGACTTCAAATTTTTGTCATTTGACTTGTTGCTGATTCCTTCCCTGTTGAATATTATTCAGGACTCCCTTAAGGGTTCCCTCATTTAAGCAGCTTTCAAATGCTTTTGCACAATTTGACAATCTGCAGGTCCGATCAAAGAAACACCTGACCCGAAAGGTACAAGTTTAGTTTACAGTAAACAGATACTCGTGTTTAAGTTTTTGTTCATTACCGTATAAGCCTAAACAGGTATGCTATTTCAGGATGCTATAGCCTTAAACGACTGGAGGTTTTCCAAGTTGAAGGAATTCAAGAATAGCAATATCGAAATTGAAAACGATGCTTTCGATCGGTACATTCAGAATATTAGTTTACTTGAGGAAGTCTTTTCTATAAAATATATAGATCAAGGGTGTGATGAGGATGAAGGATCTAAGCCTAGCTCAACTTTGAAGGAAGATGAGACTTCGGTGATGATTTCAGGTCTGAAGTCGACACTAAAATCTGATCCAGTGAGAACTGATAATGCCAGAAAGAGGATAAAACAAATTGTTGATCAGGGAATAGAAAAGCTTCATAAAGCTGAAGCAAATGATGGTGCTAATGATCCAGATGACCAAAATAAACTCGACAGTAGCTCGAACAAGGTAAAAAGCTCGTGGATTGAAAGAGCTTTAGTTTTAAGTGACATCGTCGACAAGTTGAACAAAGCTCGAAATCAAGAGGATCTAAAATCATGTTTGGAAATGAAAACGCAGCTTTATAACCAGAGCATTATGTCCACCGATACAGAAATAGAAGATCCCGGAGCATTAAACGAAGAAAGTGCAGGGACTATAGTAATTTCCAGGCAAGTAGCACGTCATCCATCACCACAAATGCTTACACAAATTGAAATTGATCAAGAAACACTCAACAAAATTGAGGCACATTTCACCACCCAAGAGCAAATTGAAGATTTATAACGGTTAGCTGGATTACAGCGGTGGTTCGAATTCCCCCTCCCCTTTTTCCGGCTTAGTAGCAGTGGCTAAAATTTATTGTTGGAAGTTAATCCTTTGCTGCTTTGGGTTATGGCCATATTCAATCACAAATTTTTTAGGAAAAATGAAGAATCCTACTACCATAATAGCTTAGTTGAAAGAACTACCGTTTGTACTTCAGTTACTCGAATGTTAACATAAAAATTCATTATCTGCATTCGTTTTTGCTCATTTAAGTGCTATTCGCTTTGTCATCAAGTAGTTTTTCAAGAGGGAAAGACTGATCAGAGTTTTCAGAAGGGATAAAAATTACAAACATGTTATCAAGTTTTAGGAGCCAAATAAACAAATAAAAGTGTAACTGAGTCAAGCTAAGCCTATATCATGTTCTTAGCAAGGGTATCGATTTAATATTTCGATCCTGGCAACAAAAGTGGTTAATTCACAGCAAACTGAAGTTGCTCTAAACTTAAAGTAACTAGTCCAAAACATTTGGGCAGTGTACGAGGATATGATCCCTTGAACGTATGTAAAAAGTTGCAAAAAAATTGAGCATATCTGTGTCAGAAATATATCATTCTCCGACACTTGGGAAGATATACTTCTCGACTGACATGCCTACTTGCATATAGAACATTGAACATGCTGTTAAGAAAAGTGGATTGTAAACTACTTAAAATCACCATCAAGATCGAAACAGCGGAGATGGGACAATAGGCAGGGCAGAACATGAATGTAAATCCTGCTCGTGAAATAACATTCGACTCAAGAATCATGTTATAAAAAGTTCAACCAAGCCTCAGAACCTTGTTCTTCCACAACAAATTTCCCATACAAAAGAACAAACAAAAATTTGAATCCAAAACATTTTCCCTACATTCCACCCTTAGTCATATGGAATTTGGATGTATGCAGCATCACAGGCAAAAGGAATGTCAGCATACATACCAGCAAGAGCACACCGAATGCACTCCAAAACAGTAAATAAGTAGGCGAATGCCACAGCTGTCCAAAAGTGCATACCAATCTTACCCCAGTACATGGCAAGTGGCATCCAGCGGCTCACAGTCCCAATCACCTGTAAGGCAATTTCCAATAGCATTCCCATCACCACATGAAATCTGAAAAAGTGAGGCCACTCCTTTCTCCTTACCACTCCGAGATATGCAACAAAGAAATATGCCATCAAGAACCAGCTTGGCAACCTCCCAATGGCACCAAGGAACGGGTACGTCAAAAACTCAAAGTCTTCCAAGAAAGGGTGTAAATGATATGCTGTCTCCGCATACATCCATGTTTCATGGAGAGGCATTAAATAAGGTAGACATGCTAAACTCCTCCACCACCATTTAGGCTTCTTAGTCATAGGGGGATAGCGGAAACTGTATGGCACATCCTTTGATGCTCGAGGCACCAAAGAAGAGCTCCTACGCCTAGGAAACGAGGGTACTGTAAGAGCCAAACCACCTAAATCCCCACTAAGTAGAGGGGTTGATGCAGCAGAAAGGTGCAAGGGAGGCAAACCTATAAATCAAAGATCACATATTACACAAATAACTAACAATTTCGAGGCAATTCTGAAGCAAACTAGAATGAACCATACATATAAGCTGAGTTTTGTAGGAAAACATTGTTTGGTTTTGCCATAAGTGATGAGCCTAATTCAGAACACTTCACTTACAATAAGTATGCCCAATGATGCATTTTGAAAGCAGAAAAGGATGTTCAGGTACCTTTAACTTGCCAGGACTTTGAATCCTGATCTTGCCTCCAAGAACTCCGGGTATATAGTGCATCTGTGGTAGAAAAACGAGGAATTGATGCAAAAACAGAAGTACATGGAAAAGGCTTAGACAACCTTGAACTCATCGAAACACCCCCAAAGGGCATGCACGATCCATGCAGAATCATGGCCAGCTACATTTAATGTAGGAAATTGATTAATTTCAAGCAAGGGAAAAACAAAATGGCAAATCATCCTGGGATTTATGCAGGCACTCTGTTTCTCACACTAAAAAATGTATGCATTACATGCATACATTTCAGTTTACAAGCTTGTTTTTTAAGTTTAGCTGATGCAACATCAAAACCAGAATTAGGGGAAAAGAGCCCTTACACAATCATGCGGATTTTTCTCCTTATGATTAGAATGATGGAAGCAACAGGCTAATATCAGTGAAACAATAAACCAAGACATTCTAAGAAAGAAAAGATCTCTATCTCGCCTATATTATATTTTCCCGAAAATGGGAGGTCCTCTGGCTCACTCTGCCCACATCAAGATTCTTGAGACCTCCAACATGAAATTTCAAGTTCCAAGAAAAGGGACAAATGTGCTCTTACTATATGGGCAAGTCCATGTTTTATTTTCTTTAGATCTTAGAAGCCTTCGTTACTTGGACTCAAAAGGGAGTGTCAAATATTGGTATGCTATGTTCATATATTTGGTGGATCATACCCCCATATCCAAATGTGTCACACACAGAAAATGTAATTTAGACCCGAGTAACATGGTTCAAAATATAGGCTAGAAATTACAGCTAGACAGTTTTCTGAAGAGCATCATCAATAAACAATTCCAACATAAATACCTCAAAACCATCAGAAATATTGAGCTTAAAGGAATTGCCGTAACCCACTAATCATTACTAAGCATTTGCTTCCTTAAAGCTTTGTTTCCTTCGTTGATAGTCTTGCTATTAGCATATCGATTCCTAAAAGAACAAATAATTAAAAAAATAACTGTATATGTAAATAGAAATTAGAACCTTTTTAATCATTTCAAAACTTCATAGTTCCAAATATGAATTATTAAAAAATATCATATTTTACCCAAACTACACCATTATTCTCGCTTTCTTGGTTCCTAATTTATTTAAAAACAATGGAAGGACTCTAAAAATAATGATAAGAACATGAAACGAATTGCATAAACTAAACCATACAATTTTGTTTCACCTGATGATTTTCCGACTGAAAGGCAAACCCACCTGGCGGCGGAACGCGCCCTAGAGGCCCACCGTGCTACGGAGGTCCTTCCTCTACGGGATTGCCCGGCGACTCAAAAGGCAGTTGTTCGAAAGGGATAAAAAGAGAGGAGAAAGGGGAGAGAATAATTTGGGGAATTTGGGTTTAGAGGGTTTTGCCGTCTTTTGAAATTAGAATAACTAGCGTTAACCTTACAATTTTTTGCAATAATTTATTTAATTTAATAATAATAAATTTTAAATTAAAAATTTAGGTATCAATGAGAGAAGTAAATAAGTTTGAGTACTAATTTTATATTTAACATTTTTATTAATTGTTAAAATTAAATTTATGATAGTTTATAAAAATAACAATTTATAAAAATTTCAAACAAATTAACATAATGTATGTAAAATAATTGTTTTTGTACATTATGTTTTACACATTGGACAAAAAAATACATGGACTAAATTAAAAAAAAGTTTTAAACTTTATAATAATTATATATTAAGCCATTACAAAAAGATTAAAGTTTAATTAATTACAAAAAAATTATCATTTTAATTATATTAAATAAATGTTACTTAAATATATTTTATATTTTAATATTGTATGTAGCTAATTCAATATTAAACTTAATAATTATAATAAATTTTGCAAAATATGAAATAAATTGACATAGATAAACTACAATATGAAGGAATTAAAAATGACACTATGTTAAATGTGTAGATAAAACCATTTAAATAACATGATTTAATATTAAAATTAAAATAATTAAGTAATATATTTATTTTTAAATTCTAATTACTAAGACTTCAATTGAGTTTTAATTTGGTTGGTATTAGTATTGATGCCAATGTAAGAGTTCGTGGGTTTGAGCTGATTAAACACAATTATCTTCCTATTTAGGGGTTGGGGAAATATATGAGTAATTTTACACTTTGTATCAAAAAATTTAATTACTAAAATAAATTGTGAGAGAATGTCTCTTATTTTGACCAAAGTTTATTTTGGCTTTTCTTCTGCCAGTTAAACTTTATTTTTAGTTTTCCTTTTAAACTCTAATTAAGCTTGAGTTATTGTAGTCATATATGTTACGAATTTCAGTTTATAAATGAACCTTAATTACTCTAGGTTTTACACAACAAAATATTTAGATTGAGAGAATTTTGTTTTTTGTTTTGAAAGGTTTTTCTTGTGGAGCTTCGAGTTTTTCTTTTAATTTTTTTCATCTTTTGTACTCTTTATTATTATAGTAAAATCACCTTTTGCCCGTAGTTTTTTATCCTCTTTTGAGGAGTTTTTTCCACGTAAAATTTATGTCCAGTCTTTTCAATTGTTATTTTTTTTCACTTTATTTATTGTTTAAACGGGTCTATCCCCTACAAACTAGTATTAGAGCTAGATCGATTTTCGCAATCAACCCGTTCAAAGATGGCGGCGTCAAGGTTTGATATTGAGAAGTTCAACGGAATTGCAAATTTCAATTTGTGACAAATTTTGATGACGACAATACTGGTTCAGAATGATCTTAAAAAGGTAGTTACATGGAAGAAGCTCACAAATATGGATTAGTCAAAATGGGAAGAGCTCAATGAAAATACTCTATGCATTATTCAATTATGCTTAACGATTAATGTGTTACAGGAGGTTTTGATGAAGAAAAAAATCTGCATTATGGAAGAAACTAGAATCTTTATATATAACGAAATCTTTGGCCAACAAATTAGTATTAAAACAACGTCTTTACATGTTCAGAATAGCCAAAGGTGAGTCCGTTAGAACTCATATTAGTGAGTTTGTTACCCTTTTTAATGACTTAAAGAATCTCGAAGTAAAAATTAGTGATAAGGACCAAGTTATGTTGTTGTTATGTTCTTTCCCTTCTTCTTATAATATTTTCAAGAAAATTCTGATTTATGGGAGAGATAACTTCTCGTTCGAGGATGTGAAGGAGAATCTTCTAAGCAAGGATAAACTTGACAATGAGTTAGCCCAAACAAAAAATCAGACGGGCAAGCCTCAATTTTAGTTGTAAGAGGCAAAAAACAAACCAGAAAGACAGATCGAAATAGGTCTAAAGCAAGATCCAAATCCAGAAATCGTGATAAAAAGGTGAGCCATATTAAGGTAAAATGTTGGAAACTTCAAAATAAAATCAAAAGGGATGTCGAAAATGACGAGAAAGATAAGTAGAAAGCCGAAGTTGATGCTAGTGTAGTCGAGGACAGAGCTGATGATTTCTTATTGGTGTCAACGAATGAAAACTCTCATCTTACTTTCAAATGGATCTTAGATTCAGGGTGTTCTTATCACATGTGTCCCAACAGGGACTGGTTCTCCAAGTACAGTTCATTTGAAGGTGAAGTTGTGCTAATGGGGAATAACTCTCCATATAAAATATCCGGAATTGAAACAGTACAAATTAGGATGCACGATAAAATTATTCGGACACTGTCAGATGTTAGATATGTTCCTATTTAAAGAAAAATTTATCTCATTGAGAATTTTGGATTCTAACTGTTGTTGCAGGAGAGTCATTGAGTCAAATGGCTTAAAAATTTCTCATGGGGCTCTTGTAGCAATGAGAGGACAAAAAACAAGAGCAACATATACATTTTACAAGGGTCAATGGTTACTAGTGCGGATGCGATTATCGAAAAAAAATCGAAATTGCTACCACGTTGCAACAACACTACATGACTATTAAATATCAAATATTTATTTTTGCCTACCTAATATATTTTAGGGTAAAATACTAAAGAAATCCCAGAACTTACTGATTAATTTAGTAAAGTCCTTTCCCATTCTCTTAAAAATTGTTTTTTTTTTAAAGCAAGCTTTTATAATTTGATTTTATTCCTAAATAGGCTATTATTTCAAGTGAAATATTGATATATGTTAATGTTATAAAATAAAGTGACAGATAGTAAATAACAAAGAGAATGGGAGAGCAAGAGAGATAGCGTATTTTATTGATCAATAGAAGTCTATTACAATGCTTCTCAAAGGTCTATATTATAGACATAGAAAGTATAAATGAAATAGAACTCTAATTCTGATGACTACTAGAATTTAAAGTTCATCCAAACTTATTTTAATCTTGATGGACATCCACTTAATAAGATATTCATAACACTCCCCCTTGGATGTCCATTGGTAGATAATGTGCCTCGTTAAAACCTTTACTAAGATAAAAACCCTGTGGGAAAAAAATTTTCTAGTAAAGGAAAAAGAGTACACTTATCTATTATATGCATATCATGTTGCCTCATTAAAAACCTTACCAGGAAAACCCAATAGGACAAAACCTCGGTTAAGGGAAAAAGAGTACAACGTGTATTTACTCCCCCTCATAAAAACATCACATAATATCTCATATTCTACGTATTCAATCTTGAATACTAGTCTTTCAAATAACTATTTGAATGTATTATTTTAAAGTCATGAGAGAAAAAATTTGGGAGAAGTATATTTTGAGTTGCGCCTTTCTATTTTGACTAGTATTCAAATAGTCATTTGAATGTATTATAAAAGAACTATTTGAATGACTATTTGATTCCATATCTCTATTTTGAGTTGCGCCTTTTTATTTTGGCCAATTTATTCCATATCTCTATTTCTCAAGAGATTTATTCAATATCCTCCTTTTATTTCATTATTTCCATAATAATATTGCATGCAAAACTATTGTCGACCACTTTTATTGTTTGTTCGACATTTTCTCAAATTGACATAACTTATCGAGATCTCTTATTTTCACTTTGTAATCTTCAGTTTCAGGTACCTAAATCTCTTCTGAAGTTTTACTTATTAGTTATGTCTTGGGTCTCTTCTGGAGCACTCGCCTTCATTATATGACCATTTAAAATTTTCATTTTTATGAAACTTTTCATATTTGAAACTTTAATGAGTTATCCTTGTTGAACTTCTAGTTCAAATTACTCTTTCTTTAACTCATTACAAGTTATTAGTTCTCTCCCCTAATGTCGGGAAAACTATCAAATCAAAATAGTAATCACAATCATGTCATAATTGTATCTCCAATACATTTAATATATCATAATAAAAGGAGGTCCATAATTAATATATATTTCCAACTTTTTTTGAAGATTCACTCATCTTTGTGCGTTGTAGTGGAGCAATTGGAACATATACGCACATACAAAAATTCAAAGATGATAAATATTTAGCTTTTGACCCAAAATCAATTGCAATGGGGAGTATTTAAAACTTATTGGCTTGATGCGTACAACACGTAAATCAACATAATCCCATGTTGAAAGAGAAAGTTCACTTCTCATAAGTAATAATCAGAGACGTTCAATCAATAATTTCTCTAAACCATTATGTGCATAAATAACAAATTTTTATCAAAGTTTTTCAAACTCAATCAATAAAAGACTGAGAAATAAACTCATCAATATTAGCAAGATGAATTGTCTTAATTGCATTATCTGAAATTAATTATCCAAACAATCTTGCAAACGACAGATTGCAAGTTGATAACACATATGTGTTTATTTTATAGATGCATCTACCAAAATCATATAATATCAAAACCATTAACATGGTGGATTAACAGGCCCATATTCATTTCAGAAATGCAAGACATTAGATCTCAACTTTAGCTAGTGAGATTTTAACAACCAATTTTCATTGAGAACAACCAACAAATGAAAATTCTTTAAATTAAAAAATTTTCTGGTTCTTTAATAAATATTCATATGAATTCTCAATTAATTTTCGCATCATAATTGATCCAGGATGGTCTAACTGGTCATGCCAAGTAGTAAATATGTTTGTACTAGTAAATTTCTAGTTTACTTTAACAAGTGTTTCAATTTGAACTAAATTGTAGCAAATTGATAATTTTATTATCATTCTTTTCACTTTGTATCCACATATAAGTACCATTGTGACATTTACGACTGGAAATGTCTAAATCAATATGAAGTTTCTAATGACACTAAGTCATATAATATAATTTCCAAATAATTATATGCAATATTCACTTCAGGGAATATGCCAAAATCTTCAAATGCAGGGCATTTATTTATAGCAAACTTTGAGAGTGGATCTTATTTTCCAACTGTATAACAGGTACATAACCAATGACCTTTTATACATAAGCTGCCTCTCTTCTTAAAGAGTTCTTGAAAATTCTTGGTATTTTCTTACTTTCTTCATTTTTCCACTTTTGGTGGTAAGAAAAATTATCACGATCATCCCTCATTACTATTATTATAGTCCAATTTACTACATCCATGTCAAAGATTATATCCTTTGAATTTATCACATAATGTTACATTCTCTTCAAGGAATGGTTAGGTTTCATGATTAAAAACTTTTGTTTAACCATAAGTAAATTTTTTCATGATATTGCTATTATAAGAGCATATTTGAATCATGAAAAACTAAATAAGTTCTCTCCTGTAAGGTTCTCATCAGTAATATTTTTCCACGTACTTTTAATTGAGAAGTTATTTTGAATACTGTAAAGTTATACTCACAGTTAAAAAAACTTGCAACTTCAGGTGCATCCAACCATAACGAGCTTTAGATAGAATTACCATATTCTATTGCTCATATTTTTCCTTCCACAATTTAAGTAGATATTTCACAGTCAAATATTTTGACGTCAACCCCTTAATAAGGATAATGATAAAAGAATATCACAAAGATTATCACAATCAATTCAATATAAATCAATAACTCAATCCTCTTTTGATTCATATGAAATATAATATTTTCCTCATTCACAATCTCAATATGAGATCCATTATAAATATCTTTTAAACCAATGGATTAACCATCACAAGATATTAATATATTAGCTCTTCTGGAGCTTTAGACCAATTTTGTACTACCAAATATTGGAATAATATTGGTTTGTTTCAGTACCAAATAAAATAATTATTTTCTATCAGTAATGATAGAATTCATTACTATATTCTCATATTCTTCCTCAAAGAATATTAACCCAAACAAAATATTTGGGCATACATCACATATGTGGCTAAAAACCTTTCATATCACATTGATAACATAAGTTATCTTTGCCTTTTGAAGAGTTTCTTGAGAACCCTCATTGTTCTCTTATTCATCACTATGTTCCCACTTTTAGTGGTCCATGATTTTTTTTTTATGTTTGCATTCACTTCTGGGAATGCAACAAATTTAGTAGGACAAACTTATAAATGTCCCGCTAGATTATTTATTCCATAATCACCATAGCAAACATGCGTGTATTTCAAATCAAAATCCATCTATTCATATTGTCATGATTAGTCCCAAATTATAATAAACATGATATAATAAATAAATCATAGTGAAATATACCTGAAGATCTTTAACAACATCATTATCACCTTGGTTATTATCAAGAGCACTGAGTAGTTAAAGGCTCTAGTAGTTACTCATAGTGTGTCGGTCTCAATTAACGACTAAAAAAAAAAATTTATTAAAAGAGAATCGTGCTGATAACGTGTTATAAAATAAAGTGACAGATAGTAAATAACAAAGAGAATGAGAGAGCAAGAGAGAGAGCGTATTTTATTGATCAATAGAAGTCTATTACAATGCTTCTCAAATGTCTATATTTATAGACATAGAAAGTATAAATGAAAAATAACTCTAATTCTGATTACTACTAGAATTTAAAGTTCATCCAAACTTATCTTAATCTTGATAAACATCCACTTAATAAGATATTCATAACAGTTAAAGATTTATTAAGATATAAATTAAAGGTTAAGATTTTATCAAATAGAATGAGGTGATGAGCATAAGGGTTGAAGTGCTGGTTGCTGGTTTCAAGTTTAAACGACCAAATGAATCGCTATGAGAGGCTCTTAGAATTTCGCTACAGATGTGGAAGATTGGACTGTAATGTATCTTCAGAGACGTCAAGGCTATTAGTAATGTTTATGGCCCTTGGCTTAGGGCTGATGGAGGATCCAAAGGTGATGATCCCTCTTCCAATTTCACTATTAGAAGGATTGGTTTTCAATCTTCTTTTAATGTTTTTTTTTTAAATATTGGTGTTCTGTAAAATTACACGAGAGAAAAATTTTATCTAAGAAATTAGGTTTTAAACGGGATGACCCCTCTAATCTTTTCACCGGTTTCTTTTAATTTATTTTCCGATCAGATTTTCGATCAATTGTTTTTGTTTTCTGGTTTTCATTCTTTTGAAAAGAGTAATATCAATTGTGTTCCACATTCTTTATTCAGATATACGAATATTGAAGTATTTTATTAAATTTAGGAGCTAATGTCCACTGCACGATTACACCGATTAAGACAAATTTACTTTTAAGACAATGATTCTTTCACGACACGATAATTCTTATCTTATTTAAACTCAATTTAATTTCCTATCAACCTAATAATTTTATTTTACATTACTGTATTTCCAACAATACAATCTAAACCTTTTCAATCGTGAAATGACAAAAAGAAAAGAGATTTGAATCCGCACATAAACAGATTCATAATTACTTATGCATCACATTCAAAAGGGTCGAAAAAGAGACTTGAATCTGCACATAAACAGATTCATACTTATTTATGCATCACATTACATTCAAAGGGAAAAGACCCAACCTCGACTCTGGTGCCAACATATAAAGAAATTTGAATAGCTTGTTGGCATTATTCATATAATAATTATTATATATGAGGGATAGACATAATGGTAGATATTATAAAACTAAACTAGTTTTATGTAATTACCGTCATCATGACAGAAATTGTAGTTCACAGCATCCGTCTCTCCAGCACCAGCGGTTAAAAAAAATGTCGGCAGTTTACCATCATCATGACAGAAATTGTCGTTCACAGCATCCGTCCCTCCAGCACCATCAGGTAAAAAAATGTCGGCAGTTTCGGCATTGCAAGTTCTACTCCCCACCCAACTGGGGCAGTCGATGGCTTCGTTTTTATAGCAGAAACGAATCTCCCGCAGCTGACTTTTACTGTTGCATACAATTTGAGGAAGTTTATAGTTTTTGTCCCGCAGATTTTTCAGAATGTCGCCCACTGTGCTACCACGTTTAAATCCCAAATCTGGTTGGAGGCCCCAAAAACCAAACCTCTAATCACTATTCTCCTTTAATTGAATTGAAACTGTGTGTATAGTGAGTAATTACCTTTTTTTAAATTATTGAATCTTTGTAGGCGAGTTAAGGCAATCCCGAAATAGTCAGAAGGCTTGTTGGCGTAATCCGAACACATTCCATGTTTTCTCCATTCGTATTTCCAGAATTCCAAATTATCCTCTTCTTTTCTTCTTTGCCTTGCGTAAAGGTCTGCCAATTCCTCATTAATTCTTTTTTCAATGGGCTCTTCTTCAATATATCCTACGAGTTTAATTATGAATTAAAAAAAAAAAAGGTCAAATACGAAAACATGCATGCGATTTATAAATTCATTTCAGTGAATGTTTAACCAAAACAAAAATCAAACAAGGTATAAAAATACTTCAAAGTAGGATTATAATTAGAATTAATTATGGGTCGGATCGATGTTAAATTTTAAGTCTAGATTCGATCCAGTCTGAAAATGAACTTAAAATTTTATTCAAATTTGATCCAAATAAAAAATATTGAGCTTGACCCTGATCTAAGCGGCCCTGTATTAATTTTTTATATTATTTGTTTATATAAAAATAAATTTAAAAAATATAATACATTAAATACATTAATACCATTAAAATAAATATTTCTCAATAAATCAAAAATACATTAAACAAAATTTTTATACTTAAATAACACAAAAACAGTTGCAATTTAGCAAAAAAATACATTTAAAATAGTAACAAAATTAACAATAAAATAAGAACAATATTAAAACAGTAACAACAAAATAATAGCAATATGATATAAAAATGACATTAAAACAACAATAAAATGATAGCAAAACAGCAGCCCGAGTAAAAAAAATCTTACTTGAGGTTTGCCTCATTTAAAAAATGAATCTTATTTTTTTGTCCAAGTTCATTTTTTGAGCTTATATTTTCACTCAAATCTTTTCATTTTTCGAATAGCTCAACCCATAATCAACTCTTATTATAATACAACAAAAATATAAAATGCACGAATTGTCAATCTAAAACTCCAAGAATCGATTTATTGGTTATATGTGCTCACTCCACAACCCATGTTATGAGTTTGAGTGGATTGCCTACATGTAGTGTGCGTAGCAGTAATTTGCTATTATCAAGGGTATAGGGTCAAATCCAAAATTCTTTTTAGAATAGTCGAAAAATAAATTATAAATTTTTAAGACTTTATGTATTAATTTTTTATTACATTAAGTAAAATTTCATCATAAATTAATTTATAAGTTAAACATTTTTTACTATTTTTCAAGAAATTGAAAGCTAAAGGGGTTGCTTACCACAACATCATTTGCTGAAGTAGGTTTGGTGTTGGTGCATCTAAGATCATCACAGTACGGCGGCACCGGCTTATCATTATAATATTGTGGCCATAAACCATGGATGGTAAACCTCACTTCCGGACTCACTTCACACTTCTTTCCTGGAGGAGGCTCTATACAAGCAGATGGTGGCCATTGCAGACTGTATTTGTAGAAATCTAAGGGTTTCACTTCCTCATCGGAAACTATCAAGCTTACTCTGGCTAACACTACGGCTACCACCAATATTTGCCTCTTTTGCATGTTCTCCTACTTTTGCTAACTAAGACTTCTCAAGGCTTTTTTTTTTTTTTTCTTATTTTCTTCTTGTGTTAGTTTCGTTATTCATGCAAGGGATTTTATAGAAAATTTGGAATTTTTGTCTTCTAATGTAATCATGCTTCGAATTTGGCTTTCTTGAATGCTATTTTTCCAACTATGTTTATTATCTTCACAAGATGAAAAAGACACCCAATGAGTTCCATTTTTTTTGACAAAAAAAAAAATCTTACTACAATATTAAAAGCTAGTCATATTTATTTATTAAAAAATAGTCATATTTAATATATCAAAAAACTAAAAAAAAATATTTTTTATCTTTTTATTTTTGCCTAACGATGTTAGCTTTCGAGCTAGCTATCGTCACTTTTTTCTCCTTCCCATCAATCTTTTTTTTTTCTTATTCACTTCATGTGTTTTCTCTCTTTTCAGTTTGCATATCTATTTTGTGAATATCTTTGTTGTCTTCATAAGTTGCGATGGATAGATGACGGTGCCTATCATCTTTGGAACACCACCAACCACCGATAGTTTTCTTAGAAAGTGAATAGCTATTCGTTGACTTCTTAATATGTTTCTGTTTTGAGAGTATTTCTGAATAATAAATTATTTCATTAATCTGTTTGGACTCATATTATCTTAAGTTGTATATGTTTTTTTCATTGTTTAATAAGTTCACTTTTAGAAATTTTTGTCTACTCTTGTAATACGCTTTTTAATCTTGTTTATGCATGTAGTATTGCTTTTGCGAATGATTTTAGAGTTTATTTTGTCTGATTTGGTGGATACTCGATTTTTTTACCGATTTTAAAAAACTGTAACATAAAGTACAGATACATAATTATTTATATGTTACATTACATTCAAAAGTAAGAGGAAAAGGGATACAACCCTAAACCTTAAGTCAACATAACTTAGACCAATGCTAACATATATTGGAATTACTTTGATGTAATTAGGGTCATAACTAAAGTAATGAGAAGAACATGTTGTGGGGATACCATGTATACATAATGAAGCAATTGAAGAAAAGCAATATGTGGTTACCTCAATAGTAGATTTGCTGAAGTAGGCTTGATTTCGGTGCATGTAAGATCTTCACTGTAGGGGCTGATCGGCTTGTCATCGGGAAGATGTGGCGATACGATACGAATGGTGAACCTTTCTCGTATGCCTTAATACTCGCATTACAAGCTGAAGGTGGCCATTGGAGGACCAGTTTGCAGAAACTATAGCCAGGCTGACCTGAAACTACTACTATGCTTACTGTGGCTAACACAGCAGCACCCACCAATATCTCCCTCCTTTGCATGCTGTGGATCCTTATGTTTGTAAACACTTTCTTTCTTTTACTACTACAACGGAAAGAGATTCACTTGCACCGGTATACAATTTAAGCGATTTTACATTATTTTGTAATTTTTTATACAATTAATATTTAACAATCTAACAGTTAAATTTATCGAGATATTTGCATTTATCATGCGTGTACTCTTTGAATCAATCTAATATCTCTATCATATTCATATAAAATATTGTTTATATTAATATATATTTAATGGTTGGAAGTTTTTTTTTTTTACACAAAACAAATAGTTATAATTTTTAATTTTTTTAACTTGACATGTATAATTTACAGGAATGAAGAATAAAATATGACGGTTGGATTGTTAAAATGTTAATTATATAAAAAGTTATGAAAGAGTGTAAAACTACTAAAGTTTTTATATCGTGTAAGTGGTTCTTTTCCCTATATTAGTATAGGTAATATTTTAAATCAATATGATAGAGATATTGAATCAACTCAAAAATTTTCATGCATAATTAGGGGTGAGCAAAACTCGATTCAATTTAAAAAATAAAAAAAGTTGAATTTTGAGTTAATCGAATCGAGTTATTTGAATTGTTCGAGTCAACTCGAATAAGTAATTCGAGTTTCAAGTTCAAGTCAAGTTGAATTTTACAATTTAAATAACTCAAATAATTCGAATAGTTTGAACAACAAATTGGTGTAAAAACCCCTTTGGTCCCTGTTAATTTTGGTCTCTCTCTCAACAAAGATTACAAAAAATAAAATAAAAATAATTTTTAGAATTCAAAAATATTTATAAAAAGTCTAAAATTTATATTTTAAAAAAAATTCTAAAGAATATATAAAGAAAATTAAAATTTTTAAAATTTTCTAAAATAATAATTTTGGAATCTAAATAAGTTAATTAATTATTCAAGTTTATCATACTAATGTGTCAATTTTTTTATTTTATTTTGAAAACGTTTTCAAATATATATTATTTCAAATTTATATACTCTAACATGAAATTAGTTATATTATAACAATATTTTAATTTGAGATGTTTAATTTTTAATTTAACTCGAATAATTTCAATCTATTCGACTTGAATTTCATTTCACTCGATTCGATTCGAAAAAAATTTCAAATCGAATTAGGATGATAAAATAGGACTCGTAAACTCAATTTTTTTACTTGATTCGATCGAACGCTCATTCCTATGCATGACAAATACAAATATCTTGATACATTCAATGGTTAGATTGTTAAAAATATTCATCATATAAAAAAAATACGAGAGAGTATAAAATCACTTAATGAGTAATATCAAATAAATCAAAGTTTTTCTTAAACAATTTCATTATAGGTTTTGATAATATCTGCTCTTTTGATTCAATACCTAGAACTACCCATAGTTCTTCGTCAATCCATAAATAAAAGGGAATAATCCACTTTAGTACACTCCTGCATTAAAAATAATACCCATACAATTTAAGTTAATACTCAATCGACCTAAATCGAAGTTTTAATAATAATAAGTATATATAAAAGATAAGGCATCTCCATCACAGAATCCGTTTGTCTACATCTTCCACGTGATTCTCGTTGGGCCTCACTCCATATCCTTTCCATATCAATGGAAAAACTAAAAGTTCTATATAATTATATTACTATAATAGACAAATAAATTATAAAAAATAATATAAAAAAGAACATAATTTTGTTTATTTTAGGTTTGTAGACTTCTGAAGAAAACCATTACACTGAAATGCGAATTATAATCAGCGTTCAACTACCTTGCATGGTAAGGGTGAGTATTTTATCGAATCGAATGAAAAAAATTCGAGTTAATCAAATTGACAAGTCATATTTTATTATTTTAATTCGATTTTAAATTTTTTGAATCAAATCTAGTGAAATAAAATTGAAGTCGAATCGAATGAAATTGTTCGAGTTAAATTAAAAAAATTAAACATGTCAAATTAAAATATTGCTGTAGTATAACTAATTCCATGTTAAAATAAATAAATTTGAAACCATATATATTATGAAAACTTTTTAAAGCAAAATAATAAACAAAACAATACTTTAGTATGATAAACTTGAACAATTAATTAACTTATTTAGTTTCAAAATTATTATTTTAGAAAAATTTTAAAATTTTAACTTTCTTTATATAATCTTTAGAAATTTTTTTATTCATTCTTTAGAATTTTTTTAAAAATATAAATTTTGAAATTTTTATAAATATTTTTGAATTGTAAAAATTATTTTGATTTTCTTTTTGTAATTTTTGTTGAGAGAGAGACAAATTTACTCGTTTTCAAAATTAACAGGGACTAAAGATATATTTGCACCAATCTATTATTCGAATTGTAAAATTGAACTCGACTTGACCTCGAAACTCAAATTACTTATTCAAGTTAACTCAAATAACTTAAAATTTAATTCTTTTTTATTTTTTTCGAATCGAATCGAATTTTGTTCACCTTAATAACTTGCTGATAAATATTCAATAGAATGTAGATTCCTAAGGGTTTTTTTTCTTCTTTTAATAATCTAATCCGTTTTAAGGTGAAAGTGTAGTTTTTATTAAGGTAGGAAATCATATTTACGTAAAGTATTTTCAATAATGTTAATCCGAGGATTCCTAAGATTTTAACTTTTACATGGTTTAATAAATTATTTAGTATTTGAGTTTGTGATATTTGAATTATTTTTTATCTAATTTTATATCTTTATTTGATAAAAGTTACAAATTTTAGTATCTAAAGGTAACGGTGTTAACTTTTTAGTGTTTAATTCGAGTTTAGAATTGATTTGATGAAGGTTAATTGTTAATATTATTATGTTTGAAACTTTCATGATTTTGTTAATAGAACAAATTTGATGTTAATTGTGTATTTGTTTAACTTATATTTAATTTATAAAATATAGTACAATGATGTGATTTAATTTGGATTTTATGATTGATTTGATGATAATTAAGTGTTAATATTATTAGCTAATATGAATTTTCATCAACTAAACTCTAAAACTTGAATTAAACACTAAAAAGTTAACGTTGTTATCTTTAAGTACCAAAATGTATAACTTTTGTCAAATACAGATATCACATTAGATCAAAAAAGAACACAAGTACCACGTTTAAAAAAGTGTCAAACTCATGTACAAAATTATATATCAAGTCCTTTTTATACATGTTGAGGAGGGATCAACTCCTTTTGAAGAAATCTACGAATTAATCAGTCCTTGACGTGAGTGGGAGACAAATCCTCCTCAAAGGGATAATGCCTTCCATTATTGAGGAATCAAGTCGGCTTCCTCGAGGACATGATACTTCAAAGGCTTTTCTCGGAGGAGTTGGTCTCTCATCAACAATATTAAAAATATTTTTTTAAAATCATCAAACTTTTATTAAATTAATCACGAATAATCTTGAAATTTACGACCACCTCTATGGAATCCATCCTCGCCCCACCCCGATCCATTTTGATTTAATTTTTCTATTTATTTTAAATATTTTAAATATTTTTAAAGAAAAATAGATATTTAAACATAATTTTTTAAAAAAATATTTAAACGTAAAATATTTAAATTTTTTCTAAAATACATTATTACATTTTTAGTCTTTTAATAATTATATATATAAAAAATAAAATTATAATTTTATATAGTGAAGCAGGACGAGATGAGATAAACAATTATCATAATTGCACTACATCCAGCATGCAAAAAAAAATCCACCCGTCCATCTTTCCATCAACTTTTTTTAATAAAGTTTATCTGTATCAATCCGAACAAAATTAAATTCAAATCATAAAACGAATCAACCCATTTTCTATAAAAAAATCAAAATCAATTTTTTTAATAGATTGGTGTGATTATATGATAATATTTATTCGTACTTTTTTAACCCTTTGATAACATACACACCTTGCACACATAGATGCTCGAATCCGAGTCTCTTAATATAAACATCATTTTTTTTTTCACAAAAACCATTCGTTGGGTTCCAATCTTGAAATAAGAAAAAGAAAAGGAAAAAGAAAACAAATAAGCTGACATGTGTAGGCATGGAAGGGAGGAGGAGAGCCAGACAAAGGGGGACGAGACTCACGAGGAGGATGAGGACGAAACCAGAAGGTGGTAGACCTTTTTTTTTTTTTTTTTTTTTTTTTTTTTCCAATTTTCAAGGAAGAAAGGTGGTAGACTTATCTCATGGGCGAAAGGGATTGTTAGGTAACATGTGGTAGCTGCTTTTATATATTAGATTACTACACATTTAAGCTGTAAACAAAAAAAATTAGGTACCAATTCTTTTTCAAGGAAGAAAGGTGGTAGACTTACCTCATGGGTGAAAGGGATTGTTAGGTAACAAGTGTATACAAGATATGTGGCAGCTGCTTTTACACTATAAATTCAAATTATAATATATTAGATTACTACACATTTTAGATGTGAACAAAAAAAAATTAGGTACCAAATATTATTTCTTAATTAAAATGATATTTATTTAGTATATTGGTGGTAGAAAGTTTTAACTTCATAAATGATGTTAAGATTTTACAATATGTCCTCATATTATATTTTTTAAAAAAAATTGTCGACATGCTTTGGTTACTATCTGTGGTGAAACATCATCCGTCTTTTTTTTTTTTAAATGATCGGTATTAATTTATTCAATATTGTGGTTTGATTTGAAAAAATTAAAGAAAAATCATTAAGGGATACTGGAAGGTGGTGCCGGCAATGAGATGACCGGCACCAACATGCATTGTAAAAAACAAGTCATTTTCATACAAGATTTTGCACTTAATTCATTATTGTAAATAATTAATTTATTTGAGTTGATTTTGAAAAAAAAAAAACTTCTATTTGAATTTTTTTAACCAAGTAAAACCCATAACACATAAGCCCATTAGTATTTTTATTTAAAGGAAGCCCCATACCCTTTAGCAAACCGAAACCCATAAGTCCACTAAGCCATCCTATAAAGTCAAAGTCAAATCAGATCAACCCTATGGAGCTGAATAGGGTCAGCTCATATAATCGGGCCAGGTGAATCTATACCAAACCGGGTCAAATCAGATTAAAAAATGGATAATTTTTTTATTTTAAAAATTATAGAATATTATAATTCTTATTATTAAATATATTTATATTTTTAATTAATTTTTATGCTTTTTAATAATTTTTAACTTTTTAATCATTCTTTTACTTTTTTGGAATTTTTATACTTCTTTGAATTTTTTTAAAAAATTAATTAAATATTGAAATATCATTCAATTGTATGTTATGTCGACAAACTTAAAAATTATTAATTTTTCTATTCATTTTAAGGTGATTTGATAAAAAATATAAGTTTAACGATAAATAAAATGTGAAAATTAAATTGAGGACTAAAATATTTTTTTGTAAAGTTGAATGATGAAATAAATTATTATGATTTTATTTATTTTTAGGTTTCTAAATACCACTTATGGCATCCTAGGAATCTCATGAGGGGGATTAGACCAAAAAAATGTCAAATCACCATTTAAACCATTCAGATTTTGTGAAATTATAAATTGATATAATGATAAAATTGCATTAAAAAAATTATACTTCATCTTTTATCCTCTAAAGCAATTTTTTTACTTTACTCCTAAACCAATTGGAGTTTTATGGAAACTTGGAAAGAAAAACGGGAAAAAGGAAAATGCAAAGAGAAAATAAAAGAAAAAGGGAAAGATAGTAAAAAAAGGAAAAGATAAAAAAAAATTAAAATGATTTTTTATTATTTTTAATATTTTCATTTTTTAAATTTTAATTTCAAAAAAAATAGATTTTTTATATTTAAAAATAATTAAAGAAGTTATCATATTTCATCACGTGGCACAACTCTAGCATACCACATGGCAAAGTTAATGTTGTTTAGGAGCTTTCACAAAAAGTGTAGATTTGAAGGCTTGATTGAGTGCTTAAGTTTGACTTTTGTTATTAAATTTGTTATTAGTTCGATAAAAAAAGTTCACATTAGACTTCTATTACTAAGTTAAGAGTAAGAGTGACTAAAATATTTAATTTTGAAAAGTTGAGTAAAACACAAAAAAATTAATAATTGAGTAATCAAAATAAAACGAACCATAACTTTTAGAGTGCTTTCATTTTAGTCAACCAAACATTAAATCTCTAACAATGGCTAACTGTACACACCACATTATGTTTACATTTTCATTTTGGTCACCCAACCTCTAATTCGCTTTCATTTTAGTCACCCAATACTTGTTCACTTTAATCCTTGATTTTTTCACCTCAATCACTTTAAAAGCAAAGATGTTTTTGGGTAACCAAAATGAAAATGTAAACATAACATGGTGTGCATAGTCAACTACCGTTAGAGATTTAACGCTTGGGTGATTAAAATGAAAGTGGCCTAAAAGATGGGTGACAAAATTGTAAGAATTTCATTTTAAGTGACCAAAATGAAAGTTCTCTAATACTTAAGTGACCAACTGGATAATTTACCAAACAAATTGAATAATCTTCCGTGTAAGCTACCCCATGATACGCAACGTGACAAGAAGTTGTGAGCATGTAATTAGGTGATGTGGTGACATTGATGTGTAAATATACTATTTATGAAATAAATATTTTAATTACTTATATTAGGCAACCCATTCTTCACTCCAATAAATATTATAAGTATGTGTGATAAAGATATTATGTTATAGATATAAAAACTTAGGTTAAATCTGAAATAATATTATCTCACTTTTAATTATTAAAAAATTGGACTCAACAAGTAGTTTCAGTGAAAAAGATGACATTATTCATTTTAGGAGTTTCGAATTTTAATATTTGTGTGTGCAAGTTGTGTGTGCTTTGTCAAATAATTAAAAAAATAACATATACTATCATATAATCACGTCAATATATTTAAAAAATTAGTTAACTCGAATTAGGGATGAATTACAAACGAAATGTAATTTTTTAATTCTGTGCAATTTTTATTTTTATTTTTCAATAATTGAGAATAAGGATAAACTTATAATACCATATTCTCATCACTAAATGTATTTAATTATTAAATCTCACTGTGATTCTTGATTGCATCTTGACTAATAAATTTTATGTTTTAAAATTTTATATAATTAAGAAATTAAAAGTTGAAATATATAAAAATGCTTACAAAATTAATAAAACATGTAAAAAGAAGTTATATAATTAAAAGATATTAGTTTAAATTTATTCATTAATGATTATAAATGGAGTGGTAAAAATTTTATATATAAAATTTATTATACATGTCTATCCTTCAATATATGATTGTTAAAAGATAAAATCACCATATTAATTTTTTTTCTCAATTACGCTATGTTAAATAAATTAAAAAATTAAGTGTTAAAAATATAAGTATTGAAAAATTAAATGTTGAATTTAAGTTATAATTTTTGTTTGGTGTACTACTTAAAATTAAATATTGATTATAATTAGATTGTTTGATAAAATATAATATAATATAATTAAATTTTATGTGTTGGCCTGATGGTCAAGAGTGTTCATTGTCTTAGATGTGGCTTGAATTCGAGTTGCGCCAATCACATTGTTGTTAGGGTTTGTTCTCCCTTTGTAATTCACAAAAAAAAAAAAAATTTAAATGAAATGGGTTAAAAAAAAAGGCAATTGTATTTATTCTCTATTAAGTGTTATGTAGGTCTCTATCTATTTGTCATTTTCCATACTTTTTCGTTGAAAATTTTTTATGATAAATTTCATCGTGGGTTATTAAACATGTTTAAAAATTTAAGTTGTTGAGAATATTAATTTTTATTTGATTGAATTTTTTCATCATTTTATCAAACAGAACCTAAGTTGATATCCAATTAACCCATAACACTATCTAAATTAAGGATTTTATAATAAATACAAATATTTTAATAATTATATTGAAAGAGACGTAAAAGTCTTCCGATTTTATTCTCAATTCCACCTAATTTTTTAAAAAGTATTTTTCTTAATAGGATCAAAATTAGAGATGTTCGTGGATCAGATAATGTTAAGTTCACGTTCAACTTGTATATAATATTAATATATTTTGTGTTTGCTCAAGTTTGATTTTACTTAAAATATAAGTTTAAAATTTTGTTCAAACCCACTCATGTTTATAAATGATTGATCCAAACATGTTTTAAGCTCATCTAAATGTATATTTTTTAATTTAATATTTTAATATTTACATCATATCATGTTATTATATATTTAAATTTTTGTTATATAAAATACATGATATATACGTAAAAATAATATAATACAAAAATATAAAACAAGTCGGGTTAGGCAATATTAAAACCTAAGTTAATCCATATTTTAAACAAACATTTTATTTGTCTAAACCTATTTTTCAAGTTTCATATTTTTATCTTTTTTATCTTAATGTATTATCGAAGTGAACCCAATAACTAATCATCCGCATTCTATAGATCCATTAAAGATAGATACTGACCACGAGTTTTAAAATCATTACATATTTTAAATATTTTTACCTTTAACTCCCTCATAACTTAAGTAAAATTTTAAATTTCAATGAATAATTCGACTTATGAACCGATCTAGTCGAAACAAATCCTGTTTTCTTTCACCTCTAACCACGGTTTAGGAAAAAAAACTAACATAAAGATTGATAGGTTAAGATTTGAAAATTATACTTTCAAAAATATTTGAAAATTATATAAAAACAAATTATAAAAAGAAAAAATGAGGAGTGGTGTCACGCGCACGAAATGCGCGTGAAAAAATTAGGATCCGTGCGTCTGGTAAGAAGACAACCGACAAAAAAAGGGCATTTAAGTTTTGAGTTGCCAGAATTACTATTTTTTTTTTTTTTGGTGAAAAGCCAGAATTACGACATTGACTTTTCTGAGGGTATTATTCCTCAACATTCTATTATTAAAAATTAATATAATATTTTTTATAAAATAATGAAAAAAAGATAAAAAAATATTTAAATTCAGATAATATTTTCATTTTATTCTTCTTCCCTTATCCATTTCTTTAATTCTTTTGGATTTGTTTTTTTACAGTAAAAACCA
The DNA here is from genome assembly GCA_005610355.1 of Gossypioides kirkii. NCBI lineage: Eukaryota > Viridiplantae > Streptophyta > Magnoliopsida > Malvales > Malvaceae > Gossypioides > Gossypioides kirkii. Next base: position 8,052,032 of record CP032252.1, on the reverse strand, counting down.
AATTAATTTCTTTTGAAAAATCTCCTTGTTCCAACTAAAACTTATCTGTTTCCTATGCAATCCCTTCATTGACTTTGTATTTTGGTTTTCCCAACAATGTAAGAACAACCCTTTTTTTAAATTATTGTTTTTGGCATTAGTTTTTTGTATTTTGTTTCTATTTTTTAAATACCATTATTTTATTTTTTTGAGGGAATTCTTTTGGTTTTTTTTCACTGGTGAATAATATATTTGATGCAGAAGAAAACTTTATCAAAGGTTCATCATTCTTCTTTCTGATGATCTTCTTTTCAATAGAAAAAGCCAAACATTTAGAATGTAAGAACTTTTTTTGTTCTTTTTTGTTTTTGGATTCTAATTATTGTATTTTGCTTCTTTGTTTAATGGATGTTGTTATGTTATTTTAGTGCAGATTTAAAGAACTCATAAATGGGATTTTCCAAATAATAGCAGTGATTGGGGTCTTCAAATTTGAAGGCTGGAGATGTCTACCCAACATGGAAATTCTGATGCTAAACCACCTTCTGGTAATGATTCATGCAAACCATTTAAAGACAAAAGGGCTGTCTTGCTTCTTTTTGATGTTGTTGTTGGTTTATTGTCAATAATTTCTTACTTTGAATGATTATGACAAAAACAAGAAGGAATTTGAAAGCAATGAAAAACATTCATAACATCAGATCATCTAAATTGTTGCCAAGACAATGGATTTGGCTGCAATTTCTTGACAAAAAACACTATGTTGGAAACCATGTTGGCTTATGTTTTACCTGAGTTCGGGGGAAAAATGAAAACAAAACTTCTTAGCTTTATATGTTGAATAATAGGTTAGATTCTTGAACTTCTTTAATCGTCCATCAACGACGATTGTGCTTATTGATGGTGATCTTCTATTTGGATCGATTTTGGCGAGTAATGATACCTTTGATTGAACCGAAGCCAAGAGTCCTTATATATATATTTATGTTTTGTGAGCTTGTGATTAATTGTTTCCTTATTATGACATGTTGAACTTCCTTTACTGGTTCCCCTATTAGTATTTTGATGACATTTGGCTTGGAACTTGGATTTTTCTGATAATATGTTCGGTTTATTCATTGTGTTGCACATGTAGGATCCAGTTCTCGCTTATATGATCTCCTATGTGATGAACAGCCATATTGGGATCGACCAAGTGATGCAGATAGTACACCTTGGATTTTTAGGGAGTCGTGCAAATCTTCCGGTATGATGGCCTTCAACTCAAATGTTATGTTTGAAGCATGTCGAATGGAAAATGAAGAATAGCAATTGCAAAATGAAATGCGTCAAAGGGAATAGAACCTATTTCCAGCATGCTACACTATGTTGGCCCCTAGCATGGATGCCTTTCCAGTGCTTATATACTTACAGAACCCTGTGTTTGTAGTTTTGTGGAAGCACTTGTGTTTGCCTTTGTGCATTTGGATTAATTCTTTAGTTTATCCCTTTGAGGACCTCGGTCCGTGTTCGAATACGAAACCTATAGTAGCAGTAGTATCTCATTTGGCTTCCTGTAAAGCTATATAATTTTATCCTGATTTCTAAATTTTAACTTCTATTGTTCATTAAATAGGTGCAAAAGGGAGGCTGGAGAAAATGTTGAAAGAGTCTGGGAACGGTATTTGTGCAGATTGCGGGACCCCAGATCCAAAATGGGTGTAAGTGAAGTACTTCGATTTATTATAAAGTTTGGTTTGTTCGTTTATAGGAACTTATTTGGATTTCTCGAGACTTAAGCTTCTGTATCTTTCTTTATGGAACTCCATTTCAAGTTTATTACTCTTTTCTTGAGTGACATGAATGTGTCTCCCAACTTTCCGGGGGTGAATTCATGTACTGAAACTGAATTCATCCTTTTGAGCATATCAGTATTGGACACGTAGCATTTCCATATCCGACACTTATCTTTAGTCCATGCCACATATGTCTATGCTCTATTTAGTAAATACTTTTTTATCTCTCTTTTTCCATTGAAGTTTGCCACAATATATGTAATAGTGGCAGTAATTCATTTGTTAGCCCCTTTTCTGGTGTTTTTCTTTTTTTGTTTGTGCTTAAATTTGGTTTATTAAATCGACATTTCCTTCTTTTTTACTTCCCTTTTCCTTTTCTTGTATATCAGATCATTAACACTTGGAGTTTTTATTTGTATTAAATGCTCTGGTGTTCATAGAAGCCTTGGAGTACATATATCAAAGGTATGGTTCTTGGATTTGGCTCATATTTTACTTGAATGAAATTCTAAAGGATTGTATTACATTGTGTATTTAGCGAGACTTCTTAAAACTTATTCTAAGTAGAAATTACTACTTTAAATACGATAGTCAAGGATTCTACTGGTATAAAACCTTGATTTAGTTGCATTAAAGCATCATGAATCAGCCATCCCTATGTCTGCTATGTACAGTCATTGTCATTGCAGAACACACAAGGCCGAGAATCGAAATTATTTCATATTATTTGGACTTGCACATATTAACCATCTTTGGCAACTGGAAGTTGCCACATAAAATTACTGGCCTTGCTGTATTAGTAATTATTTTCTCATAGATACTTTGTATTTAAGTTTTCCAAATAGAGCCTATTCAATAAATCCGTGGTCATTGATCTGTGATATGTTGTAGTGTTTTGATTATCTAAGTTACTCCGACTCTTCATTCTTGCTTGAAGTATCCATGTTTAACCTATGCCCTGACATGGTATGGGGATATGACATCCTAGAATCTTCAAATACATAGAAAAAATTGAAAAAAAAAATGAAAATACTGGTGTCAGGTGCATACCTATACCCTACACTTACATCCGAATCCAAGTTGCTTAGATGGTTACAGTGTTCTGTCCAGACATGCACTTATCTGGTAATTTTCTAATTTGAAAAGCAATTATGCTAGGTTTTATCAGTGAAGCTCGATGAATGGACAGACGAACAAGTTGATGCTCTGGTAAATTTGGGTGGCAATAATGTAGCAAACAATAAATATGAAGCTCTCATTCCTGGTAACCTCAAAAAGCCGACACCTGATTCATCCAATGAGGAGCGTGCCGATTTCATTAGGTAATGCCAAAATTAACTTGCCTATACCTTCTTCTTTTTTTCTTTTTCTGGCTATAACACTTAATTCGTTTTTCTGAATATTTTATTTCTTGAATGGTTAGGAGAAAATATGAGATGCTGCAATTTTTCGATGGCAATAAACATGACCCCCATCCTCATCAACGGACTTCGTCTGCCTCCTCACTGGGTTCTTTGTCCAACCTGTTCGGTCAAGATAAAAGACAGTATGACAAACAGCCGACCAGACATCGTATTGGGCAAAAATTTAGAAACAGCTGGGTAAGAAGAGACGGTGATAATCAGAAGCCTGTAAAGAAGAGCAACTCATTGGTAATTATTACCTTTTCTTTTACCAATGCTTATTTTAATTTTCCGATTCCAGAAGCACTTCTTTCTGGAAGAACTAGCTAGTTGATGCATATCTGCTTTATTGGAGTAAGACAAATTGATATCTCTAAATCTGATACAATCTTCCGTACCTCATAGCCTTGCAAAATAACTGGACTGGTACTACAGCACGGTTATTTCATGTTCGCTTTCTGGGAATATCAGTATGATCATAGAAAAAGCCTTCAATGAAGTTATTTCTGCAAATTAACTGTGTTACTGAATGTTATTTTTTCTTTAAATGTACTGTTTATAGGCAGGTATGGTTGAATTCATTGGGATGATTAAGGTGAATGTTGTTAAAGGCACCAACCTAGCTGTCCGGGATATGGTTACCAGCGATCCGTATGTCATACTCACATTGGGTCAACAAGTATGCTTTATCTTTTTCACAAATTCGATGATGTTATTAAATCTTGAACTGAAACGGACTAATCTAGTGAAGCAAGTTGTCATAAATTATCTGAATTCTTAGTAATCTCTTTTCTTGCAGTCAGTCAAGACCCGAGTCATAAAGAACAACCTAAATCCGGTCTGGAACGAAAGCCTAATGTTGTCAATTCCAGATGGCATTCCTCCTTTGAAAGTGGTGAGTTGGATTTTTTTAACACGAAAGCACGAAATGACTATACTTTGACACTATGCAATGCAAGTTTTATTACACTGGTAGTACTATGTTTGCCTGTAAATCATTAAGAATATCTTTACTCGACCAAATGAACTTCTCTAGAGAAAATGATTAAATCTTCACCAAGACATTATAATTTTAAAGTTCCTGCTTTTGTCCAAGAATGAAACCTTTTCTGGTTAGATAGTGGTAATTTGCCTTTATGTTGTTCCAACTTTTTGTTTTTCTCTAAGTACTCGTATTTAACGCATATCCTGACCTTTATATGCAGATTGTGTATGATAAAGATACTTTTTCACATGACGATTTTATGGGGGAAGCAGAGATTGACATTCAACCGCTGGTTGCTGCGGCAAAAGCCCATGAGCGTTCAGAGATTCAGGAATCAATGCAGCTAGGGAAATGGGTTGCGAGCAAAGACAACACCCTAGAAAAAGACGGTATCATTACCGTGACAGATGGGAAAGTAAAACAGGATATCTCTCTTCGGCTACAAAAGGTGGAGAGAGGGGTGCTTGAGATCGAGCTCGAATGCGTTCCGCTTACTCAATAGCTTTTTAAATGGGAGGAAAATAGTCAGATTCATATCAGAATGTCCAAAAATTTGCTTGTTATGGCCACTTTGAATGGATACGTGTAATTTTAGGAAAACATCATCATAAAAAGGTTTTGAACATGGCTTGGTGATGATAAAGCAGCAGGCAGAACCCCATTTTATAGTGTGAAACAATGATGTGTATAATTTTATAGCGCTTATTTGTGCCCCTCAGCTTTCTTCTTTATAATGGTTCTTTCTGTTCTTTACTAGAACTCAAGTATGGGCGGCATATACAAGTACGTTCGGTCTTTTCATATATTCGGAGGATCGTATCTCATACCTATATCCGAATGTGTTGGAAGAACATAAGCCTCTCCAAATACTCCAATGGAGCTAAAATAGTGAGAGTTATGCCTAAATATGAATTCAATATAAATGTCAAAATATGGAGAATGGTTCTTTCTGTTCTTTACTCAGACACGAATGTGAACAGAAGTTAGTATGTTTTAGTCTTTTCATATATTTCGTAACAACATAAGCCTCTGATACTCCAATGGAGCTAATATATTTCAAGGATTACAGTCGTGCCTAAATTGGACGTAAATGGCAAAATTTGGGTATTTTAAAGAAAATATAAAATCCGGGTAACATAGGTGCATTTCCATGGCAACCATCCTAGTGGTGAATGTATCGAACTCCCAATGTTGGAATGCGGGCAAATGGAGTCGTAAAATGGTGCAGTTTCTGAAAGAATAATCCCAGTGTTCTTTTATGCATGCTCTTAAGGATAGCAAGTGGTCACCTGAATATTAGTTGCTTCATGTATACAATGCTCTCTTTTCATTGATTCATACCTGGAATATTATACTGATGGAAAAGAGAGGATTGAAGATGAAGTGATTAGTGCCTACTCCAAGCCTAAGGAGCTTTGATGGTGACTGCTCACCTGAATTATAATGGAGATGGATTGTTCCGACCAAACTAAGGAGAAGGGAATTAGGCCAGAAGCATCCCAAATTTAGGTCTACTTTCAGAAATGGAAAGCTATTGTTTACAGGCACAGGTAAGTGTAAAGGGTCTTTGCATTGTGTGGCCTAAAAAGAGTCCTTGTACACAGATACTTCAAGTGAACTGAAAAGTCTGAACTAACATAGCTGGAAAATAAAACAGTAAATCATCCTTGACATAACAGCCCTGATATTGATCAGTATTCAAGAGTTCAAACATGCAGGAGATACAATACAATATAACTTGGGCAAAAACTAAGAACAGTATTTCAGGTAGAACAGACTTGTCATGAAAACTCAGTCCAGAAAATCCTATAAACTAAATTTAAAGGAAATACTTCATAGACCAACACAACTACAGTTTAGCACTAATCATGTAACTCTTGGCTCTTAAACATGTTAAAAATTTGTCTCACAAGAAAGGGATAGAATGAAGATAACATTATAGAAGTATTATACACCATCCAAATGATATGTTTCTACGACTCTCCAATTTTCTCAAGCACCCCATATAAGATATCCATATACATCAAACATGAACATGAGATCATGAGCCTCCAACTACAGAAAAACTTGGAAACAATAAGCATACCCGTACTGTCACATCCAAGTCGAAGTAGCATAGTAATTTGCTAACACTTTTACAGACTCAAAAATCCAAAATATTCCACCATTTGGAGCATCTCTAAATTGTTAACATATCAAAATAGAGGCACAAGGACTGAATTACATTAATAGAAAATTGGTACAAAGTAAAGTAGTTAGGCTATCAAATCAATGCATGCTTAAAGATAGTTGACATTTGTAGAGTCCAGACATCAATCTGTCTAAAATCTCACAATCTATGCACTCAACACACAAAGCAGCTTTTGCTTACGGTTCACCCATTCCTTAAAGTAGGAACAATACAAGAGCAATAAGCGATTAGGTATATTGAGTTCAAGAAACTGGTTCCGCATGAATGAACGAAAATCCAGATATATATATGTATTGCAGCTTCTTTGATTACAAAGTGAATTCAAGAAAAGAAGTAAAGCAGAAATAATATTCTATTCTCATTATATGTGAGTCCCTTACACTAAGATAGCATTAAATATTTACAATACCATATGGGAGAAATTTTGGATCTCCTCCATAATCAAAATGCCAGAACCAAATATGGCATTTTGATTTTACATTACAATATTATTTTTCAACATCCAGTTGAACATGACAAAAGAACGATCATCAGCTCTCTGCTAACGAAACATTTCATGCCAAACACAATAGACCATTAAACACGACATCTACATTAACGAGCTTCTAAATCTGCTATCGAAAGGGCTCATACCGACACACTAGACCATTAAACACAACATCTACATTCGTTAACACCTACATTCGTTAACGAAAACGAAAACTTCTAAATATACCTTAGCACCCTGCAAGTACCAAAGCTTTAAGAGCAGCAATCTGGGCAACGAATCAAGCCATTCTCATTGCATTCCAAGCATCTTTTAGGCAACTCTTCATCTTCGTCAAACACTTTTCGACTCCCACTACAGTTCCAACAAGGCACAAACCTGACATCTCCACAACCTTGACAAACAAACCCAGGTTGTCTCCTTGGGAACCCATCAAGAATCTTAGCCAATTCCCCAACTTCAAACATACTTTTAATCACATCAGCACCACCAACGTACTTGCCCTTTATAAAAACCTGAGGCAAACTCACTGTCTTCTCTTTCAAAACGCTTTGCAACTCTTTCTTGTAAGCTGCATCCATGGAGATATCTCTCTCATCGACCCAAATTCTAAACCCTCTAAATATCATCTTAACAGCATAACAATCCTCGTAAGTCCTTCGAATCCCTCGCAAACTAGTTAAATAAACAACAATTCGATCTTCAGTTCCCGGTAACCTTATCGAAGAGTTATTAAAGCTCAAAGAAAACGAAGACGAATACGCAATCGATTTCGAGGGTCTCAAAACAACTTTGGGAGAAGTTTCTTTAGGACTGGCTAAGTTCGATGGTGAAGACGAAGACTTAGCGGATTCGAACAAATTGCAAAGCTTTTTAACTTTACCCTTGACGGAATCGAAGGAATTGTAAAACCTCGAAATGGAAGCTGCTCGATTTAGAGACGACGGGCTGTTGACAAGGAGATGGAGTTTGGGGGAATTCGACTCAGCTGCCGCCGTAGAGTTCATCGTGAACGAACGATTGAAGAACAACGGCCCAGAGGATGATTTCGCCTTGCTGTCTTCCATTTCTGCCACCAACCCAGATAAAAAAATTATCGCAAATTAACGGAAAAATTCAAACTTTTCCGGAAAAAAGAATCAAGATTATTGGGAATTTATGGGAATTGTAATTTGGGTTCTTCTTGGTTTTGCTGATAAAACGACTAAAAAAGAGAAGCCGTTCCAATCGGTTGAACGCAGATGAAGGCTTCTTCCGGTTAGCTTTTTTTTTTTTAATTGTTTATTTGGAGAATGGTAACTGCAGAAAGAAGGGGAGCTTTGCTTTTTTGTAGGCGTAGCAGCAAAGCAAGAAATATTTCTTGTTTCTATCTGTTTTAATTTTAAAATTACAAAAATTTAATAAACCATTTTTTAAATTATTATATTATTTTTAAAATCAGATGAAAAACAATATTTTTCAAAAAAATTGGAATTTAAAATAATATTCAGGTATATTTATTTAGTCATTGTTCCTTTTTTTTTATTTTTTATGTGATACAGAAACGGTCAGATAAGATATCATTTTAAAAACAATATTTTTTAAAAATTATATGGAATTAAAAAGTATATTTAAAAAAAAACTTTTTCTTAACTAATTTAAATAATATATAATATATGAAAGAGAAAACTTACTTTGTAGGTGAACAGGAAATGAGGTAGAAGCTGTATCTTTCGAAGGACGCGGTTTGGGACTTTTGCCTTTCTTTGAAGAGTGTGATTTTTGGAACAAAATGATTTGCCTATTTATAATATTTTTTATTCACAATAAACTCACGTGTACAATTCATTCTTTTGTAAAAATTAATTTCCTAATAATAATAGTCATAAAAATGGTAACTATAAATTATTTACAGTGTGCTCTCTCAGTTTCATTCCACCGTTTCTCTTTTCTTTTTTTTCACAATTTTACTCTGTGCTTGAAATTACTGCCCCCAGTCAATAAATTCAAAATTAAAAGGAAAACATATAGAGAAATAAAATAAATGTAATTATAAAAAATTGTGTTTGGATTCAGCATATCTACAATAAAAATGGAAATAGAAGTTTTTGGATAAAATTATCTAAAAAGACTCCAAATTGTTTAAATGAGTTACTTCCAATCATATGCATGTTTTCCATTTCCTTTAATTTAATTTTGTAGAGCTGTTCACCAAATATGCTTCATCAATAAAACTCTTTCATTTATTCTCAGTGAAGTTTGAAATTTTGTAACGGATATTAAAATTGATTTTTTTAATAATTATTTTTTGTCCGTTTTAAATTTATTTTTGCCTTTTTGGTGTAAAATCCTTTTTTTTCAAAAATAAATAATAATTAAGCCTTTCTATTTTGTTTTATACTCAATTGAGTTTATTTTTTTTTTCATTCAATTTGATACTTAAACTGTCAAAATACATCAAAAAAACTTTTTGATCATTAAAGATAATTTTTTTATCACATGTCACGTCGTGATTGTTACACATGGTGGTTTTAACAAAAAAAATTAGTGGCGATTAACTTTAATGGTCAAACTCAAAAGGCTTTTTTTAATGCATTTTAACCGTTCAAGTAACCAATTAAGTGCAAAAAAAAAAAAATCAAGGGCTTACTTGCTTTTTTAAAAAAGTTTGAGGGTTTTTTTTATGTATTTTGACAGTTCGAGTATCCAATCGAGTGTAAAAAAATGCATAAACTTAATTGCTTTTTTTTTTTAAGTTTGAGATCTTTTTACATCTTTGAGCCAATTATTTTTAAAAGTTTAAATGGAAACTATTTTGTACATTATCAAAGGAGTTTTTAGACTTCACAAGTAAAATTAGGGGTTGATAAATGCATTATAAGGGTATAGTAAAATATAAAATATATATATATTTAAAAATAGTGACACATTTCAAAATTTTAAGACCGCTTGTAAAATAAAAAATATACATTGTCAATGTACTAAATATTCATCCTGTTTAAATATATTACATATGAAATTATGTTTCTTACTTTTATCTTAAAGAATTTAGTATTTCCTTTTTTTTTTAAGATTACTTATTTAGGGGATAAAAAGGAGGGGTAGTGATGTTTTTAGTGATTAGACTCTGTTAGGAGGGTAAGTATGTGGTTTAATTTAGTGGATGTTTGATTCTTTTGTTTATATTTGCTCGTTACTTTAAATTATTTAGAGTTTATTTCTTTATCGTATTAAGTATCTGTAATTATTTCAGGTATATCGTGCTTGAGTTGTAACAAAGACAATTGTTAACATGTCATAATGTTCTATTGATGCTGAAACTAAAATATTTGTTGTGTTGATGGAGCTTATTTTTCACCATCTACGACGAGTATTTATTATTTTTTTTCGAATTGTATAATTCAATTCATGAAATGAATTAATAATTTAACTACAAAAAATCAAAACAATTTTTGAAGAAAAATAACAAAACAATCTGATAATAATAATAATATTTATTATTATTTCGTTTTACAATGTAAATGATCCGTTATATTAAATAATCCAAAAGATATTTATTTTATCCAAAGTAATCATAAACAAGTGAGGGATGACACCCTACCCAAAGAAATTATGCCCCCCTAACTTTTGGTTCATCCACTAAATAAACCTTACTCTTTTCTTTTAATATAAATAAAACAATTAAAAATTTTAGAATTAAAAAAAATAATTTTAATTCAGTCAACTTGACCCACGTTGACCAAATTAAACTGAAGTGTCCTAATTAAACGTTATTCAAAACTGAATCTAAAGGTTTAAATTTAAATTATAGTGCGGGTTAGGATGTCAAAATTTTAAATGGTTTAACTTTGTTAATATATATTAAATAGTTTTATTAAAGAAAACAAATGCTTTCCTTTTTATGACACATTTCAAAGTCAAGGAAGTGGATAGGAGCTGTTGGGCGGATTAAAGTTTTACATAATTAAATTGATTAAGTTACAAGCTAACATCATTACTTCAATTTTAAATTTTTGTACATGTTGTTGGAGTTTTTATTTTTTTTATTTAATCCATGAAAATTAATATTTTGTGGTCTTTTATATTTATATTAAAATTAGCTGATTCAACTTTAGTTTACATAATATCTTTTTATTGTTTAGAATTAATTTAATATGATATGAGTATTTTAAAGCTTACTAATATGACAGCATTTTAACTAAGTTGTTTTATTTTAATTTTGTATATATTACATATATCGTATTATTATTCATTTTAAATTATATTTTATTATTTATTGAATGTTATTTTCATACACATATGTTTTAAATATATAATTGTCACACTTATATATTACTAATTATATTTAGAGTCAATTTAGTTAAATTAGTATAACCATGATCAATCTATTATTCATTAAAATTTAGAAATAAGTTAAATCTTAAATTATATTATTGATGAGTTTTTTTCCAAAAAAAAAAATTAGAGACAGATTATTAATTCAAATTTCTTTTTATTTTTATTAACAGAAGAGACCAATTGCTGTATTACGGGAAAATTTGAGATACACCCGATCGGCCCAGAATTTGTCTCAGTTCGGCCCAACTAACTTTTATTTTGCCAATTAATTTCTAGCCTACTTCATAAAATTGGACCGCTCGATGCCAAAACCCGTTAACTAAACTGGATCTTTTTCTTGGAAATATTTCTTAAACATATTATAACTTACGTCTAATTCTGCCCTCAGTCCCTGTACATTTGACTTTTGAAATTTTTAATTTCTCTACTTTTAATTATCTAAATTTATTTATTTATTTGATTTAAAAATTGAAGTTAAATCGATATTACTTTAAATCTTTGTTTGATTGACCATTGCAAAAATTAAATCATTTGAAAATTGATATTTTCAATGATTTAATTTTTTTACACATGTTTGATAATCTAAATTAAAACAATTTGATAAACTTTTTCTATAAAAAAAATTATAGAAAATAATAAGTAGATGAGAGCTACTTATCACTTAACGGATAACATTTTCAATTAATTAATGTTATTTATTTATTTTAATGTTATATTATCTTATACAAAATTTTATGTTCAAATTTTTATTTTTGTTTAGAATAAGATGAAACATTTAAAAATTAAGGATAAAATATAAAATATATTTTTTATAATTTAAAATTCATATTTATCAAACAATATAATTATATTCTATAATTAATTTTAAATAATAGATCAAACAATTTTAGAAATTAAATTTACTACTTAATTTTTCAACACTTATTTTTTCAACATTTAATTTTTAAATTTATCAAACAACACCTTAATTAAATTTAGTTAAATTTGAATATGTGAAATCATTTAGACTTTAATTTATAGATCAAACCTTTGAATATTAAAATTTCTTATATTCAAATTTAACAAAATTCTATTAATAGTGTTATTAATTGAACATTTAATTTTTAAATGAAATAAGAAGAGGGACTACTTGGAATTAAAATTAGAGGGATTGTTGACTGAACTACGGTGGATGTAAAATCTTCAATTGACCTCAGCCTTGAGTTCAATGCATGGAAAACTCGAACCCGTTTACCTTATCAAAGAAAAGAGAGGGACTAAATTTCAAAGTCTAAAATTAAAGAGACTGGAGACATAATTAAACCTGAAATTTAATAGAAAATTTTAATTGAATTGTTGAAAAATGAAAATTCTGATGGATCTTTTATGATTGATTGGATGAACACTGCAGCAGAAGTGAGTCAGAGTGGGACAAATGGCAGTTTTTGGTTCACTTACGGTCATGGCAGTCGTGTAAGCAACCAACTTCCGTGGAGAAATACACATAAAAAAAAAATATCCAAATACCCAATCCCATTTAAAAAAATAAAAATAATGGCTCCAGTTATTTTCTTTGAACTGAGTTAATCGATCAAACTGTGGCGTACAGTTTCCGTTATTTTCCTTTTTGTTTTTCCTTCACTTTCCATTTGTTGAAGCAGAGGGAAAGTTTCAGCAATGGCGGCCATGAATCTGGTTTCAGCTGGGGTTCACTCTTTCAATTTAAAGGCCGGTAAAGGGTTTTCAATTTCCAAACCCAAGGGGTGCAAATTTGGTCCGCGAGCTGCTTTGGTAGAAGCCGGACCAAGAGGCGATGGTTCCCCGGCGTCTCTGCAAGTATCGAGAGGAGACCTTGCGGCGGACCTGCAAGCGGAGGCCAGGGCCATGACACGAGCCGCAAATGCCTCCGTTTACAGCCCCGAACTTCTTGCCAACAAATATGGGTCACGACCTGTCCAGGTTAGGCCCCAGAAAAATGGAAAAAAAAAACACAAATAATAATCAATTCAAAATCGGTGTAATTCAATTAAGTTAATTTGGTTATCTATAATTTTTGATTTGATTTCAATTGTTTTTTAGGTAAGCATATATATATATATATATTAAAATTAACCAGTATCATTCTTTATCGCTCTTAAATTCATCACTATTTTTTTTAAAAAAATGCAAGAAATAAATTGTAACAAGAGGTTAATTATTGAATATTGGTAAAATTGAGGGATAAAAATTGATTGTGAAGGAATGGAATTAAGATGGGATTCGTGTTTGGTTAACGGCGATGGAATTGATATGATGAATAGGCGGCGAAAAGGACACTGGAAATATTGATAGCCTTAGGTTCATTTGCGTTGCAACTGTTGGTGGATCAACGGAACGGGACATTGGATCGAAACAAGAGAAAGCGAGCCATTGAATTAAGAGGCATATTTACCAGATTAGGGCCCACATTTGTAAAACTGGGTCAGGGTTTATCCACTAGACCCGATCTCTGCCCACCTGAGTATCTCGACGAGCTGGCTGAACTCCAGGTATTTTTCTTTCTTCTTCTTTCCGTTTTTGTAGATTAGCCCACAATAATCAAATATTGATTTGAATACAAGTTTTTTGGGTGATTTATTAATTATAAGTTAAAATATAAAATTATAATTAATCTAATTATTTTTATAATGTAAAAACAAATATTATATTTAAAATAGTGAAAATAACAAAACTTTTATATAAAAATACAGTTGACATGTCAACTTTAACTCATGTTTATGTGGCAAATGCCTGAAAATCAATTAAGCTTTTTCATTAAAGTTGATCGTGACAAATGATTACACAAGGCAATAGTATATGATATGTCAACTGCAGTTGATATCAATGTCACAAATTCGCGCCACTACTTGAAATGGTTCAATAAAGAAATCAATTAAGTTCTTTCGTTAAAGTTGATGGTGACGAATGATTACACAAGGTAATAGTATATGATATGTCAATTGTAGTTGATATTGATGTCCCAAATTCACGCCACTACTTGAAATGGTTCAATAAAGAAATCAATTAAGCTTTTTCGTTAAAGTTGATTGTGGCAAATGATGCAAGACATAGCTACTTGAAATAGTTTGTTATTGTATGTTACTAGGATGCGCTGCCTACATTTCCGGATGCGGATGCATTCTCATGCATCGAAACGGAGTTGGGGATGCCGATTGAATCCCTTTTTACTTCAATATCTCCATCTCCTATTGCGGCGGCCAGTTTAGGCCAAGTCTACAAAGCTCAACTTAAGTATTCAGGCCAAATTGTTGCTGTCAAAGTACAACGACCTGGTATTGAAGAAGCCATTGGACTTGATTTTTACCTTATAAGAGGCTTGGGATTTTTCATCAATAAGTATGTTGATATCATCACAACCGATGTTATCGCCCTTATCGATGAATTTGCACGCAGAGTTTACCAAGAGCTCAACTATGTCCAGGTTAGTTTCTCTACTATGTTACATGTAATGTTGGTTATGGTACGTGTTTTTAAGTCTTTCATATTTCGGACTACATTTTGCACACTCGTGTTTAAATATGTATTGGATACGATGATTTCAGCAACCTCATTACAACATTATGCTTTTGATTCCCAAAGAGTGGATTTGGATTTAGTTTTGTATTGTATGGTTAGAATGCTATTCACATACTATATAAAAATAGGTTGAGAATTCACTATACTTACATGCTCTGTTACGTTAAATTTGATGCGTAAGATAAAGGTATGTGTCTGATACGAATATATTCAATTCTTTTCTACAATAAAATTCACATATCTAGTTGGGGTCAAATCTCTATATCTATGTTCATACATGGTATCTAAGCAACATAGCTTATATATGTTAAAACCTTGTAGTAAAATTACTTGTATCCTTTTTGAATTTGTGAAACAAAATTGATGTTTACTTAAACTCTTCATTTTTTTTAATATTTCTACCACACATATTTGAAGCAAGTATGAGGATATGATCCCAAAACAGGACGTTTGCCAATTCTAAGAGCATGAGAAAATATAGAAAAATAAGTTTAAATTACTTGTGTAAGATACACATCCGTGTTAAACATTCACATTCGAGTCCGAGTGATCTTATAAAAGAATATAATAAATGAGTGCGGTTTCTTATTCTATATATGAGATGTTAATTTTAACAGGTTGCCTGCAGGAGGGACAAAATGCAAGAAAATTCAAGAAGTTATATGCTGACAAAGAGGACATCCTTGTCCCAGATATATACTGGAATTACACAAGTGGCAAAGTACTAACAATGGAGTGGGTTAACGGAGTGAAACTAAACCAACAAGCCGCCATTGAAAGCCAAGGTTTAAAGGTTTTGGATTTAGTAACAACAGGCATCCAATGCAGCCTAAGACAACTCCTAGAATACGGATACTTTCATGCCGATCCTCATCCTGGAAACCTTTTGGCGACCCCCGAAGGGAAGCTGGCTTTTTTGGACTTTGGAATGATGAGTGAGACACCAGAGGATGCAAGATCAGCAATAGTAGGGCACGTTGTTCATATGGTGAATAGGGATTATGAGGCAATGGCTCGTGATTACTATGCTTTGGATTTCTTATCGACTGATGTAGATGTTTCTCCCATTGTGCCAGCTCTTAGGGACTTCTTTGATGATGCACTTAATTACACTGTCAGTGAACTCAACTTCAAAACACTTGTTGATGGTTTGGGTAATGTTCTATATCAATACCCTTTTAATGGTGAGCTGATTTTTCTTTTTGTCCATTTACTTTTGAGCCCTATAATCCAGTTTGGTTAGTAATTACTAACATTTTATGGAGGCTAATGGTTTGGTTTTTTAATGTTGTTGCAGTACCTGCCTATTATGCACTGATATTGAGGTCGCTTACAGTGCTAGAAGGGTTAGCCCTGTATGCTGATCCTAATTTTAAAGTGTTGGCTGCCTCATATCCTTACTTTGCTAAAAGGCTTCTCACTGATCCTAATCCATATCTGAGAGATGCTCTCATAGAGTTGCTTTTCAAGGATGGCAGGTTCAGGCATGTATTTCCTAACCAACTTATCTATACATCATATATTTCTCTGTGCATTTGAGTTCCTGGAATCTCGCTACTTGGAATCTGTTGGATATATGTACATGTCTGACATGATTATGTTTAGTTTTATAAACTTTTTCATACATATGGAAGGTCCTTAGAGTATTATATCATTATACCCATGTCGAAATATGCATTGGACACGAGATCAGATAAGGGTACTTGAAAAGTGAAGTCTCTGTAAACAACATAGCTTGAAATACCTATAATTTTTGTCTGTGACAGGTGGAATAGACTAGAAGACCTTCTTATTGAGGGAAGAAAAGACCGAGATTTCTCTGCAAAAGATGCATTACAGCCTGTTTTAAAGCTACTTTTGGGACCAGACGGTGAAGAACTTAGAAATTTAACAATTAAAGAGGCGGTTCGTGTCACTGAAGCCATTGTTTTAGGCTCAGTCGTTGATACATACAACTCTGCACCTTCTTTTATTCAAACTCTAATGATCAATGGCAATCGAAATGGAGCGCTTGCAATGAGCACTGCTGATTTGGAAGCCACGATGGAGCTTCGGAACCAGGTTTTCAGAATCTGGGGGCTTCTGAGTTCCTCTGAAAATTTCGATCCAGCACTTTTGCAGCCAATTTTACAGGCAAGTAAACTTTATTTCTGGTATAGTTTGTTTATGTCTAGCACTTATACCTGACACAAATTCGAACATAGTATAAAGATATGAATATGACTCTCCATATACGCTCTAAATACATGAAAAAAACTTATAATATTTGAATATGACCATCTTAGAGGCATATCAATATCTGATACTCTCATTAAAGTCTGAATACCATAGGTTACTACAATAGAAAAGAATCTACAAAAACACAGATATACAGTGAAGCCTTATTGGTGCAACGATGTTATAGTTTTATGTCAGAAGTTTATTTTTATTGATTTTATTGTCTTTTGTAAGTTCTTTTCTCAAAATGTTTTAAATGGTTGATACATAGATACACCCTTTTTGAGGGCTGGGATTAATTGTTAATAGAGGGTTTAAAGTTGCATAAGCATCTTACTTGAATACTCATTTAGATTATTCAAATTCAAAGGTGAATATCATATATGAGTAGGTATAGGAATATTATATTCTCGTACCTATATACAAATATGTAACGACTTGAGTCTAAAACATCTCTTTGCACCGAGACTTGGCAATCACCTCAGGTCGTGCTAACATTAGAAGTATTGTCTTCTTTGAGCACTTATCGAACCCTGAAAATGTTAATCTCCAAAGATGCTCTTCCCATGGTTCGAACTAAGGGAAGCGCACTTCAAAGGCCGGTGAGTGTGCAAAAAGAACAATACTTTCGGTGTAAGCGCACTCACAGGCGACGGTTAGGGTGACACTGACATGGATGGTGTTGCATTTGGCTGAAATCATTTTCTTTACACAATTATTACACTGAATGAAGTTGGGTAATGAAGGGTGGGTTGTGGAACAGGTCCTCCAACAGCCGGAGGGACGCAGTCTAGGGGGCCGAGTAGTTGGAGGGGTCAGTCAGCGCCTTGCAGCTCGCTTACTGCAACAACTTCTTCGAATACCAACTGTTCCTACTTCCTCTAGTTTATGACCATTGGATTTCCAGATAAAGGTTACAGAATTGTATGTTTATGGAACACGTTAAAATCTGCAAGTATATTCTTTGTCCTGTGATTTAACATTACAAAAGATGTAACAAAAATGATACACTTATGTTTTGGAATGTATAGTTTTATCAAATGAACAACAGGAGCTTCTTATCTAAATTTCAAGGTTATATAACCTTTTGCAAACTATTTCCAGCTATTCAGTTTATAGCATTATTTACAGAGTTGGCTCAGAGTCAAATTGGTGAGACCTTTGAGTCGTTGGTTCAATGAACTCAGTTACCATACTTAACTTCGAAACTTCAAACTTGCTCCAGCTCGAGTTAAACTTAGTTTTCATTTTATATTAAATAGTATTAACAACCCCGCATTCAAATTTTCTTTCAAGTTATATAATTTACGGAAATTTTAATTTTAAGTTAATTTTTTAAGGTTATGTTTAATAAGTTGAAAAAATAAGTATTGAAAAATTAAACCTTGAATTTATTATATATTAAATGATAAGTAGGTATATCTATTTCTCCTTTTTTACATTTTTTTGTACAAAAAAAAATCTTATCAGGTAGTTTTTATTGTAAGTTATCAAATTTAAGTTGCTGAAAAATATTAATTTTCAATTAATTGAATTTTTAAATACTTTAAGTGATAATTAATTATTATAAATTATTATAAATTTAAAATATTAATAATTATTTAGGTTTAAGAATGGATTTTAAATTCATCTAGTTAACATGCATTACTTATAAATTAAGAAAGAAATGCCTTGTCTAAATAGACTTCTGAGTGGATGTACATCACTCAAATTTAAAATAATAATCATTCAAATAATTGTTTTTTAGTCTGAACATTCTAAATCGACATTTGAATTAACATACAAACCAATAATTTTAAATATATAATTTAAAAATATAATAAAACTAATTAAGTAATAAAACATTTTTCTCTAAATTAAATCACTATAACAAATTATTAGATTTTTTACATTTTTAATATTTTATATAAAGAAATTTTTTATAAAAACAAATTATTGTGATAAATTACGTAAAATATTATATGAATTGAAATACATAGAAAATAATTAAAACACTAAACAAAAATAACTTCAACATAACATATCAAAAATTATAAATTCATACATTTATCTATTTATAATGATAAAATCATATTACTACAATATCTAGAAACAAAAAATGAGAATTTTTTTTCTTTTTTTTTTCTTTCTCTTGTTTCCTTTCTCTCCTCTTTTCCCTTGCCTACAGGCTACAGCACCCACAAGTTAAAATATTAAATGGGAAATTAAAAGGTCACCTGGAGGATTCATGGGTGTGCACATCTACAGTGCCACTCATGCACCCTCTTTTTATATGATGTTTATAGATAAAGAAGAAAAACTCAGATAGATACAAGGAACTCAAACTAAGCATTAAGATACATATTGTTACAGCTCAAGCATTAGCAAGCAATCAATCCTTTATGCAGTTATAAACCACACACCAAAATGATTTTGGAAAAAAGCAATATGTTTTTCATTAATTCAGAATAAAAATCGGTAACTTAAATCAACTGCAGCTCATTCTCACAAGCAGGCTTGAAAAAATGCCAACTTGAATCATGAAAAGCTGCAAAATAGTCGTCTGAAATTGTCTCGATCCTGAATTCATCTATGAATCTTCGAGCAGCTAAGATGTGTGTGACTGACTCAGCTACAGATGAGTTCATAAGTGACACTTCCTGATCATAGTACTTAAATGACACATGCTGCTCGTAAGTTTCAAAGCTATTTCCGAACAGCGCAACTCGATTCAATGACTCGACTCTCCAATTTGCTTGTAAAAGATTGTTGTATAACTCTGCTTCACAATGTGGCATGAAGAAAAGTGTTGGTTTCTTAGCTTCCCGCCTGCCTTGCTCATTTATAGACAAAACGGAACAGCCAAGGTCTTCTAACACCCGAGATTCTGTTGCAGATAGAACAGGATCAAACACCTCTATATCCCCAATCCATCTGAACTTTTTTTTCATCAAGAGTGCAAGGCTAAGTTGAAGTCGAGGAGTTTCATGAGACTCAATGCTGCCAATACCATATATCACCATTTGCACTTGCGACTCAGATCCCAAAACCCTGTGAAAGTGATTCAAGACTTTTGGAATTTGCATCTGATCCAAGAAAGCCAGGAAAAATTGAGAGCTTTCAATTTTCTTTATACGTGCTTGTATCTTATGCATAAGTTTCGATTGTCTCTCAGGATCGATCTCAAGATCAGTTGGAACCCACGGCTGTTGTTCTTGTTGCTGTCCTTTTGCAATTGTTATTTTTCGGGAATTCCTTCTATGTCTACCCTTACGGGGTAGAACAACTGTCCACTCTCCGGTTTGAGTTGGACTCTCAAGGGTGAGAACTTTTGCAGAAGCATCCATTGGTAAAACAAAGATTTTCTTGTCTCTGACAATCCGCCTTTTTCCCCCAAATCAATAAGGTACAAAGTACTGTTAAGATCTTGGGGAGTAGTGGGTAGCATAGGACTCTACATCAACTTATGCAAAAAACTCTTCTTCACAATGGGAGAGAGATGATGGCACCTGTTATCATTATTGCAAATATTGATCTTAATCAGATGTAAATACAGAATTTTAGCGGAAGGAAAACAACACAAATACACAGGCAAGACACAAATATAGAACTAATGTTTAATTTTCTTTTACCGTGATTTGCAAGTTTTTCGAGGATCATATCTCCACTTCTTCATACCTACGTCCATATATGCATTGGACATGAGTATTTCAAGAAATATGAAGAATTGGAGCAACATAGCATCACAACCAATGCTACAAATTTTTTACACTTTAAACAACTTTTGAATAATGAATTTAAGTTAAACATGTTTATTGGAACACTTAAAAGAGCGGAAAAAGTTTTTTCAAAATGCCAGACAACCAACATTAGTTCTTCCAAATTAAAGCCAATCATGCTCATCCAGCTTCATGTTTTGTAACTTCAATGATGCATTTGAGAGAAAAACAAGATCCCAAGTCAGCTCTACTCTAATGGAGTTAAAATAAAGAACTTGAAATCTCATAAAGTTCAAATGTGAAGGAATTCTAGTTTTCTTAAAGTGTCAAACATATAATATCTTAAACACGATTATGCCACAAGAGACAATAACACAAACAGGACATGAATACATCGATTATCAGGTCCAGAAACAATCCCTAACCATAGGCTCAGTTTTTTTACTGTTTTTTGCAGTAGGATCACATAGCCTAATTTGTTTCCCCGCTAACATGAAGATGAGGAACATAAACAAGAAATACAGCAATATGATCCGATGTCATCTACGCTTTAAGGTGGAGAACAAAATCTATGATGATAGCTGAAAGGAACACTTAAAATGTAATAAAATACAATGTTGAACAAGAACCAATCTTTTGCCAACCAGATCCTACCTTAACACTAACAGAGAGGAAGGAAAAAAAGAACTGAACTGTTACTATCCCATTCCCAATTCCCAAATCAACACATTCAAAAGAACAACTAGAGTCAGGTTTAGAGATTCAAGTGTGGTAATATGAAACCAGGCATGTGTTTTTCTTCTAACAATTTAAACTATACCCTAAAATTGATTGTGCAGAAAGGGGAAACAATGTAAAATTGGTCTCCCGGATGATTTCCTTGTGTGGAGTACCTTAAAAGTTAAAAGCTCCGTTGATCGGTCTCGTCTTTTTCGACGGCACAGCGGTGCCAACGCGATTAGACACAGACGCCGATGCTTGAACTGTGTCAGATTCAATGGAGGCGGGCGATTATGGGTGGCTGTTAGTGGAGAAAGCAGATGAAGAAGATGAAAAGAAAAAAAAAAGTTCTTGGGCTTGAAAAGTACTGCTGATTTTTGGGCCAAAAATAAAATCCAAAAGTTATTTTGGGTTTTGGTTAATTAAAGATATTATTAGAGAGTTTAGGCTTTCATCACAGTTTTTCTTTTTCATACATTTTTCTTGATATATCCATATCATAAGTAGAAGCATAAATTAAAACATTCTAGAGCTACAAAAATAGTTATTAAATCGTTAGCACCACATAAAAACATTCTTCTTAGAGTAGTTGTTAATACGAATAACAGAAACTCCGCTATAGCCATTTCTGTACATTCAATGTACTCTACGGATAGAGGAATACATAGAGTTGAACATAGTAAAATAAGAAATTGAAAGATTTCGTTGAAATTGTTTGTTTAAAAATTTCCTGAAAAGCTAATTATAGATTTTTCTCTCCATCGGAACAATAGGGCCGTTATGCTCATTACTAAACTTGTTGAAGAGATGAAATAAAACCATGATATATCTTTTTGATCAGAGATTGAATCGATCATAAGAAGAAGAATTAGGCCAAAAATTAGGATACATTCTGGGAAAATAAAACTTCCATCGAAGAGAAGCAAATAAAAGGCTTTCATAAAAATTCTCGTAGAATCGAGAATGAAGTTTTCATTCTATACATGCTAGATCATGAATTAGTAACTGCATTCAATTTCCAAAAAAATCCCAGTTGTTTCGAACTTTTTATTTTTGGAATGGGAATATTTACGGAATCCCCATGAATAGGATCAAACCTTATTCCATGGTATTTACATGAGATTCCTCTTTCTTATTCTTAAGCAAGTCCCCGAGAGGGCTTAGTTGATCCATGATTTATGTTTCAGCTTTCGTTCCTTTTCGTTTGTTTCTAGAAATATATCGATCAATTCCGATTCTTTCTTTTTCTATTGATTCTTTTTCGATCGAGATGTATGGATCCATGAATCTATGTGTCTATATCGATCTTGTTCATGGATTAACGAAAATGTGGAAAAGCTCTATTTGCCTCTACCATTCTATGAATCTCTTCCTTTTTGCATATGGCATCCCCACTCCCTTTGGCAGCATCCACTAATTCGGAACTTAATTTGAAAGCCATATTTATACCCGGACGTTTTCGGGATGCCCCTAACAACCAACGAATGGCAAGTGCTTTTCCTTGTGTGGATCCTATTTCAATGGGAACTTGATGAGTCGATCCGTCTACACGTCTTTCTTTTACTGTTATATCGAGAGTTACTCCACGTATTGCTTGACGTGAAACAGATAGTGGATTTGTTCTATGTTTTGTTGAATCTTTTTCAAGGCTCGATAGATAATTTGATAAGCCAATGATTTTTTTATTTGTTTCAGAATACGGTTAACCAACATGTTAACTAATCAATTACGATAAATTGGATCGAATTTTACGGTTTTTTCTTCTAGAGTACCTCGATGTGACATAAGCGTGAAAGGGGTTCAAGTATCCATTTTCTTTTTATAAGGGCTAAAATCATTTATTTTGGCTTTTTGACCCTATATTGTAGGGTGGATCTCGAAAGATATGAAAGATCTCCCTTCAAGCCGTACATACTGTCGAAACCACCTCGAAAATGGGGTTTCAAAAAATTATTTTAAAATTGGAAGATAGGGATGTTTAGAAATGGGAGTCGCCACCAATCTTTTATTTGGGTGTGATTGGATCACCACAAAACGTTTTTTAAAAAAAGGTTGGTCTTCGAAATCCAGAAAATGAGTTTGGGAGTCGGTTACGCATGAGGAAGGATTAGCACCCTCATACGCCCAGAATTGGTACCATATTGATTATTTTCGGGTCTTAATTTGTAAACCTTAAAATTTAAAATACGATCCTCTAATGCATGAGCTATGTTTAAAAGAAATCGATTTTTTATTTGGCAGTCCCGATATTTCAAAGTGATCGGGGAAGAAAATCACGTCCAGTGAGTTAGGACAAAATATTTCGAGATCCAGAAATAACGAGCTTTCCTTTGTAAAACCTTTTTTAATTTTGGAAAAGGGATATTCGATTATCTCGATTTAAAGAAGGGTTGCACCTACTGAGTTAAGGCGTAAATTTTCAGAATCGAAGATAAGAAATATCGCCTTGATTAAGGGTATTTGATTATTTTGATTTGAAGAAAAATCGCACCTAGTAAGTTAAGGCGCAAGATTTCGAAACTCGAAATAAAAGAATATTGCCTTGATTTTAAAGTTTTTATGAAAACAATTTTTTGAGAACGTATATACGAATTTAATATGAATGAGCTATTAATGGCAGGTATTAAATAACACAAAATAAAATGATTAAGTAGATAAATGGTAAGCAAAAATAAAATACGAGTGCTCAATAATTAAAATTAAATGCAAATATTGATAAGTAAGAAAATGGTGCAATCGGGGTTGAAAATGATACTTTTTGGATACCCAGGGGCAAAATGGTAATTTTAGACTCTCGGGGGAAAAACAGTAACTTTGAGAAAATTTGGGGTTAGAAATGACATTTTAAATGTTCGAGGGTAAAAACGTAATTTTTGGAAGAATTGGGATAAAAAATGAGACTTTTTGGATGTCTAGGGGCAAAATGGTAATTTTGGGCTTTTTAGGGTAAAATGGTAATTTTGGAAAAAATTGGGGTTAAAAATGACATTTTTAGACAATCGAGGGTAAAACGGTAATTTTTAGAAAAATCGGGATAAAAATGGGATTTTTGGACATTTGGGGGTAAAATGGTAATTTTAGGGTTCAAAATGTAATTTTTGGAAGTTTGGGGTTAAAAATGTAATTTTTGAAATTTTTAAGGTTTAAATGTAATTTTAGAGAAGTTCGAGGGTCAAAATATAATTTTTGGACAGTTTAGGGACCTCCATGGTAATAAAACCAAAAAAGGTGACACGTGGTAGCCCCACAGGCATCCAAAAGTCAAAGGACTAATTTGAAAATCTTGAAAAATTCCTGGGCCAATTTTGTAATTAAATAGAATTTGATTTAGGGACTAAATTAAAACAAATTAAAAATAAGAAGGACTAATTACAAAAATAAACCAAAATAGTGACACATGGCACCCTCTGGTGTATTCCGAAAGTCAATGGACCAAATTAAAAAATAAGGAAAATTATTGGGCCAAATTAAAATAAATTAAAAGTACCAAAAGGACTAAATTAAAATAATTAAAAAATAAGGAAGGACCAATTGAACAAATAACCCATTTTGTAAAAACACGCGGATCTTGAGACCGAGTCGTGTCGGATCGGGTCAAATCGTGGGTTCTTAATCAAAACGGCGT
Source organism: Gossypioides kirkii (assembly GCA_005610355.1). Classification (NCBI taxonomy): domain Eukaryota; kingdom Viridiplantae; phylum Streptophyta; class Magnoliopsida; order Malvales; family Malvaceae; genus Gossypioides; species Gossypioides kirkii. The sequence continues at coordinate 8,027,101 of CP032252.1, read as the reverse complement.
CGTTTTGGCCCTTTGAACCCATGCTCAAAACGGCGCCTAGAACCCATTTTTAAGTTAAAATTTCATTTCATTTTTCATTTTTTTAAAATCACACATTACCCCCCTTTCTTTTCTCTCCTCTCTCATCTTCTCTTCCCATGGCCAACCATCTCCGATCATTCTCTGACCGTCGTCCGTTCAGCTCATGAGCGCGCGTCATCGACGCCCCCACCCACCCGTGTTCGTCCGATTGTGCCTCCGTCCCCGTAGGTCTCCACGCGCCGCCGAGGTAGGTCAATCGTCTCTTTCTTTTCTCCTTCTTTTTCTTTTTCATTTTCTTTTTGTTCTTTGTTTATCTCTATTATTTTAAAAGAAAGAGTTTAATTTTCCATTTCTTTGATTTCCCTTTTTTATTCTGTTTTATTAGTTTTTTAAAAAGAATCGATTTTGATCTTCTTTTCAGTCTTGTGAAAAAACCAGATCTAAAACTTAATAAGCCCTTTTCTCTCTTTTTTGTTTTCTAATCCATCTTTTAAGATCTCCCTCATTTATCTGCAGATTACGGCCTTGGGGAGGGAGCAACGGCGACGGTGATCGGATCTGGCCCCGACAATAGTGGTCTGACATAGATAAGTCTCTTCGTATTTCTTTTTATTAATATTAGCTTATTATTATTATTAAAATATTTATTTAAAGAAATAAAAATATAAAAAAGGTTACTCATTATTACTAATAAATGCACTATTTCGGTTATCACCCATACTATTATAGATAAATTTATTAGGTTATAAATAATATATTAAAACAAAACTCTTATTTAATACTCTGTAAAATGAAAAATAGTGTCTAATAAATGTTAGCAGTGAATTGGTTAACATATATTCATGTATACTATTAATTCAAAATATTAAAAGCTTCGATTATGCATGCATGTATGATCAATACCTGGTTTTTAATGCTTGATGCTTGATGCTTGTGCTGAATGTTGTTTGGTGACTATTCGAATGTTTGCTTGGTAATGAAAAAAGGTTTGTATATTGATTTTGAGAACAGGGTTCCCCCTTTTACAAGTGTTTTGATTCTAGCTTTATAGCCATTTTACAAATCATGATATTTTGTAGCTTGCAATTTAATGCTTGTCTTTTCTTGCTTGTTGCAGGTCTCTCTTGGCAGCTGCGGTGGCAGGGTAAGGTGGAACTGGTGGTGGCAGGACAGAATGAAGCTGGTGGTGGCAGGAGAGGCACGTGGGGGAGATCAGATTTTGACTTTCGGGGTTAAGGGTCATAGGTTGGTTTGTTTGTTGGGTGTAATGGATTGGGTCATTTGTATGGGTGGGCTATTTTGGGTTAAATGTAATTGGACTTTTATTTTGGACTTGGGCTTTAAATTGTGTTTGTAAATTTGAATATCTAATTTATTTTATTTGGGCTTTTAATTTTAATATTAAGTTTCTTAATCAATCCAAATTTGATTGAATTTAAATTTAAAGCAAATTTAAATTTAAAAAGATAAATTTAAATTTAAAAATAAATTTGAATCAATTTAAACCTAATTTAAAATCCAAGATTTGGGCCCGGTCAGAACTGGGTTTCAACACACGACTTTCATCGAATATGGTTTCCCATAGAATTCCATATGTATCTATAAGATCGAGTATGGAATTCTGTTTACTCACTATAAATTGAGTATCTGTTTCCCTCCCTTTTCTGCTAGGATTGGAAATCCTGTATTTTACATATCCATAGGATTGAGTCAGTGGGTTTTCGAAATAGTGTAAAAAGAAGTCTTTCGAAGCATTGCTATTTGACCCAAACCTGTTCTAAAAGAGTCGAGGCATTTCGAATTGATTGTTGACACGGACAAAGTCAGGGAAAACCTCTAAAACTATTTCAATATTGGACCTTGGACATATAATAGTTCCGAATTGAATCTCTTTAGAAAGAAGATCTTTTATCTCATGGTAGCCTGCTCCAGTCCTCTTACGAAACTTTCGTTATTGGGTTAGTCATACGCTTCACATGTTTCTAGCGATTCACATGGCATCATTAAATGATACAAGTCTTGGATAAGAATCTAGCACTAGAACGCCCTTGTTTACTCCGACAGCATCTAAGGTTCCTCGAACAAAGTGATATCTCACACCGGGTAAATCTTTAACCCTTCCCCCTCTTACTAAGACTACAGAATGTTCTTGTGAATTATGGCCAATACCAGGTATATAAGCAGTGATTTCAAACCCAAAGGTTAATCGTACTCTGGCAACTTTACGTAAGGCAGAGTTTGGTTTTTTGGGGGTGATAGTGGAAAAGTTGACAGATAAGTCACCCTTACTGCCACTCTACAGAACTGTACATGAGATTTTCACCTCATACGGCTCCTCTTTAAATTCTTTCGAAGTCATTGGGTCCTTTTCCTCGTTCGAGAATCTCCTCCCTTCTTCCACTCTGTCTCGAAGAGTAACTAGGACAAATTCTGTCACGTTTTCATATTCCAATTTAACACTTTCCATTTTTGATTATTCTCAAAAGAGAATTTTTTTTTTTACCAAACATCTGCGGATCCAATCACACGATCTTATAATAAAAACAAGAGATCTTTCTCGATCAATACCTTTGCCTCTCATTCTTCGAGAATCAGAAAGATCCTTTTCAAGTTTGAATTTGTTCATTTGGAATCTGGGTAAACTATCAAAATAGTAATTTTTATTTACCTTAGGTTACATTTTAGTCATTTATGTTTGAAATGTTACGTTTTAGTTACTTACGTTAATATGTTGTAACATTTTAATCATTGAGCCGTTAATTATCATTAATGGTATAACGGTAAGTTGAAGTGGCACGTTAAATAATCATTTCAAATAAAATTTTTAGGTTAAATTATACAATTGATCCCTATATATATATTTTTAAGCAATTTAATTTTTTTTCTTTTATGTTCTTTTAACTTTACTTTTTTTTCTTTATTTTCCATTCTCTTCCGCTTTTCCCTTTGTTTTCATCCTTCTCCATCTCTTTTAACGTAGTTTTTCTATGTTTTCTATTTGTTAAAACATTTTTATGTTTATGAAAAAAGAAAAGGTGAAAGTTGAAACCAAAATAAAACTTGTTTCGCATATTCTCACCCTACAATTACAAACCCTCATCATCCATTATCGCTTTAACGAATCAATTTGGATATTTCAATGACCTAGTGCACAAGCTCGCCTCACCTAAAGACCTCGCCAGTCGTAACTTATAGTAGTCCACCCTCAACTGACGGCGGAGCCTAGTAGAGGCCCAAAGGAGCCATGGCTCCCCAAGGTTTAAAATTTTTGCAATTTAACCCTTTGATGATATATATTGGTCCTCCCAAAAATATAAGTAGCCCATCAAGGTTTAAGATTTTTGCAATGTCTCAAAGATATTGCTTCTTTTGGATCGATTATTTTTATGTTTAAATCGATTGTCATGTTGGAACACTGTTTCTTTCGAATCGATTGTTTATATGTTTAAATCGATTGTCGTGTTGGAATACTGCTTCTTTTGAATCGATTTTTAATATGTTTAAATCGATTGTTATGGTGAAATATTGCTTCTTCTTCTTTTGAATCGATTGTTTATATGTTTAAATCAATTGTCATGTTGGAATACTGCTTCTTTTGAATCGATTATTTATATGTTTAAATCAATTATTATGGTGGAATACTACTTTTTTTTGAATCGATTGTTTATATGTTTAAATCGATTGTTACGTAATACAACTAATTAATTTGTTCTTTGCTTCTTTGATTGTTGCGTAGCATTTCCTTTTATTATTTGCTTCTTTGATTGTTGGTTGTTTTAAATTGATTATTTTCTTCTTTGAATCGATTGTTTGTTGTTTTAAATAGATTTTTCCCCCCTAAAATGATAAGATCATTATTAAAAAAAATGTTTTTAAATTAATTTATTTTAAAACAACTTAAACCAAAATTAAATTGTTCTTTCAAAATCGGTTTAATAAACTTTTTAAAAACAATTTTTAAATTTTAAATTACATTAAAGTTTTTTAAAATTATTTACTTTTAAAACAATTGCTTCAAAAACATTTTACTAAACTTTTTAAAATTAAATTTTGATACAGTTTAGAAAACTAGTAAAAAAATTATTCAAAGAAACAAAGAATCGATTTAAAATAAAAAACAATTGATTCAAAGAAAAAAGAAGAAGGAAATGCTTATATATTTCACTTTTTTTTTTGTTCTGATGTCCAGGGGGCCAAATCTACTACCATTAGTCTTTACTGGATCATGTGGCCTTCTGACACTTCCCATAGTCCACTAATGAATTGATCTTTTAAGTATATTTCACTTTTTCGTTTTTACAACTTTAAGAACAATCAACAATGCAAGTATAGCATCGATCGAGCACTTGAACAACTCGAGAAGGATATGAAGGCACCTTTTTCCTTCATTTGGGTAACTTTTATATTATTGTGTAATGGGATGTATCTTTTTTATCTGTTTGGTTTTGTTTCAAGCATCTCTAGATTTTTCTAATATTTAGAGTTAATTTTAGTTATACAAATCTCATAAGAACTGCAAAAAACATCCATAATCCGATAATGTATATGTTAAAGATCTACATGACGTGTGGAGCGTTCACAATGAATATAACAAATAAAATATGTTGTTGGTAGATGATTCAGCAAAAAAAAAAAAAAGATTTATAATTCGATAAGTAGATAACTATTGATATTTGTTGTTACTTTTAAATACAATTGAGTTGGATCTAAATTATTTTATCATTATTGTATTTTCAATTATGTTCACGTTTTATGAACACAATTTTATATGTCCTAAACCTTTTGAAGATGCAAGGACTCATGATAATGTATTAGGTAAAACTTCCAATTGTCATGAAATTCCTTCGATTGATCACAGAAAAATGTAGTGCCATTGGAGTGTATTTGGAAAATTTGGTCAGAGAAGAGAATGTCCAAGAATATGTCAAACATCATCCATTTTTGGGATGACACAAAAGGGGAGGAAGATTTGATTAAAGTAACCAAATACTATGAATTGTTATATTCCTTCCAGGTTCGTAATTGCATTCGCCATCTCGTTTGCCTCTCTCAACACGTTGATGACAAAATGTTGTTGTCAATTTGATTAAACGTCCCCCAAAGTTTCCAAGGAAGAGACCGATGCCATTTCACCCCCACAACTAAGTTCAATTCAATAATAAGTGGAACTTATGTCTTGGACTATAAACATGCTTGCAAAACATTTGGTGTCAACAAGTTATCAATATTTATTTACACTGGAGTTTATGGTTTAGGTTTTAGAATTTGGGGTTTGTGATTCATGTGTATGTGTATGTAAATAATTTGGGGTTTACGTCAAAGTAATTTTGTTATTTCTAAGGTTTATGGTTTATGGTCTTGAGTTTGGGGTTTAGCTAATCATTTTGTACGTGATGTGTGTGTTATATGTGTCAAGTTCAAGTCGACACAGATATGACATGAATTTGTAACTTAAAAATTACTTTCAAATAAATAGAGGCATAAATTTAATTTAAATAATATATATAATAATTTCTTTTTATTTAATCTAAATATTTGGTATCAATAAGTTATCAATACTTATTTATATCGGTGTAAATTAATTTTTTTCGCTCAAACTTCCTGTTGAATATGTCAAAAGGAAAAGGAGGTTCTCTCAATAATCGATTGAGGGCAAATACATAAATACACCGAATAAAGTATGTGCAATCATTGAACGTCAGTGGCTGTTTTGGATTATATTTGTTTCGGGCTCACTACTAACCATTTGGCACAATTGTCCCTTATCAATATTAAGTAATTCAGTGTAAATATGTTTTATTCCCCTTAAACCTGCCTTTGGTTAAAGTAATCCTCAATTGTCTAAAGGTAACTCATTTCCTACCATATATATGTCTAATTTTTTACTCTTTCTAGAGCTATTCTAAGTATGACTTCTTCTTAGTTTGTTCCACATTACAACATATCATTTAACTGATTCCTCATACTTTATGCGATCTATTTATGTGTTTTTGCTTAACATAATATGGAGGGAACATCCTTTTGCTTGCTTGACACGTTCAATAAGAGGTTTGAGAGGGAAAGAACTTACTTACACAAGTGTAAGTCAATATTGTTAAAGAACCAAATGAATATCAACAATGAATTTATGTTGAAGTTTGAATCGATTCAGACAATAATGGATTGATTTAAAACAACAAACAAACCTAACTTATAGTGGAGGCACATTTGATGTTCTATTGGAGCTGATTTTTTGGCAATAGCTAATAGACCTAAGTAGAGGCGACAGGTTGATTTTGTAGTAAAACATATTATTCTTTCCCACTTTCAACTAGGCCAATCCATAGTCTCTTCGTCACAAGGAGGATGAGTAGTCGCAATCTTGATCAAGCACTGAGACAAAAGTAAAGACGCAAAACGATTCCAATTCCAATGTCCATTTTTGAATTGTCACCTTAATAGGGAAGAAGGGCACAACTATCAGAACTTGTTTAAAATAATTTCCGAGACAAGAAAAATTTCCCCCAAACAAAAAAGAAGAAGAAAATTTCAATAATCACTTCTTGTTATTAATATAAAAATTAATATAATATAATTCTTCACTACACTTTTTTCAAAAGCTACTTTTATTATTTTTGAATTCTCACCTCGTTGGAGAACAAATGTACAATTATCAAAACTTGTTTGAAATAATTTTTAAGACAAGAAAAATTTCTCCAAACAAAAAAAAAAGAAAATTTCAATAGCGGCTTCTTGTTATTAGTATAAAAATTAAAATAATATAATTTCAAATTCACTACACTTTTTTCTAAAGTTACTTTTGCTATTTTTGAATTGTCACCTCATTGAAGAATAAAGACACAACTATAAAATTCACCAAAAAAACACAATTCAAAACTTGTTTGAAATAATTTCTAAGACAAGAAAAATCCCCACCCAAAAAAAAAAAAATTAATAATCACTTCTTATTATTAGTGTAGAAATTAAGATAACATAATTCCAAATTCACTACACCTTTTTTCAAAAGTTATTTTGCTATTTTTGATTTTTCACCTCATTGGAAAAGAAATGCATAGCTATCAAAACTTGTTTGAAATAATTTATTGAGACAAGAAAAATTTGCCCCAAAAAAAAAAAGAAAAGAAAATTTCAATAGTCATTTATTGTTATTAATATAAAAATTAATACAATATAATTCGAAATTCATTACACTTTTTTCAAATGTAACTTTTGCTATTTTTGAATTGTCACCTTACTGGAGAACAAATGCACAACTATCAAAACTTTTTGAAATAATTTCCCAGACAAGAAAAATCCCCTACAAAAAAGGGAAAATTTCAATTGTCGCTTATTGTTATTATTATATAATTCAGGCATTCTCTTCTCTTTTTCTTTTGTCTCAAAAAAATATCATTACAAAAGCAAGAACAAAGAGATCATCAACCATTTTACGCATTCACTTCCTCATTGCCATTTTTCAATACTCCTTTACAAGTACACATTTTCAAACATTGCTTTCATTCTGGCTAAATTGTAAAAAATTTAAACTTTGTGGAGACCATGGCCTCCCTGGGCCTTTACTAAGCTCTGACATTGGCTCAGGATAGACTGTCATAAGTCACGACTGGCAAGGTCTTCAGGTGAGGCGAGCTTGTGGACTAGGTTATTGAGAGATCCAATTTGGTTTGTTAAAGCGATGATGAATGATGAGGGTTTATATTTGTGGGGTGAGAATATACGAAACAAGTTTTATTTTGGTTTCAGCTTTCGTATTTTCTTTTTTCATAAACATAAAAAAGTTTTATGGAGAAGAGAAAAAAACAGAGAGAGAAGTAGAAGAGAATGTAAAATAAAGAAAAAAGGAAATTTAAAAGAATATAAAAGAAAAAATTAAATTGCTTAAAACGTAAAAATATAGGGAGCAATTGTATAATTTAACCTAAAGTTTTTGTTTGAAATGATGATTTAACGCGCCACGTAAACTTACCGTTACACAATTAACAATAATTAACGGCTCAGTGATTAAAATGTTACAACACGTTAACGTAAGTGACTAAAACGTAACATATTAAATATAAGTGACTAAAATGTAATACGAGGTAAACAAAAGTGGCTATTTTAACAGTTTACCCTTTTCTTTTTTCTAGTAAGTTTTTTTTCTTATGCATGCCCACTCTAATTTTAACTAGAAAATTTAATCCAATTAATTCAAATTCAACCCTAAAATGTTAAATTTATTTTATACAATGCTTACAAATACTTATAGTCTCTCTTAACTCTTAAATAAAAAGTTAATACGTGCTTGGACTTACATCTTTTGTCACAGGGCTAAAACTTATAGTTGAGATGAAATGTCTCTATTTATAGTTGAGCTCCTTCAGATCCAACAGTACATATTAAGTTACATCGACGGTTAATATTAGAACCTATCTACAATTGAGATTCTTAAAAGATTCACACAATCATATACGATTACAAAATCAAAGTTTTTAAGATAAATTTTCAAATTTAGTATGGCAACCTTAAATTTCCGTTTTATTGAGGCACTAAGACTTCAAATAAATGATTTTCTCCACATGTTCCATAAATAGAATCAGATCAAGTGGGTTGAACGAGCCAACCAATTGATCTTTATGGGACTCTTTTTGCGCATTCGTCATGGGTTTTAATCAGTAGGTCGTGACATTTTTACATTGATAATAATACTGAAGCTAATCGAGTTACAACTCAATTGAAAAAAAAAGTCAAATATTTTAATTCATCCAATTCAATTTTAATTTTATCTTAATTTGAAAGGATTGGAACTTAAAAAAAAAATCAAAACTTAAATGAGTAAAAATTTGAAATGAGTAATTTATAATGTTTTATTCGAAAACTAAAATGATTCAAATATGAAATAGTAAAAAATTAAAGTAAAATAGAAATGAGTAATTTATAAGGTAGGAGGAAGTGGGTTCAGGTATATTGAAGCACATTATCTTTTTATTTATGAGTTGGGATTATGGGTAGTTCTAGACATCGTATCAAAAAGAACAAATATAATTAAAATATATAATGAAATTTTTTGAAAAAAATTCAAAATAAATCAATTTAATATATTAAAATCAAGAAACAACCAAGGTTCCATTTACCTAAATTGAAATTAATTGTGGTAATCAAATAAAGAATTGATTTAAGCACATTTTCATAAACGGGTTGATCCGTTTGTCGTATCAATGATCCTAGTCCATTTTCATTAATGGGCAAAGACTAATGGCCAGGACCCGGTCTTATTTTCTTTCCCTTTTCACTAGAAAATTTACACTCGCTTTCCCGCTCCCAATTCCACAACAGAATTTTGGGGTTAGGGTTTTGTTCAGCGCTTTCCAAATACAGTCACTACAATTGAATTTAGGGTTTGGGATCTCCTCTGGGGTTTTCACAATGATGTACGGTGATCCACAACAGCAGCAGCAGCAGCAGAACCAGCCGCACCCGCAAGCTGGGGAGTTTCAGAGAGGTCCCCCGCCTCCGCAAATGATGCGGCAGCCATCTGCTTCTTCTACTACTCTTAACTCAGATTACCACCACCCTGGTGCTCCTCCTCCTCAGATGCCGCCTTATGACGGTAGAGTAATTATTCTCTGTTTCTTTTGGTTCGAATTAGTGGGCATTGTAAGAATTCTATCGAAAAATAGTTTCTTGGTTCTTGAAATTCAATGTTCAAGTTGGTTCATACTAAGACACATCTAGAGATTAGTAGAATACCCGGGGGGGGGGGGGGGCTGCACTTAAGGTTGAGAGGCTTCGCGCCTAGTTTTATGGTTGCTTTATAGATTCTTCTGGAAGGCATATTTGCTGCTGGAATTCTAACAAGCAAGTTCGTTAGGCTTCAGTTAATTTGTGCTTTTTTATAACTTTGTCTGCCTAGTTAATTGTGGGGATATTTGATGTTCTTATACTACAGGCTTTTATTGTAGTTTGCTTCTACTGGCTTAAGCCTTATGAATTTACACTTTGATGTTCATTTTCTACCATGAGCCTTATCTTTTGGTAACCCCTCTAGGCCTAAATGAATGGCTACTCTCAACTGCCTGTTTATATGAGTTACAATTCAGAGAAGTTAGGCTATCTGAATTTTAGTTCTGAAAAAATTCTTTTATTTTTCTATTAAATACTTATTTCAGCTCATGGTGACAATTTTGCTGCGAAAAGAATGAGAAAGCTGACCCAAAGGAGAGCTGTTGATTATACTAGTACTGTTGTGCGATATATGCAGGTAATATTTTCATGTTTAGTTGTTTTCATAAGAATTTTTATATATCTTTCTATAAGTGGTTGCATGGTCAGATTGATGTATCTGATTAACATGGATGCTTATGTTTGTTCTTAGATAGCTTAAATGTGTCTTCATTATTGTGGTTGTTGGCCTTCTCTTTTTCAATATGGTCATTGATTTCTGTATCACAGAAATCAGTTTGCTTTTTTCTTCTGTAGCCTTTTGCTCAAGTTTATTATTGAATGTACTTGACTGCTGTATTTTAAAGTTTATAAAGCTTTGTAGCACTATTATAGCCATAATTGTATCTCTATGATAGCTTAACTTATGGAGTTGTGTTTCAGATTGCTGTTGGAAAATCCATTAATATAGAGGCAAAATGACTTGGTCTTGCTTGCCATTGATGTATGGTGTTAAGATGTATATTTTTTTTTTTGCTTCATGGGAAAATATTAAGTTGATGTCTTTTTATGTCATATTTTTCCTAGTTGCTCAGAGTAACTCCTCTTTATCATAGTTTGGACCAATGCCAATAGACTTTGTGTTCATCACTATTCAGTTCATGATTCACGAGCAGAACCTATCATTACACCCATAAACCTTGTTCATGCTTAGGGGTGTAATGGTTTATATCCTTAGGAAGAAGGTGACAAGGTGTTTATTTTGTTTGAGATAGATGTTCTCCTCTATTGATATTAAACTCAATTTTTTTCCCTTTTGAATCTCAAATGATGTTGACGTCCTTATAATCTAATAGCAGTGGTTTTGCAGATTCGAATGTCACAGCGGGATTCACGGGACAGGACAACATTGCAGCCTACACCAGCAGCAGCAATTGATGTTAATGAACATGCTTTTTCTTTATTCTGTTATTTCTTGGATTGTGGGTTGCAAGATATAAATATGTACTCGGTTGATCCTCCATGCAGATGTTGCCGACAGCTGCTTATTTAGATAATCCATCCACAAGCTTTGCTGCCAAATTTGTTCACACATCTTTAAACAAAAACCGGTGTTCTATAAATCGCGTTTTGGTGAGTTTTATTAGAGTAAACCTTTTTTCAGTAGGGTTGTCTTTTCCTTAGCAAGTTAGATTACAATCAATCTTATCCAAGTGTTTTCAATTATTTCTGTGATTAAATGCTTCGGTCTAGCATCACTTAGAGGAAACAATGGAGTCCAAATTTATTTGGTATCTGATTTTGGGACTATCGTTTTTTAGTTAAAAGGTTCCATAACTAGCTTTTCTTGTTAGAAATGATGACACATGTTACTGTAATGTGTTTAACATGATTACATGCAAATCCAATTGAATTAACTTCTAAAATTTTGGGTTTTTTTTTTTGTTTACCCAACAAATTGAAAATAAAGGAGGTGGTGATATCAAATGGCCGAAAAGCCAGAACCCTTCAACTTATCTTAGTACATCCTTATCCACAATTCGCTGTTAGGTGTAGTTAGGTGGCAAGTAGCACCTGTATTTATACTTGCACGTTTTCGTTACTTATCTCTTGATGTTTTATGCATGATCACAGCTAAGCCTATGCTGTGGAAAAGCTTAGCTTGTCATTATTGCTGTTGATGACGCTTCGTTTTGAAATTGCATATGAAATCTGGATAGGACAGGGTTGGTTCTACTGTTGGTTTATCTGCTTTCTCTGGAATAACAATGTGATTCGCCCAGTTCCCAAAAGGGAAAATGGTTTTTGTTTTAAGTTACCAAATTTACTAAGCTGCTATACTGATTTTTTTTCCTCATCTTAGTGGACTCCCACGGGTAGACGTCTTATCACAGGGTCTCAGAGTGGAGAATTTACTCTATGGAACGGACAGTCATTCAATTTTGAAATGATTCTTCAGGTATTTTTATTAACTGAGAATTTTATCTTATTCAATTAGGATTACTCATTAGAGAATCCATATTGATGGCTTTTGGACTCATTTTCCCCCTAAAATATATAGGCCCATGATCAAGCCATCAGGTCTATGGTATGGAGTCACAATGACAACTGGATGGTTTCTGGTGACGATGGTGGTGCAATAAAGTATATATTATTGGTGTTCTTTTGTGCTATTTAGCCTCACTGCGTTCATGCTTGTGAACTTTTGTTTGAATTAGACATATTTTTGTGCTGATATAATTCTGTTCGTGACTTTACAGGTATTGGCAGAACAACATGAATAATGTTAAGGTCAATAAGTCTGCTCACAAAGAATCAGTTCGTGACTTAAGGTCCCTTTTCTGACACTTTTTTTGTGTAGAAGTTTTATCTGTATGGAAGTTAAGATGTACTGTTTTAACAGTTTTTGTAGGACAGATTTAAAGTTTTGTTCCTGTTCTGATGATACTACTGTAAAAGTATGGGACTTTGCCCGGTGCCAGGAGGAGCGTTCATTAACTGGTAATGTTTCTTCACTTATCAAGTATCAACTATAAGAACTAGTATGTTTCTGTAGTTGGTATTTTCTTGATGGCACAGTGAACCAGCATAATCTCTTGCCTTATTAATTACTCTGGGTATTCTGGTTTTTTGGCAGTTTTATGGTGATGTGTTTGTACTTAGTTATATAATAATATTATCTTCCTGTAAAGCATTTTCTTTGACAAGGATTGTCAAAATGCACATATATTGGTATATGCATGCATTTACATACACACACATATATTTCTTGCATGCATGGATTCACCTAAGAGTTTCTTACATGGTTTGAACTCAGGCAGGCCATGGTTGGGATGTCAAAAGTGTTGATTGGCATCCTACAAAATCCTTACTGGTATCAGGTATGTGTCAAGTTGATTTTCCTAGCTTCTTGCATGATCATTTTGCAAGTTGTCATTGTAATGCCATGCTTGGCTTCTCTTTAGGTGGAAAAGACAACGTTGTGAAACTTTGGGATGCTAAGACAGGGAGAGAGCTTTGCTCATTGTGAGTAAATATCTCGGTGAAATTCATAGAAATGCTAACGATTTTAGTTATTTTGATAAGTAATGCAAGTCTTTTGCAGTCATGGCCATAAAAATACAGTACTTTGTGTCAAGTGGAACCAGAATGGGAATTGGGTGTTGACTGCTGCAAAGGATCAAATCATTAAGGTCACTATCCTTTTTCTCCGTGCTTTATTTAATTGATGTGAGTAGATATATATACACATATATGTTAATATTTCCTTTTTCATATTCACTTTGTCCTTTTCAGCTCTATGACATTAGATCTATGAAGGAACTTGAATCTTTCCGAGGCCACAGGAAGGATGTGACTGGTCAGTCTTAGTGGAACCCATTTTGCTTAAAGCATCTAACCATCAAATATATGCTTGAGTGCAGGAAAAATTTGGTCACCATTGTGATAGAATTGATGAGAAGACTGTGTTGATTGTGGTTTATCGTTATTATTGTGCTTGATCATTTAGTTCTTTTCTTGCATGAATTCTATAAGGATGGTACTTAAACTTAATGATTTCCAATTTTGCCAGCATTGGCTTGGCACCCATTCCATGAAGAATACTTTGTCAGTGGGAGTTTTGATGGATCTATTTTCCATTGGCTGGTTGGGTAAGTCTTCTGATTCAAAGTACTGGCTGCATTACTGAATTCTTCAGTTTTGTCCTTTCCTCTGTGGTCCAGGTCCCAAAGCTTGTCTAAATTTATTTGTTTTACTCTACATAAGGTATTTATCTTTCGAAATATACATTTAGGGTGGATTATTAAGTTGGTGTGTGACAATGCCAATTATCAGAGACATCAAAACGTTTGAAACATTCAGTTTATAGACCTTGTTGGGGTTAAACTCGTAGCTATAATCATTAAGGCTGATAATACCAGAAGGGAACAAGACTTTTTACCAAAGAAAATTTATTATTTTCTTGTATATATATTTTCATATTAAAATTCATTTTTGATGTTCATCTAGGGACATACTCATCTGTTTAATATAGGCTTAATGACAAATTTGGCCACTAACGTTTGCATGTTTTGTCAAAATGGCCCTAATTGTATTTTTGAGCCTTTTTTGGCCATCAACCTTTTTTTTTTTCAGTTTGCTTTTTCTAACATATTTAATGAAAATACTGTTAAAAAAGTTAACGGGGATGATGTGGAATATCATATATGAAATATTTTTAATGGAATGTAATTTATTACTTAAATTACTCAATAAGATAATTGCATGTGGAAAATAATAAAATAAATAAATAATACATTAAATTGAAAATAACTCTTAATTTAAAGAAAATAAATGTAATTATCTAAAAAAATTAACTCAGTAGAAAAACTTCTTAGTAAACAAATGTATAAAGATTGAAACCTTTTCAAAGAAAATAAAGATTGCAACCTTGAATTTATTCGTTAAATCTGTTAGAAAAAGCAGATTGAAAAAAAGATCAAAGGTTGATGGCCAAAAAAGACTCAAAAATACAATTAGGGTCATGTTGACAGAACATGCAAACTTTAGTGGCCAAATTTGTCATTAAGCCTTTAATATACATGTGCAAGGTTCATTATGCCCTTCCATATCCAAAGCTAATTTATCTCTTTTATTTCAAGTATTAGTTATATATTTATTGTTGTTCTTTGGAAGACTAAAGTAACAAAAAGAGTCTTGAACTTTATCACTTTTTTTTACTTTATCCCTTATACATTTATTACACCAAATAAGTCCTTTAATTGTTCCAATTATTATTTTTTTAAAATTCGAGATATAAGTTTTTGTTTAGAATTAGGGCTTATTTGGATACAATTTAAGTGTTAAAGACTTATTTGGGTACAATAAAGCATAGAGGCTTACTTAGAAAAAATGAGAAAGTTCAGTGGTTCATTTGATATTTTAGCATCTTTCCGATTAATGGTAGTTGATTTATTATTATTATTATTTTAACTTGTGTTTGCTAAAGATTATTCTGATGTGCAGGCATGAAACACCCCAGATTGAGCTTCCCAATGCACATGATAATAGCGTGTGGGATATTGCCTGGCATCCTATCGGATATCTTCTATGCAGGTTCCCAATTCTAGACTTATGGTTGTCCTGCATCCTTCTTGTTGATTTCCTAGTATATGCATATCATATGAAACTTAAAATGCATATGCTTCAATGTTTGACATGCTTACTGTTTGAATGCTGGAAAGTGTTGGCTATATATCATGTTTGATTTTTTGCGATAGAAATTGAATGAAATGTTTGGTAACATCTCTAAAGCTGAAAATTTTCATCTGATCCTCATCTGACTCAATACCATTTCATTAGTGAACATTATCAAGTTTCTTATGGTGATTGTTGTTACTTTTTTTTCTTTTTGCTGCTTTTAGCGGTAGAACTCATTTGATTTTATTTGGATTTCTGTCCTTTTCCGTTTTAGCTGTATTTGGAATATAGACCTTGATTTATTCCTGGCCAGATCAGTGTACTAATAAGCATTGAGTCTTATCAATCTATAAATTATATGTCAATCCCATCATCAGGTTTTTTAACTTGTATTCATAATTATGCAGTGGTAGCAATGATCACACGACAAAGTTTTGGTGCAGAAATAGGCCTGGAGATACCCCTCGTGATAAATTTAACATTGGTCAGAATCAAGGTTTCTACTTATTCTACTGCTTTTTACTGTTTTTATCTCTTCCCAATTATCAGGAGAAGTAATAGGCGAAAAGAAAAAAGTGTTTAAGCTGTTATATTGTTTTTCCACTCTACCTGACTGATTCAGTTGTGTAAGTCATTGTATTTGTTGCAAAAGTCAATGTTGTTAGTATACTGTTATACTTGTTCTATACTTAATAGCACTATGAACTGTTTCTAGGCTATGGTGAGCAAAATCCTGCATTAGCTGGTCGCATGCCTGGTAATTTTGCACCACCCGAAGGCCCAACAACTCCGGGGCCATTTGCAACTCGAAATGAGGGAACGATCCCTGGCATCGGAGTTCCCATGCCATTATCAGTTCCATCTCTTGATGCATCTTCTCAAGGGGACCAAAAGCATCTTCATCCTGGTTCCTTGCCTTTTGGAGCTCCTCCTCTTCCTCCTGGACCACATCCATCTCTTCTAGCCAATCAGCAGCATGGATATCAACAAAACCCTCAACAAATTCAGCAACAGCAGCCACAGGGAATGCAACAGCAAATGCCTCCTATGCCAATGGGACCTCCAAATATGCAGTTACAACCTCCATCTCACATGCCCCTGCTTCCACATCCTCATTTACAACGCCCTCCTCCCCAAATGCCTCCTCTTGGTATGCCTTCACAAATGCCAGGGTCTTTGAATCCACCTTCATCAATGCCGACATCACATCCAATGCCAATGCCTGGTCCAATGGTATGACCTTGTAAATAGCTCTACTACATAAATTATGCCTTTTGAGTTGCAAATTCTTTTTTGTATATTACTCTCTAAATGGGTCATAGTTAATATGTTGCCAAAGAGGGAAGCTGTTTTATTCTCTACAGTTCCTTTGCTGACTGGCTGCATGCGTGGATGGCATGCAGTCGATATTTCTGTTGAAACTAGTTTTTGAATATGGGTTATGGATGCATCTCTTGTAAAATTTCAAAATTTATTCCATATTTTGATTGGAAAGTGGATTTTTCCATAAGCATGCTGTGCTAAGATATTTGTTTAGATTCATTCTTTTACCGGAGACAAATTTAAGAAGCTTGATCAAAACTTATTTCAAAATTTTAGGGCATGCAAGGTACAATGAATCAGATGCCTCCTTCAATGCCACAAGGTCATTTTATGGGCATGAATCCAATGCACTCAGGATCATTGCCCACCAGTGGTGGCCCTTCAGTTGGAGGTTTTCCAAATGGTATGCAAAATATGCAGGGCCCTGGAAATATGGGCGGTGGCCAAATGTATCCACAGAGTAGTGGATTCAATCGTGCACAAGGTGGTCAGATGCCAATGATGCCTGGGTACAATCCATATCAGGTAAATGATGTGATTCACTATCTTTGATCTTGTTCGTCTCTGCCCTTATATTTTATGTCAGTGACTGGATTTATGGCCAGAATTAGTGATAGAACAGCATTTCAGAAGCACTTAAGTGGGACTGATTGGTAAATGAATGAATAGCTGTCACGTTCCTTCTTTCCTGATGCTCCCTTCTTTTTATAGTAATCGGTGATAACCCAAAGCTTTAGCAGGAGTGAGGTTTGAACCTTGTCCCTGCATCATTAATATGAGCCAAAGGGCCGAAGCCTGCAGTTCCACTTCAATGCTCCCGTTAGTTTCATCGAAATGAAAAGTTAATGGAAACTATTGAGATTCTTTGCTCGTGCTTTTACTTTTGTTGAAAACCAATTTGATTTAACTGCTTCTTACTTTCATTTTGTGTGGATTGAGAATAAAATAATTTATGCAACCTATTTCGTATAGGCAATGCTGCCATACTCGTTAGATATTCCACTATTATAATAATATTTGGATGCATATCTATATTCAGCACTCACAGCATTTTTTATTCTGCTGCCGGGTTGTATAACTGCCGGAACTGTCCTGCATTTCATGCAGCCTCATCTGAGGCAGATTGTATTTGGGTAAAAATACCCAAGTTCATATGATACTAACATGTTATTGCTTCCGCTTATTGCAGTCTGGTGGTCAGTCTGGTATGCCTGCACCTCCGACAGGCCCCCCACCACATGGCCAAACTCCGCAGTAAGACCTATGATTGTAGAACGTTTATAAGTTCTCATTTTGGCTTCGTTGAGACTATTGTTTTTTGTTTGACGTGGATAGAACGGTTGGGATATCACCAAGCAATTGGTTTTTTTTGTTTTTGCTGTACGTTATCATATGGAAATTGGAATGTTAGAAAGCTCAATCCTCATTTTGCCTTGGCTTCTCAACTTTTGTGTGGTAGCTCGGTTTTGGAATGCTCGAAAGCTCAAGCAAGTTTTTTTCTCTTAGAAAAAGATACTGAAAATTGTTCAACAAATAATGATTTATTTTGATTTAAATATATGTTTTTATGGGGATAAAAATTGAAATAACAAAGGAGAAACATTTATGCAACATTGATTGAAGTAAAATGTATTCCCAAGTTTGCATTCTGTCACAGAAAGGCAATAGATGAAGCTCAAAGAACAAAACCGAGGCTTGCAAACGTTTAACACCATTTCTTTTTATATCTAAAGCTAAGCACCATTCTGAGAAATACATTCTCAAGGTCTTCAAGACAAACAATGAATTGGTTTAGTAGGACTTCCCACAATGGATTAGGCTCCCTGCGCCTAAGAAAAGTCCGAATATCGCTGCGCTACCCAATGTGGTTTGCCCAATATATCGAATCTTCAGCAGTCCTGGTACCTGCACAACTCAAAAATATGAATATTGACATACACAAAGCCATTTTATGCCGTTGCGTAGCCGGATATCTTTAACTACCTCCGTCACCACTGAAGTAGGAAAAACAGCAAAACGCAACATAACATAATCTTTGCATGGGCTATAAAAATATGAATCATATATATCCATGATAGTTTTATCACATCTCTTGAAACAAAAGGAAAATATTGGACATTACCTTGTACCTAATTGCCTCATAAGTCCCATAAACAGCACCTGCACAAGCAAAATCACATAAATGTGCCTAATTCATGATCATAAACAAATTTTACGTTATGTAACATGGTGCAATAAATAATTAAACGAATTGTGTCAAAAATATTGGATCTTGGAAAGAAATATTTGCAATAGAGGTAGAATGTGGCTTCATTTAAAAGGAGGTACTAATACCCAGTCCTTGAAACCACCTCCATCGAGCAGCCTATTTATGCTCATCATCCTCATTCTTCTCACCTCTAAGGACATTCAAAGCACATCTATGTTACTCGTATTCAGGTGTGAATGTCAAATTCGAGTACATGTCCGACACAGGTAGGCCGACTCTTTTTCAAGTTTTTTTATTAAATTTGGACAATCCTAGGAGGATCATATCTCCATAGATCAAACATGGGTGTCGAGCACATTATCCTAGAATTCCAACTCTTTCTTTAAATACCAAGTATTCTACAAAGTAGTGGTGTTGCATGTTGCTCGATAGTTGAAAACTATGTGCATATGCATTGAACTCCGCCACCGTGTCCCTAATGCTTAGAACTTTAACTTCCAACTAAAGGTCTTGGGTTTGAAAGCCTTGGGAAGGATGGTTTGAGATTTACCGAACGCAAGAGGACAAGCTCCCTGTCATTAGCTGTAAAGGGATTTGCATTGAGCTTTGACATATGCCAAAAAAGTAACAATGGCACAGTTCTAGATCCCAAAACTACAAATAACAATACTTTGTCTCTGAATCATTTCTTTTCAATTTAAGCACACTATATTTTCTCAAGTGAACCAATTGAAACATACTATCAACAAGATAATTGCTTGATCATTTAAACACATATTCAACAAAATCGCTTTTCAATGTCACAATAAGCATAAAAACTTAAGCATGAAATAAATCAAAGCATCAACAGTGAGAAGAAAAGAGAGAGAGAGAAACCTAAAAACAAGTATTTAGCTAACCAAAAACCATTAGTTCAACTTTTTTTTTCCCTCTTTGGCCGTTCATAAAAAATGTTAATAAAAGAAACAATTTTCCACATTTGTACAAAATTAAGACCATAAATATCATCCTTTATTTGTTACCCCCCCCCCCCTTCTTTTTACTAGGAAATAAGAAAATAGCATGCATAATGGTGTAATAGTGTAATACTGAAAAGAAAAAAACCACCATCCATTCTTAAACAAAAAGAGGGGCTTTTGTTTCACATTGATTTTTATAAAATAAAAAAAAAATTCTTCGAGTTTGGGGTTTTCCTTTTACTTGCAATTTTCTTTGCAAACAATCAGCTAAATCAGTAAGAAAAAAAATAATCCAATGAAAAAAGTACTATTAAAATACTTGATATATGTTAAAAAAGCCTTAAGTTCAGAAATCTAAACATTTTACTTCTAAAATCCTAAGCCCACAATTATAGCTATTGCTATTGTAATTGAAATAAAATTAGTGGTTTCAATGTTTTCAGTAGCTAACTAAAACAGAGGAATGAGGTTTAGGGTTTTAGCGAGCAGTGGAAGAACAGGAAACTTACCAACGGCGCCGCCAACAGCGCCTCCGACGGCGACCCCAGCGGTGACGCGAGCCAAGCAGCTATCCCTTGCCATGTCGGCTCACTATAACGTCTTCCCTTGTTTTCCGTTTGTTTTGTTTATTTAGGTTTTCTGCGAGTTCGGTTAGGCTTAGATGCTTAGATTGTCCGATGCTGCTACTTTTTTTATGGTTTTGTACTATAAAAGTTATTAAAATATTACTCAAATTCAAAATAATCAGAATTTTTTATAAGGATTAAATATTCATTTAGTCCCTGAATTTTTCACTTTCTCTCAAATTGGTATTTGTTGTTTTTTATCCAAAATTGATATCCGAATTTTCATTCCTCAAATGTTTTTATACGCCCGAGACACAGCATGCTTAGATTGTAAGATGTGATCATGACGTCAAAATGATGTCATAATTTGAATTTTCAAAAAAATATTAAAAAAGTAAAAAAAATAGTTAAAAACAATAAAAATGTTATAAATAAATAATTAATTATATTTTGAAAAATTTACAAAAATTAAATTAAATTAAACAAAATTGGTTTCATCATGTAGCCTCGCAAATGATGCAGTCGCTTGCTCTCTATTCGGTATAGCTTGAAGACGTAATCCATGTCCTTGGTGAAAACCCTAGTACCGTTTCCAAATTGGTCCCATTGCCAAAATGGTGGAGTTGAGAAAGCTCAACTAGTCATCTTCAAGAGGCCTTTCATTCCCTACTTTCTCTCAACTCTCAAACCCAGAAAGCTTGAATCCTTGATTCTCAAAGGAAAAGAAAGAGGGCTTCTGTTGCAGACTGGATGCTCTCTCTTTTTGTTTCAACCTTTTCTTTGTCAAATTCAGAAGTTATTTTTGCATTTTCTTAATGATTTCTTTTTCCAGAGGGTTCTTACTTTGGTGGAAAAGGAAAAGATATAAACTTTTATGTTAAAATGTGAAATTTGATCTCTTGTTTTGGTGTTGATGGAATATTCCAAGTGTTCAAGCTAATGGATAAATGTAAATTTATGATAATTGTTGAATGAAATGCTGCAGAGTTTTTGTCTACTACTAAAAGCTGTTCTGGGCAGGAAAAGGAAACTGAAGATAGCCGAGTGTAATATATTAAAATAAACTTTTTAAAAAAATTAATATATATTCTTATTTTTTTATAACTTTAAAAAATAAAATTATGATATCATCATGATCATATGTCATAGCTTTACGATGTCATTTGTCTCATACTTAACACCGTTATAAAAAATTACTAAAAAAGTCTTTGACGGAATAAAAATTCGAGCATTAATTTAAAAAAAAAATCAAAAATATCAATTTGAGAAAAGTGACAAATTCAGGGGCTAAATGAGTATTTAAGCTTTTTACAAATTTGTGTAGTTGATTACAAAGCTTAATATAATATTTTGTACTTGGATTTAACATTTTTTAATTTGATATTTATTTTTGTTCAAATTAGTATATAAATTTGATACTTTTTCTTAATTTGATATTTAAGCTTTTTTGGATCTAATTTGATAGCTAAACTTGTTAAATGTTATACAATTTACCCCAAACATTAACGGTGTTAAAAAAATTGTGTTATGCTACAAAATATCTTCCTTATTAGAGAAAATTCATGTTAAAAAAATTATGTATTAACTTGTGCTTAACAAATTAGCATTGAATAAGAAAACAAGAGTTTTAAATACCCAAATTTTTTTATTTTAAATTAATAAATTAAAAAAATAAATTAAACTAAAAGCAATTGAACATTAAAAAAAATACCATGCCATTTGCAGCACATCTATCATATATTAATTATTTTTGTTACTTCATAAAAAATAACATTGTTAATATATTGGAATAATTCGCATAACGTTTGACAAGTTTAGAACCGAAAAAAAGATAAAGTACCAAATCATGAAAAATTTTGTATTAGTTTTAAAATAGAACTGGTGCTAAGTTTATTTATATAAAGTATTATAAGAATCTTAATTATCACTTATTAGTATTAAAGTTAATTATGTTAATAAATTTTTATTTTGAATAATGTTACTTTGCATTAATTACATAAAATATAACTATATTATAGGCTGAATATGTTAAAAATGTTTTCATTAAGATTTGAAAATTTCTATTATAATATTTGAATTAATGAATTAATATATTAGAATTATATTCAATAATTTCAAATAAAAAATATTATTTAACCTTGATTACTACAATTAAAAGTATAATATTTAAAAAAATATCAAGTATTAAAAGCGTAAAATCATATGTAATATATTAGATATATTAAATTAAAATATATAATAGCTGACTATAGTTTTTATTTTTAATTTTTAATATATTAAATTACGATATATTTGTATATTTTAGTCGACAAAAATGAAAAATCCATACAATAGTACAGATAGGATCATATTGAAAAATCCAGTAGAGCCAGCCCAGATTAAACCGCAACAAGTTAAGTTTCAATTAGATGGACTCAAAGTCAAAACATAGGGTTGAAAGTTTATTTTGTCTAATTTGAAATAAAAATCACATTATTTTTTGAAGAAATTTATAAATGAGTACAAATCATATTTGATAAACTATAACTAGAATAACAAACTATATATAAACCCGGACTATCAAATCCCAAAACCTCGACCTTACAGATACGACCAAGGCATCATTGGCAAAATAAAATTGCTTACACTAATACTGTTTAGTAAAAAAGAAAAGAAAAGAAAAGAAATTAAAGAACAAGCACATGCATGATGCATTCAGTTTATGAATGCTATACAATCAGACTGTTAGTAATTTCTTATGCATTTACAATCTGTTTTGAATACAAAGCCCTCCGCAGCCTAGTCATAAAGAACTCAATCAATTCCTCACGGTTCATCTCCTAAAATCCAACATAGCACAATTATACATTTACAGCTGAAATTTAAAGTGCCGAAACCAGAACTAGTACACACCCTCGTAAAACTAAAACAAAATCGAGGGCATCTTACCTTGGCTCAGTCTCGAAAGCTGTAGCCTGGAATGAAGAACTTCAGATTAAGTAGCTTGAGTATTGAATCTGCCAAGTCAATGAGCTAACCCTTCCCTTCCCACACCAAGAGTGGGTTTATCAACCAAGGGAACGTTGTACCGCTGATATACTCTAGCCCTGTTTGCCGCCCACCATTGTTCTGCTTGCTTTTCGCTGAAACGCCTCCGACTGCGATCATGAGAACAATGACCATAGTCAAACGTAGTTTAAGCAGTGGGAGTGATAAACAAAGACCAACAACTAGAACAAAAAAATTGATTTATGATTAAAATAAAATAGACAATGAGGTCAGAGAATACGGATGTTTCTAAGCAGGGTCTAAGTTTATTATTTACACTGCTCTTGAATAAGAACGCTTCAGTAAAACAACCCTGCACTCTTATGTTTTACTTGAATAAATAAACAAGGAAGACAAAGAGTAAGCAGTAAGCAGCCAAAGCATCTGGCAAGTCATGGAACAGCTGGAGAACTATGGACAGCTTAATGCTTGTGCCCTATCAGCACTGAGTACTACAGTTTTAATCAGGCACATGCTGGTTCAATCAATCCCTTTAATTGATGTTCTAATCCTTTTTTCAGAAAAGCATTTTGTTCAGACCATGAAAACTCAGAATCTCAGACTTTTTAATTTTAAATGCAAAAAGTTATTGTAAGAATTAGAGGAGAAAGTTGGCAGTGGTTATAACAAACCTGAACCGAACACGCTTAAGATCTTTGATACCTCCAGGCAATGCAACAAGGGTAATGTATACACCAGGCTCATCTTGCTCAACCCATTCATCCCCATGGGTGGGTTCAACTTTTGTAGTTCTGTTCCTATTCTTTGCTGTTCCATCTGAATGATAGACATCAGTGTGGGTTGACAGGTTGTTATTAATGGTTCCTGACCCATTAGAAATCACTAGGCTGTTTGATCCATTTGAATCCATTTCATGGCAACTTATAGGACCACTCGATTGCTCACTGCCTGCAGAAGAAACATCCCGAGGAGGAGTTGAGCTAGAATAGAAAAAGGAGGGTGAATTGCTGTTTCTTGCTGCACCAATCGGTAATCTTTCAGCCATTTCCTTCAACTGCCATAAATAAAATAAGCAAACTAGTTAAACATTGGATGAAGTCTTGAGATCTAAGCAATCTACTTTGGCCCCAATGAAGTGATACATGTATAATTCTTAGGAACCTGAGATCTCATGTTCAAGATTGAAGAATAATTAACCAAGCATTTTGCATCTTCATGTAGATGCCTTCTAACAATGGTCATGAAAAGTGCATAGATTTGCAAATTACAAGCAAGTAGAACTTATGGAGCTACTGACACTCTTGCAATTTGCAAATTTCACGAAAGGAAATCATACAAATCAAGCCACCTAGATACTTAAACAAGCTGCTTTTGTACTCTTGGAAGTAGCCTTTCTTTTCTTTAAGAACTAACATTCCCCCTAATTTAATAGAAACTTTCAGAACTAATATTAAGCATGCATCCCCATATACATGATTAATGTAGCAATAGAGCATCTCATAAATATCCTAAATAGTATTGATAGTGTTAAATATAAGTAGTCAAACTATGGAATTTGACACAGAAGTAGAAAGGTTGACATGGACATAAAGCACCATTTTGGAAAGGTTTTCCCTTTCTCTTTATGATAATATTAAGAGATATTTAGTAGCTCACAACTAACTCAGTATTTCAAGGACTTATCATCTTTGGAAGCTTGGATGAATGACATTAAGAGTGAGGCAGGAGGTAGGTGTTTTGGGGACTATGCATGTAGACGTTTTTTCCATCCTATCCAGGTTTCTTTGAGCCATATGAATATTTCAAAAAGTTCTTAATTTTAGCACAGTAGAGTTTTTAAGGATTCAAAGCTTACCTGAGACAATGCACAGTGGCTTATAGGAAGATCAGGCACAAATATTTTAAGTCATAGAAACTAAAGATTACCAATTATGATGTGACAATAATAAATGAACAGTTAAAACCCTCCATAAATAGGTTTTAGGAATGAGTCAATTAACTTACTTGAGCAGTGAGAGACTTTATAACTTCCTTTGCTGCCTTGCATTTTGCAGTCTCTTCTGTTGCTACTGCTACGGCTTCCTTCAGCTGTTGAGTTGTTTGTTCAAGCTCAACTTCTTGAAGTTGTGCCTTGCGAGTAAGTTCCTCAATCTACATCACATAGCCAATTAGGTGAAGCAAACAAATTTAACACCCTCGTGCAAAGACCACAAGTTTAAAGACTAAACAACAGTTTAATTCATTCCATCCTAATATTAAACTCCAGAGGTAGCTATTTATATTGATATATTATTAACTTTATAAGCACGAATTTGTGACAGAATTTACTGAGCTTAAACTATTCCATCCTTCCGCAGCACATTTTCTGCAAACAACTAATGCTGAAAAAGAAAAAGGGAAACCTAACCCAGCAAATAATTTAACTTGTATAATTACCTGAGTTCTTAATTTAACAATTTCTTCGCTTAGACCTTCATTTGTCCTTTTAACATCATCCACAACAACCTTCTTTGATGAAAAGCTTGACTGAGTTGGTGTAGGCGTAGTAGCACGATGTGGGCTGGCTCGTCTAGATGTAGGTGATGTTGCTCGGGATACAATTCGTGATGCAGGAAGAGAAGTGGAAAAAAATTTCTTGGATGACACAAATAGAGCATGTGATGTTTTGGGGTTGTTTAGAGGAGCACATTGAGAAACTCCATTTGGGAAGGGTGAAACTCGAGTACTATTAAAATCCAATCTCTTGTTTCTTTTGGAAGATCCACCATCCAGTTCTTTAGATGACTCAATTGAAGCATTTCGACTAAGTTGGGCAGGGGTTCTTGAATCTAACTTCTCAACCTTCTCAACACTGTTATCTGGTCCCTGATTCATACTTCCTCTTCTACTCAGAGCATAATGGTTTGACGAACTAGTTTCAGAAGCTTTTGTGAGTTTGGTAAAACAATTATCACAAACACGATAAGGTTTGTTAGTATTTGGTGCCATCGAAGCCTTAAAAGACTTCTTACTGCTGCATGAGTTGCAGAATACAAGTCCACAATTATAACAGTTATGACGTTTTCTTTTGAAATTAAACAAAAGACGGCAGCCAGAGCATTTTGATTGATCAACACTGGACACGGACTTATGAAGACAGATAGCTGCAGTAAAGCTTGTGCCACAAACTATACTCTTGACCTGTTTGTCTTTTAGAGCCTCAACAAGCCATGGAGAATTTCTATCATCTGTATCACCATGACCTAACCGTCCATTTGCACCTTTTCCCCAAGTGTAAACTTCAGTTCTTGAAGTTAAAACAGCAACATGGTAGGCACCACAAACTATTTCTTCAACAAAATTCTTTGTGAGCTTCCCCTCAACTCGGATAGGGAGTTTTCCATCAGCTTGAGGATTCCCCAACTGCCCATAAACAGGGCTTCCCATAGTATAGACATGGCCACTGGTTGTAAGTGCAACGGTCATGCTATGCCCACAGGATACTTTGCAAAAGTTAGGCTCAACTAGAGCAGCAACACAAGTAGGCACCAATCGAGCTTCTTTGTCACCATGCCCAAGACGACCTTTATCTCCATCCCCCCAAGTAAAAAGTTTTCCTGAAGAGCAATTACTGGTGCTTGAAGACCCAACCATAACTTCAACCACAGCAGCAGTGTGCCAAACACCGCAAGCTGCTCGGACAGTACGTAGGCCCTTGAGGGATTCTATTTCCCTGGGTACAGACAAACTTTTGCGGTCACCATGTCCTAAAACAGCAAATGTTCCATCACCAAAAGTAAATAATTGTCCAGCAGAAGTGACAACAGCTGTGTGCCACGGTCCACAAGACACTGATGAAACATGTATTCCCTCCAAAGGTCCATTTAATTTCTTTGGAACCCATTGACTTGTTTCAGTTCCATGACCAAGTAAACCAAAGTTGCCTGAGCTACCACCCCATGAATACATTTCACCAGAAAGCGTTACAGCACAAGAATGGTACTCTCCACATGCAACAAGTTCAACATTTATATTTTTAAGAGAATCTATAAGTTTTGGATGGGAGACATTGGAATCCACACCATGCCCCAGTCTGCCACCACATTCGGCTCCCCAAGAGAAAACCTCTCCTTGTTTGGTTACCAAAGCAGCATGTTGCTCACCACAAGCTATGTTCTGAACATCCAAAAGAACTGCAGATTCCAATGCTTTAGGCAGAAGAGAATCTATCTTAGTACCACTACAATCTCCAAATCTATGTATTCCTCCACCTAACACACCATCTCCAGTGCCTTCACCCCAAATAAAAACATCACCTAAAGCATCACCATCATAGTGACCAGACCCCTGACTTGAGGAACTAACAGCACTAGATAAACTAACTCTGGAAGCATCCCCATTCCAACCTTTTATGAACCCAGCTTTTCCATCTGAACCTGCTGATGACTGAGAATGCATTGATCCACAAGCAGATTCTGAAGGATAAAATGCCTTGGGAGGCACAGAATACAATATTACATCAGATAATGCCTTCTCTAAACCTGTTTTAGGAGGACTCTCATGTGGAGTATGAAGGCGAAGAGAATCCATCCCATCCTATATCAGGAACAAGAGAATTCTCACTATATATAAAAAAGATTGAAGTACAACACAGAAAATGGAAGGGGAAAAAAACCTTCTGTGAACTAGCACCGCTACCAAAGGGAGAGCTCAAAGGTGAACTTCTTTGGGTAGGTGCTTTGGGACTAGTTGCTTCAGATGAAACTCCATCACTTCTAGATTCAGGTCTTCCTTTCCGATGATGACCACGTGATATCAGTGCCTTTAGACCTGTAAACCAGACTTCTGCTTCATCTTTATCCTTGCAAATCTGGTATAAAACAGTTTCATCCAACAAAAACTCGGTAATTAATTAACAATGCAATAAGTATGCATGTATGGAGAATCAAACAACTAGAACTTAGGCACATGTGCGCAACTCTCTAGCAGGGAATAGAAATGGGAAGCTTACCAAATCAAGAGATCTATCATTATATATAAGAGAAAATGATTGATATTCTTTTTCAGGCCGAGGATACCTCTGAAAAATTGGCTGCAATGAGCAAAATTGAAAAAAAAAAAGATCAATAAAATTCAACACGCCAAAGAGTTGCTAATTTTCATTTATTATTGCTAAAACTAAAATTGGAATTCAATTAATGAACTCCAGCTTGAAATATTTTATTTGAATAAAAGGTACTCCAACTCATTAAAAAATCACTTCAGAAAGAAATTGGACAAAAAAACCGCTATCTAAATGCATATCTGTTATAACCCAGGAGTTATGCAACTGGAATATGTAAGCTACAAATAAACATGCAGCTAAGATACCTGTTAGATTAGGCTACGTCACTTGTTAGTTTTCATGAAGGCATGAAACAAAGTAATCTATCTCAAGCATACCACATCATTAAAAACTTTACAAATTTAGAATTTTGATCGTAAACAAAACAAGCAAAACACCCCTTGGAATTCAGGAAAAGAAAATTCTCATTCAATAATATTTAAAAGCAATAACCTTTAAACATTGCAATTGTTACTATGGAGAATCACTTGAATTTATGTAGACTTAGCCTTTAGTGCTTGATATAAGTAACACATGTGACAAAAGATAGAAATGGATAAACTTACAGTACGCTGACCAGGTATAATTCTGGTGACCTGGTTTAGTTTAAGGTATTTTTCCTCTTTTCCAGAGATCCATATTAGAATAGATTCATCCTGAAAGAAACAAGGAGAAGACATGCGGAAAATGAAGTTTTAGGTTACACTAGGCTCTTGATGCAAACATCAATAAGATAACTGTTTTCACAAAAAGGAACAAAAGAAACAAAATGCAGCCAACAAAATTCAGTGTGGACATATCGGTGGTAGACTATTTGCAAGCAAGTCCAAAACATCATTCACAAATTGAATAAATGCCATACCTTATGAGCACATTTGAATTATCTCACATATTTGCCAAGGAAAGCAGCATACAAACAATAAAGAAAGCATTTTAAGGAAGCCACCTAGGACTGTCCTTCCCTTTACAAATAGTATTATCTTTTTCTTCTTAGTACTGTTACCTAGTTTTTACATGTCTGATTTCAGTCTCATGCTTGCTATTATCCATAAAATTGACACACAAAGATTCTTCAAAATCTAGAAAAAGCATAGAAATAACAAAGGATATGTAATACAACAATTCCAGCAAGTAAGGGTGAAACTAGAAATTTTATAAAGTTGAGCTGGGGGATGCAATTTTACCATTGTAAGGCTCATACTTCATCACAAGCTTGATGGTTCCCTTCTGTTTGTTCATTGCTTCAATGATACAGCAACTTACAAGTTTCAATGAACAATTTCCATATTTTTCACTTGTGCCCCAACGTTTAACTCTTGTAAGCAATGTTATAAGACTGAATTCTTGAACCCATTCATAAGGCTTTCTTGGTAGGAAGGAAATAAACCTTTTTAATATAATACTTGGGTTTCGTTATCACTTTCCTACTCTGTAGTTTAACCATTGTATTAAGCCTTTAGCCTTCCTTCTTCTCAACCAAGTAACCCTAAGTGCCAACATGCATTCACAATAGGTAACAATCAAAGACTCTTAAGTTGCAACCTCCAAGCAACATAAGCCCCAACACTTAGTTGATGAGAAACAGCAATTGTCTACACAAGAAATATAGTTGCTCAAAACTGTAAATTCAAAGCCTTCATTTTGTTAGAAGTTAACTTCCATGCATGTCTAACATGTAGGAAGCAGGAAGCTCCGGTGGTAATCACCTACGACTAGATTTTATAATCTTTCCAGTAAGGTTTATGAAACTCTAGGTAAAGAGGCTTCTAAAATTGAGTTTCTGAAAATTTATTCAGAAAAGTAATAATGACGATGTCTCTAAACAGTCATTTTGTTGTTGTTATAATCTAAAATCTGTTAAACTAATCCGCATAAAATGTATCAGAGCCATTCAAAACTAAGAAGAGATCATCTAACACCCCCTTCCTGGTACAGGTATATAAAAAAGTTCTGTTCACTTTCGTAGAATGACAGTTCTTCAGACATCTAACTTCCCGAAAGTAAAAAAGGTCATCAACTTTTCAACAACTCCATCATGAAACATAGTTTACATAAATAGTAAGACAGAGACAGAGCTAGCCGCATTCAAAGATGACTTTTACAAACAGGAAAAATCGTTAATGACTGCAGATTTATTAACAGAAATACATACAACACTTAACATATGCATCTTCAAATGCATTCGTTCTTACATTAGACAGCCTGAAGGGGCAAAATTTGGGCTTTCCTCTACGACCATATTTGAGCAATGGCGCACCTTTTTTAAGGGCAGTGATGGCCTGTCATAAATAAAAAAAAAAAAAGGAAAAATATGAATTAAACCACAGAAAATCCAACTTGCAAACTGAATTGTATATGGAAAGAAAAGATTTCTAGTTGTGGATCGATATAAGAATTTAGTAAGGAAAATATGATCACAATGTATTCTCTTTTTTTTTTTTTTTTTATTAAAGGGTAGGCGAAAAGGGCGTTCAAGTTTGAACCCGGGACCAAATGTCAACAAGGATTAAAGCAACGCAACACATTTGCCACTACACCTATTGCTTGTTGACGATATGATCATAATGCTATGTGCAAGTATGAAATAACTAAAAAGATAATGCAGAACATCACATTTTTACTTAAATCAGGAAGTTCACCAGACACCCAAAAAAAATGGAGAGCAATCTCCACATTCCAGTGAAGTTCTGATTTCATATAAAATCAAATTTGTTACATCCAGAATCTCCATCTAAGCTATGGCTAATTATGCCAGTTAATTTCAACGTTATTCAATATTAACAAATTTGATGATCTATAGTTTCCTCAAGTGAGGCATTGTCATCAAGTTCCATCATTCTTGTTTTAATACATCCAAATTTACCAATCATAAATATTTTCCCTATCTTCCTTTTCCTCTCAACAAAAATATTTTTTCTTCTTCCTTCTTTTTCTTGAAATGTATATATTTTCTCCATCAATCGGGGCATGGCAGGACATCATGGGTTCTGACATCCTTGACACTCAAATGCTTGCCTTAAACAAGAAACCCAACTTTTTCCCTATGCATTGTAGCAAGTAACAATTATTCCACCCAACAACAAAACAAAATCTACCAACCACAATCATAGTCATATCCAACTCCATTAATTCAAAGAAAAAAGAAAACGCACACACGCACACACACAAAAACAAAAACAAAAACAATTAACAACATGCTTAACGGTTCTCAATCAGAAATCTACTCAACAAAGCTAATAGTAATCGTAACAACCATTTTCCATTCTCCATTTTGTCACCAGACAAGCTAAGACATTCAAAGAGGTAAGTAATAGCGTAATTCACTCTAAATAGCAACATACCAATCAAATTCCTTTTATAATTATAAACATTCTAAAAAGGATCAAAGTAAAAAAGTTTACCAACTCAATATCCCTCTCCGGTACATCCGCCGTCCTCGATTGCTCCGCCTTCACCGCAGCCATCCCTTCCGACTTCAGCATTTACTAATAATAGCAATAGACTTCTCAACCATACTCTGATCCATCACTTCCCCAATGCACCCGCGCACACACGATCGAAACCTCTCTCACTCTTTTTCACCACATTAACCCATTTCAAAAAAAAAAAACCTAGCTCGATCGCAGCTAATCCCGCGTTTCACGTCGGCGACAAACCTTAAGCAAATCAAAACTCGAAAAAGGAATTTCCTTCAAAAATTAACATCGTTTTATTTAACAACTAAAACAGAGCTAAAATCGAAAAGACGATATAGAAACAATTTTAAAATTTTAAAAAAAGAAAAATCGAGTAAAACTAGGGGAAAATGGCAACTAGGTTGAAGCAAAGAGACAAAGGAGAGTAAAGGTAGAAATAAAGAAAAGGTCAAAAATCCTAAGATTCTCTTTGTACTTTTGTGTTTCTTTGTGCTTTAAAGGTCCGTTTGGTTCGAGGGATTCTTTTCGAGAAAATGAAGGAAAATGCGAAGGAAAAAAAACTGAAAAATGGAAGGCGGATCAGCTGAAAAGAGACATTAGTGGGGAAGAAGAGAGCTCAAGTAGAGTGAAAGGCAAAAAAAAAAGAAAAAAAAGGGAAAGAATCTGATGGAAAAGTTTGTTGAAAATGATTGTTTTGTTTGGATGTAGTACCGTTTAACTTGTTGACTTCTTTTTTTTTTAAAGTCAGGTCACCAATAGTCTTTCGCCACTTCATTTTTAACTCTATTAATAATAAATTAAATTTATAAAAATAGAATTTGAATGTCATTTAACATTTTTTTTCTTGTATTAAAATTTATGTTTTAATTTTTATTATAAAATTATTAAAAAATTCTAGTATCGTTCATGAATATTTTTATTATTGTTTAATAAATTTTAAAAAACTAAATGTTGAATATTGAATATTAAATTAAAAAATATATTCAATATACTATTTAATATTAAATACATAATATAATTAGAATCTTCGATAAATTCATATATTAAATGATGGACAAAATAAATTTATCTAGTAGTTTTCATTAGGAATTTATTAAATATATTGAAAATTTAAGCTTAAAATCAGTATAAAATTTTAAAAAAAATTTGTGAGTTGTGAAATATAGATTTTTAACCTTAGCAGACTTGGCATTGGGCCTCAAGGACTGGGCTGAATAAAAATATTTGTATTGGGGCTCCACCGCAATTTTCCAAAAACCGGGTCGGGGCGACCAACGTTTTTGACAATATGTTCCAATAACCCACCCCCAACTTGACCCGGAAAAAACAAATGCCCTTAAAGGTTAACATTTTATCTTTTATACCCTTTTTTTCTATTTTCATCATACCTTCTCTTTTATACTCTGCCCGTTTGCCGCCGCCGCCACTCAGCTCTCAAAGTCTCAAAGCTCTCCGCCGCCGCATCGAATCACTTGCACCGTTGTTCCTCCACTGCGCCGCCAATTTCAACGCCGTTTACCTAGTAAATTCCGGTTTTCTCTGTTTTACAGCTGAATTTTTTCCCTTTAATGTATAATTTTCTTATAAAAGAAATTATATTGAAACAGAAAGATGATGACGGAAGAAGGACAGCCATTGCCATATGTATCGGAGATAGTGTTGAAGAAAAGGAAAATAAGAGATGAGTTAGCTATTACGAGGAGGACCCAGTTGGAGTTGGGTAAATATGGAGCGAAGAAAAGCAAGAAGCAATCTGATGTTTCCGACATCAAAAGACCTGAACAATTCATTAAAGAGTTCAGAGACAAGGTAAATCATTGCTATATTTTTGAAGTCTCTTTAGCTTATCCATCATGTTTACTGTATTTTTTAAATGGGTTTTTACTGCTGATTGAATGTATTGTTGTCTTGAAAGCTTTGCTGCTTTCTTTAACTAGGGTAGGTTAAAGGGTGTATCTGTAAATGAATGAAACTACTTGAGTGGGGTTTGAATATCTTTAATACTTGATTCGAGCAACTCATGAGCCTAGAGATGTTTTCGAATTTTTGTTTTCTATATAATATGAATTCATGACATGTTTTCAACATTGTTTTGTGGTCGAACTCGAGTTTCAAGTTCCGTATTTGAGTAATGATAATCCTAATTAAGTCTTGTGTATGCTTGATCAACTTTTTGCATTTACACTCCTTTTAGTTGTACTTACTGCTAAGACCATCTTAAATCTACTTTTGGGGTTTAGGAATTGGACCTGATCAGAATGAAACAGAGGACAAAGAGACCAAAATCAATGATACCAAAACTGAGATCGAACTTACTTTTCATTATCCGTATACAAGGGTAGGTGATCTTTTTCATCTTGGTCTTGTTCAGTATCTCTGCTTCCAATATTTTCCAGCTCTGACTTTTTTTTATTGCCTTCGTTGCAGCAAAAACGATATGCATCCGAAAACTAGGAAGATCCTATATAATCTAGGGTTGAGGAAACTTTTCTGTGGTGTCTTTGTGAAGGCAACTGAGGGTGTGATAGAAATGCTGCAAAAGGTGGAGCCCTATGTTACGTATGGGTATGGAGGCAACTTTTTTTCCTTTCGAGTTTGTTTATTCTTTCTTCTGGTTAATATAAATTTTTGAGTCAAATAAGGTGAAAACTCGTATGTATGTTGATGATTTTCATCCTCTAGTGTATGCATATCATTGTTTTATCAATTCC
The DNA here is from genome assembly GCA_005610355.1 of Gossypioides kirkii. Taxonomy (NCBI): domain Eukaryota; kingdom Viridiplantae; phylum Streptophyta; class Magnoliopsida; order Malvales; family Malvaceae; genus Gossypioides; species Gossypioides kirkii. The sequence continues at coordinate 7,992,507 of CP032252.1, read as the reverse complement.
TGGTTTCATTTAAGTACCGATATCTTCATATAGAGCATATATAATCATTGCTTATAGCCTGGTTTCATTTAATTGCGGGCATTTCATGCAAATGATTCTTTAATTTATTTGGCATTTTGGAAACTATGGACTGTCATGCATGAAACAGGCTTTACTTCGGGAATTGTTAAGAGGTTTACAACTGTTGTAGGCATAGGGCCAAATCTTCATTAACTATAATCTTAAGCTACTTAATGAGGGTTATGCTCAATTTCCAGTGGCTCGCACTTTTGTTTCTTTAACTTAAATTTGCCATTTAAGCCATCAATTTATATTGCTAAGATTGTTTTATGCAGATATCCTAATCTTAAGAACACGAAGGAGCTGATTTACAAGAAGGGCTATGCAAGGATCGACAAGAAAGCAGTTCCTCTGACTGATAATAATATCATCGAACAGGTATCGTAATTGTCTTAACCGAATCTAAGGTAGAAGTTCCGACTTAACTTTTTATGGAAGTGTATAATGCTTGGTCTTTTTCAGACATTGGGAAAGCATGGAATCATATGCATAGAAGATATCGTGCACGAAATCGCTAATGTCGGTCCACATTTCAAGGAGGTTATTCATTTTATGGGACCCCTTATGCTGAGCAAGCCAGAAGATGGATTAATCAAAGGGAAGAAACAGCCATACAAAGAAGGCGGAGATGCCGGTAACCGTGAAGATGAAATCAATGACCTAATCAGTAAGATGAATTAGTTTGAACATCATAGTCCATGCAAGAAAATTTTGAATTGTTGGATGTGTCCAGAGTTCAATTGACAAAACAATTGTCTTTGGTTATCATTATAGTCAATGCTAGTTTACTATTTCTTGTTTGTTAAGGAAAAAAAACAAATCCCTTTGAATCTTCTTAATTGCTGTTTTTATATTTTGATTTATTAGCATATTGTTGTGCATTGTTAGAGCATTTTGAGTGATTTGGTTCCTGAGCAACTGAATGAAAGAGAAATAATTGGTTTAATTTGTTCATTTAGCCGCTGTAAAAAAAATATCAATTAATATCAAATAAAAATAAAACCGAGAAAAGCACCATGAGGCTGATATAGTAGGAGTCAAATGGTATTTTATCTCTTCTACTTGAAAAATGAGTAAAATATTGGATTAAAGAAAAAATTGATTTTTTTTTAAATTTCTTTTATTTGTACTTGTTAAAAATTAATTTGATTAACAGAATAATTAGATATCGACACTAATTTGTTATGTATATTTTATGTTGATGTGATAAATCTTTAACAAAAAAAATGGATGAAAATTTTAATAAAATGAACGGTTTGTTTATTAATATAATGTATTGGAAATAATTTGTTTATTTTTTTTAGTAGAAGAGAGCAAAATATAATTTGATTGGTTTTTATAGTACTTTTTTACCAACAAATCAGTTTATCATTAAGTTAAGAGTAAACTATATCTAATATCATTAAATTATTAATAAATTTATATTTTGATCACTTAATTTAAAAAAGTTTCAAAATAATCATTGATTTATTTGAAAGTTTTTATTTAAATTAATGGGTTGTTAAGTTATTATTATTTTTTAAAAAATTCAATTAACGAGCTTTAAATGATTATTTGACGATCAATATAGTGGATTAATAGTCATCAACAAGTAGAAAAATATATCTTATGTTTAAATTGATCTGACGATCAGTGTTAAAAATGGAAGAAAAAATTGTTTGAATTTTCATTCACAGAGCACTTAAAATTATTTCACATAAAAAAAAATAAATTGTAGAGGAAAAGAGAAAAAAATATTATTTAGATAATTGAATTCTAAGCAAAAATTTAAAGATTAAGTAGAAAAAGGAGCTTCTAGTTGCAATAACTACATTAGAATCCTGGTTTAGGAATTTGTTAAAATATGACCACACAAATGCATCTTCCAGATAAAGGTATGATCTGTTTTGGACATGAAATTAGGCTTCAAGTAATTAACAAACTGATAGCTTTTTAATGGAAAATTCAGATTTAATTTTTTTTTGATGAATTACAAGAACAAAAATCTAACTGCAATAAGATTAATACAACTTGAATTCAAATTACATTAACACCTCAACTATAAAACCAATACTAGTTCATCCATATTTAACTTTGATTATGGGGATGACACATCTGTAACTCTTTCTCTATTTTTGAGAAAAGAAAATCCAAAACCGAGGGTTTAGGATTTGATCAGTGAGGATAATCTAAACTAAAATATTATTATGTTAATAAGCCAACAAAATTGAGTTATGTTTTTCCTTATGATAATTTACATTGGAAATATGATTCTTGCTTTCAAATGAAACTAAAATCATATACACTGAATCTGTATAAGCATAGAGATGAAGGAAAAGAAAAGAAAATGACCAAAAAGGAGAGAGAATAAAAAGAAAATTTCCCGAGAAAGTTCCCAATCTCAAAAAACCAATAAAAAGATTAATTCAATTAATTCCCAGAGGTAATCAAACGAGTGGGTGTTGTTTTATGAGAGGGATCCATGTCTTTAGATCTTCCTTTCATCAGGTGAGGCCTGAGCTTGTTTACATCAGATAATTGAACTGGTTTCAAAAAGAACTCTTCAGCTCCATCTTCCAAACATCTGTTGATTCTTGATGGGATATTCTCAGAAGACATGATGACAACCGGTATGTCTTTGAAAGATGAAGACTTTTTGATCTTTTTCAAAAGATCATAGCCAGTCATCCCAGGCATACAATAATCAGTGATGATCAAATTCACCCCCAATCCCAAATCTTGATCTTCATCAGACGAAACAGATTCAGTGTTTGAATCCCTTTCTTCATCTTCATTATTATTCAATCCAAGAAACTCCAATGCTTTACTTCCAGAATCCACAGCCGTCACTGCAAACACATCTTCATAAGGACTTAAATTGCTAAAATACCATAAAAAAAAGAAAAGAGAGACCAACCTTGAAAAGAGGAAGTCTTGAGGAGCCTTTCAATGAGCTTCCTATCAATGAGACTATCATCAACAGCAAGAACATGAAACTGGGTGTCATCATGATCAATAGCCATACCCATGATTGTTGTTACGATTCAAAACAAAAACCCAGAAAAAAGAACAAGGAGGGAAATGGAAAAGATGAAGGGAAAGGAAGAGATGGGGTGAGCTAATAAAAGGGGAAGCCATCGATGGGAAATCTGACAGTTTGGAAAGGCAAATAAGATCGGGGGGAGATTTTCATACAGAATCTTGCGGATCTTCTAGGTTGATTTTTGAATTAGACAACAAGCAAAGATGGTGCTTTTGTTTTTCCCATTTTTTATTTTATTATTGCTTTTTTTTTTTTAAATAATAAAGATGGGGTGTTGACTCTTTTGATTAGCGGTTAACCCAAAGTTTAATCTATTTTAATTTTATGGCCTTTTCGAATGATGTAATGGGGCTACTGTTTCAGGCTTTTCCATGCATGTCTATTATTTTATATTTTTTTAAAAATTCTATATTTTGTGACTGTGTATTTATTATTATTATATATTGATATGACGGTGTGTAATAATCCAATATATTTTTTAAATACATTCAGAAAATTTTTAAGATGAGTTGAAATTAAATTATATATTTTTATAATAGTAAAAATATATATAAAAATATAATTTTATTATATTAATAATTTTTATTTTTATAATTTTTAAAAGATTAAATTAAATTTTTATCATTTTTAGGGAGGTAAAGTGTAATTTTACTATTATAAATTTAAAATTTTAAGAGGTCTAAATAAAAATTTTCTATTTTAAAGGAGGTCGAGCCCGTGTCATTCCCTGGATTCGCCATTGAATACAATAGAAATTGAGAAGAAATATTAAAAAAATATGAGAGAAAAAAAGATATTTTGCTAGTGGTTTAATTATGCCTTAGTCTTTATACTCTTTGGATTTTTTAAATTTAGTCCCTCTGCTTGTAATGCTAAGAATTTAGTCCAATTAGTAACACTATTAACTTATTTTTATTAAATTTGAATGGTAAAACAATGTTTAATTTTGGAACTTGATAATTTTTCTCAATTTTTGTTAATGTGATGATGTGACGTTCAAATGTTGTGTCACATCAACACTTACAATTTATAATTTTTATAAAAAGTTAGTTGATAGTGTGTCACAATTTTAAAGTGTCATGTTATCACAATAATCGAAATTAAGAAAGAGTTATCACGTTTCAGGATTAATATGGATCAAAAAATTTTAGGGACTAAGTTGAAAAGTTATCAAATACGATGATTAAATGTTGTTTTATCATCCATTTATTTTTGGATGAATATAATCAGATGCAGAAATTAATTATGAGATATATTTTGTTAATATTAAAAAGGAAACTACATATTATTCATTTATTTTTTGAATAAATATTCATTTTATTATTGAATGACCAGATTATGGACTTTATTGAAAATTATTAAAAACAAATAAAAAAAGATTTTAATGAATATATTATTTGATTGGATGATATATTTTAAATACATCAATCATAAATTCAATTGAAATATATACAATAGGATTCTTTTACTAAACTACATGTGAAGATTCCAAATATTTTATAAAAAGGAAATGAGATATTAGCAATGTACATACATTTTGACTTTTTAATTTTTTAATTTTTGAAAATAAAATCAAACATTAAAAAATGTTTATATTACAAATATAATTGAATTCATCTCTAAATAAATTTAAAAAAACATATATCTTAATTGCGTAAAAGAGAATTAAACATTTTTAAGTTAGTTTTTAGTAAAGATGATTAAGAGACCTACTCCAACATTTACGATAAAATTTTAGAGTCAGTATGATTATCTTGACTATAACAAGCCATGTGATAAGGAATTTAAATTAGAGTTGAAGTCAATGTTTTAAAATTTTGCTCCATTGTTGGTTTAAGAATAATTAGATAAATAATTAAATTTTAAAAAAATTATAAATTGTTTTAACCAATTCATTCATCAATTCTTTTGTCTTAATTTTTTGGATTTTTTTTCCAATTCCCAGCAATTTAATTTAATTTGATTAATTATATTAATCGATTTTCGATTTAATTGGTTAAAACAATTAATCTAATCTAATTCTAATAATATGCCTAGAAGCATCCACAAGTTGGGTGATGAGTTTTACTTTTGATTGAAATTAGGGTTGGGTAATGATTTTATTTTCCTCAAGTAAGATTGACTTGAATTTCATCTCTAAAAAAATTATAAAATTATATTTTTATTATCGTAAAGATTATAATTTAATTTTAACCATTCTTAAGAATTGATAGGAGCTTCAGCCCCGTAAAATAATTTTTTTATTTAGACCATTAATTAAAATATTTGGACATTACCGTTAAACTCAAGTTAGTGAAGACAATAATTTAATTAAATTTAACTATTTTATGAGTCAAACACGTGCCAACATAAATAGAGGGTCAAATTTGTTTTTGTTTGATTTTTGACGGAATGGTTTGCTTGTTTTCAGTGGAGAAATTGTGGGCCAATTGTATTGAAATTTGGTAGGAAACTTCCATTCAAATTTATTATGTTTCACATTTTAGGGTTTCTCATTTTTGTGCAAAATTTCCAATCCCTGTTTTTTTATACGATTTATGTAAAATTTTAATTAAGTATAAAAAAATAATTTTGTAATTTGTTAATATAAAAATATATATTAAATTAAATTGTCCATGTTTAAAAAAATAAAAATAATTTAATTGAAAAATAGCATTTTTAATTTAATTTTTAAATTGGACAACGTGTCCATTTAACAAATATGGACAACTTTGATAATAATTGAAGCCAAATTATTGAATTGAGTTTAGCTTGTACAACCATGATGACCTTTGAATGTGAACCTAATTTGAAATAAAAAATATTCAAAGTTTCAAACTTTTTATTCTATTTATTTTTCATTTTCAATTTTTTATTCATTAATATTCAATTAAAAATTAAAAAGTTAGTTCTAAAATTATTTTAACGATTATTAAATTAAAATGTAAATTACATCACACACATAATGTATTTTTCAATTAATATATATAACTTTACTTTTTAAAAAACTTACATAAATGATAATTATATAAAAAAAATTCCCATCTTTTACTTTTTGTTTATATTTTTTAAAACAGATATTAATGTAAATACATGTCGAAGGATTTAACTTTAAATTTAATCCAATTTAATATATTATGAGTTTACATACACAAAAACGTTTAGAAATGAAATCTTTTGGGATCACTAAAATCCCAAAAAATTATGAAATATTTATATATCAGTTAAATTCATTTTTTTATTCTGAAAATTTTCAAAGAATCGATCTGAATATTTTAAATAAAAAAAAAGTGATTTGCAGATGTAACAATGATTTTCTTGCTTTTTTTCAAAGATGAAAATGAAATCAAATATTCTTTACGGAGGAAATAAATAAAAAGATTTCAAATTAAAGAATTTTATGAATCGATTTATATGTGTATGAAAATTTTCTGCATTTTCCTATTGAATTTACAATTATTAAGATTTTCTACTTTTATATTTCAGTATTACTAATATACTCTTTTTAGATATAGAAACTAATTTATTCCAAATAAAAAAATTTAATGACATATAATTGTAATGATATGTCAAATAAATTAGGTATATGAGTAGAATTTTATGTTTAATATCTAATTTAATCTATAGATAGGGTTGAAATTATAATAATTTCTATACAATCAATCATTACATGCAATGAACTGAATAAATAATTTTAAGGTGAATACAAAGGATAGGCATTGAGCTTCCCCAAAATGAAAAAACACTTTTTAGTTTGAATTAAGAAATTTATATATAATAAAAATTAATATATAATAAAATTACATTTTAATATCTCAAAATTTTATAATTCAATTCTTGTTTCTTAAAAAAATATGGATTTGCCTTAAACTATTCAACAACTAACCAAAACAAATTTGAAAAAAAATCATAACATAAAGTGATGCTCAATGGCGTAGGGGCCTGACAGGGGCCCAGTCCCAGTCCCGATCCCGGTTTCGGAAAATTTTCTATTTAGATTTTTTAAAATATTTAAAATTTTAAATTGGTGAGGGTAAAATTACACTTTGACTCTTCTAAAATTAATAAAATTTTGATTTAATATTTTAAAAATTATAAAATATAAGTTATTCAAATGATGAAATTGTATTTTTACTATTGTAAAAATTATAATTTAATTTCAATCCCTTAAAAATATTTTCGAACTTCGCGCCTAGTGATGCTCGAATCTATAATTTCAAAAATCCAAAAGTTTCAACCTTATCATTAAAGGCTTAAACAACAAAATGGTAACTAAACTATACTAGTTTTCCCAAATTGGTACCTAAACTTTTTTTTGGTCAGAACTGGTACCTAAACTATTAAACTGTTACTCATTTTACCCCAATTGTTAGTTCCGTTAGAAAAAAATTTTCAGCCAATCACAACTTGTCACGTAGATCTCTATTTATTTTACCAGATTTTCTTACATTTTCTCATCAACCAAACATCCAAAAAGCTCCCACCATTTTATCATTTTCAAACTTCAATTGTTACTGCCATCTTCAAGCTTTTAATATTTTTTTCTTCACTCAATTATTTCCTTACATTTAAACGGAATGGATTTAAAAAGACTCAATTTAGAAAGAAGCTGAAAATTTGTTGAATTTCGAGACTTTGTATCTTATTTGAGAGGAGAAAATTTAAAACCAAAGCATAAATCTCAGAGTACAAAGTGCTAAACTTACAAAATACAGCACCTAGTTCTTTGGGGTTTTATCTACCAAACACTTCATCAGCACATCCATAACAGAACCAAAATCCGTCTTCACTTATATCGGTGGGTTAGCAAATTGGCTCATCAATATATTCATTTGGTCCCTTATCAATACTGATTTACACTGGTGTAAGTAAATTCTTTTTCCCTCAACTCTCTTGTTGAGCGCATCAAGTAAGCAAGTTTGAACGGAAAACAACTAACTTACACTGGTTTATATATGTATTGATACCAAATGTTTAGATTAAATCGAGAAATTATTATATATTAAAAATTTAATTGTGGAAGTTGGTTAAAAAATTACAGAATTTATGAAGCTTCGGTATTATTGCGCTTTAGCAAATAATATTGAAAAGAAAAAGTTCAACTGGTTTCGTCATTAAAGCAATCAATGCAACTCTAGCTTGAAGATACAACGTCTCGAAATTCAACAAATTTCCCGTTTCTTTCCAAATTGAGTCTTTTTAAATCCATTCCATTTAAATGTAAGGAAAGAATTGAGTGAAGAAAAAAAAGATTAAAAGCTTGAAGATGATAGTAATAGTTGAAGCTTGAAAATGATAAAATGGTAGGAGTTTTTTAGGTATTTGATTGATGAGAAAATGTAAGAAAATTTGGTAAAAATTGCTTGATGAGAAGAAAATATAAGAAAATGGGTAAAATAAATAGAGATCTATGTGACAAGTTATGATTGGCTGAATTTTTTTTTCTAACAGAACTAACAGTTGGAGTAAAATGGATAACGGTTTAATAGTTAGGTACCAATTCTGACAAAAAAAAATTTAGGTACCAATTTAAAAAAAACTAATATAATTTAAGTACCATTTTATTGTTTAAACCATCATTAAACCAAAATTTCAATGACAATTATGTTCAACCTTTATTACTATTTGAAACTTGATATATATACACACGAATAAGGATCATAAACTTAATATTATAAAACTAAGCTTTTCTATCTTTGTAGAAAATTGATATTTTAACATAATAATATTTGGATTTAATAACATAATTGAAATTTTGAATAATTTAATACATATTATCTATAACATATATAAAACCAATATGCATTGAGGGCACTGTAGATGTTTATCCCTTAATGTTTGACAGCTAATTTTTTTTCTCTCTTTTATGATTTGGCATGTGGGATAAAGAGGGCAGGAAGGCAAGCCTAGAGAAAAGGATAATCTCATATTTAGTCTCTGTATTTTATTATATCTTCTAATATGGTATATCTTCAATATTACAATGATTGTGTCTGTTCTAAGTTTTTTATACAAATATATTATAATTTAATGGAATTTGGGTCAATTTTCAATTAACAAAAGAGTTTTATAAATTTTACTGCTACTTCAATTGTTTCTTAAAAAGGATAGTGGTTTATCCAATTTCCAATACCATCCTCATTAGGAAAATTTTCTCGAATCAAATGAAATAATTACATGTGAAACATAATAAAATAAATAAATAATTCATGAAGTTAAAAAGTAATTTTTGATTTAAAAAAAATAAACATAATTATTTTAAAAAAGGTTTTCAAAATGAATGCACACATTTAATATTTTCGATTTGATTTATTAGTTATCTTTTTGAAACCCTCAATAAATAAATGTATGCATTCATTTTGAAACTTTTTTTTAATTATTTTATTGGGTTACTTAAGTAATAAATTACACTTTATTAAAAGTATTCTTCATCATCCCCGTTAATTTTTTCTAACGGCACTTTCATCTAATCTATTAGAAAAAGCAGTTTGAATAAAAAATAAAAGTTGATGGCAAAAAAGGATTAAAAAATACAATTAAGACTATTTTGACAAATACATGTAAATGTTAGTGGCCAAATTTATGATTAAGCCATAAAAATAATTAAATTTGCAAGAGATTACCGACTTCAAATTGGGTAAGACAACTAACTTGATTTGGGTGCAAGTGTTGCATATCAAATTTGAGACTTCCATTCGACTAGAGCAAAATAAAACTATAAGAAAAATGGAAGAAAAAAAAGTACAATTGATCCTTTCTAAATATTAGAACTTTTTGCCTACAACAAAAATGAATTTGATAAATAGTGTAAACTTATAATTTAATAATAAATTTTCAAAATATTTATAAATATTTGTGAATTTAAATTTTACATTTTCACATTTATCATATCAAATCAATAATTATAATTTTTTAAAACCAAATAGTCATATTGAATATTAACTAATTTATACATAATATACCCATTTCATTATTTAATAATTGGATTGATAATTTAACTGGTCCGAAAATTAATTTTTTCGGTTCAATTATTTTGATAATCAATTCAATAATAATTAAAATAATTAATAATTTTTTTATAAAATCAATTTGGTTGGTTCAATTGATAATTTTTATTTCGATATTTGATCTTTTACCAATTCTAAATAGTGCAATCAAAGGTCAATTCAGTGCGTATATATAGATCGATATATCAACCGATTTCTATTTCGATCAACCAATCTGATTCAAACAACACTACATTTCATTTTCAAATTTGATATTATATTTGTTTTATTTGATAACATATACAATTTCTCTTTTTGTTTTTGTCTAAAACAAATTCCAACTTAATTTATAATAAGACATAGAATGTTGCTTTCGGGAACCAAATAGATCAAGTTGGCTGTATAAAAAGAAAACAATATTAGTGGTGGTCCAAAACATGTCTAGTTATAATCATATGCCACTTTCTTTAATGAAATGATCAAATGTCACTTAGATAAATATGAATATTGAAAATTTAATGATATTATAAGCATAAAGTTTCCAAATCTAAGCTTAGTAGTGTGTATGCTACTTTTTTTTAGCTGAGTTGAGTGTCGCGACATTGAAAGTAGTTTATTTCATTGAAGATTTTAGAGTTGGTGTTGCGACATCCAAATTTGGTGTTGTAACATTAGAGACAATCCACTGAATCTATGACTTGTTTCGAAATCTTACACACTTAATTGACACGTTAATATTTTCTTAGACCCGAATTAGCCTGAAAATTTATAAAAACACTTAAAATTGCTCTTTTTATTATCCGAGTATTAAAATGGAAAACTAATGAAAACGAGATCCTTAAGTATGAAAAAGGAGCTCCCAGTGGTTACTGCCCCCAGAGAAACGAACATATAGGGTCGAGTTAAGGTCATTGATACATAATAAGTGGAGAAAACCCGGCAAGCCTCCTTCAAAATAGAGAAACCATGTTCACTGACAGTACTGCTGAATATCATATTTACAAGATCAGAAGACACCCATGTAACGCTGTGAATTGAGCATGTCCAAGAAATTATCAATTCCTATAACTGAAATATCAAGGGGGAACTAAGCTCTTGTGTTCTCAAAACATTAGACCTCCATAACCACAAAAACCACCAACCTTCTTTCAAAGGACAGTTTAAAACTCAAAAACACTTCTCACTTCAGCATCTTTCCTAGTAAACTACCTAAAACTCAACGTCTCCTTGCAAGAGAATTATAGTGCATTTTCAACAAATCATCAAGTGAGACCAGGGACCAGCCATTATCCTTTCGGGCAAAAACTGTCTGGTTAAGTGAATCAATTATTACACTTATGTTACCCAACCCATATATCTGTTGACCATTATGCATCCTTCCAGGCTTGGGCTTGAATAATAACTCATGTTGCTGTGCATAGGGCTCAACTACCTCCTTCAAACTCATCTCAGGAACTCCATCCTTCTGGGCTGCAGCTGCCTGTTGTGCATGTGCGGCTGCTCTCTGCTGAGCCTCAAACTGCCTCTGCTCACGCACCTTAAGATATGTGACATTCTCTCTCAAACCAGGCTGCACTACTGGTACATGGTCAGCAGCCTGAACCATCATCTCAAGACCACAGTTAAGTTGATTGCGGATGCTTTCATTAGCCAAAAGCTCCTGTGGCAGAAGTCCCTTCCAATCCATGTACCAATTTTTTATCTCCTCAAAGTTGGGTTTTGAACAGAACCGATGATACAAAACCTGCAGCCACTTTACAAAGAAAAATTTCTCCATCAAATCAACCATGAGATGAATGGGAATTGCAGAGGCCCAAGACATAACCCAATAAAACTGATCAAGCTTCTGATCTACAGGGTTTATTTGGAACTCCTGCAGAGCAATCTGCAACTTGGGGACTATATGTCTCTCGGCAGAAAGATCTGGAGTACGTCTCTTAGCATGTCTTAACTAAGGCGAAGGCATGGAAAAATGAAGTGGAGATCCTTCTAAAGGAAGTGCAGGAAGCACACTGCACAACTTGGTTATAATGAGTGGACACCTGTGGCCATTGGCCAACGACCCCTTAGCCCCCCACATCACCACCATTATGTACCCAACTGACTTCAAACTTCCAAAGGCAAGGTTTGATGGAAGGAAGGACCTTACGAACCACCTTTCATAGTTTAAAAGCTACATGGACACTTGGGTGCCTCGGATGAACTGAAGTGTAAGGTATTTCCGCTAACGGTCTAAGACAATGCAAAAAATTGGTATAATTCCTTGAAACAAGGGTCGATAAACAACTTTGATGAGTTAGTTAAAATTTTCGTGGGTCATTTCCTAGCTAACAAAGCAACTTTGAAATCAAATCAAAGCTTATTGGTAGTGAGGCAATAGCCTGGGGAACCCCTCACAAAGTTTACTCGGAGATTCGGTCAAGCAACACTAGAAATAAATGACCTCACAGATGATTGAGCTATCTTAGCATTCATTGTGGATTGGATCATCAGCTTTTGAAATATGCCTTGACAATGGACATGTCGAAACAATTATTTTAGTTGTATGATATGGCTAGTAAATGTGTTGAAATGGATGAGATAAACAGTGTCGTGAGTTTAGGGTACAACTCCAACTCATCATCTAGAGAGTATAATCGAGGTTGGAAGAAGAAGCAAAATAAAAATAGAGACAAAATTCATAAAGGATTATGAGTAGGAAGAAGGGAACAATTATCTCCCAAGCCTTGGAAATGGCAACATAATATCTTAGCAGAGTCACTTCATCTCTTTGACGGCATTAATATCAGAAGCCTGATCAAAACCACCACAAAACCTTAGACAATTACCCCGACAGCCACTTGTTGGATATGGTGTCCTAAATGCAGTATTTAAGTTTAAATACAGTTGTAATTTTTTGAATAAATTGGTTAATAAAATGATTCATGAATTACATTATACTTGTTGGATATGAAAATAAATGTTACTCACTGGTTGTTTAATATTTTAATACATTAATACTAAATTTTTCAATACATGTTTTGGTGTGTTCTATGTTCGCTTTATATCTTATATTTAGGGTTCGTAGTTATTTTTTTCAATAATATCATCTTTAAAATTCGACATTGATTATTAATTATTCAACAAAAATTCCGAAAAGCATGCCTTCGGAAAACTATAGGCCTAAGCAAAATGAGCCTTTTCTTTTTCTGGGGCAAACAACATAGACCTTTGCAGTGGGTTCATATATCAAATAAAATTGAGTGCAAATTATATATTAAGAAAAATAAATAAGTAAATGTCACTAACCAACCAAATAGTAATCTTTCCTATAAAAAATATTACATAAATAAAGATATATAGAAGCTTTGTAAGTGAAGTGAAAGTGACCTAATTAAAGTATTATTAGCTACAAACAAAGAAAAAAAAGCACAAATGAAGCAATCATATTGATCTATAGCCTCCAACTCAAGGGAAGTCTCCACTTCTTATGCCAATGTATTGACACTCTTGGCCATGGTGATTGAGATCCAGAACTATTCGATTCAAGAGACCAGCCGCCGATCGTTAAAGGCAGCCATACATACCTCGAATCATTTAATTCAGCCGGGTTCCACCGATCTGCCACAAAAATATATGAACCTGGAAGGCCTGGCAGAGGAAGCACAAATGTACTCTGTGACAAAAATGTTGTAAGTCGAAACATTTCCTTCCCTCCGATGCACGGGTCACCAATCGTCTCCCACGGTCCCATGAGCGACTCGGCTGCATCTACCTTTGCTTCATTCGGTGCCCATCCAGTGCAAGCCGATGTTATCATGTAGTACGTCCCCTGGTACTTGAAAACAGCAGGGGCTTCCCGGCGTTGTCCAACTAGAATCCTTCGCATATTAGGTTGCACGTCTAGATAATCGTTGGTTAACGGTCCAATGTGAAGTTCTGTATTCATTTTAGATGAATAAATGATATATGCTACACCATTGTCGTCCTTGAAGATGGTCATGTCCCTGCTGTCAAATCCATGAGGCCTTCGGCTACCGAGATACTGAAAAGGACCTGCTGGGTGATCGCTGATAGCAATGCCAACAGCAGCTTTCCTGTAGTGGATATCGTCAACATGCATCCACATTACATACTTTCCTGTCTTGTCATTGTAAATGACTTTTGGGCGTTCCAACATGTTGGATTTGTGGGTTTCATTATTTATCTGTTCTGCAGACAACACAATACCTTGGTTTTGCCATTTCCATAAGTCCTTGGAAGAATAGCAACCAACTCCTATAACACCCACCTGCAGATCACAATAAAATATTCAATATAGGATCTAATATGCAATGAAATATCTGTCTTGTATTAAACTTACTTGTCTGTATTCTCCATACCAATAGTATGTATGGGATGTTTCATCATACAACACACCACCTCCATGAGCTTGAATGGGATTCTCTTGAGTGTCCAACCAAATGTGGCCTGGCCGGTAGTAGTGGCTACCATTTGCGGGATGTATAGCACTTCTGATATCTGGAAAGAACAAATGCCGAAGCGGGGAATTCTCATCCAGAAATTCATCGATCAAAGGTTTAATAGCAGCCTGTGGGGAATGCTTGTGTCTCAGAGGAGGAGGGGCCGAGGGCTGGAGAACATGAATATTTCTATGGCTAGCAACACAGTAGAGTTGGAGCATAAGCAGTAACCCCACCATAGCAAACCTTGACCATCTATACCCTGCATTGCATTTATAAATGAATAAATTGCATTAAGTTACCACCTTTTCTGCACGCACGAAACACCAGTTATCAGAAAACAAAAATAAAATGTACACAAACAACATATTTAATTTAAGTATCAATCAACTATGAACGCACACAAGCCTGAAGAGAGGGTTGCAGAAGCTCTACCTGCTGGGGTTTGTGGGCCGTCGGCCATAACGATGGCTGGAAAAGAAAATAGAAAAGGCAAAGACAAAAGGGTTGTTTGTTAGAGCAACCAAAGGCGGTGAACCGAATAAACAAGAGAAAGGATTGATGCTTGTGATTATATAATAATATAGAAATGTCTTGCCGCATTCATTGATATGGCCGAGACTTTATACTTGGCAAATGGAAAAGGAAAAGGTAATGCAGTCGCTGCTTCATTTAAAACTCTTTAATTTATTTTTATCAAATTAAATATTCACTAATTCAAAAGCAAATTACATTAGATCTATCATGGATAAATATTACATTTAGACATTAACTTTGGGTTACTGTGTAATTTAATTTGAATTTTGATTTCATGTAATTGTACAAATAAAACTTGAATTGTGTTTATATGTATACATAAATTTTTTATTTTGATTCAATTTATACCTTTAAAGAAATGAACACAATCATTTATTTTATTTTTATATTGAATTAATATAATTATTTGTGTATGCAATATATCAACGTAAAATAATACTAAGTCAAAAATGTTGTTAGTGATTTGTGTAAATTGAATCAAATAAAAAATTCATGTACAAAAACATAAAAAATCAAAGTTCGCGTATATGATTACACATTGGATCAAAATTCATATATAATTTTAATATTTATCCCGAACTATAACTCATATGGAAATTTCATTTGAATAATGTTTCTTCTCTCTTTTTTTAGTGGATGAACATTGGTGGTGAGTGGATAGATTTTGATCATATTTTTTTTTTATACAATGCTTAAAATTATCCATAGTCCATCCTCAAACTATAAATAGGAGGATTATGCGTTTCAGCGCCCTCATACCCGCATCCTCTCGTATTGACAATAATACTTATACCAACCGAAATAAGACTCAATCGACAATTTAAATGAACCTTTTAAGTAGGCTTTTACATTGGTAATTTGGAGGAAATTAATATGGAAATGGTGGAACCTAATTCAAGAAGCGAAATTGTTGGGACATTTGTTTTGCATGATTCCTAACTTTGGTATTTAGTGTGTTGGAATGTATGATTAGACATCTTCCTGTAAATGTTCCTTAAATTCCCCATAACTCTAACTGAAACATTATCATAATAATAATGAGAATTTAGTAAACTTCAACTAATTCAACTTCAATTCATTTATTCTATTAAACTACTCAACATATCACCACATTCATGGTTTAAATTTTAGATTATGAACAAAATATAATATTCAAATTTTAAATTTATTAAATAGAATTTATTTTTGAGAATGAATGGTTGAATGTATGGATTATTTGGATTAAAATGTATTTTTTTATAATTAGAGATGGGGAATAAAACTGTTTGAGATTGAATGCAAGCTACAACATTTATGATTTATTATTCAAGCATTTCTGTTTTCTTAATTAATATATTGAGCTTGTTGGGGATCAACTTGTACAAACAATGAGCAAATAAAAGTGAAGAAGAACGAATATACATATTTTACGTGAAAAACCCTCAAGGAGGGAAAAACTACGGGCAAAGGAGGTATCAACTTTTCACTAAATGAGTAAATAAACAAGAGTACAATATGGAGAAAATAAACCTAAATGTACTAAATGTACAATCTCAAACCCCAAAAATAAAGTCCTAACTCGAGAACAAAATTCTCTCCATAGTTACCACGAAAACTCACACCAAAACTCATATGTGACTAGGTTTTATCACCTTCAAAAAAAGCCCTTGCTGATTGGTATGTTTAAATCAAGATTACAAAGGCCCTTTAAATAGGCTCAATACTAAAGGCTAAAATGACTAAAATAACTCTAAAGTAATCAGAGTTCAACTGGAAAAAATGGTCTTACTTGAAATCTAAAACGTGGTACATAATTTGAAGAAATTGTTGTGATGTCCCATGCAAGCTCATCGTGATTTTGCCACCTCGTTTGTTTGGGGTTTCGTCGCATTGTCACGACGTCACTTGTCTTCATGCCGTGACATCGTCTCTGTTTTACCTCTTCTTCGGTACACCGTTGAACATTTTCCTAGGTGCTTGCAAAACGTCTGATAAATACGAAATACACCCCACAAAACTAAATTAGATAAAACATATTACAAAATCAAATTAAAATATATTAAGCTAAACTAGTTACAACAATAAATTAATAAATATTATCTTAATAAAATTTTCATTTTATTGTTTTAGGAATATGCAAGGAGATATATTTATATTCATTATACATTACCAAATTAAAGTAAGAAATAGGAAATGGAGGAGCTTAACTAAACAGCAACAATTATAAGATTTCATTCTTTAGGTTGTACTTGTGTTCCTACTTTGTTTAACTATACCAACTTAATTAAAAAAAAAAACTATTCCAACTAATTACTAAAATGAAATCCATAATTTTGTAAAAAAAAATTAAAAAAAAAACTCCATGGATTAACGTCTTTAAAATGGTAAATTTCTTTTGTGGTCCCTTAAAAAGAATTTGAAATGATAAATTAATATAACGATAAAATTATACTTTTAATTTCCAAGATGGTAATATTTCACTCTAATCCTTTTAAACATTTTGGAATATTAAATTAATGCAATAATAAAATTATATTTTAACCCTTAAAAAATTATAATTTAATCTTAGCCCCTAATATAAATTCCTGGCTTCATGCTTGAAGAACTCCAAAAAATAGTTAAAACCATTTTATATAATATAAAAAAAAAAAGCTAAAGAGGAGGGTTTTAAAAAAATTGTTTGAATAACATTTTTGTGAACATGGACGTACCATCTTCTAAAGAAAACAAAGGAATTTTAATAATGGAAATAATTTTTTGTGATTTTCATTGTAATGTAAAAATATTTAAAATTGTCGAAAAATTCTATATTCCTCAAGATGCTAAACGAAAACCAAAAACTAATCATTTTAATAGAGAAAAGCCAAAACAAATATTTCTTATAAAAAATAAAAATCAAATTAAATAAATGTATAAATATTAAAAATTAAATTTATTATTATTCATTAAATATAAACTTCAATTTTACAACGTTACTCATTTTAAGTTGAAAGATTAAAATGTAAATTAAAGTATAATACAATAATTTCTAAGATACCTTTATTTATTTTATTTAATAGATAATGGTGGATCGACCCGTTGAAGGGTCAAGCCCAAATCATCATGCCTACAAGGGTTTTATAATTCAGTCTAATCCAGCCCAAAAACAAAACTTATTTAATAATTAGAAGTACTTAAACTAGTATGATTCGCTTCATGCTTGATATTGGGTTAAATATTTATTTTTGTTAATCATAGATAAAAATTTCAAAGTTGCACAATGCTTTAAATTCTTGTATTATTTATATATTTGAAATTTAGTTTTCATAATTTTATTTTTAAGAAGAGTAAATTACACCAACTGTTAATCAATTTTGATGTAGCTGACAAAACAATCATTTTAATTTCAATTCAGTCATTCAACTTTCAAAAAAATAACAAATCAGTCACTAATGTTATCGAAAAGTGACAAATCAGTTACCCATTAACATTTTCCGTTACAGGCCTAACGGGACAGGTGACGTGACCAGTTAAATTGCCATGTTGGACGAGGCAAAGTTTCAATTCAACCAATCATTAACATTTATCGTTATAGGCCTAAGGAAACAGGTGACATGACCAATAATTTTTTTTTTTTATATATCAACAAAAGTTTATCCAATTGGACGAGTTTTCATGCTCTCTATTCAAAATCGACCTATTTCCCTAAATCTTAAAAAAAAAAATTTATTTAACCAATTAAATAAATGACATATATGCACAACTTAAACTTTTATTACCTAGAAGAATACATTTTTAATTTATTCAGAATTCAAAGTATGATTTATATGAATAAAATAAAATATAATAATAGATTAAAACAAATATAAATAAAAAATTATGTAAATTTATAGAATTAAATTATTGTATATCAATGTCAGTGAATCTATCCATATGACACCTAACTAGATTTGGGTACTATTGTTATTTTGAGAGTTCTATTTTATTGATACAAAGTTCTTATAATCACTATCTTAAGATATTCTAAAACCCTTAATATTAAAATTGTACTTGTTTTATTTGATTATAATAAGACATAAAATGTTTCTTTCGAGGAGCAAATATATCAAGTTGATAATTAATGTATATGGTGGTCCAAATGTAAGGCTCCTTATAATTAATTCCAAAAAGAATAATATTTTATTTTAGATTAGTGTGTTCTTTGATAAATTATTAAATATTTTAAAATTGCAATATTTAATATTTTAAATGTGTGATAATATTTTAATTTTTTACTTAATATAAATTTTCAACAAAAAAAAGTTATAAGATAAGTAGTTAGGTAACTACGAGAAGGGATTGTATGAAATTGTGATCCCATATCATCTTTATCTCTTTTTGATGAGAGAACGATAAATCATATTCTTTTTACCTTGATTCTAACTTTTTATTTCAAAAAATCACACTAACAAATTGAAAAAAAATAGCAATGTTTAAATTTTTTGAAAAATAAAATAAAAAATTCAAATTTATAAGGAGTAAATAGAGGGATTAAATATTTTATTTAGCCTTGCTTGAATCTAGAAGGGATGAATTTGAAAATGGAAACAAGATATTTGGATTGAAAGTAAATTAGTTTGTGGATGAATGATTTTATATGGTTGATAAGGTAGGCTCCTATAAGTTCTCCAAGCCACATACACACACAGATCTGTTATTGGCAGAAAATGATTAATGATTGCACATGTCACGTCCTTTTCTTCTGATTTCTCTTCCACTTATATGTTTTTTTTTTTAATTACGTGCCTCCACACAGTCCAAATAACAAGCATTGTGACCTAAAACTCCAAGGAATCTCACCATAGAATCCAACCACTTATTCAAACTTACATAGCCTTCACGTCTCGGCTTGTACATGAAGCATGAGATCCCCCATACAACCCAGTTGAATGGGCAGAAAAAAAAGCACGTGCTTGACTCTCTTTTTTTTTTTTTTTAAATCTCATTGCAAGATTTTCACGAGAATCAACAGCATTATCACACACTCTCTAAATGAAGTTGTTGAATTTAGGAGTTGTTTCAAGCTTCCAAAGACTATCCATATCAACATCTTTGAGTTAATCAGGATTAAACTCAAATTATAAAATAAACAAAGACATTTATAATTATATAAAAAAAGTTGAGACTGCAATTTCATGTGATTTGATGATTAAAGATATTCATCATATCAAGTGTGATTTAAGTTCGAGTCACACTAATCTCATTTATTGTTGGAGATTTTTTCTATTATTATAATTCACCAAAAAAAATTTATTTCACTTGTATTTTAATTTATTTTTTATTTTAATATTTTACATATTTCATATTTAATGTGTTATATTAATTAATTTTAAATTATATATTTAATTAATTATTATATTATTTTTAAAATATAAATTTATATTTTAAATACGTAATTTTTATATCCATGATTTCAACAGTATAATAATAATAATATTATTATTATTATTATTATGTTTTTATTATGTTTTTGTTAAAATCTTTAAAAATTGTCAGTTATATTAAACTCAGATTATTTCGGAACCAAGCCTAAGTCATAATAAAAAAGTTTCTTCCAACATTTATTTATTTTTCTTTCACAGAACTCAAAAATTTAAACAAATCCCTTCTTTAGGAGGAGACGCCATCGTCACTTATCAAACTTATCTTTCTTTGGGAAAAAGAAATATTTAATAAACATAAAAACATAAAAAAAAAACAAATAAATTTGAAGACCAGGAGAGGAAAAGGGAGGCTGAAGATTCCCATTCAGAGGCTTTCTCCAGGCCAAAACAGAGCTCATTATCAGCAGCCATGGGAATCATAAAGATAGCCGTTGGAGACGCCTTGTTAACCTCGATGTGGGTATTTTCCATGCCGCTCTTAAAGATTTTCACCGCCAAAATCGTTGGTTTCCTCGGCGCCCAAACGTTGCCTTTGGCGACTCTCATGGTCTCGACGGTCCTAGTCAGTATTTTAGTCATGATTTTCAGCTTTATCGGCAACGTTTTCGGCGGCGCAAGCTTCAATCCCGCCGCTTCCATGACTTTCCACGTTGCGGGTCTCAAGAAAAACGACTCCATCCTCTCCATGGCCGTCAGATTCCCAGCTCAAGCCGCCGGTGGAGTCGCAGGCGTCAAGGCAGCTCTGGGTTTGATTCCTGCGGAATACAGCAACACCCTGACCGGGCCTTCCCTGAACGTGGATTTACACACCGGAGCCGTGGCGGAAGGACTGTTTACATTCGGACGAAGCCTTGCACTGCTGCTGATAATGTTTAAGGGTCCAAAGAACGGATGGATTAAGCAATGGTTGGTGTCTTTAGCGACGGCGATTTTGGTTCTAACGGGCTCCAAATTCACGGGAGCTCCCATGAATCCTGCAAGTGCATTTGGATGGGCATATGTTAATAATCGGCATAATTCATGGGAACTTTATTATGTTTACTGGATTGGTGCTTTGTTTGGGGCAACTTTGGGTGCTTGGGTTTTCAGATTCATGGTTTCTTTGCCACTTCCACCACCAACCAAGCAGAAAAAAGCTTGATTTTTAGGTAAATGATTCACTAGTTTTATTAATAATAAAAAACCTTCCTTTCTTTTTCCTGGCATCTGTCATTTATCTTGGTTGAGTGATGTTGGGATTATCTTTTTCTGTAAATTATTTATGATTTATTTCAATCTTAACTAGTTTACTTAAATTAAATAGGATGGTTCAATTAATAAATATACCTTATATAAAATTATTTTTATTTTAGGCTAGTTTAGGTGAGTTTTTGTTGTTTAATACTTTTTGGTGAATTAAAATAAAAAGATAAAGTCGTAATAACAATGTGACTAACACGATTTGAAATCAGATTATATTTGAAACGGTGAGCATCTTAACAATCAAGTCATCACACGAGTACTTTGTTGTTTCATTTGTATATTAAGGATTGATAGGGATGCTTCTATATATAATTATTATTTTTGATGAATTATAAGTGAAGGGTAAAACCTTAATAATAACGTGATTAATACATCTCGAATTTAGATCTTATCTGAGATAATAAATATTTTAATCATCAAGTTAATACACGATATTTTCCTATATATATAATTATTGAATGGTAGGTAGTAGGCTTTGGTTCAATTTATTTATATATAAAAATATATAAGTAATATTGAATAAATTATTCAAATATTTGGAAATGAATGGTGGACCCGTTGTCGGCGTACCTAATAAAAATGATGGTGAATCAAATTATTGCTGACGTATGGCAGCAGTTGAGGATTAAATAGGAATTGAATTCCTAAAATATTGTAAAATACAAGGACCCTTTCAATTTACTTCATGGAAGTTTGTTTCTTTTTCCCCCCTTGCAAATTAGGAAATATATAGGTTTTTTTTTTAATTCTTCATATCTGATTTATTGTTGAGGTTCGAGATTTGTTATTATTATTTTTAATAATATAATTTTTAAAGAAATATATATATATATATATATATATATTGAGAGTATAATATATTTTATTATTGTATCCAATAGTTTTTTACTTTTAAATTTGAAAGCAAATAAATTAGGAAGTAGATAATGGCATATTTGTTTATATTTAAAGACAGTTTAAAATTTGAGAGAATTTAAAAAATATATATAAATTTTGAATCGTTTTTAAGTTTAAAATATATTAATTTTTTTATTTGATTTATTATGAAATTTATATAATAAATATAAAAAAATTATGTTAGGTTTATATTATAATGTAAATATTTAAAGACAATTTTCTTTTTGCAACAATTTACAAGTTTATACTTTCATCACATTCTATAATTTAATTATAGTATAAATTTACTCATCTTTCATGCGATAAGCGTATAAAGATTACCTTAATCAATTTAACACTTATCAAGCTATGTATTGAAAGCAAATCATGAACGCACAAATCGAAATAAGTTACTTGTCTATGACCTTCGTCTTTCCTTTATTTCGAGACGGCTTGACATTGTCTTTAACCACGTACATAAATTCGATAACAAAAATAATATCAATTTCACACAAGCACATGAAAAATTCAACAATTTAACAGAACTTGTACTTTATTCATTTTAGTTCCTATATATGAAATGTTCATATCTTTCATTATTTAGCATCTTATAAAAATCCAATTTTATATTCTTTTGTTAGGGACCCCAAACTTTCAATCTATAACATAATTTTTTAACAGCTTTTAATTTATTTAATTTAATCTCTAATATAAAAAGTTAACTATATAACTAGACCTTTAAATCTAAACTAACTTCAATATCTTCTAATGCAATCTTAATAAAATTTAAACTTAATAATTAAAAATCGACCATTTTCAAGCTTAAATTCATCAAACCTTTATAATGGTAACTTAACGTACACTTGATAATTTCAAAATCTAACTTAATCAAGCTTAATTAATTGAAAATCTATAAAAATTTCCTTGGTCGATTATGGACGGCAATGGCAATGAAAAAACAATTAAGTTTTTTTCTTTCTTTTTTTAAGGGACGGCAAAAACTAAGGGTAAATGATGGTTTTCATCTCTCTCCCACTAACTTGTTCTTTATAGTTAGATTAAGGACCTAATTAAACTTAATTAAATGATTGTAGTCTATAATTAACTTTTTTAATTAAAAAAAATAAGTGGACGAATCATCATACTCCACTATCCATGTTGTACAAATGGTTAAATAACCATTTGACCCTTGGTTGAATTGCTAATTCAGTCCTTTGACATTTTCTAATTTAAAACTTGGTAGCGATTGCACTTTACAATTTAATCTTTGTATTATAATTAATCATTATCTCGATTCAATTACTTGACCGGCCAATATCATACTTTCAATTTATAATTCATTAATCTTCTTTTCATGATTTTACTAACTCAATTTATGGATTTTGACTTCGAAATCGTATTTTTCGACACCGATTAAAATCGGGTCATTACATTACACGGGTGATTACACTCAAATTCAATTACCCTATGATTTTCCAAGCATTCATACATGATGTAACCTTTAAAAAAAATTATATAATTTTAAATTATGAAAATTAAATTGTAAACATGAAGACGTATGAGTGTTTGAGATGGTTATGTCAAAAATTTTCTAAACTTATATTATAAATCCTATAAATATATATCACAAAAAAAAATTATATGTATTTTATAAAGTTGTAATAAAGAATTATATTATTTAAATTCTAAAAAATTCTAAATTTTACATGTTATAAAAGTGTTATAATATAGTCTATATTATAAACATAATAATATTTTTATTTGAAAAAAAATATTATATTTTTTAGCCACAACTTTATAAAAAATAAATTTCTAAAATTATTGAAAAATTATATTCTTTATAAGGAGTGTAGTTAAAGTTATTCAACACTTCATAAAACATTTTTTATAAAGACTATATATCATAAAATTTATATTTTTTAAACCTAATTTATGTATATTTAGAATGGTTATAATTTAGAGTAAAATTTTTTTAAATTGAATTTATATAAGTTTTTATAATAAAATCTAATGCTTTTTTGGACTATAAATTTAAATATTATGCAACAAAAGTGAATTATTCAAATACAAAAAGTTTTCTTATATCAAAATGTGTGGTATTATGTCATTTAAGAGAATTGAGCAAAACACAAGCATTAGAGACTACATGCGAGCTCTTTAATTTGAGACATTCAAAGCTTTGAAATGTGGTTGGGAGAACATTTGTTATTCTAAAAAATAATTAATATTAACATCACCTTGGTATAATATAAAAAAATTCGGATTGCAGTAGCGTGTTGCATACTTCATAATTTTATTCGTAAATGGAATTGAAATGATTCATTCTTTGAAGAATACATGGAAGGAGATCTTGATAATGTTAATAATACAAATTCAAAAGATGAACTCGATTAAGAACCAACAAATAATGATAAAGAATATATCTTGAATTTTAAAGAGGAAATATGTTAACAAATATAAAATGCTAAAGCAATTAGATAAAATTGAATATATATAACGTAATCATATCATCAACTACTTTTTTAGATTAACATATTATATATGATTATTTAATTTTAATTTTTGTTATGAAACTTTTATTTATCATATTAATAATTTTTATAATAATTAATATTTTTTTAAAATATAAATTATGTAATTGTATAATTACATTTTGTATTACCAAATATAATATAAAAAATCACATATAATTATACTGTATCAACCATAGAAAATTATAATTATTTATAATTAAAAAAACTGTAATTACTATGATAATAATTATATTTTCATCCGATAAGTATGCTATATCGAAATATATCCTAATTAATTTCAAATCCGGAGGAATATGTTCTCAAAGCAAACTGTACTTATCATTTTATTTTTTAATTTTTTTTGCTGTTAATTGAATACTATATAAAGTTGTTTTTGGTGATAAGAAAAGGAAATGAGATCAAACAGTTTGTGAAAAATGGAGAGGAGCAGGCGCATAACAGCAACTCAATCCACCTTAATCACGTTGTCTGAGACTGAGGTGAAAGACAATGAAAAACGGATTCTTTTGAAGTTGCACAGTCATCTAAAACAAGCTGATCAATATTACTATTTGATGGGTCGAAAGACACCGTTGGAAGAACTAATTACTGATTACACTCGACGCATTGGTGTTTCTTTAAAGCCTCCGAGATTTCTTTATTCTTTTTCACCTATAAACCCATTGTTTTCCGCCAACCGTTTGGAGATGGAAGATGGTGATATCATTGATGTTATTCAACGAGATGTATTAGCCAGCAAGCAGACGACACTGTTATCCCTGCCTCGGGCCAAAGGAGAGGTGCCGATCACTTTGAAAGTGGGTCTATCTGGAGCTGATCATCACTTGATGTATTTGATTGGGCGAAGCACGCCGCTAGAATATCTATTTCTTGACTATGCAGATTGTATGTCTCTTTGGCACGAGAATACCAGATTTCGTTATAATACTCAAAACGGATGGTGTAATATAGATTCGAAGAAAACTGCCGACGATTTGAAGATGGAAGACGGAAACAACATTTATCGTTCTATAGATTGCTGCCGCGACGACGGAACCAAGTAGAGGCATAAGGGGTTCATGGCCCCCAAAGTTTAAAAGTTTTTCGATTTAGCCCTTAGTTAATGTATAATCACTACAGGAAAACAGGTTTTTAACGGTGTTTTTTTGGACCTAAAAGCGCCTCTAAAACATTTAGTGGCGCTTCTTCAAGCTCCACAAAAAATGACGCTAAAGATAATGCCGCTAAAAATAACTGTGTTTATGAGGAAAAACGCCGCTATAGAATTGGTTTTTAGCGGCGCTTTCCACACAAGCGCCGCTAAACACAAACGCCGCTATAGAACATAGTCTTTAGCGGCGTTTTCCCATAAACGCCACTATAGAACATTGTTTTTAGCGGTGCTTTACCATAAACGCCGCTAAAGAACATGGTCTTTAGCGGCGCCTTTGCCACAAACGTCGCTAAAGAACATGGTCTTTAGTGGCGCTTCCCTTAAAAACGCCGCTAAAGAACATGGTCTTTAACGGTGCTTTTGCCACAAACGCCGCTAAAGGACATGGTCTTTAGCGGCGTTTTTGCCCACAAACGCCGCTATAGATAATGTTTTTTAGTGGCGTTTTTCTCACAAATGCTGCTAAAATTAATAAATTCTAATAGCTTATTTTAGTTCACATAAAACCCGAATTTTCAACATTTTTTCCTGTAAATTCAAATCCAACCAATAACTTCAAATCTAAATATAAATAATAAATGAAAGAAATATGCATACGATTTAAATTAATAAATAAATGAAAAATATATTCAAAAGTAGTATTGTGTATATTATTCTCACAATAAGAAAAAACAAGTCTAAGATGGCGAATTCTGCGATTGATTCTGTTGAAACATTTTCATCATATTTTGAAGCTATAGCTGCAGTTCGTCATACTTTCTTGTTGCCTCTACTTCCTTCGCTTCTCTCGCTGCTGCCTCCGCTTCTTTCGCTGCTACCACCGCTTTAAGTTGTAGCTGGAATTCATCATATTTTCTTTGAACCTCTGCTGCCTCCTCTTTAAGTTGAGCAATTTGCTCAACTGTGCTCTCTTGCATCTAAGCCATTTGATCTCTTAATCTCTAAACTTTAGCTTGATCCTGACTCCCCGAAGGCATGTATCTCTGCGAGCAGGATCCAAAATATCGGGATGGGCTAACAAAAGATCCTTAAAATCTAACTCGACCATACCTTTCAGACCCAAAACTTCAGTAATAACTCGATTATCAATGTCCTCTAGATTAACCGAACTATCACTTGAAGTCATCGCTTCATACTCCGCCTTCTTATCCTTTAATTTATCCTAATAAGTTAATCAATGAGTTAGAAACGAAATATATAATCAAACAAATGCAACATAACTTGGCATTATTTGCATTAGAAACGATGAACTAAACCATTATAATTAAACATGATAAATATTTAAAATAATTTAAATTTTATTAAGTAAATATACCATAATTTCTGCAGCTTCAGAAGTCATAGGAGATCCATCTTTCTTTCTATGTGTAATGTCAAAAAGCTGAAGGCGTCCAACTTTTTGACCTAACGAATGTTCCTACATTATAGTAGGAAAAATATAATGTAAGAAAAATATTAATTAGTAGAAAGTAATTAATATTTGACACAATTAATAAATTCAAAATACCTCATCAGCAGCTACACAAGCAAAACTTCTCGATCCAGCTGTGTGCGTGAATTTTTGTTTTTGCCTACTTGTAATTCCAACACGCTCACAATCCTACATTAATTATTATTACATATATAATAAATACTATAAACCGAAATAATTATAAGAGTTTAGTAGTACATAATACCTCTCCTTTCTTTGAGCTCCAAAATCTAACTTGTTCTTCCCATTGGTAACTCAGCATTCCAGGCGAAACATTTCGCAATTTATCTTCGAGGCTCATATTTTTCTTAAAATAATTTTTTTATATTACTCTTATGGTCTCTCCATTTCTTCCCTAATGATTTATTTACATAGTCGTCCGAGACCTTCTGATCCAACAGGCTGATCATGACTTTTCGCAGATACTTTGACAGCTCATCAGGATTTAGATTGTATAAATCTTTTAATAGGGTACGTCCTCGAGTTCTGCGCTCCTCAGAATATTCAGCTAAAAAATTTGTTTATGATAATATTAGAATTTGGAACAAAAATAAAAAATAAAAAGTGAACATGCATGAAAATTAAACTTAACATTACCTTGATTTTCTTCAGTTTCCAGAACATTTGAAGATCCAATAGCAGTGTGTTGATCACTATTGTTTCTTTCGAATTCGGAGGATTTTGGATAATACTTAGATCTCAGAATTTTCTTCTAGGCATATTATCTGCAATACACATAAAATAGTTGAAATGTTAGTAACTAATTACAACAATAATAGTAATGGGTATATTTAACAAGATCAAGATTTAAATTATAATATTACATATTATTAAAAAACGTAAAATCTTACTACATTATGATTCGTAAATATCTTCATCCACATCCTGGCGAACCCATTGAAATTGTGTACTAGTACTGGGGATAGTTTCATTTAAGTTTTGTTCTGAAAAAGGCAAAGTTTCTAATCTTTCGTCCATGTCATCTCTACTCCCATTGCCCATGTCAAACAAATCTTTAGGGGTGTTACGGAGTACAACGTACCAACCTTTATCAGTTGGATCTCTCGAGTAAAAAACTTGTTTGACTTGAGAAGAAAATACATACGGCTCGTCCATCAATTGTTGCCCAGTGTGAATTAATCGAGAGAAGTTCACCATTGTAAAACCAGATTGATCTTTTTTAATTCCGCGAGCAGTATTAACATCAACCCAATCACATCGAAATAAAACAACCTTCCATTTGTCATAGTAATCCAACTCAATAATGTCCGTAAGAAGTCCGTAATACTCCACATTTCCTTCAACAGGATTACTGTCCCTAGCACTAGCATAACTTGTAATTGAAGAATTAACAACTATTCCACAATTTTGAGTCCTCCTCAATCTTTCGCGAGATTTTGTATGAAACCTGAATCCATTATATCTTTTTACTACTCTATTCGGACCTTGGGAAAGCCATTTAACTTCTTCACTGACGTCCTTTCCACTCCAAACCTATCGAAATGAAAGTAAATTGATTAATTAAAATGTTATACGAAAACGTTATTATTTGTCATTGAAAGCTTCAGTTGCATACTGTCTGCCCTAACCATTCATGAAAAGATTCAGTGAATAACTTATGAATCTTTTGATGTTGTAATCTTCGAGAGCGTGAACGAGATCTCATGAGTTATTTATACTCATTATGTTAAAAAGTGAATATATAGGTTAGCGAAAAAATAAACAAATTTTAAGGATGAATATTTATCAGATTTTAAAAATTACTTGCATAATGGTTTAATTGAGTAGTGGTGAAAAAGAACATATCCATGTGCTTGTACCCAAGATATATCATCTAAGTGTGCAATTTCAACTTTCCCGATTGGTTGTCCATAACTTCGAAATAGATAAGTTTCAGCTAAGCTATGATCATTATTGAGCCCAACATTTCTACTTGGTCTATTCAATCTTGTTTCAACATCTTCTAAATATCTAGAGCAGAAAGTCATACACTCCTCTGCTAAGTAACCTTCAGCAATTGATCTTTCTGGATAACGCTTATTACGACAATAAGACTTCAATTTGCATAGGAACCTAAACAAGTTATACAACATTATCAAAAGTTGTAACTAAAGGTATATTAATGAATGAATCAAAACTTTGCAAGTTAATTAGCACCTCTCTATAGGATACATCCACCGATAGAAAATCGATCTACCAAGTTTTGCTTCATGAGGGAGATCAATTAACAAGTGCACCATAATAGTGAAGAACGAAGGTGGAAAAATTTTCTCCAAGTTGCATAACGTCAAGGCGACTCGATCTTGTACTTTCCCAAGTTCTTCAACATCCAAAACTTTGCCACAAATAGCTTTTATTATATTGGATAGTTCAATTATACAAGACGTCACCTTTTTTGACATACAACAGCGCAAAGCAACTGGCACTAAGTCTTACATCAAGATGTGATAATCATGTGATTTTAAGGAATATAGTCTTCGATCTTTAAGACTCACACATTGAGATATATTTCATGCATACGCATCTGGAACCTTTATATCCTTCAACATCGTGCAAAACAATTCTTTTTCTTTCTTCAACATTGTAAAGATAGAAGGCGACAACCGACATTTTCCATTCGGAAGTAATTGGGGATGAAGATCATGCCGAATTCCCATGTCAACTAGATCAAGTCGACTCTTAAGATTGCCTTTCGATTTTCTATCTACATTGAGAATTGTCCCGATGATGTTCTCGCAAACATTCTTTTCAATATGCATGACATCAAGATTGTGACGCAAAATATGATGCTCCCAATAAGGCAAATAAAAAAAATACTTCTTTTTTTCCACAACTCCACCTCATTAGGATCATCCTTTTCATCAGATTCATCATCACTCTCTCGGTCAACATCGCCAACATACGCCTCCCTCGATCTTCTGTTTCTTTGCGTGTTGGACGGTTGATTCATCTTCCCATAACTAAAATTTATATCTTTCAACATTAACAAGATTTCAGATCCAATGGTCTACTCAGGAGCTTCTCTCAACTCTCTTGTACCATCAAATTGAGTCCTCTGAAATCTAAATCTATGATTTCCATCTAACCACCGACGATGCCCCATATAAGAGAACTTCTTCCCATTATATAACCACTTCGAACAAAGTTTGCGCTGCACAACAAGGACAAGCATAACGTCCTTTGGTACTCCAACCAGATAAATTGGCATAAGTCAAAAAATCATTAATAGTCCACAACAGAGCTGCACGTAAATAAAAGTTCTCCTTTTTGGAGACATCATATGTTTCAACACCCACCCATAATTGTTTCAACTCTTCAAAAAGTGGCTGCATATAAATGTCAATATCATTCCCAAGACCTTTCTCTCTAGGGATAATCATAGATAAGATAAAAGAAGATTGCTTCATGCAAATCCACGAAGGCAAATTGTAAGGAACAAGCACTACAAGTCAAGTACTGTACGAAGTACTCATGAGTTTAAATGGATTAAATCCACCAGATGCTAGCCCAAGCCTCACATTCCTAGGATCACTTGCAAAGCTTGGAAATTTATTGTCAAATGATTTCCAAGCTAAAGAATCCGCGGGATGCCTTAATAATCCGTCATCAGTTCGCTCATCATGATGCCACCTCATAGACTCGGCTATCTTCTACAACATGAAAATCCTTTGAAGCCTTGGTATTGGTGGAAAATATAGCAGGATCTTTACTGGCTTCTTTCTTGACTGTGCCTCACCTTCATCCTCATTCACATTTTCTACATTCCTATTCATCCAACGAGATGTACCGCAAACATGACAAGACTGTTGGTTTCTCCGATCACCCTAATACAACATGCAGTCATTTGGGCAACTATGAATTTTTTCGTACCCAATTATCAGTTTCTTCATATCTTTGCATAAATGAGGGATTTTTGCAAATGGAAACATATCTGTCAAAAACTCTAACAGCAGCGTAAAAGAGTTTTTGGTCCACCCTCCCAAACATTTTAAGTCAAAAAGACGAATGCAGAAGGACAGTTTTGAAAATTTTGATCCCTCATAAAGTTCTTCATTCATTTCATTAAGTAACTTGTAGAACTCCGCCACTTCTCCATTTGGCTCTTCATTAGGTTCACTTGTTCCCGTTTCGGTAAAAGCATTTCCACCAATATCACAATCATCGGATGCAATAAATTCAGGTGGAAATGATTGCAAACCATGACCGTGCATATTGAATGCATCCTGCAACATATCTTCCATGTCATCTTCTCTAGCATACTGATGATGAGCATAATAAGAATAATTCGGATTAATCGTTGAAGAGGTTCTACTAGGTGTACACTCTCCATGAAAAATCCATTTTTTATACCCTGAATAAAGCCATCAACAACTAGATGTTCGTAGACAACTTCAAGAATATGCCAATTGATGTTGCCACACTTCTTACACGGGCAAAGAATCATATTCTCTTGGCTTACATTTTGAAATGCAAAATTTAGAAAAGTTTGCACTCCATTTCAATAGTCGTTGCTTACCCTTGACAAATGCATCCAACTCTTATCCATTTCGTAGTTCTTGAAGTCTAAAGTTGACAATAAATTATTGTTACTTAAATATATATTAGTGACAACATTTTACTTAAATCTTAGTAGGAAAAATTTATGCCTATAGTGTCATATTACACCTCTAGCCTATAACGTTGGCAAAATTTTATGCAAGTACTTTCTTTGCATCAAACTCTAGAGAATTATCCAAGTTGTTATATTTGGGTTTTATTTAATAACTAAATATTTGAGTTGTTTTTAATAACTAAATAGTTTGATTTAGGGTTTAATAAATAACTAATTAAATAATTAATTATTTCAATATTTGTTATGTTTTTAATAATTTAATATTTATTTAAATATAATTATGTAATTTAGTATTTTGAATTAAATATTTCGATTTAAGGTTTAATAAATAACTAATGCCAATAATTAATTATTTTAATATTTGTTCTATTTTTAATAATTAAATATTTATTTAATATAATTAAATAATTTAATATTTTGAATTAAATATTTGAGTTTAGGGTTTAATAAATACCTAATTAAATAATTAATTATTGGCATTTTGACCTGGTTTGTTTTGTCAATACAATTTTGATCTTTGTAAGCAATTTATTGGCATTTTGTTTAATATGGAGAGGATTAATAGACCACATTGTTAGTGTAACATCCGCGTCTTTGAACCGGAGTTGGAACAGTAATAGTGTTGAGTTAAGAGTTAGAATATGTGGTTAAAATAAGAAGATTAGGAAAAATTAAGGATTAATTAGAAATTGTGAGAAAGCATGAGAGACTAAATAGCAATTTAGCCAAAATCAAATATAAGTCATTATGGGAATTATAGTGATTAAGGAGGGGTAAAAGAGTAATTTGGTGGAAGATATTTTTGGAGGCAATGTTTTGGGCCAAAGTGCAAAGTTGGAAGGCCCAAGGACTAAAAGTGGAATTTTACCATTATTAAAAAAGATATTTTCGTAAAGAGAAATTGATAGAAAAATCTAGAAAAATGAAGAAAAGAAATGATGAAAAAGCTATAAAAGCCATCAGCCATTGTGTTTCACGTTAGCCACCATTTTTCCACCATTTCAACTTTTGTTTTTCTTTCAAATTAGTCCTTTTTCACCAAATACAAA
Organism: Gossypioides kirkii; assembly: GCA_005610355.1. Lineage (NCBI taxonomy): Eukaryota > Viridiplantae > Streptophyta > Magnoliopsida > Malvales > Malvaceae > Gossypioides > Gossypioides kirkii. The sequence goes on along the minus strand of CP032252.1, from coordinate 7,959,163 downwards.
CCAATTAAGCTAGTTTCTTCCAAATTTCTTCAAGATTAGTGAATGAAATTAATAGAGAACTGTAGTAGCTATCCAATTGTTAAAAGAAATGCATCCATACTTGTCTTGGAGGAGAAAGGAAATGGACATTAGTGTTGAATACAAGTGATTAAGGTAAGAAAGTTAAACTCCTCTTTAAATACATGTTAGTTTTTGGTTTAGAAACATAGATTATGATATGTTAGAAGGATTTTAATATGAATATATGTGTTTTGTATGAAATTGAAGAGAAAGAAAAAAATGAGAAGGACCAAATTGAAGGAAAAAGGAAAGGAGAAAGCCAATGAGTGAAAAGAGATTATCTACAAGAGTTGTAAGTACTACAAGTATTAAAAGGCTTAGAATTAATTAAGTTAAAGTGTTTATAATTTTAATATATAAGATTAATCATGATAAAAATGATATGTTTAATTATAAGTGTTGATTATGTGTGATTAAATGAAATTTAGTGTAAAGAGACATGAAAAAGGAAGCATGTCCATTAAAATAGTTTGGACAGAACAAAGGATTAATTTCGAAAATTCACCGAAAATTGTATAAAAAGAGTTAGAGGTTGGAATAAATATTTAATTAAATTTTATTGAGTTTAGTTTCATATGGAAGAAACGGTGATGGAAATGGTTCTGTATATTTTGAGATATACTAGATTTTGTGTAACAAGGTCAAAGTAGGTTCGAGTTCCCCTGTTCTGACTTTGAAAAATCATAGAAAAATGTGGAAAAATTATTAGAGGCTGAAATTTATATGGATAAATCCTTAATGAGTATATTTTCAAAATAAACAGACGGGAACATTATTAGATTTCTATACTAAAAGATAATTAAATTTTAGTGGAAAAAGGTCGAAACTGTCAGACAACAGAGAAGGGGTAAATTGAAAGAATTTACTGTACAAATTGGTTAGAGTAAAAATTCTGGAAATTTTATGGTAAAAATGTATTTAAGTCTAGTTTTAGAAACATTAAGCGAATATAAATTTGTAATTTTGTAGCTCAAGATATAAATAATTTAGTGACTGTGACTCAAATGTACAACTTTGAAAATTAATGTAAAAAAAGAAAATTGAATAGAAATGAAAAATTGATGCATATAAAGTGATATGTGATGAAATTGAGAAATGAGAATGAAGTGGATAAATCACAAGTTTCCAAAGTTATTAGTACCTAATTGTTTATGATATTTGGTTAAATTGATTTGTTATTGATTTGTATTACTATAATCTGAATTATTCATTATTTAATGTTTATTTCGATATTTATATTTAATAAGTGAATATAAGGTAAGCGTTAATATTGAGATGAATGAAAATTTATATTGAATTAACAGTATATTTGAATTGAATTTGAATGATTTGTGATCAAAATTGAAAGTGAAAGTGAAAGTGAAATTGGAATTGAAAGTGATATGAATTGTAAATTGAAAATCCCTATTAACTAGTTGGGCTGAGTCGGATATAGTTGGCATGCCATAGGATTGGAAGAGTTCAGGGATACTTCGACCTTCAGTCAATGAGACACTAGGTGTCATTATTTTACTTTGGATAGATTCGATGAGGTACTGGGTACCACTTTACTTAGGCTAGGCCGATGAGACACTGGGTGTCACTTTTTTGCTTCAGACTATCTGATGAGGCATTGAGTGCCATTCTAGAGTGTTTGGTTGGATCCGTGTATCCGTCAAGGCTTGAGTCTTGTTAATAGGGTAAACAATGTGAAAAAGACAATGTGCAAATTTTGACATTGAGGTAAGTGAAATGATAATCACATGAAAGGTAAGTACAATATATGTATAAGAAATCAAAGAATGATAAAACTAAGTAAGCTAAGAAATTGGAATGGCTAAAATGTGAAATGAGGAAGAATATGTGAACTCATAACACTACTATAAGTTAAATGTTATATACATAAAAGGTTTGTATTTTACATGAATAAATAATATATGAATGATTAATGACTCTTGTAGTACTTACTAAGCCTTCATCGGCTTAACGCGTTTAATTCAACGCGTAGGTACAAGATCTCTGAGAAGCTAAGGTTGGATTAGGTGCCTCTCATCAAATCACATCAACATTGGAAGATTACAAGACAATGTATACTTATTTTGAGTTAAAATGGCATGTACAAATGGTACTTATATGTCCTCAATGAATGGGTTATAAATGTTATTTTGGAATACTATGAACTTATGAAATGAGATGATGAATTTTGAATGGAATTGTGTTTTAGACTGAAATGATTTATTGGTAAAGTTTTTATATAATTTCAGGGGGTTAGTTTGAAGTTTCTAGCTATATTTCTTGATTTTAGAATACAGGTATCAATATTTTTATGGTGGTATCGATATTTGCGCTGTTTTCAGTAAAAATTACATTTTCATTATTTTCAAACTGATTTTAAGTCTCGATTTTGATTATTTTGTGATATTTTGAGTAAAACGATTCAATTACACAATATTTGAAAGAAAATTTTGTTATACTTGTTTTTAATTCTCTGACATTGTATGTAATACTCTTATACCGGGTTTATACGTGTGAACCGGGTGTAGGGGTGTTATAGTTAGATTCTGTTTCTTCCTTTTGTTGTAATTTAAATGTAATTATTCAGTTCATAACTAGCTAAGTTGCTAAGCATGATCAAGTAATAGATCGAAACATGTACAAGTAGACTTGTCAAGCAACAACTTTTTCTTTTTTTTTTTTATAAATTTTAATCAATAAAGTGATCATAATTGACAAAACAATGATGTTATAGACTCCCCTACTCAGTCCATTTCTTCCTTTACTCTTCATAGAATCAGCGCTTTTAAGATTGTTGTTCCTTTGCTTCTTTCTAGTAAAGCTTTTCTCTCCAGCTATCATAATTTCACATGCAAGTTTTCTACCTATTTCAATCTGCTTATTTTGCAGAATTTTGGGCTCTTTTTTTTCCCAGTTTGTTATTCTGGTTACTTTTTCTCTCAATAATTCTTCAATAAGATTATTATGTTCTTTTTTTTCAGAAATTAAAACTTGAACAAATGCTTCTGTTTCAATAAGAACCCAAAACATGAATTTACAAGCAAATTTGTATCTAACCTTTTTAAACTTGTATCAGACATATCAGACAAGAAAACCAACATTTCAACAGCTAAAACCAATACCCTGAAACAAATATAATTTTTGTTTTTTGATTGTTTTTACTAACCTCTAAGAATTTAGCTTCCTAGTATACCTCTAAGAGCAGTTATCTTTTGAGTAAGCTGTCACAGTTGAGCTTGAACAAATAAAACAAATAAAACTGTCACCACTATTACCATTAATTTAGGGTAATGATTGTTTTCTTTATCGTTTATTGACCTAACTGCTAACAATATGTATGGTTTACAGCCATTTCTTATGCATATAGTATTGTGTACTACCCTTGTGTCCTCCTACATAAATAACCCCCATGATTTGGTGTCTTTTGAGCCTTCATTCAAATGTCCATTAAACATTTCCTCTTCAATTATAACTATATTTGTATGTATGTTCATTTTTATGAAATTTTCTCTATTTTTATTATAGGTCGGCTAATTGAATGTAATGTGAAGCAGCATTGAAGAAGAGTTACGGTGCTGTCCTGATATCTCACCATTGTATCAACACAAAGTAAAGATGGACAGTAAGTTATGTCCCTGCAGCACAATTATCATTACTAGCTCTAGCTAGATGGTATCTCCACTACATATACTTATGTACTAGAATGTTTATCATTTATAGAACAATACATGTTTTGGTTCTCATTGGAAGATATAAAGACAAAGTAGAACTGGTATTATTTATAGATGAAATTTAAATGAAATGAAAGACAAAATGCAAATGAAGAAATAAGCAGTTGAAGAATAGATTAAGGTAGCAAACTAGCACATATAATCAAATCTCAATTCTTAAAAATTTAAAGTGAGCCTTTTAACATAGGCAGCTACACCAGAAATATGAGGACAAGACATTGATGTTCTTGAGATTATGTTGAATGTCACGAACCTGTTGTCGCCTGGAACTGAAGAAACAGGAGAAATTGAAGACCACGTTGCTAGAATGTGAACTCCTGCTGCTGATATATCTGGCTGCAAACAACAATTTAATAAAAAAACCCATCAATCCTACACAAATTTCTGTAAAATCATATGAATTGGATCCAAGTGCCACATATATATGTTTATGTCTAACCAGATTTGTCCAAAAATCAGATTATCTGTACACATTCGAAGTTCTTGGAAAAATTTTGGATAAAATTATTAAATTTAAATACGAGCTTACGTAAAAAGAGACTAGTTAAAATATAAGCTCATGACTTTGTCATTCAAGAGCAAAATCACTCTCGGTCTCACCTACCCATTTCAGTAGCAAAAGAAAACTTACACTTACGGTGATGGTTGGTGTGGGTTAATTTCAGCAGCTGTCGGCGGAGCTGTGGGTAGAGCCAACGACAAAGGCAAAGGAGGCGTGGATATGGGCGGAGAGGCTAAGTAGGCTTTGGGTTTAAGGTTATGCTTCAAATTCATAGCTTTTGGAGAGAAGGAGAAGGTAGGTGGTGGTCGGCCGGTGGGTGTTGGTGTAGATTGGAGTGAGAATGAAATGGAGGAGTGGAGAATGAAATTAGGGATTTAGAAATGATTAGGAATTTTGAAATGAAAGAGAATTTTTTTGATAAGGAATGAGAGAAATAATTTTCGGATCAACTTTTGGATAAGGAGAGGGCAGACCATCGTCGTTTCAATAAAGTTAAATGATTTAGCTGCGTTTATGTAAAAACGCCACTATTGCAATACCTTTAGCGGTGTTTGTGATAAAAACGCTGCTAATGCTCTGGACCTTTTGCGATGTTTTTACATAAACGCCGCTATTGCTTGACCTTGAGCTGCATTTTTACCACAAACGCCACTATTGCTTCCCTCTAATTTTTTTAAAAATTCTTATTAATGAAATTTTATAATATGTAATTTAAAATTTTAAAATTTATAAAAGTCCTAAACGAAAAAAATTTTTTAGGAGGTCGAGAGCCCTGCCAACTCCCTAGATCCGCCACTGACTTTAAATAAAAAAGACTTATAGGCACAAGCATGAGAGAATTTAAATTTTCTTTTAGAAAATCGAAAATTAATTATAAAATTTAGGGAGGTCAAAATATAATTTCATCCATTATTAATTTATAATTTTATATTTTTAAGGCATTAATTTTTTTCATTTTGAGGTAAAATGCAATTTCCTCATATATTACTTTATAATTTCATTATTTCTGAAAGGATAAAAATAATAATTTTTCATATTTTGGGAGGCAGGGCCCTTGTCCTCCTAAATTCCCTTGGGGTACAAAATCCCTTCAAATTAAAAATGAAAAAAAATTCAATTGAGTCTAGGCACTAAACTCTCATCGATTAAGCTTTCGTCAATAAAAGAATCAATTAAATTATCCCGTTAATAATTTTCGTCTTTGATCAACAATTAAAATTAATTAATGAATCAATCAAATAACGACATATAACACATTTCAAAACTTCGGATTTTGTTTTCATTTTGTCATATAAATTATTGAGAATGAAATGTCATGCCTTCGAGGGCACTTGAGTCAATTGGAAAACAATATTAAAAAAAAATGCAACTTTGAATTATCAACAAAGGACAAATTGGGTAGTTTAATTTGTTAGAATTTGGTCCTTATATTTTATGAAAAATTGAGAAGTAAAATCTAATTAGTAACATTGTTAAATCATTGATACGAGAATCGACGGTTCAACAATTTGTATGTAAGAGATTAGTAAGAATCAATAATTTAATGATTTATACAATAAACTAGAAAAAAGAAATTGATAGATCAATTTTACGTGTTTATCAACAACTGTATTAACTTTTTAATTTTGAGCTAATTTTTATTTTAGACAGATCCAAACTTCAAGTATCAAAATATACATAGTATTAGAGATTTGACAAAATACAAGAGTCAAATATGTTGTTTTCCCTACTTAATATTTAATGCAAAATTATCTTAAAATAAAAAAAATTAAGATGATATCGAAATAATAATTAAAATATATATTTTTGTCAATACAAGAGGACGTGGGTTCGAATGCGTTGAAGTGCATTATTCTCCTATTTATGGGTTGGGAGGGGGTATAGGTAGTTATAAACATTATGTCAAAAAGAATAAATATGATCAGAACTATAACAGGATTGTTAAAAAATAAAAATTGAGTGATTGAAATGAAATTTTAATTAAAATTTAGGGACAAATAATATATTTTACCCAAAAAGTATTAATGCAAATCCAAATATTCAAATATAATCTAAAAATTAAATATGCAATTTAACCGAATTGGACCATCCTAGAAGTATCATATTTTTGAAAAACTGCAGAGTGGAAGTACATTCATGTCTTGTCATTTGTCATTATTCTTACCGAAATAGTTGTTTAAGGGTCATTTCCACGTAATATTAAAAGTATCTTATACTAATCATTAACAATACTTGTTGAAACCATTTTTAAAATGAAGTTTCGAAAAATCATTTTAAATTTGAAAAATGGGAGTCGCCACCAATCTTTTATTTGGGTGTGATTGGATCACCACAAAACGTTTAAAATACGTAAAAAAATGTTGGTCTTCGAAATCCAAAAAAACAGGTTCGGGAGTCAGTTACGCATAAGGAAGGATTAGCACCCTCATACGCCCAAAATTGGTACCGTATTGATTATTTTTGGGTCTTAATTTGTAAACCTTGAAAGTTCGAATAAAGTTTAAGATACGATCCTCGAATGCATGGGCTATGTTTAAAAGAAATCATTTTTGCTTGGAAATCTCACTATTTCAAAGTGATCGAGGAAGAAAAAATTACATCCAGTGAGTTAGGACATAATATTTCGAGATCCAGAAATAACGAGCTTTCCTTTGTAAAACTTTTTAAAATTTTGGAGAAGGATGTTTGATTATCTCGATTTGAAGAAAGGTTGCACCTAGTAAGTTAAGGCGCAAATTTTCATAACCGAAGACAAGGAAACATTGTCTCGATTAAGGGTATTCGATTATTTCGATTTGAAGAAAAATTGCACCTAGTAAGTTAAGGCGTAAAATTTCGAAACTCGAAATAAAAGAATATTGTCTCGATTTTAAAGTTTTTTATAAAAATAATTTTGAAAACGAATATGCGAGTTTAATATGAATGAGCAGTTAATAATGGATATTAAATAACACGAGTTAAAATAATTAAGCAGATGAATGGTAAGAAAAAATAAAAAAAATATAAAATACGAGTGCATAATAACTAAAGCTAAATGCGAATATTGATGAGGAAGAAAAATGACACAATCAGGGTTAAAAATGAGACTTTTTGGATACCGGGGGTAAAAAAGGTAATTTTGGACTCTCGAGGGTAAAAATGGTAATTTTGGGAAAATTTGGGGTTAAAAATGACGTTTTAGACATCCAGAGGTAAAACGATAATTTTTAGGAAAATCGGGATCATAAATGGAATTTTTGGGCACCCGGGGGTAAAATGGTAATTTTTGAAAGTTTCGGGTCAAAAATGAAGTTTTTGGACATTCGAGGGTAAAAATGTAATTTTTTGAAGTTTCGAGGTCAAAAATGTAGTTTTTGGACATCCGGGGGTAAAATGGTAATTTTTGAAAGTTTTAGGGTCAAAAATGGAATTTTTAGAAGTTCGAGGGTAAAAATGTAATTTTGAAAGTTTCGAGGGCAAAGTTGTAATTTTTAGAAGTTTCAGGGCTAAAATATAATTTCTAGACAGTTTAAGGACCTTTAAGGCAATAAAACCAAAAACAAGTGACACGTGGCAGCCTCTCAGGCATCTTGAAGTCAAAGGACTAATTTGAAAACCATGACAAATTTTTGGGCCAATTTTGTAATTAAACAGAACTTGATTTAAGGGTTAAATTAAAACAAATTAAAAATCAGAGGGACTATTTGCATAAATAAGCTAAAATCCTGACACGTGGCAGCTCCTGGTGCTCTCAAAAGGTCAATGGATTAAATTGAAAAGAAATGAAAATTATTGGGCCAATTTATAAATATTTAAAAGTACAAAAGGACTAAAATGAAACAATAAAAAATACGGAAGGACCAAATGCATAAATAACCCATTTAATTAAAACACGCGGATCCTTGGCTGGTTCGGGTCGGGTCATGGGTATTTTAAGCAAAACGGCGCCGTTTTGGGGCTGAAACTCATCCCTCAAAACGACATTGTTTTGAAGGGCTTTATAAACTCACTTTTGGGTTTTTTTGTTCATTTTAATCCTTTCTTTCTAAAAAAAAAAGTTTGAAGTCCTCTCTCTTTCTCTCTCAAATGTTCAAGGGTCAGCCAAGGCTTCGGTCGGTCGTCGATCGACGCTTCGCCGCCGATCCCATCGCACGCGCGTCACCCACCACCGCGCGTGGTCACTGCGTACTCCAACAACTAGCGCCGTTCACCGCTCGCCGGATTCTGCCACTCACGCGCCGTCGTACATGTCTTTTGAAGGTAAGATTTCCCTTTTTGTTTTTCCTTTTTCTTAAAAAATGTCTTCCTCTTTTGAAAACTCAGATCTGGATTTTCCAGATCTAATTTTTTTTTTCAAAAGCACTTTCCTATTTTTTTCTTTATGAAAAACAACCCCTTTCTCTTTTTTTTTTTAAAAAAAAAGGTTGAAGTTTGGTTTCCATTTTAACCCAATTTAGTGTCTTCTCTGTAGATCTGTTCCCGACAGTGTGTGGACGAAGATCGGAGATGGTTCCGACGACAGCGGCGTCGCGACTCAACAGGCAGATAAGTCCTTTCGTTTTCCATTTTTATTATTATTAAAATTATTAATATTTTTAATAATATTTATTGATGCTATTTATTACCACCATTCATTAATAATATTATTATTTATTAAAAGGTTATTATTATTAATATTATTTAATATTGGTTCATTTAATATATTAGGTGAAACTGAAAGGGATGATAAATGATAGCAGTCTGACATTGAATATGTATTAATGCATGGTATAAATATAAAACGTTTAAGACTTATTTAAAATAAATGTATATTGAGATTACCTGGATGATTTAATTGCCCTAGCCTTTGAATCTGTTTGAGATGTTTAATATGCTTGCCCAAATGCTATCTATTGAATATTACTTACTCCTGTTTCAACCTGCCAATTGCTTTGAAAATCTGTTTGCTTATATGGATTTGCAAATAAAAGAAGTCTGTCTCTGGTATTGATTTTCTAGAAGAGAGTTCGTGATTGTATTGATTTTTCCAAAAAGGGTTCGTCTATTGATTTTTCAACAGGGGTTCGTAACCCATTAAACAGAATTGAATTCGGCTTTTATAGCCTTGTTTCTTATCATTACAATTTGTTTTTATTCACTTAAATGCTTGTCTTGTTTCTTCTTTTTGTAGGTTCGACGATGGCAGGCGGTTGAAGCAGCTGGTGGCAGTGCAAGTTGAAGCTAATGCTGGTGCTGGTGCTGTCGACGTGGCTGGCCCTGGTTGGCTGATATGGTGGTGGTGACAGTGCAAGTGGGAGCAGGTTGGAGCTCCTGTTTTGGGTTGTTTGGGTCATTGAAATGGGTTTAGGCAAATTGAGTTTGGGTAAAATGTGATGGGTTTTGGGATTGTATTTGTGCTTGGGCCCCAATTTGGGTTTATACAATTGGTTAATTTGTAATTGGGCCCCAATTTGGGCTTTTGTATTTGGACACTTGTTATTTGGACATTATTTAATTTTAAATTTAATACTAAGTTTACATTTATTTCAAATTTAGTTAAATTTAAATTTAAAACAAATCTAAATTTAAATTTAAAAATAAATTTAAAACCAATCTAAACGTAATTTAAACTAAAAATTTGATTCAAACTCGGGCCCGGTTAAAATTGGGCTTCTATAGCTGCTCCTCTTTGCTCGTTGCTATGTAACAGGAACGGAGCAAAGACCAAAAGGAGGCCCAATTTTGTTAGGCTCTCTTCGCTGCTCTTTCTTCGATTAGTCCACCCTTCACTTTATTGACTATTTGATTTTACCGCATTTGCCTTTACATCTTTGATGTTGTGATTCCATCTTGCCCTTGGGCAATTTTCAAAAAGACAAAATTTGTTATTGTAATTTAACTCCATTCTCTTGAAATTTCAAGGAGATTGGAATTCGTCATCGTAGTCTTTGAGTCTGGTTTCATTGATTTGGCCTTCTTCTCAGTATCTCATCAGGAAGACGATCGCGTCACTTGTTTTGATCCACTTCTTTGTGTTTCAACAGGAAGACGGATTTGGTTCACTTCTCTGTATCTCATCAAGAAGCTAACCACTTTATTGCTTCGACCTGCTTCTCAGTATCTCATCAGGAAGCTGGGGGTTTGAGGATTTGCTCATATCGAGCGTGGGTTTGATTTGGTCTTCTTCTCCGTATCTAATCAGGAAGATGACCGCATCACTTGTTTCAATCTGCTTCTCTGTATCTCATTAGGAAGACGAATTTGGTCCACTTCTCAATATCTCATCAGGAAGCTAACCATTTTATTGCTTCGACCTGCTTCTCAGTATTTCATCAGAAAGCTAGGGTTCGAAGATTTGCTTGCATCGTACGTCGAGTTAGCATACTTCTCTATATCTCATCAGGAAGAAGACCGCCTCACTTGTTTCAATTCGCTTCTCAGTATCTCATCAGGAAGACGAATTTGGTCCACTTCTCAGTATCTCATCAGGAAGCTAACCATTTTATTGATTTGACCTACTTCTCAGTATCTCATCAGGAAGCTAGAGTTCGAAGATTTGCTCGCATCGAGCGCTGAGCTGGTATACTTCTCTGTATCTCATCAGTATGCCGTCATGTTTCATGGTGATGAGACCTATAAAATATGCTCAAATGGGCCTCTAGGTAGGCCAGTTTTTTTAGGATGCCATGCTCAGAATGAATCAAAAGACTTTATTCAAAGGAGGATCAAAGGAAACAATATTAGTCAAAAATTGCTAACTATACAAGAAAGGGTAATTAATTGTCTTGAATATTGCCAAAATGAGCCACTCTTGCATCGACCCGCTAAGAATCACTCTTAACTCAGACGTGTGTCTAGAAGACCCGGAGTGCTTTGTTGATGCTTCAAGTTGTAACCTTCTTCCATCTCGTCGACCCATTCCTGGGTTTGAGCCGCCCTTTGCGGGTTTTCAAGTCAAACTTGCCTTGGTTTCAAGATGCCCTTTGCGGGTTTTCATTTTGAACTTTTTTTTTCGAGATGCCCTTTGCGGGTTTTCGCCTCAATTTTTCCTCTCTCTCTCTCTTTTTTAGGCGAAGTATTTCTTCACCGAGTCTGAATTGACGGGGTTGTACAGCTCATTGCCATCCATTTCTGTTAGGATGAGAGCTCCTCCTGAGAAGACTTTCTTTACCGCATAAGGTTCTTCCCAATTAGGTATCCATTTTCCACGGAAATCTTTGTGTATGGGAAGTATCTTTTTCAAAACTAGATCTCCCTCATAGAATTCCCTAGGACGAACATTTTTGTCATAAGCTCGCATCATTCTTTTCTGGTACATCTGGCCATGGCGGATGGCTTTTAATCTCTTTTCCTCAATTAAATTTAATTGATCATATCGAGCGTGGATCCATTCAGCCTCATCTAATTGGAGCTCAGTTCAGACTCGGAGAGAAGGTATTTCAACCTCAATAGGCAGGATCGCTTCCATACCGTATGTAATGAGAATGGTGTTGCCCTAGTAGAAGTTCTGACTGAAGTTCTGTAGGCAAAGAGGGCAAATGGTAGTTTTTCATGCCAATCTTTGTAAGTCTCGGTCATTTTTGCCATGATCTTCTTGATGTTTTTATTAGCTGCCTCCACAGCTCCATTCATTTTTGGGCGATAGGGAGAGGAATTATATGATGCTTGATTTTGAACTGTTCACAAACTTCGGCAATCATGCTATTGTTCAAATTCAAGGCATTATCGGATATGATTCTCTCGGGCATCCCATACCGGCATATGATCTCCTTTTTCAGGAACTTGCTGACTGCAGACTTAGTGACATTGGAATAAGAGGCTGTCTCTACCCATTTGGTGAAGTAGTCGATCATCACAAAGATAAATCTGTGACCGTTGGAATCCTAAACTATTGGCATGTGTCCCCACAAATGCCTTCGTGAACTTCTTCTAAGATTTTCTTAGCTTCTGCTGTGTCGACACATCTCAGCAACACCTGGTCTTTTCTCTTTTTGTATAAGATTTCCCCGTCTAAGACATATTCACTAGCAAGCCTTCTCAATGTCCTCTTTTCATTTTCCGATGCTTGCTAGGGGTACTTTCGATCTCTTACAAATTGAAGGATGTCCTGGTACCATGGGTGATCATCATTTTCTTCTTCTTCCTCTGTCTCAATATCACAACATGAGCAGGAGCTTCATAAATACTCATCTGAATGGGCTTTACATCCTCTGATCTACTCACTTTAATCATCGAGGCTAAAGTGGCAAGAGCGTCTACCATCTGATTTTCTTCTCGTGAGAGATAATGGAATGTGACGTCATCAAACTCCGTAATTAACTCAAGAACTAACCTGCGATAATCCATTAGCTTAGAATCTATTGTTTCCCACTCTTCTTTGAGTTGATAAATTATCAGTGCGGAGTCTCCATAAATCTCCAGAGTTTTGATTCCCCGCTCTATGGCCGCACGGATTCCCAAGATACATGCTTCGTATTCAGCCATGTTATTTGTGCAATCAAAATCAAGTTTGCTGGTAAAAGGGTAGTGATCTCCTTCTGGCGATACCAAGACTGCCTCTACCCTATTACCCGTAGCATTCAAAGCTCCATCAAAATTCAAACTCCAGGGTTATTCTATTGTGGTTGCCTCTTCAGCTGTTGCGATGTACATTAAATCCTCATTCGGGAAATCAAAGTTTATCGGCTCATAGTCCTCTAAAGCCCTACTGGCTAGGAAGTCTGCTATCGCACTTCCTTTTACTGCCTTCTGATTAACATAGATTATATCGAATTCTGAGAGTAAGATCTGCCATCGAGCCAATCTCCCATTTAATGCAGCTGACTCCATCAGGTACTTCAGAGTATCTAATTTCGAGATCAACCAAGTAATGTGGTATAGCATGTATTATCGTAATCTACGTGTGGCCCAGACTAGTGCACAACATAAATTTTCAATTGGCGAATATCGGGACTCGCAATCAGTGAATTTCTTACTGAGATAATATATCGCCATTTTTTTCTTTCTTTCCGGATTCATCGTGTTGGCCTAATACGTATCTCATGAAATTTTCGAAGACTGTCAAGTACAGGATCAGTGGCTTGTTAGGAATTGGAGTTACCAAGATAGGAGCTTTAGATAAATAATCTTTGACTTTGTTGAAGGTTTCTTGGCATTCATCATCCCATACACCCGGGTTGCGCTTTTTGAGCAGGCGAAAGATAGGATCGTATTTCTTGGTCAACTGTGAGATGAACCGAGCAATGTAATTTAGTCTTCCTAAAAACCCTCGAACTTCTTTTTACGTGCTGGGTGGTGGTAGCTCCTGTATGGCTTTGACTTTATCCGGGTCAATTTCAATTCCTCTTTTATTGACTACAAAGCCTAGCAGTTTCCCTGACGTTGCCCTGAAAGTGCACTTTGCGGGGTTTAGCTTTAATTGATATTTCCTTAACCTTCCGAACAACTTTCTCAGGATTCTTACATGCTCTACCTCTGTTTGGGATTTAGCAATCATATCATCGACATAAACTTCGATTTTCTTGTGCATCATGTCATGGAACAGGGTCACCATGGCCCTTTGATAAGTTACCCCTGCGTTCTTAAGTCCGAAAGGCATCACCTTGTAGCAAAATGTTCCCCATAGCGTGACAAATGTAGTCTTAATCGTGTCCTCAGGGTCCATCCTTATCTAATTATACCCAGAGAAACCATCCATAAAGGAAAACAGAGAATGATCTGTTGTGTTATCGACTAAAGTATCGATATGAGGTAAGAGGAAATTATCCTTTGGGCTAGCTTTATTTAAATCTCGATAGTCCACACACATTCGTACCTTTCCGTCTTTTTTAGGAACACGAACTATATTAGCTACCCATTCGGAGTATTTAACTACTTGGAGGAAACCGGCATCAAATTATTTCTTACTTCTTCTTTTATTTTAAATAACACATCCGGTCTCTTTCTTCGGAGCTTTTGCTGCACGGGTCTGCATCCTTCTTTTATAGGGAGTTTGTGCACCACAATGTCAGTGCTCAAATCGGGCATATCTCGGTACGACCATGCAAAGATGTCTTGAAACTTTTAGAGCAACTCGATAAGATTCTTTTTGGTTTCCACGGAGATGCATGTCCCAATTTTTACTTCTTTCTTTTCATCTTCGCTCTCCAAATTAATAATTTCTATTGGGTCCGAATGAGGCAGGATTTGTTTTTCTTCTTACCCTATCATTCTTAATAGATCCGGAGGCAGATTACAATCTTGATAATCTTCAAAGTCCTGAAGCTCTCCTAGACACACATCTTGCTCGAAGTGAAGTTCTAAGTTAGCGTCAAAGTTACTCATATTATTGATATTCGAGGACCTGTCAAGGGATAAAAAGGGAGGTCTAAAGAACAAAATAAATTTACGAAAGAATGATTATGTGGTATGTGTATGAGTATGTTTGTCGAGTTAGTCAAGAATGTATGTATTAAAGAATGATTAATCTTACTCATTGGATATGTACGAATGGTTTACTAAGTTGAATTAAGAAATGAATGAATAATTAGGAAGAAGAAGGAAAATTTAATATGGGAAATGCATTTTCATTTAAAATAACGAGGTAATAACCATGGGCTTTTGTACAAAAAGATTCGTATTGCTTTCGACCCTAAAGGAATAGGTGTTTTCAAGCATTACTCTAAGGAAATCTTAAAAATTACGGGGAGTTCCTCCACAGTCCAATTATTCAAGGTGCTTCCAGGTTCACACAGACCAATTCTTGATAGGCACCCTTCCTTTCTTTCATCCAATAAGGCATTCACCCTTTGATCCGGGTGATTAGGTAGAGGATTCCCGGCTACATTAGGCTTTGCTGGCTCTTCCAATTTTACGATACCATGCTCTATAAGCTCTTCGACTCGTCTTTTAAATGCAGGGCAATTTTCAATTGAATGGCCTTCTGCCCCTGCATGGTATTCACAGTGAGCACTCGCATCGTACTGCATTGGGAAGGGGGTTTATATGGTTTCACACGCTGATGAGCTACCTCATGCGCGTCGTACAGTATTTTGTAGATCTCTTTGTATGACATCGGAAGGGGAGTATACTGAACTCTTCCTCTATTTGGCCTGACGCTCGGTCCCTACCATGGGGCATTCTGGTAATTACTCGTTGGAGCTTTGGGTTGACCTGTCATAAATGACTTGGTGTAACTAAGTCTGTATGCGCTTACATTATTAATCTCATTATCTCTCCTTCTAGGGGCAGGCCTTTTAATACCATCACCGGCTTCAATCTTGCCAATCTTGATTGCGTTTTCAATCATCTCCCCCAAGATTACCATATCAGAGAAATTCTTGGTAGCGTTTCCTAACAGGTGATAGAGGTAAAGAGCTTTGAGGGTATTAACAAACAACATTGTTGTCTCTTTCTCTGTTAGTGGTGGCTGTACTTGGGTTGCCACCTCTCGCCATCTTTACGCGTATTGTCTAAAACTCTCGTTTGATTTCTTCTCTATATTTTGCAATGTAAGCCGATCAGGAGCTATTTCTGTCACATGACCGTAATTCTTTAAGAAGGCTTGTGCTAAATCTTTCCATGAATGAATTTTCGCTCGGCTCAATTAATTGTACCATCTGACCCACGATCCAGCTAGGCTGTCTTGAAAGCAATGAATTAACAATTGGTCATTGTGAACGTACCTTGCCATCTTCCTGTAGAACATGGTTAGGTGGGCTTTAAGGTAGCTTGTCCCGCTATACTTTTCAAATTCTGAGACTTTGAATTTAGGGGAAAAACCAGATCCAAAACCAGACTTAACTCTTTGGCAGCTACCCCATAAGAATTTTTGATTCCCTGCATTGCCTCGATTTTCTCTTCCAATCATCTATATTTTCCCTCAATTTATCTAGAGAGATCTCCTTTCATCATCTCATCAAAGTCTGGGACACCCAGATTCGCAGCATTATCCTCCAGATTTGATCCAGATCCAATTGGATAATTGGCTGGTCTCGACGTACCCGTGGCCTGTTGTTGCGGTCTTATAGTAACAGTGGCCTCTCGCACTGGCATTTCATGTGAAGTCGGGTTATGAAGGGGTGTAAAGCCTAGGGGAACAATTGGGTCTTCTTCCTCCTCAACAGTAGGGCTTTTTCCTTTATCGGTCATGCTTTGTTTTACTTGTGCTAATTCGGTCATTAAATTCTTTTGCACCTC